>CM061046.1:34274213-34884015 GCA_030762985.1 Adelphocoris suturalis
AAAGAAATTAATTGTAATAACTGTACTATAAATGATATTGATTTCATAATCGTAGTAATAATCGATACGAAACCCCTAAAACCGGTTGCCAAAGGAAAATGGATAAATGTTGTTGAACACCGGTTCATTATTTTGATTTATTATTTTCACTATTAAACCTTTGTAAATAATATAATAAATACCCCCCCCCAAAAAATCAGCAACATGGGAGCCAATCATAACTGTTGGAACATAGTAAACATCACCTAATAAACAACAACGAACGCATGAGCTCATATAATGCCCATGGAATTCTCTCTTCAAGGAACCGAGTTTGTTATAAAACTCTTGTCACCTACAGAGGACTAGTGAAGATAAGGTAGGTGATTTATTTTCTCTCATTAATTTCAGTTGGTGGTTACCTAAGTCAACATTGATATACTTAGATAAGAGGGACTTGTAAAGTGGAGATGATTTATTCAATTGCAATATTTTTTTCTCGGAAGGTGCCAACATCAACGTAGGCATAGTGATGACAAAGTCATCGTTTGGTCCGACCTTCATAGAATTGCGTTGCGCAAATCGGTTAATGAAGTGGGACCCATAAGACCAATTTCTTTCTTAACCAACCTACGGCGCTGACATTTAAATGGAGCTCCTTTGGGATATGTTGTATACAACTACAACGGATGGATGGACGCTGATCAGTTAAGGGGCCTTTCAGATTAATTTTTTTCCTAGTCAAAATACGGTGCTCACTTTCAAGGTGGAGGTCCACTGTGACGCCGAGAAAACAATTACGAGGTATGGAGGTGCACTGAAAAGCTGAGGTCTCAGAGGTCAGGTGATGAAATTGGAAATACAGCGCCTCGGAATACCTTCAAAACAGTGCTACGATATATATGGAAAACCACATCATCTTATGGTCTTCTGAGACTGATTTCTTGTCTAATCGGATTTAAATACATTGATCAATTGTAATAGAAGATATTTATGAACGGGCCGTTATCGATTGGGCCCAAATCCTTCATTAGGTGGGGCATGTACCTGGAATGTGATCCTCCCTGTCCCTTCAGAATAACTCTTTAGGGCCCCATCTCACAGAACTGAAAGTACTCATTTGGGCCTCCCATCTCACAGAACTCTTCTCGGCCCCAAGTTTTGACACAGGGCAAATAAACCGAGTACGACAGACTGTCCTTTTCTTTTCTATTTTACTGGCCAATAAATTTTAAGAATTCTTTGTTTTTTCACTTCGCTTTAGCATTGCGGCAATCTTGTTTCTGTAGGGCGGTGCTATTAAGGCGAATGTAATTTTCGTTATGGAAAGCAAAAGTACGTCGGTGAATAATTCAATGGACAGCCCAAACCGCTGAACCGCCCTCTACCATCAGCACTGACCTACGTGGCCGACTGCGATGAGACGCGGGCCCAAAAGAGTACTTTTGAACGACCCGTGTTTTGACGCTACATTAATTACTCGCACCTCGTCCCCTCCTTGATTAGCCGGATTAGTGCCCAATCGAGTACTGCTCTTATGAACATTCACTAAAAAGTGTAAAATTCAGGGGTCATAACGCTGTGAACGAGTGAACCCTTTTACGAGGCGCAATGAGTCGAGATTAGATGATGTACTTAGGCGGGGTTTAGTAAGGCTAAAACCATTGATCTGCGTAAATGGGCTATTTAATACGAAAATAATAAAACTTATAAGTAATAATTTGCACCGTTTTCATGTTAATATAACCTAATGTACAGATACTTTGTATTTGTTTAATTTTTCATTAATGAACCTGTGTACCTAATAGACGAAGAAAGTTTTTTTAAACATTCGCCAAAATTTGGTAGATTCCAAAAATTGAATTGAAAAAATCTGACCGTCCGACATAAGCCGTCTGAAGCTTTTCTCCAAAACTAGTGGTTTTTTAGTTGTTTTAAAGAAAATCTCTAGACGGATCCCCCCCCCCCCCCCTCCACCCGTTTTTTGGATTCTACTCTTCCTAAAACGTAAATCAAAAATTTCTAGGTGAGTTCAAAAATGTTTTAAAAAAATAGCAAGTACCAATGTAGTAGGTACGACTAAACGTTCTAACGTAGCAATGTACCAATCTACTTCCGAAAATACAATTACAAGTACCTAACCATGTTCTTCAACAGTCGCCTTCAGTTATCGCTAGAGTCTGTCACAATAAACAATTACAGCCTGAAAAACAATATTGTCCATATTGAGAGGAAAATACCAGATAGTACAAGGTGTTTGCAGTTTGAAACCACGTTCCAGGAACTGCTGCATCATCAACTAGGTACCTATTTCAGGAAATCTACTTTTGGGGGTCTGAAAATATCTGTTAGTCGTGGAGAGAGATTTTCCCGCAGTAGAATCAACAACAATTTCCTTGCCAAGAGTACGAATGAATGTAAGTTTCCAAGCAATGCAGTTTTCAACACCTACAGCTGTTTGTGACAGTGCCAACTTATTGGCGTCTCGGGTACAGGGGCAGAATATATATTACATTTGAGGCCGACCATTCTTTGTGGTAACACCTCAGATCTGGCAAACGTCCAGAGGGATAAGGGGGGATCAAACAAAGAAACTATTCCGCTGAATAATCAAAAGAAATTGCCCCCAACATTCAAAGGAATCCCGTATTCTTGAGGGAGGTTTAACATACTAGACTAGGCACGAAGAGGACCTAGCAATTCATGAGCATAAATTATGAGCTATCAATCTCAAAGAGATAATAATGCAAACTATGACTCAAAGATTTAATATTTCTGTATTATATCGCCTTTCTACGCAATCATTATTATTAACCATAGTTATTATTAAACCCCAGATCTATATAGTAAATGATCAAATCTGAAGCATCAGGCATTCCAATCTAGTCGAAATTGTGGAATTATGGCTGTGGCAAGGAAATGTGGACACACAGATGGACGGAAGGCCAGATAGACACAAAACCAAATTTGTTCAGGAGGCAAAATCTCGCAAAATCCGAGTGGAAATTTTGATTTTGAAACACACAATTTTTTTTCTTTTAGAAAGTGAAAACAAAGCTTCCGCTGCCTTGCAGACTCGGAAGCAAAAAACTGCTTACAAGTTCAGACAAGCCGAATTTATGGCAGTTTGATAAGGTATCTAAACTTCCGTGAATAGATAACATACTTATGCAGTAGTGATGTGTTATATAAACTAGCTCACACTTTAACGTTGAGTTTATCGGGGGTTGTAAATAACCACATTCATAAACGCGTAATGTTCATGACCGATTGAACGACGAAACGAAGGGAGATTCTCTTATTATGCTCGTGGCTTGATAGAACGTGGGGGATTCACAGTGAAAGCAAAAAGCAATCAAGTGTTATTGCGTGGGTTATTGCCGTTAAATAGCGATTATCACTTCATTGGATAAGCTATCTGCCAACCTAATGTTGACCCTTCGAAACGAATCCACTTCATCTATGAAATTGAAGTGGAGAGTAACAAAAACCAATAGGAGACCACCAATATAAGAGTCAGAGTTGTTTGTATGACTACGATGAAGTTTACGCATATTTCAACGAACTTCAAGCAATAGATTTTGAGTTGTTTGTAGCATACAAATAAGGGTTCGGGACATCAGTGGGTATCGCAGAAAATCGTATCGTTTATCCCATATTATTTTCGAGTCTGCAAGGGAACGGAAGCTTTGTTTTCAATTTCGAAATGAAAAAAAAAAAATGTGTGCACCAAAATCAAAATTTCCACTTGCATTTTGCGTTTCATGGCCTCCTGAACAAATCTGGTATCGTGTCTGTCTGTCCGTCCGTCTATCTGTCCACATTTCCTTGCCCCAGCAATAACTTCCTATGATCGAATCAGCTGTACGCTGTGCGCATGCGCGAGCGTTTGTCTGTCTATATTTCCTTGCCACAGCCATAACCCCCACATTTTCGATTGGATTTTAATGAAATTTTCAGGAATTGTGTGGCTTTAGCCCTAGTTGGTCCCCACGTCCCCAAGTTTCATTATGATTGAATCAGCGGTACGCTCTGCGCATGCGTGAACGTAATTTTATTTTGATGGTCATAAGTCGGCCAATGTTGAGCAGATTTTAGTCAGGGTTTCAGGGATTATGCGGGGAAGGCCTCGAGGTCCCTTACGAAATTCATCATGATGGAATCAGCGGTACGCTGTGTGCATGCGCGAGCGTTTGTCTTTCTATATTTCCTTGCTACAGCCATAACTTCCACAATTTTGATCGGATTTCAATGAAATTTTCAGGAATAGTGTGGATTTAGGCCTAAATAGTCCCCTATCAGTTTCATTGTGATTGAATCAGCGATACGCTCAGCGCATGCGTGCGCGTAATTTTCTTGTGACAGTCATAAGTCGTTTCGGTTGCCCAGCACTTCTTCGTCATGATCATGTGAACCGATCATTTGAAAATGTAATGGTGGCATACTGTGAAGGCCACGAGAAAGCTTTTGTGCCATGACCTTGACAGTGTATTTTCATCTGAGGTGTTATGTTGGCCTATATTGTTGTATATCCATAGGTAGTATTATTTTTAGTATCGAAATGTGCAATTAAAGAATGTGTAGCCAATGGGAGAAAAAAAGAGCGCTCCCATGTGCTTTTATATCCCATTTTTCATTTTTCATCTTAACCACTTTTTCACGTGATCATTTTTCTTCTTTTTTTTATAGCACATCCTCTTGGTCTATTATTTTCAATAATGAACCTTTGTAATCGACCAAGAAATAACATTTTATCCCCCCCTCCTCCTCCTCAAAATCAGTTGGTTTAAGTTTCAAGATGCGTAGAATCAATCGTCCGTCCGCCAACCAGACATTATTCCCAAAACTACTGCACCAAAGTTCATGAAATTTGGCTCGAAAATCATATATCGGTCAGAGGATATAGCAAAAATCGTCTTGCAACTACAACGCTCGTAACAGCTGATATAATTCCAATGAAATTTTCACTTCATAACCGGATTTATTATAACTTTTGTAACCCGTTAGTGAACTTCTGAAGCTTAGGTAGGTGATGATTGACTTTAAGTTGGCAGGTCAATTCTTGTTAAATGCTAGAAAAGCGTGGGTGTGTTACTTGATTTAATTAATTTCTCTTCGTTAGGTACACCTATGCAGACATATTTAGATACCTAATGTATAATAGACTTCGTTTAATAATTATAGACAGGTCTTCTATGTAGAAGAATCCAATACAGAAATTGCAACGTTTTTCCTTTTTGCAATAATATACACCAACATGTCACCTCAGAAGAATATATGAGGATAAGAACACCAATTTCATACAATACTCACGGATGTCCTGGTGAGGCCACTCCGCAAAACTGGTTCACAGAAATCATAATTAATCTCTAACCCTCGACCTCCTCCACATTATAAAAGGAAAAAATAACTAACAATAAATACGAATGTTGGTACATTGTAAACCGTAACAAACTGTAAAACATCGTAAAATTGATCACACTACTTTCCCCAAATTTATATAGCTTACATTTGTGTTTTCATGAGTAAAATTGTTATCGAAGCTATTTCAACTCAAAAATACATACCTACCTAATTCATGTAGGTATACGTCACCATAGGTATATACGTCACAATCCGTCCACAAAGTCAGACAAAACACGGTTATCCAAATACAATATTGATATTATCGCCCTTGATTATGAATAAGTGTTCGATTCTTCCTCAGTTCCAGCTGTGTTGAAACCAAACCCCGATACAGGACTGTTCTTAAGTAGGAAGGTTTTTATCCTCCAAAATTTGAATGCTCTTCATCCTAACAGCACATTTCTCAGAAGTCAACTTTTCTTAAATGATTTATTTCTGTACATTATAAAGGTGAAGTGTTCGAAATTATAAACCAAATGATGAACTGAGTGGAATATCAGGGCTTCGACTTGCAAAGTCTGAAGACAATTAAGAGAAGAGCTGTTAAAATGTATAGTGGAAGCTAATTCGGAAGATAGAAGGCAGTGTGATAACAAATATCGAATATTTATATTGAACAATTTTAGACAGTATTTTACACAAGAGTGAAACTAGAAAAGTGTTGCGTTGATCAGGACAATTTCGTAACAATGATACAAACCATATGTGTGTATCAGAACGTTAATTATACTAAATGTCTGGCGAGTGGAATATTTGAATGGTAGGTGAATTTCAACACTCCCCCTCACTCAACAGAACATAAACACTTAACAAAGTCCTATAGCCTTTGTGAGTTCACAATGCCGAGGGCTGGTTAGTCCTTTTGTGAGTATGTCAGCCTCCATGGATGAAGAAGGTTTGTAAGAGACTATGACATCCCCGTTCTTGACCTTTTCTCTGATGAAGTGTTCCTTTATATTTATATGCTTCGATTTTGAACTTATTATGGCGTTTTTTATGAGGTCTTGCGCAGCTATGTTGTCATTAAATATCTCTATGGGTGCTTGAGGTTTTCCCATGTCGAAGGAGCTGTCGAAGATGCATCGCTTCTTTGGCGGCTTCGGTCAATGACATGTACTCTGCTTCTTGAGTTGATAGTGCAATTGTACGCTGCTTGCGAGACTCCCAACTTACACATGCACCTGCCATAGTAAAACAAAAACCTGTGTATGAACGTCCATCGTTTGAGCATGAACCCCAGTTGCATCAGCGTAGCCAGTCAGAGGTTTTCCAGTCTTCTTATAGTGAAGAGACAACTGTGTCGTTCCTTTTAGGTAACGTAAGACTCTCTTCGCAGCTAGCCAATGTTCCTTGCCATAACAGTTGTTGAACTGGCTCAGGAAACTGACGGTGTGTGAAATGTCAGGTCGGGTAGCTACAGCGAGGTACATCAAAGCGCCGATGAGGTTTTGATAAGGGTAAGTTTTATCTAGGGAAGCAGTTTTCTCCAATTTAAGTCCTGGTTCCATCGGTGTTTTGCAACTGCTTTGCTTTCTTCCATTTTGAATTTTTTTATATTTCATTTATGTATTTTGTTTGAGATGCTGATATTGTTCCGTTTTGAATTTTGAACTCGATTCCAAGGCAATAGTGGAGAGGGCCAAGGTCCCGCATTTCGAATTTGCCGTTGAGTTCTCTTTTATTTCATCTAGTTGACTCTTGCTCTTCGATGCAATTACAAGGTCATCAACATAGACAGAAATGAGTACTTTTTTCTCCCCCTGACGTCCGAAAATACAAACAAGGGTCTGCGATGGATTGCTCGAAGTTAAGTTCCCTCAATTTTGAATCCAGTTTCAGGAACCACTGCCTTCCGGCCTGCTTCAATCCATACAAGGCTTTTTGTAGTTTGCACACTTTTTCACCTTTTATGTTTCTGAAATCGTGAAGCATTTCTTTGGCCTTGTTGAGTATTTTTTTGTCGTCAGCATCGCATTCTTCAAGTATTATTTCAGATAAGAAGTTTTCAAGTTTGTCTGGGAGTTTCATGAAGATGTTTTCTGTTATTTCTCCATTGAGGTATGCTGTGCATACATCCATTTGATGTATGATCATATTTTCTTCAATAGCGTGTGCTAATAAGAGTCTGATGGAACTGAGTTTTGCAACGGGTGCATAGGTTTCGCTGTAGTCTATTCCTGGGCATTGCGAAAATCCTTGGGCTACAAGTCGTGCTTTTCGACGTTCTAACTCGCCGTTTGCTTTGTACTTGTTTTTCAACACCATTTTGTTTCCTATGACGTTTGACCCGTTAATTTTCTTAACTATTTTCCATGTTTCATTTTTTAGGTGGGCTCTAATTTCATTTTTAATGGCTTCCTCCCAAGATTTTGCGTCTGTTCCCTCCAATGCTTCCTTTTGGATTAAGGATGCGACTTCAAAATCATTGAACCTTGCTGGTGGATTTAGTTGTGCCCTATCCCTTAGATTGTACTGGTTTTCATTTCTTTGTTCTTCATCTTCTTCGTGATGGTTTTCAATTTCGAGTTCCGCCTCCTCGTCATTTGGTTGAGTTTCATGATTTTCGTTCGTGAATACATCTATCATTTTGTCTTCGTTCTTGATGAATTCTTGAGTTTCAGATCCTGAACTGGATGGAAATGGATCATTTTTTGTTTGTTCAGTATGGTAAAATTGGTTGACTACTTTTACATCCCTAGAAATCATAATTTTGTTTCTTGAGGGCATCCAGACTCGGTATGCCTTTGAGACTTCAGAATAACCAACGAATATGCCCTCCTCGGCTCTGGCTTGGAATTTGTCTTTACTTTTAGTTTTATCCAGTACAAATGTCTTGGCGCCAAATATATGTAAGTGTCGAACTGAAGGTATGCGTCCTGTCCATCTCTGGAATGGAGTTTGATGGTTTAAAACTCTAGACGGACATCTATTCAACAAATAGTTAGAGCAATAAATGGCCTCAGCCCAGAACCTCGGTGGCATATTTGATTCGAGCATGAGACATCTTGCCTTATCTAGCAAAGCTCTATTTCTGCGCTCGGCCAATCCATTTTGTTCGGGCGTTCGAGGGGCTGAAAGTCGACGTCTGATACCAGAATCCCTTAGCAATTTTTCAAATTCATTGTTGACGTACTCCGCTCGTTCATTATCACTTTGGAAATATTTTATTTTCTTGTTTAGATTGTTTTCGACTTCATTCTTGAATTCTTTGAAATATTGAATTACTTCATTTTTATGCTTTAGGAAATAAACTCGACCATAACGGGAATATTCGTCAATAAAAGTTACGAAATATTTCGATCCACCCGGAGACGCGCAACGCATAGGGCCGACCACATCGGAATGAATAATCTCAAGAGGGCCCAAATTTTTGGGTTCATCCCTTGAAGGAAAAGGGCGTTTTGAGAAATTTTCCCTTGATGCACGTTTCACAATCATCGAGTGTGTCAGAAGGTTTAAATTTTAGTCCTTTCATTATTTTATTTTTCCTAGCTAGTTTTAGGTCATTTTCGTTGATATGGCCTAGCTTTTTGTGCCAGTTTTGGATTTCAGGTACTTTATCTGTAGTGGACATGTAAGCTGAAAAGTTATCTTCATTTATCGTGTACAGATTATTATTTTTATTTGCTGTTACAATTAAATTTCCATTTTGGTCCGGATTTCAGCACGGTCATTTTTGAAAGTTACCTCAAGACCTTTATTGGTTATCTTGCTAACGGATAATAAATTCGTGCTGAGATTAGGTACGAATAATGTATCAGATAGATTTACAATATGGTCATTTCCCAGCTTCACTTTCACAAATCCTTTTCCAGCAATATTAGCTGTAGATTCTTTAGAAGCTAGCTTTAGTTTGCCATTTTGTAGTTCAAAACTTGTGAATTTTGATCTATCAGAACATAGGTGAGATGTACTACCACTATCTAAACACCAACTTGAACCTGCATTATACGTCTTAGTATTTGCGGCAAGACTTTCTTCTACAGTGTACCAAGTTGATTCTGCTAACTTTGATTTTTGTTGGTTACTTTTATTTTGCCAACACTTCTCAGTAGGGTGATTTGTTCTTCCACAAGTCTTACATGGTTTTCTATTTTTATTTTTGTAAAATTTCGACTGCAGTTTATACGAGTATTTGAGTAGAGTGCGTCTTCACTAGTTTTTAGGGTTTCATCTTTTCTCCTAGCTTCGAATTCTTCTATGATTTTTATTTTTAATTCGTCTGGAGTTGGAAGTTTATCCCTACTTTCTATTGCTACACGGAAATTTTCAAAATTTTGAGATAAGCTATAAAGCATCATTATACTCAGTAATTCAGGATTTATTTGAATGTCCATTTCGCGTAGTTTTTCGACAGCATCCATGAATACATTTAGATGGTCACGAATGTCGTCGCTTTCTCTCATCTTATGTAAAACAAGTCTTTTTAAGAGAGTTGCTTTTCGAGCAGGACCAGAACTTTGGAAAACATTTTTTAATGTGTCCCACACACTTTTTGATGTGCTACAGTTTTTAACTTGTTTAAGTTCAGCTGGAGATATGACTAATAAAAGATCAGACCTCGCATTCAAGTCGTTTTCCATCCATTCTGCCTTTTCTGCTGCTGTTGCTGCCTCGTTTGGTTCAGGAATCGTTCCAACAACGTATCCCCACAGCTTGTTCTTTATGAGAATTGCTTCTGCCTGTATCTTCCAAGTATCGTAGTTGTCTTTTCTTAATGGCTCTATCCGGTAATTACTTCCGGCCATTTTTCTGGATTAGACAATTTCTTAGTTGAACCTAATCTACTACACAGAATGTTATGTTGAAGCAATTTTGGTCACAACCGTTTTTGAAATTTTTTTTTTTCGATACTATGTACTGGGATTCATAACCTGTTAAAATTGTATAGTGGAAGCTAATTCGGAAGATAGAAGTCAGTGTGATAACAAATATCGAATATTTATATTGAACAATTTTAGACAGTATTTTTACAACACAAGAGTGAAACTAGAAAAGTGTTGCGTTGATCAAGACAATTTCGTAACAATGATACAAACCATATGTGTGTATCAGAACGTTAATTATACTAAATGTCTGGCGAGTGGAATATTTGAATGGTAGGTGAATTTCAACACATTTTCTTAAACACACCGCAATCTATACTTGACTACTCGAGAAAATTGGATTTGAAATCCAAGATACGAAAGGTGCGCAGTGAGATCAACCACCTGTTTGATTCGAGACCTAATCAGACCGCGAATAAATCAGAAGGAATCCTAACAGGTGCTGTTGTCCACTGCACATCTGTCGCAGCCATCAACAACCCACCTGCTCAACTCAGACACGCACGAGCTTTCTCTTTTGAGATTGGACGAGCGCAGAAGGATCGGATTTGAAAACATCCGTTACTGTGGCATTCAAATAGGAGGTCTTGAAGCATTAAAACTGTAGATGGCTATTAGTGTCTGAAGAGGTCGAAGATGAGAGCGCTACATTTGAGCAAAGAATACTATTTTCCGGTGTTACTGAACCCTGCGCCATAAATAAGAGTTATTATTAAACAAGAAAAAACCACCACACCAGCACTGCTAACTAACGTTCAACTTGCGCACGAATGCTGAAGTTTTCCAAACTTCCTAAGAAATGTGGATACAGCTTGATTTTTCAATAAATTAATTATCTGAAAAATTTCCCCATTTTGCCACAATCAAACTAGCAAGAAAAAGTGTCTGAAATTGAAAACATAATTACGAACAAGATCATTTGAAATAAATACATCAAGTGCCTTGAACCAAAAACATGTTCGCCAACCTATGAAACGTATATTTGTACGCATGTCTTTCTGTCACCAAAGCTGTTACTGTTATTTCGGATTTACCGGTATGGCATAATCAAATTCCATTTCTGGAGTTAGATGTACTACAGCTTCACAGCGTCCACAAGCAGCTTTTCTTTTGCGACTTAACGATTTCACTTTTATAGCGCTCCGCAGTACTAAGGAAAATTTAAGCAATTAGCCTAAAAAAATAAATAAGTGAACAATAATAACAATAAGTGCAGACCACATTCCATCCGCGAAAATTAACTTCCTTAGGTACTTGTTATTTGATCGTACTGTGCTAACAGACAGATCAGTTGAACATAATCGGCCGCCGAACTAAGTACGGACCCTGTAAGCAGGAAAGCGCGCATTTATCATCGACATTGCAGTGTCAAACACCAATGACCTAGATTCTACAATACAGGAAAAAAAAAAAAACAAGTACGACCGATTGAACGAACAGTCAGGACGAGTCTGGAATTTAGAGATCATCGAGATCATTTCAGCAACGGGTATCATTCCTGAAGCCCTTGTGAGAAATCTGGGTACCCTTGAGATTGCAAATGACTTGTGTTACATTATTCGAAAATCGGAGATTCTAAATAAAACACGGATCGTTAAAAGGTTTTTGCAGTAGTGACAGTACCAGTCATTTTAATTCAATATTTTTTGCAAAATATAGTACCTATAATGTTTCTATGTAAATTTTACTTCAATGGGAAGTGTGCTTGGTTCACGAAAACCAGCGTGAAGCCGAGGTTCGATAGGAAAAAAAAAAGATAATAGTAATAAAAATAGCAATAAAATAATAATAATATTCAGGAAGCTCTCTAAACATTGGCATGGACCCAACTTAGAAACACAAATTATTCCATAGAGAATCAGTGAAATGTTCGTAGATTTGTGTGTCCACTATTTATCCTAGATTGGAATATTCTAACAGTTCTGATGAAAGTTGCACGTGTTCACTTTGTATTATTGAAAATCATAGCCCATACTTTGTGGCGCTGTATGGGATTAGCATCAAAAATATGTTACATCAACCAGTAATGCGAGCTTAATGACAACTGACTATTCTAAATTTATACCCCATGGGATTTACCTACTTTGTGAAACCAGCCTGGAACAACGTGTATTATACATCTTCCCCAGATCAGGCTGAACATCTGCAGAACTCAGATTCTATACACATCTTGGTTCAATCTCCATATAGTCAATTTCCGCCATTTATCGTAACCATTACATATAGGTAGAAATCTATATCTAATAGATTTCAAATAGATGTTGATAAATTAGATATAGAATCAAACCACCGAGAGCATTGTATGGCTAACCATTTATATGGTCTAGAAGAAGAAATCGTCCACACGACTGTTTGCAGGAGTTTAGCGTGCAGGAGCAGGCCGAACTTTTGCTAATCCGGCTTGATCCTATTCAGTTTTTGCGGTATATGGAAGTATTATGCCTGATTATACATGACCAGAGCTCTGCGCGGAAGGAACATCTTGGAAAAAAGAACATCTGCGTGGAAGAAATAATGAACCTTTGTGTTACTTTGGTATCCACGTCCCGTCAATTCGGAAAGGCGGATCGACTAAAATCGGATTCCGATTTGCCGTTTTCGCATTTTGCTGTTCTTGGAGTCTTGAATAAACAATGCAACATAAAATAATGTCATGGGCTTAGTTGTGGAAACCTTGAATAACTGTGAGTCGGAGTTAAAAGATGTGAAGGCCTAAAACAAGAAGAGATGTAGAGGATGATGAAACAAAATATGAGGGGAAGTCAAGTTGTCATCTTTGAAACTGAACAACAACCCTTTTGATTTTGTTGGGAGTCGTAAAAGTACTTACGAACGAGAGCTTATGAACAATGGAGACCGAGCCCCTAGGCGCTATTAGCATAGAACCACTCCCACCGGACCACTGCTGTGCTGTACCTACTCGATGTTAAAACTTCCATGCCATCTGTTACCCTCAAGGAATTCACTTCTTCCTCGACTAAAAATGTGTTTCTCCAATCATTACGCATGACGTACCGACAGAACTAACAGTCCTCGGTGAGCGTGTATCGTGTGGGAGAATCCAACCGAAATCCTAGCAGTCCAAAACCTTTAAAATGTAGCGATTCCTAACAGATGGGAGTGCGGCGAGCTTGGCCTTCTGTCCAAGATAGCGTGAGAGAGTTAGTCATGCGAATAACACTTCGCTTCCTTCCAGAGATCCATGAATGGGATGAATAACAGGTATTTCACTGCAATGAACTAAGATTTATTAACGCAACATCTTACTCACATATTTTGAAGTTAACTAGACCTAAAAAGTTATTTATAAGAAGGAAAATTACATATATTGAATGGTAATATGATGTTTATGTATGTCATTTCGGTTCATAATGTAATGTGTTCAATATAAATATAACCATTTTTAGCGCTTAATATTTATATAAGTTGACTGTTTATTGGATATAAATTGTATATAAATAATTTTCATCTCTGGAAAGTCGCTTCTGCTCCAAAAAGATCCGCCAGTGGTCGTAACTTCTGACAGTGGAGGGTCAATGTCCCCTCGCAGAGCCCGAGCAGACTCAACATTGTGAAATGATTGCCTAATTTCATGTTTGGAACCGCAATTCAGCGCTTTAGGCGCGGGTGTTTGCATAATATTGCAATACAAACAACTGAAGAGACAGTGGGCGAAAAATAAACTGGAAAGCAAATAATTACGCAAGTTGAACAACGCATGTCCCCGAAGAAAGTCAGGATTCTGTTCCATCGAGTTTTTTCTCCGAAACTATACAGCCTTCGCGTTCAAAAAAGCAGATTAAAATACAATTTGGAACCGGACATTTTTACGAGTATATCAAAGTAGACTATTGCATTGTGAATTGTCACTTGTTGAGAGCTAAGCATTAAATTTCTCCGGTTCAATTTTTTCCTAGATTTTAATATGTGAACCATTAATTTATCTCTACAGGTGTTTTCCAAGGTGCAGGGATGTTTTCTGTTAAAATTTACAGGCGAGACTAACGATTAGTAAGGTACGGAAAGGCTAGCAACATGTTATGATTCGATTGGCCAACAATTGTTGACAATTACAATTTATTGTACGAAATGAATAGGAAATCAAAGCTGGGACGGTCATATCTCTGTTCGGGCGATATAACTACCTATCTGTAAGTAGGTACGTACCACTATTTAAGCTAAAAATAAAAAAATAATAGTAATAATAAATCGATTTTAGGAATTTTGCCCATACTCTGACTCATTGTGCGGCAATGAAGTTTATAGCAAGCGGGAATTTTGATTTTGGAAGAAAACATTTTTTTTCGACTTTTCGCATGAACACTAAACTTTTCTTTACCCCCAGTAATGAGGAAGCGAAATGATTCATATAATCAGGACTTCAAAGAGATCGGCCCATTCCCATTTGACTGGCGCCCGGTATCCGTGACGTTACGGGTAATCTTTTCTATAAGTTTTATGGCGAAATCAGCCAGGAATTTAAGCTAAAGATAGGTTTGGAAGGGTCTTCAGGGGGCTTTCAGTGTGAAATTCCGACCCACCGGATTACCCTTAGGTCAAGAGTCTTAAAAACGAAATAAGGTCCCGTTTCATCAACAGCACTATTCGTTCCCCGACCGACCTGTTCTGTCCTCCCTTCGCATAATAAGAAGTCGTTGAGAGTGATTTCTCGGGAGAAACCATCAGCCAAGAGGCCAAGAGGACCCATCACCCACTGAACAGCCAACGTCATTCCGCCTCAACCGTATCACCTGGATCCCCCCCCCCCCCCAGCCACCACTCCGATTCCCGCAAATTGGCTTGACGCTCCGACCTGAACCCTTTTTCTCGTTTCTTGGGACGAGGGGTTGGAAACCTCGTGGCCGATATCACGTAACGCCCTCATTCACTGGCGTCATTCGCTTTCTTGAAGAGCCCCGTAGACCTTACAATACTGATACCTTAATAACCATTTTGAATCCGAGCTACCCTCTGTTAATATTCAGATGGCCTGTGGTTGAACGTTTAAATTTAAAAAAAAAAAAATAGTTTTGCTTCTTAGTTGTTAAGGTTATTATTGAAAATAATAACCAAAAAGTTCCGATCATCAAGAATCGATGAGCGAAAATTTGTATTTTTCGTTTTTTAGCCTTTTCCTGTACAAAGTAGATTTTTTTACTTTACTATTTTTTCTTATGGCCGGGTCGGTAACGATTTCGCGTTACGAAAATTGCAACATTTTCTGAAGACTGAGGTAAGCGGATAATTATTTTTCTAGACGACCTACGATGCTGAAATTTGAAACTCCGCCACTCTAAGATGCGTAAAATAGATTTGTAACGAGTAAAACCACCTTGATCAGGTGATTTCCAGGTGTCTCAGGATGGCGCTATTAGTAACGAATGGTCTCTGAATCACCTAAAATAGAATTACAACGCGCTGAAACACCTTGATCAGCTGAGTGAGCTCTGAGACTTATTTCTTTCCTCATTGCACAAAGATGGTCAAATTTGAAACGGAGTATATCTAGGGTACATACAATAGAATTACTACGTACGGAATCACTCAGACGACCTAATTAAGGTCAGAGGCTAAATTTGAAATGGAGCCTCTCTCTTGGACTAGTAGAACTGGGATTATAATGTGCAGAACAACTCTGATCACCTGAGTGAGCTCAGGGACTAATTTCTTTCCTTATAGCACAGTTCTGGGGTGCAAGTAACTGGTCGTTCGATGCTTTCGGTAGTCCTATTAGATTCAATGGTGAAATTTGAAACAAAGCCTCTCAAGAACACGTAAAATAGAGTTACAACGTACGGAACTACCCTGATCAGATGAGTGAGCTCATTTGTGTCCCTCTGCAAATATTTCAGTGTTTAACATGAACAATATTTAACGTTTTTGCCAGAGTACACATCCTAAGTTTTTCTAAAAAGGAAGATATTAAACGATAAATAAAAAAGAGACGACAGTAATTCAACTATTTCGTGCAGGTAAACTATTTTTTGGGGGACAATAATTAAATAGAACTAGCTGTTTCTCAAGGAAATAATCAAGTATTACGAACTTACGCTTTTTGGCCTTCAATGAAAACTCATAATGCAGAATAAATTACCTGAAACGAAAAAAGAAATAATTATAATTTTACATTATACCAACAACAATAATGTGCTAAATTAAGCAGATTATAGTGTGATGCCGGTCATAGTGTTACTAGTTGGTTAAGAAAGATCGCCACATTTAGTCATTTAATCGATAGAAATGGAAGGAACAGGTGTTTTCAAGTGTATTTCGCTGAAATATAAATAATTGTGTAAGCTTTCCTAAACCATTCTTTATTTGTGTTGTAATTTTCACTGCACATCTGTGCCAAAAGATATATATATGTATATATATAAATATATATATATATATATATATATATATATATATATATATATATATATATATATATATATATATATATATATATATATATATATATATATATATATATATACATTCCAGACGATAACTCTCCCTAGGATTGAGATAAAAATTCTGCTCTTGCGCCAAAAAATCAATCTTTCTTAATGAAAGGATGAGTTCGTTGGCCAGCATTTTTTTAGCACATTAAGTTGGTCAAATTTCAAAAAAGTACTCAAAAATGAACAAAAATGGCTAAAAATTGTTAAATTCAATTGTTTAAGCAGAATTTTAGCAAAACGAAGTTTATTAACGATGAAGTAGAGTACTAAAAAATGTATGCAGAAATGTATGCTGAATATTGTACTCAGCTTCATTGATATTTACCGAAAATAGATGCAGACAGCAAAAGCTAAAAATCCGAAATCTTTAAACGTTAACACTGTCTCCTGTTGTGTCGAGCCATTTTAGGCTTGGATCACCTTTGTTGGAAGAAGGGATGGTGCAGTATACAAAGAGCTCATTCGAAAAAGTGGAGCTGCTCATTTATCGGTTGGATTTGCTCAATATGCCTTGTTCCTTTTGAAAAACTGCTTCTCTGTACCGAAGTTTACATACTTGCTCCGGACATCCCCTCTTCGGAGGAGTTCCTCTTGTCTATCAGTCATGGATGGGTTGCACAGGCAAGCCTTAGAGCGAATCCTTAATGTCAGCCTGAACGACAATCAGTGGCTGCAGGCTTCACTGCCTGATTGGGAGGAATCTGAGCACGCCTGCTACAAGACATATGCCAGCCAGCCTTCCTGGCTTCATGTAATGGGGCATGGCAGCTAGAACCTTCGCTTCTCAACAATATCGAGTTGATCCTGCCTTTTTTCGTTGAATCCATGGATGTGTGAAGACGGGAGAACGTCCAAAGCATCCCAAGTCCTTCAGCAGTCAGCCTCAAAGCAGAATGGGATACTGTATGTCTCATGTAAACTTATTCTACATTCACAACCGCCATAGATTCTCTGAGGTTCATGATTTTGCACAATAACCTTTCTGATGCGTGGCTGGAGGCCATATCTTGCCAATGTTGGCGCATTTTAACATAATGAAGCATTAAGTGTCAGTGTAGGGCTTCGTCTGGGAGCAAGAAAAGTGCTGGTAGGTTTTATTGCCACGCAAAGTTGATTATATATGTTGCTGCCTTCGGTGCAGCGGACATCTGGTCCGATGCGAGAGGATGGCAAGAGACCTGATGGGGTGACACTAATACTATGGGCTCGTGGTAAAAATATGGTTTGGGACGTGACATGCGCGGACTTTCTTGCGCCAAGCTATTTGACCTCCTATGGCGCCCCCATTTACGCAGCAGAGCTAATGGCCATGAAAAAACATGCGAAGTACCAGTCCATAAAGCATGTAGATGAATTTGCAGCTTTTGCCGTGGAATCGTCGGTCCATGTGCAAAGTAGGCCAGGGATTTGGTGGACGTCACAGGATTCAGATTGGCTAACAAGATGGAGGAAGGAGGTGCGAAGAGGTATTTTGTTCAGCACTTGTCACTGGCCATCCAGCGAGGGAATGCGACGAGTGTCCTGGGAACGCTGCCCACATCAATGTACCTCAAGGAAGTGTTATATATCTTAAGCAAAAAGACTCTGACACATTTTAGCGATTTGAAAAAAGAAGATTTGCAGTATACCTACTTTCATTTGGCCATTCCCCCTTGCTCTCTTGAAATATATATTATAAAATAAATTTCTATACTATTCCTTAAATGGCTGTCAAAAATTATAAACTGACAATTTTGGGTAAACTGCTTGACAAATTTAAGATAATAATGTTGAAGTGTAAAACAAAACAAAAAACAGCTGACAAGGTCAAGCAGTTCCTGCGAAAAGAGATTGATTACAACATTAAACATCCTTAAGCGAATTTGATTTCAGTTACTGTTTCATCTAAACGACGACGATACCTCCATAATTATTGTAATCATCGAGACATATCAATGTTTACACAACTGTTGACATTATGACATACTGTTTATGCAACGCACGAGAAAACCAGCAAATAAGGGTACATGTTTTGTGGCCTCTGGAAGAAACAATCGCAAAGTTTACAACCATTATCTCTCACAACATCTAGGGAGTATGTATTAGAGAGAACAACTTTCTACGAGAAGAGGCGTGGTAATATAAAGAGCCGCGAGCCATTTCCACGAAACGTGAGGAGGAATGGGGCGAGTTTTGGGCGGGACCTTGAGAAACTAATGGCCGTCAGCAATAAGAGCGAGGTAACGGAAAACAATTTTTTTGTTTTGCTTTTTTCTTGAAATAAACGGACAAGTAGGTAAGAAAGGGTGAGTTCAAATTAAACTATAGACAGGATTTTAAGAAATTATTAGGTACGTTACCGATCCTCTAAAGGTGTTTTTACTCCAAATGTTGGTAGCAAAACTATGTATAGGAAGATTCTCAACGTAAGTCAACAAATTTCCACAAAGCTATATCAACCTTCGATTTGGTTAGCTTCATTGAGGCTATCATTGGTAACACAGAGAAGAAAAGCATTGAGTAGACGTAAAGAAAGTACATAACAGTATTGATAAACAATAGACAACCTTATACTGAAGGTATATATTCATCTTTATTCCCACAAAATCGTATACATTATAACTGCACAAAACCAACACAAACTAACTTATTTATGAACAATAAAACAAATGACAACCAAATTTATGTAATAGTGGAAATAGGCAACGTATTTTATTAATTTCCGTTTTCTTTATCAAAATACTTTTACTGCATTGATAACGAGAAAAACTTGTATAATCGACAGGGGCGTCGCTACTGGGGGTGGGGAGCCTCCCCCTTGGTTTTTACGGCTTGGGAGGAGTTGGGAAAAGTTAGGAGGTGGCGATGAAACCCATTCGAAAAGACCTATTTGGAAGCTTAATTCTACTGCATCCCCAACGAAAGAGCGGCTCTATCCTGAAACCCCAACATATCTTCACCTGAGATCCACTTCTTCCGGATTCCACGGATGCACATTGAAGTAGACCGGGTAATGGCCAAGCCAAGACGGACCAAATTGATATAATTATTTTATGAGAACATAATTCTAAATTGACCAGGAGCACGACAAGGGACACTGTAACGAATCACGTGTAACGAAATATTTCATGTTGAAACTACTTATCTCTTCTGTATTAACGATGTCAAATCTCCTTTCTCTGAAGTAGTTATGCGGGGAAGAGAACGACTTGGAACACTTGCGTTGACTCTCTTGTTAATTCAGAATGTCCTTTTAATTTTGAATCAATTGTATATACTTCAACTTCAAGCGCTATTTCCGGCCTTTCGACATTTTTTAAGAATATCAATGTGAAGATTTGCCGGACAGTAGGTGACGATCTTTGATAAGAACGGTTAGGTTGTTCCGGTCAGCCCGGGAACGGCCCTCTTGACAGCGACACCGCGTGGAGTGAGTCGAGGCATCTCAACTACATTCAAAGAGTTACTTGTCCAACGATGGACGGGTAGCTCCGGGAGCCGCCAAGGTGGGTGGGTCCAGGTCGGCTGGGGTATGTTGACCACGGCAAGCAATCAAGGAGGAACATGCAGCACATAACAAAAAAACTGAAAACCGTCAGAAAAATGAAGAATACATTATACTTCCAGATAGACCTTTCATCGGATATTACCAATAACATACAGCATAATATACAGAACCGATCATAAATTCAATGAAAATACTCATGACTCAAGCCTCAATACACTTAACACCAAAAGATTATCACACCCATTCACTTTCGAAAAAAGTGTAAGAGTTGGTACTTGTAGGGAAAGTACGAACCATATAAACAAAATTAAAAAACTACGTTAAATTTTATTTTTAGGTGATTCATAAGCACCTTTTATGCTGTTTTTTTCTTTCGATCGATCCACACCATAATTACATTTACTTTATCCTTTGTCTACACCAAAAAGTTTTACAAACTTTTTCTAAACATTAATAAATGTATCCGTTTTTATTTTAAAAAATAAATTAAAACATAAGATAATTGACCTATTGACATATTACGAAGATAGAACCAGCCAATCTTAGCACACCTAAACTCAAACTGAGAAGAATTACTTGTCAATTGATCTCGATTAGGTACTCGTTGTAATGCAAGCAAGAAAAGTTCATCGAAAAAGCGGAATCAAAATGTCTGAAAGTGTTTAAACATTCAATGGACTGTCTTGTGAAAAGGGGCAGCCTGGGTGAATAATTTAGGTCGCTTTGTGAATCACGTAAAAGATTCTGCTCCCACCACTCAATTTAAGTTTTCAAACACTCCCATCCTGTCAACGACGAACAAGAAATCTCCAAGACTGATGTTTCCGGAACTTTTATTTCCGATTACCGAATCCCTATATCCAGAACGGTATAAACCATAGTAGAAATGATTTCTCAACTGATAGATGTTCAACGATTAGGTATGCTCCGGAATAGATGACAAAGGGCAACCGATGCCTCATGATAACCAAAAATCCATAGGCACAAAGTTTTTGAAACTTTGCAACAGGCCAAAATTATAATGAAGGTATTATGATAATATAAAAATCTACATACTTACGGCTGATAAAATATACATTTTCCACACTTGTCTAAGAGAGAAAACCAATGTCAAACGAAGACCAGGTATTTTCTGTCAGTAGGCAAATGAATGATTTAATGAGAAACTTAAATGAATGGGAATTTTTCCAAAGTACCCTGTTAAGTTCTGGAAGTACCCTGTTCTGAATTTGGCAGGTATTGGGTTTTTCTAGCTTTTTGGTAATGGTACAGGAATTTAATACGTGTTTGTTGTTCCTTGATCCCCTGAATATCCCACTATTGCGAAATATCGGGAATGAGCGAATAAATTTGACAAATGCAGCGATCTAGAAAAATCGGTATTTACGGTTTGTTTTTCTTTTTTTACAGCTCAGTAAGTGTTTTGAGCGTGGTATTTCCCCGATTTTAAACCCAGCTAATTCAGAATTGAGAATTAATTGGTGTAGAAAGATTATTCAAGGCAGATCGAAAAGTAATCGATCTTGTTGAAGCATCCAACAAAATTAGCCAGCAAATCCGTAAATCTTTGTAACCCAGATAAGTGATTACTGTCTGCACGATCTGAGAAAATAGGAGGGTACCACAAAGTGATCCCGATTCAACTTTTGAAATGTGATATTAAGAATGTACTCAATTGTATTAGGTAATCATAGATATCGGCGGCTGTAATCGGTAAGTGGTCCCTCTGATAAAAATGGAAGTCATGATGCCCATGTGACCTGCGACGCTAGGTGTTTATTGGCTGTAATTGAAATCCTTGCGGAATAAGAAAGTCTGATGCTGGGCATAAGAAAGTCTGATGTTGAATTCGCTTAAATGATGAATTAAGATGAAATTAACTAGAGCGTTCCATCATTGTGCAAGGTAGTTGCAGTCAGCGTATCATCAACCTAGAACAGGACATAGGTCTTGGTTTCATTTTATGACCTCAAGTGATCACATAAATGAGTAGGTCGGGGCGTACCTGAGTGGAAGCTGCTGCGCTCCACGACTCCCTAGAAGACGTTGAGCTATTCTTCAAATTTTGGCGCCATAAAGTAATGAGGGTAGTGATTGGAAAAAATTGTCAATCAGTGAGAGTCTAAGAATTAATAAATGACAAATTTCGAGTACTGCCGTTTTTTCTCGAAAGAAATCCCTGAACTTATTTGTAAACCTGAGACTATCTTGGGGTGGCTTTAGGTTTTACTTCTCTTTATTGTACAGGGTGTCCCGACTTAAGTTCATCAAACTCTGAAAGTCGGTTCTAGAGCTGATTTCTGATCGAAAGTTCCTCCTCATTTTTCTTTTAAACGCCTAGTTTTCAAGTAATTTGATTTTTAAGATTTTTGTCGTGTTTTGTACCTAATGATTAGAACGGCCGTGACTACCCTTAGAGTCACTTTTAACTCAATAATTATGGCATCGTTGGAAAGAGCGTTAAATTTCCTATCTACCTGACACAAAACCAATATTCTTTGAGCCACCTTTATACGTAAAAAGGAGACTGAAAAGCGAATTTTGAAAACTTCTCCGAATTTGACTTTTTCCCATTTGTCGTTTTGCTCCTAAAAGACAATTTTGGAAAAGCCCTACATGGGGAAAACTTCCTCAGATTCTCAGTGTTTTAACAGTATAGTCAATTTCACACTTTGCAAATTAGGGGAGAAAATTATTCTTTAAAGCTGAAAAAATGGGTTTTTAATTAATTCGACGGTTTACGTGAAAAATTACCCTCTATGAAAACACGAGTTTGGGGCCGGTTTCTACATATTTTTTCATGCTGAATCGAATGATAACACTTGCGAATCTCCCCAACTCCACTATAATTGAATTTTACACTTTAGCTGAAAACACATAAAATTGAGCATATCAAACAAACTGAAAATTCTCGAGTTAAAGTGTAAAACTCGGTTATAACTACGTTCGGGAGATCTGCGAGTGTTATCATTCGATTCTGCGTTCAAACACGAAGAAACCAGCCCAACTCGTATTTTCATAAGTGCCATTTTTCACAAAAACCCTCGATTTCATTGAAAAACCCATAATTTTTCAACATTAAGGCATGATTTCCTACTCTCATTAGCACAGTAAAAATAAAATTGACTACACCGTTGGAAAGCTGAGATTCTGAGAAAGTTTTTCCCATGTAGCGCTTTTCCAAAATAGACAGTATTAGGAAAAATATCAAATTCGGAGAAGTTTTCGAAATTTCATTTCAGCCTCTTTTTTTAAGTACAAAAAAAGGCTTACAAAATATTGGTTTGGTATCAGGCAGATATGAAATTTAACGCTCTTTCCAACGATGCCTTAATTCGTGAGTTTAAAGTGACTCTAAGGGGAGTTACCGCCGTTTTAATATCAAGCGGTACAATACACGAAAAAAATCTTTAAAAAAACTAAATTATTTGAAAACTAAGCGACAAAAAAAAATCTCGAAGTGGAACTTTCGATCTGAAATGAGCCTAAAATCGACCCTCAAAGTTTGATGAACTTAAGTCGGGACAGCCGTATAGGAACCCTACGAACATACAAATACTTCTTCCATCGTTAAAACAAAAGGAAAAAATTCTTGTCAGAATTATTTTCTTTGATTTTCGGATTATATTTATCACCCAGGAAAACCTCCTCTACGAATTATCTACACAGAATAGATGGTTTGGGCATAAAAAGGATAGATTCCCCCATCCCCCGGAGAGATGAGGTCCTCCCGCTATCACGCAACTTCCTTTTGTCCGTCTGGTTTCCCGCCCACTTCTACTCGCCAGATGCAGATACCCTATATATCACAACCTCTTGGAAAGTTTTGATGTCTACCTAAAAGTGAGAAAGGAAACGGTGTGAATCCCATGGCGCCTACATACAGATGGGAAAACCGAACATCCCAACATCACTGGCAGGTTGGGTTATTAGGCAGTCAAACTCCGTATGTTTCCATCTCCAAGATAATCATTGTTCTTAGGACTGGGAAGGTGTTGATGACCTCTCACGCGATAAAAACGAATATTTCCCTACGTTCGTCGTCACCTGAGGGGAAGTCAGTTCTCCTGCCCACACCACCAATTAATTGGTAACATCCTCCCAATCACATCCGAGCGCGGCGGGAGTGCAGTGGATGGAAAACGAGATGCAATTACAGCCTGACGAGGACGACATAACGAGATTTTATATCCAATTTTCTCGCCTTAAATAAGGGGTGAAGCCACTGGAATCATCTCTAACGCTCATCAAGTCAAGATTGTGCCATGGTTTAGCTGTACTAGTACCTAATATCTTATTACAACTAACTTCAGGCGAGGAGATTGTGACTTTAAATCATAGAAGGTGAAAACCCTAGAAATGTTCACGTCCGATTTCAAGTTGAAACTAAACCTATGCAGACTGCAGAGCAGAAAGCCAAACTATTCGCCATTTGGGCTGTAAATCATAAAAATCCGTTCCTCGAACACTTTAAATGAAAAGGTAATTATTTACAGTTGAATTTAAATAGATTTCAGTTAAATTAATCAAATTACAGAGCGAATCTAATAACAGGAGCGCTATTCAATAATTAACCTTTTCCTCTTCATTTGAGACAAAAGAACGCCAACACGACCCTGAATGAGAACAGAAATATAATGGTTCAACGCAGCCAAAACCGCCTTTTAAATTTCGATGAACCGAAAGCTGATATTCAAAACGAAATTCCCTTATTACAATATTGAATTCTGTAATAATTCAAGTTACCGATACTAATGGAACATTGACGGATGGTGATTTCGGTTTTTCAGTTTAGAATTTCAGTGCTAGCGTCTATTTTAGTAATTAGTGCGGTTAACATGAAAATTAGTTTAATAAATTATATATAGTTATTATTATTATTATTAAGGTACATATATACCTTGTGAAAATTAATGAAAGCAAGTAAAACACCTACCTTCGTTTCAATAGTCCGTCTTCAGGAGACAAAAAATATTTTTTTAACTAGATTTCTCTAGAAGATAATTTCAAAAAATTGTATCAACTGATCAATCGTCGTAGTTTACAAAGGGGATTTTGACTATGACCACACGTAAGTTAATTTGCTGATGTTCTGTTCTCCTGCCACTGTCCTTAGGGAGAGCGAACGGATAAACTTATCTGAAAGTTTTTAAGATCAACATTTTTCAATATTCCAGCTCTTCAATTCTACCCTTTAGGCTTTGCCGAAAGTGATGCTGATAATTCAAGACCGACTAGACCCCATATATGGTCTTGAATCCGTTTTAAAAACTTTGGTCGAGATGTTTGCAACGAAATCTCTGCGAGCCCCCCCCCCCCCCCCCCCCTCCCACCAGTTTTCGGGATTTTACGCATCTTTAAACGTATACCAAGAAATTTCGAAGAAAGTTAATATTTTTTTCTTGATCACCTAAAAATAATTGATACCTAAACCAAAAACATATCTGTTTATATAATAGGGTGAAGTATTTATTCGTGCTTCAATGATAAACAAAGTTTTACATGGAATGCATTGACTCCAAGAGACTATATTAAGATGGATATCATTATGCATGTAGAGAGAAATTGGAATGGGTAGTTATCATTCATAACAACAGATTTTAATTCGCAGATATCTTAATACATTATACATAGATATTATACATACTTGTGTGAAGAAATGATAATACGAAAGTGTGAAGGAACAATAGGTACTTGAGTAAGTTGTTCGGAATAAAAATCCAACGCGGATGGAGAGAGAATAGAAATAGCGGATTGAAGATTTCAGTACTTAGCTTTGAACCGGAATATTCACAAAGTTCTTCAACCGAACATAGCTCCATTTGAAGTAACAAACGTGCATGAAGTTTAATATCGGCTGGCAACAACAAAGTACTATTCCCATTCAACCAAGTTTCAATTAAAACTTGACCCCAGGTGCGTGGAATCACTGTTGTTTCAGTAAGCAAGTAGACACTCCTTGACCTCCCATAATATCGACGATCGAGAATCACAATTTTGCGAAAACGAAACTTTCGTTTGAGTTCGAAACTTCCTGCACTGACGCAAGAAACTAAGATCGTACATACAGTGTGTCCATAAAGTACCCCCCCCCCCCCCCCCCCTAACTTTTTTCAACAATTTTTGAGATATCGAAGTGAATCTTTCGGAGAGAGTTTTGAGATGCCTTAATACTAAGTTTAAAAAAAATGAAAATCAAGAACAAATTGTATTCCATTTTTTACTTAGTGACAACATTTTATAGATTTTTTTAATGCTGCACATGACTTATTTTGTTCTGCTTAAGATGACATATATGACCGCTTATAATAAAATGGTTTTCACTTAGTAGATTCAACTAAGGGTGATCAATTTCACATTTTCAATTTTATGGATTTTTCAGTACTTTGATGGTTCTCATTAGGCAGTCTTATTTTAGCAGTTTTATAGAAAATACTAGAAAAGTAGGCAATCATACAACGGTAGATCATTTTTATAATATAAGTAATCCATACTCAGCACAAGTTGACATTTCTCATTTGATATTCTTAAAAACTTACAAAGTTTGGGAAAGAAGTGGCACACTTTATACAAGGTTATGCTTTTAACTGTGATCAAGGAATATGCACAATGAAAACGACAGGCAGCCTTGAGAATATGAGACCGCTAACACGTAGTTGGCAACCAAACGTTTGGCGGCCACAAGTTTGCGGTTCCACTTGACGAGGCCTTGGTAGCAAGATAAGCAAAACCCGTTGGTCGACCCGATATATCAGAAAACACTGTTTAGTACAAGTTTGTTTTTCATTAAAAGATCATAAACCGTTGAAAACTTAATGAGTACGCTAAATAGAATCATCATTACATACTTTGTTATAGTTGATACGAACGTTACAAGGCTTCACATTACTTTCCAAAAACATGTACTCAACTGGGACATGCATTATGGTTTAAGTGTGACACAATAAAGACTGATTTTTTCAGCAATATTGTAGTGTCCTCAGAGCAGAATTATAGGATAATTCAAAAACAGTATCATACGAGTTTCAAATTGTTTTATTTTCAAAACTAATTTTCAAAGCTGGAAATCGTAAAGGCTCATATTCATAAGGTTCATATAATGATATGAAATACCAACAGTTCATAATACTCACATGATGCATATCCAAGGAGTGCATTACCCCTACATGCGTATCAACTGTAACATTTTTTAAATATATATATATATACCTATAGATGCTGAGGGGTTAACATCCCTAAATATGCATCATGTGAATATATATATTTTTTTAAAGATTTTTTTATTTTTTTTTATTTTTTTATTTTTTTAATAAGTGAAATTAGGTGAAGCCTTCTCATTATTTCTCTCCTCATTTATCTTTATTGATTTGCATACTGATATTTATATATTGATTAGTTGATTTATATATTGATTTCCAGGTATCCATACCCAGATATAAGGCCATACCTATACAATTTCCAGTACTTAAATCGGGTATAACTCAAAAATCCTGTCATAATTTGTTTTTGAGCCCATGGAGACTTTTGATTAGGGAAAAGAAACTATCTCGTGAGCATAATTTCATAAGAATTTTATGAAACCCAAATATTCTAAGAGAAATGCTGGGTTCTTTACCCAATCCCATAATGAAATTTGTAGGGTTCGTTGAGGAATATACGTTTTGTGAAAGTTTCAACAAATTTCTTCAGTAAAAAAAAAAATAATAATAATAATAATAAAAATTATATTACTTTTGGTGAAGGGTACAAACAACTGACAATTATAGTGCAATGCAGCTATGGGAATGTCAGATCCAATTTCAGACAGCCATATTTACGAACGCATCACCATTTGCTTTGCTAATTGCTAATGATTTTTTTTTTTTTTTTTTCTTCTTACTGGAATAATGCATAGATAAATAAACGGAGATCTCACCGATGGCAGCGAGCCAAGCGTCGATGTTATGCAACTGCCGCGCTTTGAAGCAATAAACAAACACAGCGAGGTTTTATTCGTGTACCCGCATTTATCTTGAATTCCACAGAATGTGTTGGAGAGTAAACAGTCGTTCAGCGCAGTTTACACAAAGAATAGTAAATCTTTTGTAGTTGCTTAAGCTGACTAAGAAATTAATTTCATACTCTCATTTTATATTATTTTATTTTAAATGAATCTTTTAAAATTATTTAGAACATTTCGTCAATCTACACATTCATGTTACGGATATGAGGAACCTATGCGCCACACCCAATTTGGCAGACGTTACGTTTCGTTAAATTTTTAATCGCTATCAGTTTAATGAGCATTTAAAAACCAACCATCCATTTATTTTAGCTAGACGATTGACAGGGAAAAATAAATGGGAATGAATGAAAACAATGTTATACCAATGGTAAAACAGAATCAAGAAGGCCTATAAAATCTCGGCAACTGTAACAGCAGACATCGCAATTACAAAGAATATATTTATTTGCTCAATACCGAGTAGGTATTCGAATTAAGGTTATCTAATCACTGATGGTCAACTAATCGGTAATTTTTTAATATAAGTAGGTAGGTATAACGATTTTATTTATAATAGAGTGAGGAATTTATGAAATGAGTATTTTAAATAGACGAGGTTAGGAAACCACTAGGGTTCATACCCCCTTTTGAAATCCACTGGAAGTCGTAAATAGTAGTTGGTGGTTGGTTTGTGTCTATACCACAAATTTGGATATTCCTTGGGCACATACAAGTTGACAGACCCCAGCAAATTGAAACACAAAAGAACACACCAGTTCAGATCGAGTGATTATCAATATACATTACCTAACTGATCTTTCTAGATAAATACTCCATTCAGACAAAAGGAATGTAACAGTACTTGAGTATAACTATCTTGAGTATAGCTATCTTTACATTGGCGGATACCCTCTATTCTGTTAGACTTCCCGAATGACAGAAAAACCAAGGTTATATCACGGTTTCTCTCCCCAAATCTCCAATGTTCCTAAGAAAAAAAAGAAAAGAAAAAAATCCATTCAAATATTTGGTTTCCTTTGAAATAAAGCGTTACCAAGATACTCACAAAGTGTGGTTGGTAGCAGAAAATAAATCAATAGGGAATGTCAAAATCCTCTAACATCACTTGAATGAGTAAATCTCAGTTATCGGCACTCGGACATCACTTAAAACTAGTTACACATAACTAATTAATATCCATTAATACTATTTTCATTATTATTGGTAGCCAATTGATTCCTCCAAACGAGGTTTTCGGTATTAAGATGAAATGAACTTTCAACTGTATAAACCTTAGAGGTATTACAAGGGGTATATAGCTCAATAATTATATCTTTATAATTTTTTCCTATAGCTATTTTACATAAACTCAATATCTGTCAGGAAGCTACTACCTGTTTCATACCTATTCAGTTATTTTATTATTTTTGCGCTCAAAATTCCAGTCTGATTTCCCACACATCAAAGCGCCTCCAAAGTATGTCTCACGCCTAAAGATCAACATAGAAGATGGCTTAAGGTATATGTTTCCTTGGTATTGCAAATCGGACATACTTCATCCCCCTCAAATAATATATAGTTTTAATACATATCAAGTAGAAGGAACCATTTTCATGCCCACCCAACTTGTGCTATCAATCATTTGGCATACAATGATAGTTCCTTGCATTCTAAATAAGCAGATATGGGCCGTGATTCAGAAATCTATTCACAAAAGTATTTATTGACTTTTGATTCTTGAATTTTCATGAAATCTTCAGAGGCCTAAACTCAGATATTAATCTGCTAGTTAACCAAATCTACAATAAAATCATTATTTTTTAAAAACTGCACCTTTGATACCGAAAACTTTTTTACTTATTGCTCTCAGTTTTAATTTATATGTATTATTATTATTATTATTATTACTTGAAGTATTTGTGAATGGGCTGTTAAGCGCAAAAAACATCACTTTGGGAATCGTGAATTCTCCATTGATAATAATTTGTGCCACCACGATAAAATTCGCCTTTCGACGTCGACCTTAGTGTGTCAAAGATTGGATTCCTTCCGTATGTATACATCAAGAGAGTTCCTAGGGAGTATCATCAGCGATTTGAAAAGTCTAATCTTCACTCTTTCAAGCCGGTTCGAGTAGGATAAGCCGCATACCTCAGCCCCATATAGGGAGGTTGATAAGCGAAGTGCTTCCAATACTCTTTTCCATTGTTTCGATATCTTCTAAAAATAACCGAAATGCTAATCCTTTCTTCAATGCGTTCACCGCTTGTTGACTAAATAAACCGGAACAGAAAAAAGTGACACCAAGCTAGTTTTATATGTGAAAATCATTACCTTAGACTTCGCACCGTTCGGTTCACCCATTCTGCCTACAATATCCATAAAGGTGTTTCGGTTCTATTCAGAACAACTGTACAAAACTCAAATCACTGAACAAAACGAAACAGTCTGCATAGAAAACGCACAAAACGGCAATCACAACTTGAACACCACTAGCTCCTCTACTCCGAAGATATTGCTCAAAATCATAAAAGCAAAGAGCAAAAATGAAGGGCGAGAGGACATCTACCTGCAAATACCTAGTCCAAACACAAAATCCTTCGTAATTTCACCAATAATTCCAAACGAAAATGTAGCTTTGTCGTAAATTTATTCAACTATGTTAATAAATCTGGCACCGATTCCTCAACCCTGACAAGTCGACAAATGATGCAAAAACCTTTCACTTTGGAAGGACTGATATCTGAGTAGTAGATTATTATCATAATAATAAACAGTACAAACTTTAGCAACCCGTTCAAAAGAATCTGATTTAAAGCTTTGAATTTGGTATTTAGAGCGAAACTCCCCTGTTGTTACTTACGTGGTTCCTCTCGATTGTCATCCTAAAAAAAAAAGAAACGTGCATATCTTGGGCCGTTCTCTTGGAACATCCCGCTCTAACATAACTTTACTAAAAGGTGAACCAAAGCCATTTTCCATTCCTCCGTAAGATTTAGGTAAAATTGGTAGCTGACACCATCGCTATATGTGAGTCTTTGCCTTTTTTAAAGGAATTCGGTACCTTAGCTTATTCTTCAAAGAGAGAGAGAGCAGAGTCCAATGTTTCATCGTATCGGTTTTCGCTGTTGGTTCATTTGGATTCAAGTGCATTCGTGTTGCGTATATGAGACGCTCAGAACCAGAAGGGCGAACTTCAAAAGTACAATTTGAGAAATTCAAGATTTTTATCGGCCAGAAGGATGAACTGCCAAATATATTTGTTGGTAAGTGTCAGAAGGGCGAACATGGGGTTGCCAACGTTCACCGTCATAACGATTAGATAGGTTGATACTTAATTATTAGAATAATATACTAGGTAAGTTCCATGACGAGACGTTCTCGAGCAATCAAGTCGAGTCACGAGACTCTAGATTCTGACCAACTAATCTGACTACGGATTGACTACTTGATGTTATGTATTATTAAGATGCGAGCGTTGCGAGTGTGAAAAATTGTGTAAAATCTCATGGCGACTGGAGCGCAAGTCAGTAATGGGCTCGCTGTCTCCCAGTACAGTGCATTCATTCTCTCACTCTTTTTGACTCCATGGGAACGATAGGCTTCTTCAACTCACTTCCACACGCCCCAATTCGATATTTGCCTGTTTTATCAGAGACCAGGACTAAAAGCCTCAATGTAATAATTGGCAGCGTTTTTATTCGATTTTTGTAATCTACGAATCCTGAAACGTAAATCAACAACTTCGATAGGGGGTTAGAAAAAGTTGTTTCTTGGTCGACTACAAAGGTTTATTATTGAAAATAATAAACCAAACGCTGAAAAAAGTTTTTTGTAACTTTTGCGGTGATATTATTAGTTACCACTCTAAGCTATGTGGGAATAAGTCATGTATGAAATTTTCCAAATATTAATCGGAATGCTGGAAATGCACAAAATTAATCGTTTAACCGAGGTTATAAGTCATGATGAATTGTTCGTTTTAAATTACATTACACGTCTAAATTTCATTCGGAATGGCGCGTCGAGTCGGCTCACTAGATTTTACTGTTTGGTATCAAACGAAAGTTGCCCACCGCTGAAATTACCCCACTCCCGTTTTTAACCGTCTGACACTCATGTTTGAAGTGCGAGTAAAGTTCTCAAACCAAGGTCTCCATCCTACAATTTCCTGTAGTGGTCTGACGAGACATGAATAAAAGAACGAGGCTGTTAGAAACCTCCAAAGTTAAAAAACATTCACTCTTTTGTTCGAGAACTGAAGAAATGTTGGTCGAATGACGAGTGATGGACTGTAAAACTTTTAGCACCGACCATCCCCAAGCTAAAGTGTATCCCGTCTTTGTCAATACTCAACAAAGTTCCATTTATTTTCTATTCAGTGTTCGAATAACTTTTTTTTTGGTCCATTAAAAAAATGTGATTCCACATTTAAACTTGAACACAAAACACTTAATATCAAAAACATCGCAAAGTTCGACCCGAGTTTAATCCAGAAGATGAAATAAGTTTGCCGCGATTAAATTCAAAATAAATGTATAAGTTTTCACTGAATACAACTTTAGCCAACTCAGAATCATTATAGTTGATTAAAACCAAACTATTCCATGCCCACGGACTGCGCCTTCAGTAACCCAAACTCTTGTCTTTCGTCATACATTTCGTTGAAAGATTTTAATGGAAGAATATCATCACCTTTACCGAAGGAAGGGAAGCCACCAAAATCACAATCCACATTTATAGACTCCATTATTATCTCTTTGAACAGCTGCTAACCTCACCTCTGATTCAGCGCAAAAATAGGAAATGTAACCAAAATATCAAAAGTCACAGGGGAAAAGATGAATTCGAAAGTGCATTTTCGTATGAGCGTATTTTCGTGAATTATCGTACTATATTATGCTATATTACCACTAATGACTGTTCTGATTGAGTTTCAGCTTAAACCATTAAATTAAAGAACAAAAAATATTATATTATGTAGCATTGATTTGAAATTTGAGCGCTTTGAATGCAAATAAATTCTTAACAACCAGTTTTACGGCAAAAAAACTAGTTCTAAATAATATTTAGCAAGACAAAAAATATATTGAATTTTTAGCGATTTTTTGTAGTTTTTATCGATTTTTCAGCATTAATTAATGAAATTTAAGTACTTTTTTCAGCATAATTCTTTGCAAAAACTTTCAATTTCCTATTTCATTGTTGATAAACTTTTTTGTAAATATCCAGTTGAAACATATAAATGTATCAATTTTTAGCCGTTTTTAGCCATTTTTGATTACTTTTTTAGCATATTTTTTGAAGTTTAACCAATTTAATGTGCTCCAAAAGTGCTTGCCAACGAACGCATCCTTTCATTTGGAAAGCTTGATTTTTGGGCGCAAGAAGGAATATTTATCTCAACCCTGAGAGATATCGTCTGGAATGACACATGCACATATATGAAATGAAGCACATATGAATGAATATAACAAATATGAATGAAGCATATAAATGAATGAGGCAAATATGGATTAAGTATAAAGAAAATATGAAAGAAGCATATGAAAAAGCGTTAAACTCCAGGATTCGTTTGAGGCACTAAATGCCTCAAAACGGATTTCAATGCAATTTTTTTTTTTTTTTTTTTTAATTGTTGTAGCTATGCAAAAGCTCCATTTTTATTAACGAAAATTCGCAAATGGAAATATTTGGTCAAAAAGTTGGATAAATAAAGCCAAATTGACAAAGATAGGAGGTGGGGTGTTCGTATCTATTGTATTATAATTTTCCTATACTTGAAAAATTACCTATAAACAAACAATTATCTCACTTAGAATGAAATAATAGGTTTAATCCGAAACTATAGTTATATTCCGTCATTGGACACGGCCCATCAACCCTCCAACTGTTCCGCCACCCAAATTTATAGGGCCCATGGAAAATAACTTGATGACCAGACTCCAACTTAAATAAATATTAAACTCCGCTAAGCAAAATGTATCTTTCTTAAACTGCATTGCACAAGATAAATGCATTGTCTTACTAAAATTTCTATATTATAGACCTTCACTGTATCGGCTGGTATTGACTCTCTTAATCTCTTCTTTCGTTGTCAACTGCTTTTATCGAACAAAGTAAACTTTTTTTTTCTGTGTGTGTGTGTGATATGTTTGTCGAGATAAATTGAGCGTCATGAGATCAGTTTCGAACTAAATAAATACATTGTTGTGTAAAATTCCCTATCGTCAGTTTTTGTTCTTCTCAGTTCTTTCGTATTTCGTTAAAATTTTGCTAAATAATGTTCATGATTCTGGGGTTATCTCTATTATTTATAAGAATGAAACTCCGTCTGTTTGTCTGTCTGTCTGTCTGTCTGTCTGTCTGTCTGTCGTGTCTATGCACGGCCAAACGGCTGAGTGGGCCGGATCTACGAGTGGGGGGATCTTCTTGGGATTTTCCGATAGGGTGTATAAGCGAATTTAAAATTTTCTAATCCCACCCGAACCATGGGCCGTAGGGCGGGAGGGGGGTCGAAGTAATAATTAATGTGCGCTTTTTGGACTTCCCCGCTTCCCCTACCCCTCTAAACGGCCGTTGACAATTCCGGAAAAATACGGGTTTCGTAGGTTTTCCTACGAGGAAGACGACGGCGCGATCGGATCGCGAAAAAAGTATCGGGAAATGCGTCAAAAAAATGCGAGAGTACGGACCCGTTTTCTCGAAAAGTCCGACGAAAAACTTGGTTTTTTCCGATTAAAATATACCCCATAAAGGTACGTTTTTCGGAACGGTTTTCGCGGGCGAAATAAAGGTTTGATCCCGCCGAATCTGAATCCGAAATCGGATATCGAAAAAAGTGACGAGAACTCGGTCAAATTGCGAGCGGAAGCGAGCAAAGCGATTAAAATTGTGCCGTGGACGAGAGAAGGCTCAAGAATTGACGTGAAGGGTTCGATGTCACAATGTTGCGAGGCGAGCAGGTATACATAGGTACCTACCTTGCGAGCGAAGCGAGAGCCATTTCAACAGAATAAATACGGAATTTGTCCTACACATATACAGGTATACATCCCCTCCCCGAATAAATTTTTCGTGGTTCCAGGTAGTTTTATAAGATTTAATTTGTTTGTAAGAATTCCCAACTGAAAAAAACGTCTGCCAAGTTGGGTGGGCAGTACAACATTCCCTAATAAACTTTTCGTGGTTCCACGTAGTTTTATAAGAATTAATTTGAATGTAAGAATTTCCAACAGAAAAAAACGTCTGCCAAGTTGGGTGGGCACTATAACTTCTTCAAGCGAGCGAAGCGAGCAGCATCCCCTACAGAAGTAAAACCTACCCTTAGGGATCTACCATTTGCGAGCGAAGCGAGCAACATCCCCTACATGTTTCAATTGTAATACATCGCATGTATACAGCCACACTTTGCGAGCGAAGCGAGCAACATTCCCTACATAACACACTAAACTTTTCGTGGTTCCACGTAGTTTTATAAGATTTAATTTGTTTGTAAGAATTCCCAACTGAAAAAAACGTCTGCCAAGTTGGGTGAACAGTATAACTTCCTCAAGCGAGCGAAGCGAGCAGCATCCCCTACAGAAGTTAAACCTACCCTTAGAGATCTACCGTTTGCGAACGAAGCGAGCATCATCCCCTACGCACGTTAAACCTACCCTTAGGGATCTACCATTTGCGAGCAAAGCGAGCAACATTCCCTACATGCCACACTTTGCGAGCGAAGCGAGCAAAATTTCCTACATGCCACATTTTGCGAGCGAAGCGAGCAATTTAAGGGGGGGTCCGGGGGGCTTGCCCCCCGGCTGGACGTGGAGGCGAGCGTAGCGAGCCGGAGCGGCTAGTAATAAATAATTATTTTTACAAAAATGTTCTCGTCAACACTGACATTAAGTTGGTGTCACGATGGAATAATTATAACAATTGTATGCTCAATTTTATAACTACATATAAACTTACAGCAAGAAACATACAGCGGAACTTTCAGTATCAAAATTTTACTTCCCCTGGTGAGTCATTACCTATAATGAAAAATCAACTGAAAAGTTAAAAATGTCATCTTGACAAAAAATTGACTCATTTTCGTCGGTTTTACAGGTTCTTCTCACAAATTTAAATACATAACAACTTAACACTGAATTCTAAGATAATCTAGTTTTTTAAACGATACCATCCAGCCTATAGACCCTCTGATAGAACGGGGACATTTGTCGAACTTGTGCATGCCTTCTTTGCAAAATTGGTAACAAGCGAGATTTTAGTTTACTTTCTGTACCTACAAAAACCGAAAATGATTCAATAATATTAAATACATTTTAGGAATGAATACTATTGTAAAGTATGTGATTCCAAAAGGTGCGAGTTACCCATCAAAAAACTTGAAGAACAATAATTTTTCACGTATTACACATTTTAAATTCTACTCATCTCACCTGCAAGTTGAGAGTGTAATGGAAAGTCTGGCAAGTTTAGGTAGGGCTCATGGTTTACCCAACTGGCCATTGTGTCTCGTGAGGTAATTTTTGATACCTCATCAATGTGTCATAGTCCCAAAATATTTGTTAGAATATATTGATTACATAAAAAGATCCAAATTCGATGCAGTTATAACTGGTCTCGTGAGGTAATTTTTGATACCTCATCAATGTGTCATAGTCCCAAAATATTTGTTAGAATATATTGATTACATAAAAAGATCCAAATTCGATGCAGTTATGGAATAAGTCATAAACTTCATTGTTCAAGATAGCTGAATGGAAGACGTCCTAAGAAAGTTTTCTCTCAATCTGAAGGAATTATTTATACAGTTATTTCACGAAAAGAGTTTCGAAGGAACGACACGTTCATTAAAGCCACTGAACCTCATAAAAAGCGATGCAATAGAACCATCAGGCAAAGTGTAATGTGTCCTCCAAACTCAGAAGCGATATCATCACTACCGGTTTAGACGCATTACACTGGCGCATAACTAATTGCGCGGTCGATATTGGACGATCGAAGGCCGACCAATTGTCTTCCTATTGTCGAAGTCAGCGAATCGGGAGGCTGAGCTTGAGAAGACCTTCGGAGGTGAGACGTCGGTGGAAATAAAAGTCTCAGAACTGCAGCGTGGCCAAGTGGTCGAATTTCAAAACCAAACGAAACTTTAGAAACGTATGTTTCTAGGATTTTACATTCGCGCAGGAGCAACACCTACTAATGATTTCTCCGCGTTGAAATTGATGATTGGTTGATGATTAAATTTTATTTTCCGACCACCCTCTGACGTTGAGCGAGGCCGGATAAGAAGACCGCGAGAAAATTATGAGTAATTGTTTGGGCATGCGCAGGTTAGAAGCAATTGTTTAATTGTTTGAAGCAGGTAGGTATTAATTTGTGAGTAACGAAACTGATAGGGGCTAAAACAGATTTCTTTGGTCAGTTTATCCAAAAACGTATTTGAAATTTTTTTAATTAATTCAATAATTCTCATCTTTATGTAGTTTCGAAAACTTGGTAATTATTAGAAACGAAGTGTTCCATATACTATGGAGTTCAACAATTTTTCATTTTTTTCCCCTCAAATGCACTGCATTAATTTAAATTACCCTGGTTTCTTTGACTACCAGTGTACAAATCTCGTTTATCTTTAGCTGGATGCTTCAACGATTTCTCCGCGTATAAATCGGGATTTCAGGTAATTCCGAGACCTGCGAAGGAAGGAGAGGAGCGAAGCGTTTCACGTTCACGTTATAACCAAACTCGAAATCATCTACAGTCTACGTTAAAAGTTGAACGCACCGGTGATCACAAAGGGGGTGGTTCACAATTACTTAATTGGTAATATAACAAAAATTCTGAGAAAAGAGCCCATTCAATTAGTACAACACCACACTTTGGCTTCAAACACACACGTGCTATTATGTGATTGCAGTACACATTTCGAAAACCGGTTGCGCAGTAACGGAATAACTCAAACTCCCACTCCCCGGTGGGTTATAAGGATAGGACTTCAATATGGATATTACCAAAATATCGCTACTATCTATATTCGATATTCAGTACCGATATAGGACTTCCGATCGAAATATCGATATGTTCAACCAATCTACATATTTTGACCCTTTGATATTGGATTTAAGATTTATTGTAACCCAAGATTTTTAGAATACAACCACAGTTAGAATAGAACTTCATTTACCAACTTGGATTTGAACCGTTCCTAAAGTAATTTTCATATTCTTAATGATAATAAATTACAGGTTTTTTTCATGAATGGAGAAGCATGTCCCTGTTATCTTTTTCTTCTCATCCTTCAATGCCAAATTCGAATTAAGAAGCAGGTTAAAGGGATTCATGAGTCAGAATCGGAAAAAATCAATTTTTCTGAGTTTATTTATCTATTTTTGATTTTTGATTTATTTATTTATTTGATTTTTTAAATTAATTAATTTTATAATTCTTTTATTTTTTTATGTTTTTCCGAATATTTGGTATATAACATCATTAAACTTGGGCAATGGAAAGAAAAGATGTGATTTGTCAAAGATTGAGGGATAGTACTCTGTTTTTATTAGATAACGGTTTCCAGCTGCCGGTGCTCTGATGCTCATGGTTTATCATAATTTTCCAAAACTAATAATATTCTTTAATATTTAATAATATTTCTGATAGAAACAGAGAATCCCCACACCATATTATTATCATCATCAGTTTTTGATAGCAACACAAAATCGAAACCTAGCATACGAAATCAAAACAGAAGTTTGTGAAAAAACGTTGTCTATTTCCACAAAAAATGTAACTCTATTTTTTGTGGGAATAGAAAACTTTTTTTCACAAACTTACGTTTTAAAATGGGTTTTCACAACTTCGTCGCGAGTGATTTAGGAGTTCATACGAAATCAAATTAGTATCATAAGGATATCCAAACAGAAATCTAGGTAGGTTTGTGAAAATATAATTCGAACTTTTGTTAGTTAGGCCAATCTGTTATGCTGGTAAAACTCATACTATAATAATGAACGTAATCTACGCTACGTATAAGTTGACTTGGGTCAATTCAGTGGAAGTTCCAAATAAACAAAACCAGAAGAATGTGAACGGCAGAACGTTTTGAATGCGCGATATCAAGCATACGAGATAAACCTATGTAAATATTTCTTTATCAGCAAGTGATACGACTAAACCTAATCCAACCAGTAAAAAGAATCAATGATAGGGAATGATCACACCTCAATTTCAATATCTTCAAAATGAAGTAACTACCAATTCAGGATCGAGTAGCTAGAAAAACGGCAACCTTCTAAAAACGGCTGTTTTTCTTCATACTGAAAAACTCTGTTTTTCATTAGTTATGTACCAGTTATGTATTAGTTATTATGTACCTGTTTCTCAGCATTCAATGATTTTTTTCATTTTGTAAAGTGGTGTCTCTAACATTCACTGAACGAGTTCGAACGAAAAACTTGAAATAAAACATGCCATGCTGAAAGACGTATAAACATACAATTCTTTTAATCTGTTTTTGCCATATTACTTATAGGTAAAACAATATTTGCACAACAGGGTTCAAACTCGTTGTATCATGAATACCTAGAACTAAGATCCAGAGAAATAGACAAACGAAAAAGTGTTAAATTACTAGGGACACATGAACCCTCAAACATGGATTCCAGGATACGTAGATATCTATCCCCTACCATGTATAGCTGGCTAAAGTCACCAAATCAATTTAGCTAGCGACGTCGTCGCTACATAGTTTTGCTGGAACCCTACCATGAAACTGGCGGTTGTTTTTCTCGATATTATGAATATCAATATTTTGTTGTCGATGATTTTATTGATATTATTCCACGATATCCATATCGATACTGATATCCATATTTCTCTTCCTATATCCTATTCTTAGAAGGCAATGTGGTTTTTGATCGTCAAGCAAATGCCAAAGGCCCCCCTCCACCCACCACCCCCGCTCGACCACCTACCCATCAACAGCCTCTTGTGTCACCTACGGAAGGGCGTTGAACCCAGAAGCAAAAGGGCTAACACAGTAGGATGAATATTCAGCAGTGACGGCGTGGCGGATCTGCTCCGAAACGTTTTTATGGTCGGCGCCTTTTCGAACGCGAGCCGACGCATTTTTTCACACGAGAAACAAATACGGGCAAAGAATGACGGCTCTACTTTACTAGTTAGTAGGTGGGTGAAACTTTTACTACGTGATAAATTACCACCAACACGTTCGAGGAGGACACCACGAATCGAATGAAACTACCAGCTAGGGACACGACAGGAAATGAAACATCTGCTGCGGGCCTTCAAGCAACTTTACCGGTGTTTAATCCACTTCCATGGCATGGTTATGATCCTTCCGTACCATGGAAATTGCCGTTTCGGTTTGTTTTTCACAACATACCAGTATGATCCAAAAAACCTACCCTCAAAATTGTCGGTTTACCTTTCAACAAATTGTTTTTTAATATGAAAAAACAAAGTCACGAAACTTCACTTGAAAATGCATTGAAAATCTGATTACCCCAAACTCTCATCACGGCTTTTAATTAGCGCATAGGACTAATATTTAAGGGTTTGTTCCTTCAAGAATCAGAAGGTATATCAAGAACTATCAGCAAAACGTTCATGTAATCATTCAGGGCTTTTAGCGTTTTGGTAGTACTTATTTGGTGATTTGCAGCTTCCCTTGTACCACTCTCTAAAAAAAAACATTTTTACGCAATTTGAAGTAAAATCCAGAGACCGTTCGGTGACTTTTACTGTCGACCACATACTAGAAGCGGCATAATCTTTGATAGGTCAGTCAACATTCCGCAGAAACGGGAAGCTACTCAAGATATGAAGAGTTGTGTTATGTAGTTCGTGATATCGGTTGTTGCTAACTTGTTCATTATAGGACGTTCCTCAGTAATGCGATTGGTCTATCGTTTTCGATTAGGGTGAAATGATGACAACACTCAATCACGATGGATAAAATTGATATAGAAAGGTAAATTCGTCTTTCCCCGAATACCTTCCGGCTTTGAACGAGATCGGGGGAATAAGCAGTGAGGAAATGATGCTTGATGGATTTTGTACTTGTCCATGCGCAGACTGAAGTAATGATTTGTAAGTACTGAAACGGATTGGACACCATCTACAACCTAACGCGCACATTCCCTGAAAATGTCATCACTATCAACCAAAAACTGGGTAAGTAAATGCGTTTTGCAAGGATTTGCGAACACACGGGCAGGCAGACCAAACGAAAGTTGTTCAAACTGATCTAAAACGACGCAATATGAAATTTTGATTAAGGAGAGAAAAAAAATTTTCTTCAAAAAGTGAAAGCAATGCTTCTTCCGCTATTTATAGGAGGACTCGGAAGAAAAAAGTGTTGTTTTATCAACAATTAATCAAATCAATAAAATCTAAGAAAACACTGGTGAACTAGCGCATCCTTGATAGGTTCACTTACCTATTATAGTGTGATTTCTCGCAGAACTAAGGGTGTTGTTAAAAATGATTGTACATAATTAATTAGAATTAATTAGAATTAATTAGAATTTCTATGGTTTAATCAATAAATACATACCCACATCAATATGCAGGTAGAAAACAGCGTTAAACTAGCACTTCCTATACAAGTGCTCTCATACTAGATTGCAATTCCCCTCAAAACCGAATCCAACGGAGAGTTGGAGTAAAACCTTGTTGAGAGATCGACGAAAATGACAGGTCTCGGCTTGGAGGGATAATTATGGCAGATCACCGAGCGTCCCACCAGCAACGTCGTTCGCAGCCGGCTAGCCAGTTGTCATAAAGCTCTCCAGTCATTCACACTACGCCCCTCTGCGATGCCACGAACAAGTGAGAAAAATAACGGCGAGGTGTCGAAACTTTTTCCTTTATACCACCCACAGGGCATACATAAGCTCTAAGTTCGTAAATAAAAGGCGAAAGTGGGAGGTTGACGATAAACCACAGTAATGGGGAACCTTTGTTGTTGCTGATTTATTAGCATCGTTTGGTTTGTCTTTCGGTTTATTTTCATGAGAAGGGATCGAATATCGTACTTTGAACAAACTCGCTAACAACAAGGAAAATATACAAAGCGTAGAAAAATTAATTATAATAACTCGGCGCTCTAAGGGAATCAATCCACAACGAAAATGTAGGGGAAAATACTTTCTGACAGATAAGCAAACAGGTATTGGTAAATCTTCTTATTTCTTTGGAGTAAGTAAAGTAAACCGTCATTTCAGGTTTGGGCTCTGACTGCCACGACGACGGCCGATCTAGGTGTTCAAAAGTCAAGATATACAATCGCGATTTTTCGCTTCAGAGGTTTTCATTATTAGTAAAGAGGATAATATCTCAGCAGATTCATCGCCCAGAGTGGTTCTTTGGTGATAAACAAATAACGAAACTTCATGTTTGAACAAGTGTCACCAAATACATCGCAATGAAGAGCTGCGTTTATTATATCATGTCATTCCCCAAAGTGATTACAACGGATCAGGTGAAGACCGATCTCAGTACAAATAAATAACAACCCCCCTCCACCCGGAAGGAAAAAATGAATGAAAATTTAATAATGGTGATGATTATACGAAATTTTATTTTTTGTAGTAATTCATACATATGCACTAGAGAACGTAAATGTGACCGCTAACTTTGGTCGAACTTATTGAAGATGATGTAGAATCCTTAGATCGTCTACTTTTCAAAAATTGCGGCAATCTTCTGCGTAATAGATATTTTTATACCGAATTTACTCATATGTAAGAAAATAATTCGAAAAATTAATTAGTTTGTAACATAATGTGATATTTTACTTTTACACAATTGAATAAAATGGTAGGTTAACTTTTCCTGTTCACTTTTTTGCTGGTTTTTGCTTTCGAGTCTGCAAGTTTTCGCTGAAATCCGTTTTGAGAAATTCTTAAACAAATCTTAGAGTTTAACGTTTTTTCCTATGCAAAAAATGGCAAAAAACGGCTAAAAATTGTTGAATTTATATTTTTAGCATAATATTGCTAAAATAAAGTTTATTAGCTATAAATAGAAACATTCAAAAATTGGTGTACAAAATTATGCTGAAAAATTTACTTAAATTTCATTAAAATGTGCTAAAAAATCGGTACAACTTGAAAAAAAGTTATAAATCAAAAAATCTCTCTTTGAATAGCAGATTATTATTTAGAACTAGTGTTTTGCCATAAATTTGGTAGTTATTTTTTTTTTTTAATTTTTTTTTTTTTTAATTTATTTATTTATTTTTTCACTCAGTCCTCAGTTTTCAAATCAATGGTAATATAGTACGATAATTTACGAAAATTAGCTCATACGCTCATGCTGCATGACTGGAACATTTTAGACCATTTTGAACAACTTTGGTTTCATGTACGTCTGTTATTGTACATGTCCGTAACAGATTTCACTCATCATTCAACTTATATAGATTTCATCTGATTTCTTGGAAGTGTCTAAGGAATTCGCAGGTTAGGATGTAGATGGTCATCTATCAGTTTCATAACTCAAAATTCAATACTCTTTTCTGCGCAAACGCAAAAATAAATTCCATCAATTTCCTCACGTTCTAGTCGATTGCACTGGATCAAATTTGGAGCGTGGTTAGGGAAACCCGATTTAATTTATATCAATTTCATCACAATTAGAACCTGATGATATGTATATCAATCCGAAATAACTTTACGTTAAATATTTGCAAAATCTACCATTGTGAAGGAGGGAGCATGAATGCACTGCATCTGCAGGTTCAAACGCTGCAGGTTCGGATGTGGAAATTTAGGGGTTAGGAACAAGGTCGCGGTAGACACGGACCACCGTTTCGCCTCATTTACTGTCACGCATAAATTTCGTCCGTAGCGTTGAGACACAGTAAAACTCACAACGGCTGGGAGATCGATATTACCCGACAGTAAAGTAAATTTATCCATACGATACTTCAAAATAATTCCATGAAACAACTACATATTAGATCGGTGTTGAGTTTTGTGACGCCAAAGTCTTACTTAAACGAAAGATTGAATCATTGAAAAATTCAATAACAACATCACAAAACGGAAGTTAGTGAAAAACGTTGTCTATTTCCACAAAAATAAAGAGTTACACTGTTAAATCGATTTCGACGGTTAGGCCATCATCAGTAACAAACAATAAACGTTATTGTTTGTTACTGATGATGGCCTAACCGTCTAAATCGATTTAACATTGTAACTATTTATTTTTTGTGGAAATAGACAACGTTTTTCACTAACTTCCGTTTTGAAATGGGTTTCCACAACTTCGTCGCGAGTGATTTAGTTCGTTTTTAGTTCGTAACAACATCACAGTCTTGCAGCTTATAAATTGATGCTGATAGCAAAGTTTTGGTATTTTAACGTGTTAACACGAAATGATAGAAACTAATGAGCTCAGTTACATGTGCATGCATAAACATATTCAAAATTCTTTGTGTCCTAACTAAAAACACAATTTCCAAGAACATTATGCTATAGCAAATTAAAATTGGTATGTATTATTTTAGGCTTTAACCTTGTTTTCCAAATTTATTTGAACAAATGACGGTGCACGAAAATTCAAACGTGTAGGTAAACTTAAGTTACACAATTTAGGTCTGAACAAAATCCACTGCTGTAATGATAGATACTTTTTGTTTGTGTATTTTTACCTGAATTTTTTTTTCAAGTTTGAACACATTTTTATCTGTCGAAATTTTCCTCTATTAAGCGGTGCTTTATTTTTCGAAGATACATTCGGCCAACTATTCAACCGCTTTCAAGGGCAAATAAATATGGTTTAGAAGGACACAGGTTACAGATAAATTATATACGCATAAGAAAGTTTAATTTCAGTTTGATTTTGAGTGCCTCTTAACGGACCCATTGGTTTTTTTTTTTTTTTTTTTTTTAATTTTTATGTGGTATTTATTACTTGTTAATTTATTTATCGGATACTTTTTTTCAACTCTATACAAAATACTGATTTTTGTCAAAATCGAAAAAAACGAAAAATGCTACCGATTTTCAGCTCTGGACTTCAAAAAATATATGCATAATATTACAAAACACAAGGTAACTGCCTGAAGAATAACGGGTTTATACCTCATGTCGCGGTTTGATCCGATAACAATGGTATTCATCATAAGGTGTGCCCATATTGAGTTGGTAGTGAGTTATACTTAAATAATATCTTCATTCAGCATCTAACACACCTTTATAGTGTAGCACGAGTACATTGCATTACCTTCAAACACAGAGAATATAGGCGCGTTCCCGAAGCATATCCCTATTCAACGGTGTTTTAAACGAAAGATGGCGATGGTTGGCTGCGTAATGACTTAGGCCTTCAAACGATAGTAGGTACCTAAGGAATGACATCATCGACAAGAAATAGTTAGGAGTGCTCCTTCCAAAAAGAGTGAGTCAATATTCTCTTCTGCTCTTACATAAAAAAAAAAAAAAAAAAAAAAAATCTCTCGAACCAAAGACTTTTTCCGTTATAGCTGTCACACGAATAATAAAGAGGGGGTTTACTACATCGGAATGGGTGAGGTCTCTGTTACTCAACATAGTTCTTAAACGTTGTTCTGACGTAGTCCATAGGAAGTTACGAAATCTATGTTTGCAGAAAACGGGGTCATCAAGGTTAACAGAGTGTTGGCTGTCAGCAGCACGGAGACTCCATCATGAAAGAATTTTGTACGAGTTACACTCGAGGGGAAAACAAGATCGGTCGACAATGGAAATAGAACCATTTATTGCGGATGAATGTACGGTTTTCCATTAGATTTCGTGAAATGACATTCACAGCCACGAGTGCCACTGACAGATAATATACCAGACTGTTTTTATATCACATTTTCATCTCAGCTGACAATGAACGTAAACACATAGGGCACAAGGTCGCATTCTATATATGCCACAGCCAATAAAACACGTATTGGTGATCCAAATGCACCACTTCATGTTTCTCTAACTCGGATTCCGAAGTGAAACTTTGGTACTGAATTTTGTGGCCAAATTCAAACTTTCAAGATTAAAGACATTCTAAAAATCGGTTGAAAACTGTTCAACTATCTTCGGAAGTGAACTGGGAACCTATATAAGGAGTAGAACAAAAGTTGGACAGTGATGGGATACAATTCACGAGCTACAACGTTTTCAATTAGGCCGGGAAATCATAACACTAAATTTTATGTGCATAATTAAATTACACCTTCAATTGTGTAATCTACGGGAAAAAAATAAACCCTCTTAAAAATTCGTTGGATCACGTTGGTTTTAAAATACATAAATACTAAAAAAGAAATTTTAAAATCCGAGTTTTACTGCTTACCTACAATAACACCAGTTCTCATTCGCATTCGAGGTGAAGTTATTTATCCCGTGAAATGTCCCTAATGGAGAGCGAGGGACAGATGAACGTACAGCGACCCAGTCTCATTCAATTCTTCGAAATTAAATCTATGTAAGTTTAATTCTATTCTTCATTTAAACTTCTAATGGACCATTTTTCAAAAATGAACCCTTAAAATTTAACTTCGTGATTGATGCTGTGGTTGCAGGTTCATTTGTGATGTATATAAATGTTTTGCGATATTTTTGAAAACATTAACTTTAAAATTTTTGGACCCATTAAATAGCTTCATTTTCTACGAGAACTCGCTAAAAGCAGAAGAAATCAGAAATTGGAAGTCGAACAACTGAAGAATGCGTACAATCTCTTACAATCCCCCTCCTGCGATGAATACCTAAGTGTAGTTCTTTTTCAATGACTTTTAAAACGCAGTAGGCAGGGGGTTTATTATTGAGGCAAGAGTAATTATCGAAATTAAATTCGAAATGATCAGACTGGGAAGTAGCATTATTTAAAAATAATAATAAATCACTTTTTCGACTTTGTGGTCAACCTCTTTAAGTAATACGAGGCTTTCCTACCTTCGGTTGCGAGGAAGAAAAACCAAGTGAAAAACTCTGGTAACCTTGATTCAGTAGCTAAATTCACCGGAACTAATCGACAGCAGTCTGCGTCATCTTCATGAATTTATCATTAGCGGATGTTCCCGTTTTGATAGTTCTGGAGCCTGTTTTGTCGAACGCCATCGCCAGCCTTCCAGCGCTGATGGTAATAATCCTAATGAGTGTTAAAGCGGACACATTCTTGATCATTAGTCAAGAATCCCGGAGTAGCTTTCCAGGAAACCGATAGGAAACTTTTGTTGACGAAGAACGACATGCACATGATAATGTACGAGTAGTAGGTAGGTACCGAATAAAAGGACATGAATTTACCAGAAGAGGCTTGGATTGGGCGATAAATAATTTGCATTCGAGTTTAATTTTTTTTAAACCAAACACTTCTTCATATTAGTTCACTTTGAACTTTCATGGAATCGGTCCATTTTCCCAGCATTCTATTTTCTAATATAATTATAATATAATATAATATCCTTGACCCCGCCACGGGGGCTTCACCCCCCTGGACCCCCCTAATCTATACTCGGCGCTTCGCGCCTCGCCGGATCTTTTCTCTTTTCTACTGTGTAGAATACGAGGATAAATTGCTATGCAATTCGTCTCACGAGAAAAAAAAAAAAATTTTTTTCAGGCCTGGCCGGGATTCGAACCCACATTCGTCTCACGAGAAAAAAAAAATTTTTTCAGGCCTGGCCGGGATTCGAACCCACGACCTCTCGCTTCCCATCTCGGGACAAAAAACGTTACACAAAAAGTGGACATTTAAAAAATTATTGGGGGTCGGCCTAAGAATTGCATAGTGATTTATATATATATATACATATATATATATATATATATATATATATATATATATACATATATATATATATATATATATATATATATATATATATATATATATCGCACCCATTCTAGAATAAGGGCACAACTCAAAAATTGTCATTTTCGGCAAATCGCATTCAAAGTTTTCCTTCCACACCATTGGCTACCCGTTCTTTGGAACACGATGAACATAATTTATCTTTGCGAAAATTGTTTCCTCATTATTACTCTAATGCCCCATGGTGAATAAATAGTTTTTTTGCCAGTGGGAAGGGAGTGGGGGGGGGGACGTTTTGTTGATTTTTAAAGAATTTTTGAGTTGTTCCAACTCAAACACTGAAATCTCACCAGTCAGGATCCAAAATGTTCAGAAAAGAAAGACACAAGTTAAAATTGTCCACACAAAAAGGAAACAACTCAAAACGAGACACAGACTGCATGAACTCAACTGAGTTGTGTCTTTCTTCCTAGGACGTGAATTGGTTACTCCCTCCATAGAAGAAAGACACACGCACTCTCTAGCGGAATTAGAGTGCCCTACACATATCTCCACCTTCTACAGACAAACTAGACCGTTTCTACTTCTCAGAACCACAGCTAACTCAAAAATCGCGATTTTTGAGTTGTACCCTTATTCTAGGACGGGTGCGATTTATATGGTCCAGAGTTGTGCAGGAACTAAGCACATTCGGTCCTCCCGCACGACGGGGCATGCACATGATGAAAATTTTTTTGAATTAGAGAATTTTCGAAAAAATTAATCTATTTCAATGGTACCAATAGTTTTAAACATATTGGTATGTAATGCATGCATTACAGAAATGTCTTATGAATGGGTTGCATATAAATTTGATGGGAAATGAAAAGAAAAAATAAATATGATTTTTTGGAATTATCCCTCCCCCGTATTTACAAACCCGAAATTATAAGTGTTTGAAACTTCCAAGGCTGCATAACTGAACTAAAATCTTAATCGAACAATTGATAAAAATTCTCACGGAAATCAGGTTACTATACTTTACTAAGTATAGTAAAAATATCACGATTTATCGCTATTACTCCCTTCCATAATATAATTTGAAACCCCAGGCATACGAACAAAACTAAATCGAATTGTTTAAGAATGGCGAAAATCAGTCGAGATTTGTAGCTTGGGCAGCACTTGGAAGAATTGGTAATTCTACGTAGAAGGACTATCCAATAGAGAAATAATAAACCCTTTTGTAATAATTTGCAGAGTTTATTTGTTTAAAACGCTTCTGAACAGGCCTCCCCCCTACCTGGACACATCACATGAATTTCATTGTTGTAGGCTCTTAAATAAGTCGCTTTTCTCTCTTTTTCTCCGAAACATTTTCTGATTCACACGGCGGGGGTGACTTATGAAGGGTGACGATAATGCCGTGGACGGGTAAACCCTATGAATCTTCCAACTGTACGAGGGAGGTGTGCGGGTTAGCGGGGCGGAGTCAGAGTCAACCCATCAACTTCCAACTCCACCCTTAGGGCACCAGCTTTTTTTTTTTTTTTTTTTTTTTTTTTTTAAGTCATCATCGGTCATCCCTGGTCATTCATTAGCCCGCAGCCTGTCCCTCCATTGAGATGTGGATTATCGACTTACAACTACGAGCAGTTTTGCAGAGATGGGCGTAGTTAACTGAAACATTCGTTGAACTAAATTGTCAACAAATAACTTCAGTAGTTAGTTGGCAACAACTACTTTCCCAATTACGTTCGATTTTAGGAGGAGTTTCAACTATTTACCTCAAACTAAATTAGTTGTAATTGAGAAACCAACTAACTAATTTAGTTTGTCCTCAATCTAGTTGAAACTCCAACTATCAACTAACTTAGTTGAAAAAGTAGTTGTTACCAACTAAAACTTTTTCTTTTTTGGTTATTGAATAATCTCTCTTATTAATGTCTTCATGCCCAAAATGGTTTTCTTTATCCAGTCCTGGTCACCTTGGAAAGAGAAATAACTTAGCTGGAGAGTTACAGTCTTCATTACCTACCTTCTTTCAATAACTAAAATAAAAATGTTTTAGTCTTTAGTTGAAGTTTCAACTAGATTGAGGACCAACTAAATAAGATAGTTCGTTATCCAACTACAACTACTTTGGTTGGATAAAAATAGTAGAACCTCCAACTAATTACTAGGTATAGGTGATATTTTCCAGACTTCAACACTAGCTCGTCATTATATCGAGGCATTGTCTAAGTTATTTCACTTCCTGTCATGGGGACGAGTGAACTATGCGAATCGGCGCCATTAGGTGTCACCAACTTATGCCAGGTAATAAATTTTATGCGAATTATATCAAGCTGTTAAACAGAAACGACCTGAAACGTTATGAACGGAAGATTATTTTGTGCGGTCGAGAGCCAATGAAATTTATGTTGGAGATTTGACAAACAATGAAGAGTTATTAATTCCAGACTCTATTTCGTATTCAATAACTTCGATTCGATTTTGTTCTCTAACCATTCTATACGTCCATGTTACAATAAGTGAGGAAGCTATACTGTACGCCCGGACTAACTTTTAGCGAATTTTGTAAAAAATGAAGTTATTACAATTTTTAAATCAAAATTTTCGAAAATTATCTCCATTGAAATCCGTTTTGAGGCATTCTGAAACGAATCCTACCTAGAGTTTAACGCTTTTTCATATGTATGTATATACACACACACACACACACACACATATATATATATATATATATATATATATATATATATATATATATATATATATGTCCTTCCAGACGATAACTCTCCTTAGGATTGAGATGAAAATTCCGTTCTTGCGCAAAAAAAAGAAAAAAATGCAAGGACGAGTTCGTTAGCCAGCATTTTTTGAACACATTAAATTGGTCAAATTTCAAAAAAGTGCTGAAAAAAATCACTAAAAATAGCAAAAAGCGGCTACAAATCTTTAAATTTATATTTTTTTGCACAATATTGCTCAAATAAAGATTATTATCTATAAAATAGAGCATTAAAAATTTATGTGGAATTTATGTGGAAAATTATGATGAAAAATGTACTTAAATTTCATTAAAATGTGATAAAAAATTGATTAAAACTCCAAAAAAAGTTAAAAGTCCAAAATCTCTTTTTGAATCGCAGAATATTATTTAGAACGAGTTTTTTGCCATAGAATTGGTAACAAACAATTTATTTTCCCTCAAATTCCTTAATTTTCAAAACAACGTAACACAATCTAGAACGATAATTTACGAAAATTCACTCATACAATCATGCTGCATGACTGAAACTTTTTTCAAATGACCGATATTCTGTACGTAATTTGAGCTGGTGACGGTGTAAACGAGAAAACGAATAGGACAGACCTGAATCAGCCGAGGCTCATCTCTTTGTCCGAAAGTCGCTTTGAGATTCTAAGTCATGTTGACTTTCATTTCGGTTGGTCGTGTTCCAAGTGGTCTCATTCTATTCATTGAAATGAATTCTATCACAATCAAACGAAAAGAATTATCATTTTCTTTAGAATATTCATAAGATAATGAATGACCTTATGTATTTCAAGCACAAGGGCTTGATTGAAATGATCCCTAAAATTTTTGAGAATGTATCTTCTTCTCTGATTTTATTATAGGCAATCATATAATTTCGACTGATTTGTAAAGATGGGACAACAGAGAATGATTTCGATAAATTTGGTCCAGTTTTTAGGATGAAATAAATATATATAATGAAGATATAAAAAAGCCAATAAATAAGACAAACAAATAAATATATATTATTTATTTTTAAAAAAACTGAAAAGCATAAAACAGCAAACGGACGAATTTTGTCATTTATTTCAAAATTGGAATCTACGTAAATTGAAGTAGGTATGTGTGTGTGAGTGTGTGTCATTCCAGACGATAGCTCTCCTAAGAATTGAGATTTAAAAATTCCGTTCTTGCGCCAAAAAATCAAGCTTTCCAAATGAAAGCATGAGTTCGTGAGCCACCACTTTTTGAGCACATTAAATTGGTCAAATTTCAAACATGTAATAAAGAAAATAACTAAAAATGGATAAAAACGGGTAGACACTGTTAAATATATATTTTCTATCACAATTTTAGTCAAAAGAAGTTTATCAACAATGAACTAGGACATTCAAAAATGTATGCACAAATTACACTGAAAATTTTGATTAATTTCCTTCAACATTGGCTGAATAAACGATAGCAAATGGTGAAAACTTTTTTTTTTTGTTATTGCAAAATATTCAGAACGAGTTTGTTTGCCATAAAACTAATGGTGAACGATTTCTTTGCACTCAAATGCAAAGTTCAAAACAGTGTAAAATAATATAATAGGATAATTTACGAAATTTCGCTCATATGATCATGCTGTATGACTGGAAATTTTTTCTTTGAAGCTATTGCAATACCTACCCCAGTTTCCATAAAAAATCAGCTTTAAAAGTTGTACCGCAAATGTCTCCGGATGCATTGTTACTGAAATTCGCCAATACGTAAATGGTGCAGTTTAACTAAGCTCATCTTAACTACCTACCGATGAATACTCCCCAATAAAATCAAGAGAAAAATACTAACAGAGTAGGTATCTGAAGGCCATTTTAAATATGTAACTACTCAATTTATTGTGTTGTGGCAAAAGAAGACTATGAATGGAGAAAGAGTACCATTTACTATACAAGAGAGAGGTTGTGTGTGTGTTGCAGTAAACTTATAAGTTGAGAAAGTAGAGGGGATCTTGATAAATTGTCGACGACATTGATACGTATATCGACATAGGTACCTACCAGCAAGAGCGAAAAAAAAAAAAAATCGATCCATTAGTCGCGGAGTTTTGTCTGTGTCGATCAATCTTAGTTTAGCGCATGCGCTATAGTTATTTCTTCATCAATTGCGAGATTATTCATAGAAAATTTTCCTGAAATATATACCTATCTACTCCCCGAGTGTGAACGAAATCGGACCAATAGATAATATGAAATCGACGTTATAATAACTTAAAGTTTGGGCATGCGCACAGACTAGTACCTATGCGTTTAACGGCAATGAAAGTTATAGGAGACCTCTAGTAGCTATCCCGCACAATCCCTGAAAATTTCATCAAAATCGTTCCATTAGACTTGGATTTTCGCCTGTCAATCGATATTTGTTTCGAGCATGTAGGTGCAATGGTTATTACTCTACCAATCGCGATATAATTTATAGGGAATTTTTCTAGAGTATTATACCCAATTACCTACCAAGTTTGAACAAAATCGGACCAAGAGATGATGAGAAATCGACGTTATGAAACGTTTGCGCATCCACACAGGTTACTTTTGATACGACAGCATTGAAAATTGTAGGGGACCGTCTAGGAGCTAACCAGCACTAGGTATCCCTGAAAATTACACCGGAATCGGACCAAAACTTGGTATAGTTTTGGGAGTGAAAAGGATTTACCACAAACAGACAGACAGACATCAGACAAACACGGAACCAAAAATTGATCAGCAAGCTCTGAAACGCAAAAAGCAAGTAGAAATTTTGATTTTGGAGGACAATTTTTTCGATTTCAATCACGAACACTAAGCTTCCCTACCTTCGGTAGTGAGGAAGTGAAAAAGTTCCAGTCACGCAGCATGATCATGTGAGCAAATATTCTTAAGATATCGTATTACATTATGCTATGCAACATATATATATACTTCGTTATGCAACATAATTATATTAAAACAATGTACCAGCCTCAAGTATAAATAAGTAGGTATTTAATGTAGGTACATTGTTTTAACTTTTGAGCACTTGGAGTACAAATATATTGTTCACTAGGTACCAATTTTATGACGGAAAACCGCGTTCTAAATAATATTCTGCGATTCAAAAAAAGGTTTTGAATTTTTGGAAGTTTATACCAATTTTTTAGCAAATACCTATTAATGAAGTTTAAGTAGAGTTTTCAGCATTAAATTTCAATGTTCTGGTTCATCGTTGATAAACGTCTCTTGACTAAAATGCCGTTAAAAACTATTTTTCTGGTATCATCTGGAATGACACACACACACACACACACACAAATATATATATATATATATATATATATATATATATATATATATATATATATATATATATATATATATATATATATATATATATATATATATATATATATATATATATATATATATATATAGTATTCGTATCAGAATGTCTCAAAACTGATTTCAATCAAGAACACTTTAGAAAATTTCGATTGTGAAATTTTAGGAGCCATTGCAATAAATAACTTCATCTTCTACTAAACTTCAATGAAAGTATGGCAAGATAGGTATGGGTAGGTATTATAATAGGTGGTAAGCAAGGTTGCGTGGGAGGCAGGTAGGTTGCAGTCTGGACAAAGAATGTGTGGTGAATCCTCAGGTGTGCCCATGCACCTACCGAGACGCCCTTCCAACCCACCTGAAGAAGTTGAGGATAACCTCACAACATGTGTTGTGGCAAAAATATTCAATAATAGAAATGTGACTACTTGATACTTGATTGCGCCACGAGACGCAGTCGTCCACACCTGAAAACGAGAAGGTAGGTATACAATTCTAAGTAGAGGGGCTCACCTAGGTGAAACAGGAAGCAGACGGGATGTCGTCCTCGTTTTGCCGGACAAATTCAATCCTGAGAACCTCCCGTTCACTGATTCGATGTTTTAAGAAACGGTATCTGCGGATAGAAAACTAATACACTCCGCGTCGTAAAAGGAAATACGAATTTCGGTTGCGGACGAATTAGACCCAATAAATCCTTGAAAACTAAAACTTGGAAGAAAGGGAGGTGACGGTGAGGTATAAGGACACTGTTGCTTCCACGAGGAAGTCGTTTGACGACTGGCGGCAGGTTTGCTTTCGAGAGACGGGCGGTTGTGTCTCCCACTACCTTCGGCTTCTAGATACCTGGAGAGGGGCGAGGGACCCGAGCGCCCCCCTGGCGACCCAACCTCATCCGTACCCAAGGTCCGAAAGGTAGATAGATGGGTAGGTACCTAATTTTCACTTTCCCAAACACCCGAGAGGACGTCGGAAAGTTGTGTAATGTTGTTATTCAGGAACAAAATAGATAGTTTTGAAATTCTTTTGCAATTCTACCACTCTAAATATAAATATTGCTTATCCCAATCTAATTCAAAATTTTCCCAAGCCAACTCTACATTTTTTATCCACTAAAAGAAAAAATAACTGGGGAAAGAATGAATAGTTGAAGGAAATTAAAAACAACGAAATAGAGAGTGTAACTGAATTTTTATTTTAAATTTTCCAGGCAATGAAGAATGAGGATCATCAAGTGATAGGAAAAAGTCTGGAGAAAATTTAGAATTTTTCTTCATGTAAGGGTGTTAATAACGAGACATTCAAAATAGTCACCAGCCCGCTCGTTCTTGGTACACCAGAGGTGGTTCATCTGAATAAGGTTCAATTTGGTAGGTAGGGGCGACTGCTGTACCTCCCAACGGACAAAATTTGAGTTTCAAGTTTTCCCGACTTTTGATCGGGGATTTCGATAGAACTCTTATAGCGAATTTTAGTAGAAAATGAAGCTATTGTAATAGCTCCAAAATTTATATATATTTTAAGGCCCTGAAGATGGAGGAATAAATTCTTCGAAACGTTGGCACCCACTTGGTTTTACTGATCGAACCTCAACAATTCCACCACTACTTTAATACTCTACGATCAACATACTTCAAATTAATAATTAAATATATATATATATATATATATATATATATATATATATATATAGGTACCGGGTGTCCCACCAAAAGGTTACACCCCCCCCCCCTTCATTTCCCCTGAATTTAGCGTATAAATTGGGACTAATGCCATTCTTCATAATTTCAGTTAGATCTCAGGAAAAATACTTTCGAGCGCGCACTTGCTCTAATGTGGCGCAAATCGCATCAACTACGATTTTTTACATGGGAACCCCCATTTTTATTACTGCAGATTCAAATTATACGTGAAATTTCATGAAGAATTGACCTACCTATCACTTGAGCTTTTTTAGTGCGCGCAAAAATTGTGAAATACTGAGTTTTTGAAGATATTCAATTGCCACAAAAGAACCGAAAAATCGACCAGAACTGCACTTTTTTTACACGTTTCCACATAGCACAAAGCATACGTAGGTACCTACTGAAATGTAGTTTACTCGGTGTTTTCCTAAATTGGTGTTACAAATATCAATAAATGAACATCATTACAAGATTCAGCACAAAAAATACCCCAACATCATGTATTACATGTGGCAATTGAACATCTTCAAAAACTCAGTATTTCACAATGTTTGCACTTTTAGAGCGAAACTGTGCAATTTTAGAGCGGAATCGCACAGTTTGCGCGCACTAAAAAAATCGAGTGATGGGTCATTTCTTCATGGAATTTCACGTAGAATTCGAATATGCAATAAAAAAAATGGGGGTTCTTATTTAAAAAAACGAAGTTGAAAGCATTTGCGCCATATTGGCACGAATGGCGCACGCGACAGTATTTTTCCTAAGATCTACATAAAAAATTATGAAGAATGGCGTTGGTCCCAGTTTTTAACGCTGAATTCAGGGTTGTAACCTTTCGGTGGGACACCCTGCATATATATTGTATATGTCATTCCAGAAGATAACTCTTCTTAGAATTGAGATAAAAATCCCGTTCTTACACCAAAAAATCAAGCTTTCCAAACGAAATGATAAGCTCGTTGGCCAACGCTTTTTGAGCGCATTAAATTGCTTAAATTCCAGAAAATTTACTTTAAAAAATCACTAAAATTGGCTAAAAATCCCCAAAAAATGTCAAATTTATATTTTTTAGCAGAATTTTAGCCAAAAAAAGTTGATCAACGACGGAATTGAACATTATAGAATACGCGCAAAATCATACTGAAAATCTTACCCAAATGTCATTAATATTTGCTGAAAAATCTATTTAAAAACTCCCAGAAAGTGCTAAAATTTCCGAATCTTCTTTGAATTGCAGAATATTATTTTTAAAGAGTTTTGCTGCCATAAAATTAGTACCTAGGTAGTTAACTATATTATGCTATGTTAACTACGTTATATACCTACACTCAAAATGCTCGAATTTCAGAACAATTCAACAAATTTCAAAACAATTAATTCAAAAACAATTTGTTTTATCACATAATATAATACGATTATTTACGAAAATTAGCTCGCACGATTATGCTGCACGACTGAAACTTTGACCATCATCAAGTTTAACATTTCACCATTAGGTTAGTACCTATGACATATTTTTCTCGAGACTGTAATATCAACCTGCACGTAATGATGAATGTTTCACTCTAACCCTTTTTTGCAGGGCCGGTCTGAGGGGTGTGCGACCTATGTCGCCGCACACTCGGGCCTTTTGGAGCGGTATAAAATTGGCCAGTTTTGGTTTACAAAAAAAAAAAAAAAAAAAAAGGGTTAGAAATTTATTTAAACAGAAACATTTAAATTAGAAGGAACTGTGACTCAAAACTATTAACTTTATCAATTGAAAACGAGCTGTCTCAGTCAATTGATTATTTGGAAATAGGTAGGTAGTTATTTCATTCTCTGAAATGAAAGCGAGAAAAGCTCTTGTATAAATGTATAATAAAACAGTTTATGTAGCTATCTTAGTAGTTGATAAACTTTCGTTGTGTGTGCGCCATTACCTATTAAACTCACCAGTCACCGATGTATGAAAGATGGGCCGATCTAACCCTCGCCAGTAGCCGATGTAAGAGTATGTACATAAGGTGGGCCTGAGGGGGGTCTGACTCTCGCCTGTCACCAATGGATGGAAGGTGGGCAAATCTGACCCTCGCCTAAAAAATATTTTATAGCCATTTTAGTGATTTTTCAAGTACATTTTTTGGAATTTGACCAATTTAATGTGCTCAAAAAGCGTTGGCAACGAGCTCATCTTTCATTTGGAAAGCTTGATTTTTTGGCGCAAGAACTGGATTTTTATCTAAATCCTAAGGAGAGTTATTGTCTGGAACGACACATACATATATTTACAGGGTGTATCACCGAAAGGTTACAACCCTGAATTTAGTGTAAAAACTGGGACCAACGCCATTCTTCATAATTTTTTGTACATCTCTGGAAAAATACTTTCGCGCGCGCCACTAGTGCCAATGTGGCGCAAATGACATCAACTTCGTTTTTTTAAAACAGGAACCCCTTTTTTATTGCAGATTCGAATTCTACGTGAAATTTCATGAAGAAATGACCCATTACTCGATTTTTTTAGTGCGCGTAAACTGTGGAGTCCGCTCCAAAAGTGCACAGTTTCTCTCTAAAAGTGCAAAAATTGGGAAATAGGTAGGTACTGAGTTTTTGAAGATATTCAACTACCACATGTAGCACATGATTTTGGGCTATTTTTTGTGCTGAACCTCGTAATGATGTTCATTTATTAATATCTGCAACACCCAATTGGGAAAACACCGAGAAAACTACATTTTAGTAGGTATGCTCTGTGCTATGTGGAAATGTGTGAGAAAAGTGCAGTTCTGGTCGGTTTTTCGGTGTGCTCCCAAGTTGGTGTTGTAAGTTATCAATAAATGAACATCATTACGAGGTTCAGCACGAAAAAATACTGTCTCAGCTCGTTGGTCTGGTATAGGAATGGCTTCTGGCCACTTCGTGAAAAAGTCCACGACAGTCAAAACGTATCGATTTCCACGCTCTGTTGTTGGAAGAGGCCCAAACACATCTATGGCAATTCGCTGGAATGGTACACCACTTACACAGAGCTGCAAAGGTGCTTTACTGGAATGTTGTCCACCTCTCCGCTTTGCACAGCTGACACATTGCCGACACCAGTTCCTTACATCTTGATGGATTCCTATCCAATAAAACTGCTTCCTAAGAATGCTGCCTGTTCTTCTTTCCCCAAAGAGGACTGGTGTATGAACTGCATCGAATATCTGCTTCTGGAGCTTTACTGGTACCACTACTTGCAACATGGTCTTTTGCCCATTCACACTTTCCCACCGCCGATATAAACAATCGTTCTGTATTTCCAAAGAATTGTACATCGCCCAATAGGCTTTGGCAGTTGTACTGAGGCTTTTTACTTCTGTCCATTCTGGTCGTTGCCCCCTCTCAACCCAGCTGCGCACATGTAGAAGGTCTGGATCTGCACTCTGTCCATTTATCAGGGATTGCAGACAATCATCTTGTTGCAATTCAATTCCACAGACTTCTTCTAATTCCGCACATTGTTCTCGTTTGTCACAATACTTGCACCCTTTTTCAGCACAAGGGCGCCTAGATAACGCATCAGCATTCCCATGTAAAGCCCCTTTCCGGTATTGGATGTTCAAAGAATATGGTGCTAATTGTTCAAGCCACCTTGCCAATTGTCCATCCACTGCTTTAAAATTTGTCAACCATCTTAAAGAAGAGTGATCAGTCCTCACAGTCAGTTGCTTCCCATTGTCCAGCCCATAAGGGGCAAAAGCCTTGACTGCTGCCACAACGCTCAACAATTCTTTCCGAGTAACACAATAGTTACGCTCACATTGTGACAAACAGCGGCTATAATAGGCTATTACACGCTCAGCCCCTTCCTGCACCTGTGAGAGCACAGCTCCGATTGCCATCTCGCTTGCATCTGTGCCAATTATGAATGAGCAAGCTGGGGGAACATGACCTAACACAGGAGCTTGTTGTAAGAGGCGCTTCATCTCTGAAAAAGCTATCTCACAGGCTTCTGTCCAAATGAAATGTTTGTTAGTCTGGTTCTGAACTTGATACAATGGCTTCAGAACATCAGCAAGTCCTGGCACAAAAACCCTATATATGAGGATAACCCGACAAATGAGGGTAGCTCTTTGATTGTTGTAGGACGTGGCCAGTCTACGATTGCTTGGATTTTCTTCGGATCTGTACAAATACCATCACTTGTAATCAGATGACCCAAATACGTAGCCGTTTTCCTCAGGAACTCACATTTCTTGGTATTGAGCTTCAATCCACCCTTGCGTAACAATGCAAAAACTTCTTCTAGGCATTTTAAGTGTTCTGCAAAGCACTTGGTATGCACCAAAATGTCGTCTAGGTACACTTCCAACACTCCTTTGTTCATTAGGGGCTGTAGAAGCTGTCGCATCAACCGTTGAAATGTGCTCGGGGCATTACAAAGCCCAAATGGCATAACTCGGAATTGATAGAGGCCATACCTGGTACAAAATGCCGTTTTTTCTTTGGCTGTGGGCTCTAATGGAATTTGCCAATACCCACTCTGCAGATCTAGGGTGGTAAACCATCTACTACCTTCTAGAGATCGAAGGGTCTCTTCAATGTGCGGAAGTGGGTGCGAGTCCTTGACTGTTACTGCATTTAGTTTGCGGTAATCAATGCAAAATCTCCATGACCCATCCTTTTTGCGTACCATAACCACAGGACTTGCCCAAGGGCTGGAAGACTCTTCAATTACACCTGCTTCTAGCATCTCCTTGACTAATGCCGTTACAGTCTCTTGTTGAACTGGGCTGATTCTCCTAGGCTGTTGCTTGATGGGAGTGTGCCCCTGTACATCAATGTCATGTCGTCCAACAGTGCATTTCCCAAGTTCCTGCTTATTTGACGCAAAAACATCAGAGTTCTGCTTCAGTAAGTGAAATAGGGCTTGCTGCTTTCACTTTCTTTTATTGTATCAGTAGAGCGTTCATATAAATCCCTCAGCTCATCACTCACCTCCAAGGGCTGTTCTGAAAATGTGTACACCCCCTGCATCTTTGGAGTATCCTCTTTTGGTGCAAACTGGATCCACGAGTTGCCCATCTGTAGTGCTCGTTTTCCCACGTCGATCACACAGTGATAGGATTCAAGAAAATCCATTCCCACTATGCACTTCTCCTGAATATCAGCTACCACCCAATCATGAAGTCTAGGCCTTTTGTCCCCCAAATCCATTAGGACCTTGGCCCAACCCTTCACAGGCATTGTTTCCCCACTAATTGTTCTCAAGCGACCATTATCATTAAGCGTCTTCTTCACTTTCTCATCAGCCACCAAAGATGGGTGCACTACAGAAATAGTGGCCCCAGTATCCAAAATCATTTGGCAAGGCTGACTGTCGACACTCCCCTCCATGACTATGGATGTGCGGAATATTGGGAAAACAGGTCCAAATCCCTGATACGTTTGAGGCCCCTGTCTTTTCTCCAGTCTCTGGGCCGTAAGACTGGTCTTTTTCGGTTTTCCTGATTCTCCAAACGCCCATTACATTCCCTTTGAAAATGACCAGGTCGCCCACAACTCCAACATTCAAGCTGCTTTCGTGGTCGTTTATTGTCCCTCCATCACGTATTTTCTATGAAATTTCTTTTCATTGTCGCTCGGCGAATATCCTCTTTTCTATCTTCTGTCTCTTCTTGTGTCGTCCTCTGTAGTGCTTGACTGGTCTCCACAAACCTGATGTCATCTTCTAGACTGCTAACAGTGCGAACTGTCATAAGTGGTTGTGTTAAACCAGCTTCCAACTGTAATGCCCTCGTCATTGCCATCCTCAGAGTTGTTGGATCACTTCCAATTACCATTTCTCGAATCCGCTGGTTCTTCAAACCATTCAAAAACTGCTCCAAGGCAATTGTTTCTCGGGCCTCTTCCCCAGGCACCGCTCGGCATGCTAGACTTTCAACATCAGCTGCAAAAGTGGCAACATCTTCTCGTTGGCCCTGGATTCTTTGTCGAAGGCGGGCTAGATGTAGCCTAGCTTGACCCTGTGCACCAAAACGCCGGTTCAGACAATCAACCATAGTTGGTAAGTCTTGGGATGTAGTTGGAAGGTTGCAAACAGCAGCAAGAGCAACCCCACGGAGAGCAGCCATTAGCCTCACTGCAGCCGTACCACCACTCCATCCATTGGCCTTTGCGATAACCTGAAACTGAGTCCAATAATCATCCCAAGGTGTGGTACCGTCGAATGTTGAGGGTTTAATCAGGTCCATTGACTTTGAACAGGGGCTCAATGTACCCTTGGTTACAGATGTGAGGGCTTCGGTTCCTGATTGTGGTAGGCAGGTAGGTACTAATATCGGCACCTAAACTGTTACATCCTGTACCGTTTTGTCTTACTAATTGTTGAACTGCTCCTGTCAACACTGCCAACTGTTGTGCAACCATATCCAGTGAGGATAATACTGTAGTATTCAACTGAGGGCCTACAGGCTGTGTTGACGTAGTTGTCTATTCCCTATCCTGTTCTTCCCCTCCCTCACCAGGGACAAACTCACTGACTCCAGGGCTCGACACCGCCGAAACCAAAGCAGCACGACGTCGTCGCACTCGCTGAGCCACAGAGTCGCTGTCAGCCATGCCGGAACGCAGAGTCGAAGAACACTTCTGACACCAATTGTTAAGCAGAACAACAATTCGAAATAATAGACTGTATTAACTTTTCAACAACAAAAATAAAACACAACAAAAACTCATTAATTCGCAAAACTCAACAACCAACTTTTCTTCAGTAGCAACATAAACATGCCATCTAAACACATGATGATTTTCATAACAATAAAATTGAAGGTTCCTGATTCCCATAACAATATATATACTCGGCGCTTCGCCCCCCTGGACTCCCCTAATCTATACTCGGCGCTTCGTGCCTCGCCGGATCTTTTCTCTTTTCTACTGCGTAGAAAACGAGGATAATTTGCTATGCAATTCTTAGCCTGAATCAACTTAGTTTGGGAGAGGGAAATTGGTAGCTTGAAATGTGAACATTTATCACATAAATCAAGCGCTTTCCAATGAGTGGCGAACGATTTTTGTGCGATGAAAACTGCGGAAGTTTCATTCCCCTAACAACGGCTGGGTTGTACGTGAAAAACACTGAAATTGTGACACAATCTATAGCAACTACTCCGTTGTACGTGAAAATCACCTTTAATTTCGTTCCGGACGTTACATAAAAAATTATTGGGGGTCGGCCTAAGAATTGCATAGCAATTTATATAATTATATACCTATATATTTCGTGATTGACAACGAATAACGAAACGTCTCACAGTGAGTCTCACTTTTGTGAATTTATTATATGTAAAAATCTAAGTATATATATATATATATATATATATATATATATATATATATATAGGTATATATTTTTTTGATTATTGGAGCCAATACAATAGCTTCATATTCTACTAAAATTCGCTAAAAGAGTTCTATCAAAATCCCCGATCAAAAGTCGGGAAAACATGAAACTCAAATTTTCTAGTTTTAGGTGTGGACGACTGTGTCTCATGGCGCAATCAAGTATTAACATTTCTGTTATTGAATATTTTTGCCACAACACATGTTGTAAGGTTATCCTCAACTTCTTCAGGTGGTTGGAAGGGCGTCTCGGTAGGTGCATGGGCACACCTGAGGATTCACCACACATTCTTTGTCCAGACTGCAGCCTACCTTCCTCCCACGCAAACTTGCTTACCACCTATTATAATACCTACCCATACCTATTTTGCCAGACTTTCATTGAAGTTTAGTAGAAGATGAAGTTATTTATTGCAATGGCTCCTAAAATTTCACAATCGAAATTTTCTAAAATGTTCTTGATTGAAATCAGTTTTGAGACATTCTGATACGAATCCTATATATATATATATATATATATATATATATATATATATATATATATGTGATATATATATTTGTGTGTGTGTGTCATTCCAGATGATACCTCTCCTAAGGATTAAACCAATACTAAAACTGCTAAAAATCGTTAAAAATAATTTTTAACGGCATTTTAGTCAAGAGACGTTTATCAACGATGAACAAGAACATTGAAAGTTTATGCACAAAAACATGCTGAAAAATCTACTTAAACTTCAATAATATTTGCTAAAAAATTGATACAAACTTCCAAAAATTCAAAACCTTTTCTGAATCGCAGAATATTATTTGGAACGCGGTTTTTCTGTCATAAAATTGGTAGTGAACAATATATTTGTACTCTAAGTGCTCAAACTTTAAAACAATGTACCTACATTTAATACTTATTTATACTTAACACTTTGACTGCCAAGGCAAAAAAGTAGGAACCTCTCCCAGGGCCAAGCACATTTTTTCTTGCCTTTCATTTACTGAATCATTTTTGAGTAATGTAGTAAAATTATTTTCAAGTTTTGACTTATTTTGATCAAAAATGGCGCGTGACCCAAATATTGACAGCGCAAATTGTCAGCAGTGGGCCACGTGTACCACATGTGGGACACATGCAAGATAAGCAAATTTTGGCAGTAGGTAGTAGTAGGTTGATAGTAGCTCAAATCAAAAATCCAACGAAAGAGATATAAACATAAAATACAATCATCAGAATCGGATATGACATAAAAAGCGATATAAAACACCTTCTCTCACTTTGAAGTGTTCCATTTTGTCTCAGTTGCTATTAGCATCAAGTTGTTTTGCCCAGACCAAGCATGTTCCCGGTCACCCCGGATCCAGCCAAGGTCATTTCAAGGTACAACTTGTTGGAAACATTGATCCTGGCTTGGGCCAGAGGCTAAGGTAGGTCATATTGTTTTAATATAATTATGTTGAATAACGAAGTATAAATAAGTTGCTCAACATAATGTAATACGATATCTTAAGAAAATTTGGTAACATGATGATGCTGCGTGACTGGAACTTTTTCGCTTCCTCACTACCGAAGGTAGGGAAGCTTAGTGTGATTGAAGTGGTGAAAATGAAGGTGAATACTCTAATCTCAACAAAATTAAAGCAGGGGTCCCGCAGGGAAGTGTGTTAGGACCCCTACTTTGCTTACTATATACCTACACAAGATGTACCTCACACATTAGGTACTACTATAGCCACATTCGCGGACGATACAGCAATTTTGGCAGTTGCAGACACAGTTGAAACATCAACAGAAAAGTTACAAGAAGCTACGAATGCTATTGGAGAATGGACTCGAAAATGGCGCCTCAAACTAAACGAAACCAAGTCCACTCATGTGAACTTCACCAACAAAAAAATTACAAACCTCCCGCTAATACTGAACCAAGGTACAGTCCCATACTCTAACTCAGCTAATGTATCTGGGAATGACTTTGGATGCGAAGCTGAAGTGGAAAGAACACGTCAAGAAGAAAAAGAAAGAGCTATCAATCAAATTTAGAAAGCTATATTGGCTGATGGGCCGACATTCACAACTTGGTCTACACAATAAATTGCTGTAATACAAAACAGTACTTATGCCCATTTGGACCTATGGTATACAACTATGGGGATGCACTGCAAAAAGTAACATGAACATTATACAAACATTCCAAAATAAAGTACTGAGGAGTATTGTGAATGCTCCGTGGTACGTTCGTAATGATGACCTCCACAAAGATCTCAAAATGGAGAGAATCAGCGATGTTACAAAAAGATATGCCAGAAACTATGAAAAGAGGCTACTCGCTCATACCAATCCTGAAGCTATCCAGCTTCTCGACAACTCCCAAGTAAACCGACACCTGAAGAGGACCAAGCCATTGGACCTTGGATGCTGATGTGCAGCTGTAATGTGGTGTACGTCAATGGACTAACACTTATATAAACAATGCGGAATTTATGTGAAGTAAATATCTAGATAGTTACCTGTATAATACTTCAGATGTAACTAGTTGATATAATCAAAATAAACGCTCTAAAAAAAAAAAAAAAAAAAAAAAAAAAAAAAAAAAAAAAGATTTTTGCAAATACAAACAACAAAATCACGTAGGTATTCGCTAATATCTTTTCGTGCTCTAAAACTTTGATGGTAATCCAAACGAACTGACACTGACTTCAAAGCTACATCTAAAAGTAAGTAAACTTACGAAAAGAAATTTAAGATGTTCAAATTCATCAAGCATGGAATCATGGACGAGCTATGAACAAGAACTTTATCTAAAAACTTTCCACTTGTCATGTGAAATATCGGTTATAGATATCATACAGGTTATAGGTAGCAAAGTAATGGGGCTCCGAATGTGGAAAGCTCGAGGTAGAGCACAGCTTGTAAACAACACCTTACCAATCTGCTCTTCTTTTGTTGCCTATGACCACAGTCGTGAAGGACGCAAGATGTTTTTTGCCAGGATTTTTGTTTGTTTGTTTAATAAAATTTATTTATTAATAATATATTGATGAGATTGATGGTGCGGGGAAACGAATCGTAGAGTCAAAAGGGATGACGCAAGGCACCAACGAGGGGAAAGTCATGTCAACCACCATGTTCCTAAGGCCCTTGGCCCCTAAGAGGCGGAGCTTGTTAGTTCGAAGCTCCATCGGGTAGGTTTCCAAGTTGCTAACACTCATATATACGAGCATGGAGAGGGAGGAAACAAACTATATCGATAACTACCAAGAAAATAATTCTTTTATTCAACAATTTGCGATAAAACGATATATACATATTTTAATATGTACTGTGTTTACAATAAAGAAATATGGATATATTATATATTTTTTAAACTCTACAATTTGTATAACAGTTATATACATATTAACCATTCAAAATAAACATCAATAGTAATTAAATTATGACAGATTTTTCATCAATGAAAGCAAATACTAAACAATGAATTGGCATTTAATACCCCCTTTCAAATAATATTTGCATTTCCAACAATTTTTAAAAAATTATTTTTATTAAAATTAACATTAGAATTGCACTTTCAATAAATCGATACATCGAAACCCGTTATAATTGCACTCATAACCTAAGAAGAATACATTATAGTTTGTACGACTTTTGGCGTTTACTTCTTCTTCGTAGACGAAAAAATTTGATGTTTCGAATCGGACGATAGCTACCTCTACATTTACCTTTTTATATATCAAGTTTCAATTCAACAACTACGAATCCCCCAACACAATCAAACGATGAATATAATTCGGACCTATGACAATAATACCTGTAAAATATGGTTTTTACAATATTATTCTACCCCCATAATCTTTGGTTAGTCCTGTGTGTTTATAAGATTATTTCAATTTTACATGTTTTATTTTGTATAGATAAATAAAGTACATTTTGCAACTCGTCTAATAATATACTGGAGGGGATTAAAAAATATAACTATGACAATATTAATAGCTACTAAGTACCTAGATTGACTATAGATCCTAAGAAAAGTAAAATGGGTAAGGTTTGACGAAAATACTAAAAAATGGAAACAAGGCAATAAAATAAAATGACTTCTCGATTTTCATCAATATTATTATTTAATATGGACACTTTTTCCAATGGATGCTGAGCAACCACGAAAAGTCACCTGTACTCGGAATTTAATCCCTAATGAACTTCTCGAAGTAGTTAGAGGTATTAAAAATCGGAAGTGCTACAGGAAGAACACGTACCTAATGAAGTTCCAAAGATGAGTCAGATCAAAGCCATACAAAATCAAAACAAAAAGCTATTTAGAGAAAAACTATCAAATGAACCCGAAAATCATATTATTGAAAACGAAAAATGAGTGCGAGTAAAACAATACACAGAACCAACTACGCGAAAACGAAAATACTATAGACCAGTGAATTTAAGTATGGCGGTAAAATTGTGCAATAACTTAAACCTTTGTGCAACAACATAAAAAAGTGTAGGAATAAATGATTGTGCTTAGCAGCAGAAATAAAATAAAGAGACAACTCCCTCCAACGTGCGTATTCCCCCAAATTCATGCCGAAACGCTTACACAATTAAATGATTGTGAACAAAGAGAAAATCAGTACGTATTCCCACGTCGAATGCATTCGACACAATTCCAATTTGAAACTACATTAAATGTATCAATATTAATTAAATTATGCGTCGAAGTTTCACGGTTTGAAACCAACGAACATTATTTTGCACACCCAATCACCTAATCAGACTAGCTCTAAAGTAAGAAGAAATAAACTTGTTTTTGACTGGGCGACGAATATAACAGTAATAAATAAATAAATAACTGAAAAAAATATATACTGCGGTTAAACATTTGATTGCTAGAAGAAAAAAAAAACTTTCAACATAAAACCTTCATTTTGGGCGAAACTCATAAGACGAGTGTCAATATTATAAAAAACACGTCACAATCACAATATTGGTTTGCAGAACTTCGTTAACAACTTTTCAGTAGTATTGGAAGACAACGTTTTCATTAAACGCATTGCTGTCAAAATTATTAAAGTTGTTAGGTATTAGTAAGAACCGCGCTTTTCACATTAAAGTACGTTTAAGTTATTTAAAATAACCGTTCAACATTGCCTCTCTCCAGCACATCATGTCACATGGGCTAGCTACATTCAATAACATTAATCGCTGTTTTCGCTTCAATTTTTCTTTTTTAATCGGTATTTTTGTACTAGAAATTAACATTTTTTTAAATCAGTGCTAGGAACACTCGATTTCGGATATCACGAACATCAACAAGATGCCATCAAGTGCCGGAATTCGCACTGGTACGGGGGACTTGGTCTCGAAAACATACGACAAAAACATCACAACATCAGACTAGATATCACTGCAGGGCGTAATTATGCAGAAAGGATCTGGTTACTATAGTTGATCCAAAAATGTATAAGTTTTGACTTTTGAGTCAATTCTATTCACTCGTTTTACAGCTGGGAACGCTGAGGAATAAAATCCATTGATCAACGATAAGTTGAACGATACCAAGGTATTATAACAAGCCTAAAAGCACCAAAAAATACAAACGTACAACCCTAAACTACAGAGATAAGTTAAGGGTCCTTTGATTAGGTCAACAGATCACATTTTTTCTACGACAGTTGAACTACAATATAATGCCACACGTCATAAACAAACACAATCGTTCTTCTTTTTGTTTGTGTAAAAAATCCAGGCATAATTAAAACAAAGTAGGTAGGCGTGATGATGGTAAAATATTAATTCACTGGTATTTTGTGGTAGGACAGAATGAGTTTTCAGATACATTATAACAGAAGCAAATTCCAAAATTCACCGTTACCTACATAGGTTATTTATACCTACCTAGTGTATTTAATGAGTGGCAGAACAATTCAAGTTCTCCAACATAGGACAAAACCACGTAAAAAACGTATGTTTTGGTTTAGCATTTTCATTCGTTTACCTGGGTATTGGATCAAGGCTACATTTTGCCGCGAACTTAGGTACCCTCTAGGGGCCTAAATCCGCGCAATAAATAGAGAGAGGGGGGTGTGACAGTCCCATAAAAGATACAACTCGTACTAATAGCGTAATGTGCTATGTTCGAAGAAGATGATTTTCCGGTTCTCGGATCCTCATCTATCGCCAACCACAGCATTCCAAGAACTCGAGAATGACGCATTCAACCTGGCGCGAGAGCGACAGATAGACCCGCATTCTCTTGGATCTGAAGGGAACTGTCACAATTTAAAGTAGAATATAACATAATTGTTCAATAAAAAACATTACAATCTGCTTGAAAGATCCCCAGATCCCAAGTTAGAGAACTTGACGTACCTAATTTTGAAATTTTTCTTGAATTTTCCTTACTCCTTACACCTAGCACTTACATTCATAATAACAAAAAAACAAAGTAGCGTTCTTCTCGTCAAATCACAAAGTCCATGACCGTTTCAATAATAATGCAGATTCAAAGTAATAGATTTAGATCACTAGCTAGAAATATGGTATTCAATAAGAGGGTAGTGCTTGGCACAAGTGGATTACATACTAGCTGATAAGTAAAAACTACTTGGAAAATTATAATCACATAGTTTGGGGGCCATGCCTAGGGCACTTCCATGATTTCACCATATTTTCTTCATAATGGCGAATCCTTCCTCAGGCAAAGCATCTCATTCCTTTTGAAGGATGATTGTTTTGTGTACTTGCTTACAAATGAATTCAAGGACGTTTGAACAAGGAGAATGTTCGTAAAGAAGGGACCAAATAAAAACCTTTCAACACTATATATGTTCTCCACTCGGGAAAAACCCAGTTGTTCCGCTGTTATGGTGTTGTTTCTTCTTATTTTTCTCAACTAAGTCATTAGAACAAATAATGTTATATATTTTCAGGTTATCCGTGCCTTTCGAAGCAATACTGGAGGAACCATCAGCTAAGTATAATGGTTCGAATTGAAAATGTTGTAGGGTGAAGTTGTCTAAACCCATTTCAGTATTATCATTTCAATTACAGACCGACAAGTGAAATATAATCTTGCATGCATTAATATCGATCACGGTACTATCGTTGAAATAACCAACAAGAACCGATTCCACATAAATGTTCATAACTGATTCTACATAAATTTACATGCTGGTCTATGATCGATATTGTCCTAGTATAAATAAACTGATGGTCCAGAATCTATAAGTACCTAACATGATAACAATCCTAGGGTGGAGGGACCAGCGATTGACATCTCACCAAGAAGTTTCAATAATAAGGCATTAAAAGTGTTTTACGGGCTTGAGCATTGTTTTACGAGCTTTAAACATCATTTAAACCTTTTTCACTTTCATTTAAACTTTTTTTACTTTCATTTAAACCTTTTTCACTTTCATTTAAACCTTTTTCACTTTCATTTAAACATTTTTTACATTGAATTAAACCTTCTTCTATTCCCAAGTAAGAAAATGAATTTTTGAACAAAATGAACGCATGAAAACTTCACAGTTGAAAAGAAGACACTTCACAGTTTAACAGAAAACAGTAGAAAACTTTATTTCAGTAGTAATCGTCAAGCTTGTCTTGACACATATGAGGTACCCCAGTTACACAGACATGGGTAAATACGGATCGCCTTCGTCTTAGGAGAAATGAGGCGACTGAATGTGTCTTCCTCTCTTTCTCCCTAGATCGGCACCGGGGTAGGCACCTGCTTTCAACTCTGACAGCCAGCGTATCATTCATGAGTTTATTTTTTACACAAATTAACATTTTCTTCCAAGGTTTAATTCAATGTAAAAAATGTTTAAATGCAAGTGAAAAAGGGTTAAATGAAAGTAAAAAAGGTTTAAATGAAAGTAAAAAAAGTTTAAATGAAAGTGAAAAAGGTTTAAATGAAAGTAAAAAAGGTTTAATTTAAAGTAAAAAGGTTTAAATCATTGCGAAAAAGGTTTAACTAAAAGGTAAAATGCTATATAAATTGAAGAGGTGGCGAATAATTAGGTGGAATTCAAACTACAGGAATGGTATCTAGACAGGTTTGGTTCCCGCCCTCCTCCATTACAGGTGGAGTCCCAAGGCAGTAAGAGTCACCGATAATAATATTTTTATCTTATATACGAATCTGAGATTCAGTGATAATTATAATTATTTTTTTATTGTTTAAATTCAAAGATTTCTAACTAAGTTTTAAGGGGTTTTCAATTTTTAGCACTCAGACGCCCGAAAGTGAGACAAGTGGTAATAGGGTATATGCCGATCCCCCCCCCCCCCCCCCCCTAATACAACGCCATCCAAATATCTCATCTAAAATACCTAATGCCCTCTGCATGCACTGCACTTTATTATATAAATGAGGAAGAAAACAGTTAATGAGCGATTCCTTTGATGGATCTTTAACCCAATGCACAAGACTAGTTTATCTATGGAGCAAGAAATAAAATAAAACAAACCAAAAGAGACGGTAAAAAAAGTGTTTTTAGCCCGTTGACTGCTTAGTTCAAACATTTTAGTAAACTTAGTATGAGTTAGAATTCTGAAGAGGTACCTATCAATCATTTTTGACCAGCAAAGCTAGTTACGTAAATCATATTGTTTACAAAAATGGTTTTATCTCAGTGACAACTAATAGGAATTTTTTATTAAGAAAAAAAAAACTGGTCTTATCTTGAATGAATTTTTGAATTCATGGTAATAGCCTTCTTTATAAGAAGTATTTTGAGGTAACGAAATAAATTCAAACCAACTTAAACAAATGAGTAGGTAATAAGTCGCCTTCAGTACGGACGATCTCCTTGAGCGAATGAAATGGTTAACCTTCATGATACATAACAATATCAATTACCTAAAGGGCATAATATACAAAACGAAGCGAAAGCAGCGATCAGCAATATGACATGAGAACTGGAGAGTACATAATTACCTGTATCAACGAAACAATACAGTGATCCTTCACACACAACACAACACAATCCGCGATCATGACGATTCATCTGGATCCAACTTGACGGGAGGTTGGTCCGTCGAAATCTTCGCGAGAGCTTCGGAGAGCGAGTGTTTATAACGACAATGCGTTCTGAGATTATCACTTCTCGTGTAAGTAGCTTGACAAATCGGACAGACAAACCTGCCTGGGAAATGTACGTGGTAGTGGTTCCTGATGTGGGTAACAATTTTCCCGCAGAGTCGGCACCTGTGAAGATTCGTGCAGCCAGGTAGCCGGTCAAAAGCCATTTTCATGTGAACAGATCGCGTGCCTATTTGAACAGAAAAATATGTCCAAATTAGATTATTTTACTTTTAGAAACTGGAAATGGAGATGCAGAAAATGGAATTAGGGAAGAAATGTGCAGTAAACTAGAATCACGAGCATTATAAGACCTTTAGAAGTTTCAACTGCGAAAGAAGGTTCATGAAGTTACAACCGTAGGGGACCATATAATAGAGACCGTAAAGAAACACCACTATATAAAATGTGGAACCGGATAAGTGACAAAAAATGTTTCTGTTAATGTGCATCAAAGATAAAACAACCCCGCTTGAACAAGTGTCCAATCTCTATATGATGTTCAGAAGTAACGGTTTTTTTCGGCTAAACTCGACCTTACTTCATAAAATCACTGTTTCTCAACAAGTGTGATTTCCATTTTCACCACATTTTTGGATTCAGCATTAAACTTTCTATTATAATATACCATTTTCGTAATTATTCAACTTTAATCATACTACAATACAAACGTTAATTTTTTTTAGGGATTTAGTCTAGTTTAGGATTTAGGGATCTACAACTCCTTCATCTAATAATACCTTTCTAACGGTATAATCAATTTTTCTCTTACTTTGCTAAATAGTGAATAAAGTTATATTTTAATCTTGAAAACGTGATATTTTGAATGAAATCGTAGTTGTTCTTGAAAAATTACCCACTATAAACTAGCGAGTTTGAGGTCGGTTTCTACGTATTATTTTACGCTGAATCGAATGGTATTATATTGAATATCTCTCCAACTCCGTTATAACCTAGTTTTACACTTTGACTCACAAATTTTTAGTTTTTAAGAGTAAAACTAGTTAATTAAAGTGTTAATCTCTGTTAACGGAGTTGGGGAGATCTATAAGTGCTACCATTCGATTCAGCGTGAAATAATTCGTAGAATCCGACCCCAAACTCGCAGATTCATAGAGGGTTATTTTTCAAGAAAACTCACGATTGCATTGAAAACACCACGTTTTTCTATATTAAAACATAACATTCTGCTCTGTTAGACAAAGTAAAAGTAAAATTGACTATACCGTTAGAAAGTATTAGATGAAGCAGTTTTGTGAAATTTGTCAGCCACTAATACCAATTTTGTCAAAGAGGAAAATTTTTGAAAATGTATGAAAATTCTGAATTCCCCCAAAAAAACATACATATGTATTATTATAGGAAGTTTAATGCTGAATCCGTAATGAGGGGAAAAATCGAAATGGGTGAGACACAAGTTGAGAAATAGTGATTTTATAAAGTATGGTCAAGTTTAGTCGGGGAAAAAAAAAAAAAATCATTACTTTCAAACAAAACATACAGATTGGACACTCGTTCAGACGGGGTTTTTAAATTTTGTATGCAGATTAAAGAAAACATTTTTCGTCACTTATCCAGTTCCACCATTTATAATACTTAACGCATCAATGGCAAAAAGCGATTCAGTGGACAGTAGTCTGCGGATTACAGTGTACACCTAAGTTTGAATGAATAATAAAAATAAATTGTTACTCATTTCAAATGGAACTTAGGGATGATTAAATTCAATAATATCCAAATAATAAAAGCAATCAGTATAAATTTGATTCAAATACCAACCTCACTGATATTGTCCAATGTTGGAAATGAAAGGATGACAAATGATCATTAATAACACAAGTACTTAGTACATCATGTCATATTTGAAGTATGATTATCTAAAATACATGGTATAGATAGGAATATAACAAAATTACGAAAATTAGAAGTATGATTATCTAAAATACATTATATAAATTGGAATATGATAAATTTAAGGAAATTTTATTAGGCATCTATGTATAAAAGATAGATATCAACGGTCTCGATGAGAAAATCACCAAATTCCAATATAAACGTATCTACATAAAATAAAAAAGATAATTAATACGCGATAATACAATCTCTCAGTTATAACTCAAAGTTGACTTTCTAGCGAGTCTGTTCCTAACACCAACTTAATTCTGGCGCTGCCTGGCATTTCAACTAGTCGCACTCTTTCCTTCAAATGTTAGAGGATAAAATAACCTCCCAGAAACTTAATTTCTGTAGTTGTTTCCAGGTGCATTCAGCCATAACTTAATAAAATAATTAAAAACTTCTCATTGATTAGGAAGTTGGTCTTAGTTCCAAACACGACTCAAAACTTCCCAGACGTACAGCAGGAATTTTGCAAATTTATGCGATTTTAAAATTATGGATTAAAAATTTAAACAAAAACATTTCTAACTTCGTGGCATAGGTATCAACGTTTATAAATCGTATTCTGCATCAATGAAACATTCAACGATTTTTACGCATCGTATCATCTATAATCTGAAGCTACGAATAACCAAGTCATTTTCTTCTCGTAATCTGAGTATTGTGCACGAAACCCCAAAGAAATGTTCTGCAACAATGATAAAATCCATGATTGTCTCAATTTGTCGCCGCTTTTTAGCTAAGCTACTTATTTTTTAAATTTGGGCACAAAAAGCGGTCCTTAACATTCTTAAACAGCTCAAGTATTTTTCAAACACCCGACTTTTACTTTGATTTGCAAGTAAGAGATTAATTACATAACTTTACTTTATTTATATCTGTCAAAATTCAGGGTTCAATTGGAAGTGAAACTTTTTGGAACTGCAACATTTTCATTTTATGAAGGAAAAACAGATACATTGTGAGATGAATATCACGAATATGTCCTTCGGCACTTTTGTTATTATCATCAATATAACATTAGAGGTGCAGAAAGTTATCGAGTGGAGAGAACGATGCGGCGGTACTAAAGTATTCGATGAATTTAGCTCATTCAGCTGATCAGGAAAGATTCCATAATTTCAATCGTCTCTAAATGACCCTGAGAGGGTCAGCTTACTCAGCTCATAGGGAAAACGTCCATCATTTCAATCGCCTCTTAATGCCACAATAGTGTTCGAAATCATACTTGAAAAATTAATTGAGAAGGACCACCTGTATGTAAACAATATTATTCACAGAACCACGCTTATAGCTCAGATAGCTGGAGACGTACTGCGCTGTAGTTAACATAATATGGTTGGGAAAAACGAGTTTTTCAACGAATAGAGAACGATTCTTGTGCAATGAAAACTACTGCAGTTACATTTCCCTAGAAACGCGTTGGTTATAAGTGAATATCATCAGAGAATGCAGCAACATTTTGGGTAACCGAACGGGTAACAGCATTTTTAGACCATCCCCCAGCGATAAAACATATGCCGAAAAAATTCAAAAATCGCTTACTTTAACTCCTCGTTAAAAATCACATGTAAGTATGCTATATTGGAATGGACCTTTCGCTTATTAAGCATCGCCTTTACTAGATCAACTTGCAATTCATTCGAATTCAAATTTCATCTATTGAATGGAAAGGTACTTCCAAGGGATGTGCAATCAAACGAGAAGTGACACCTTTGCTTTTTCTCAACGTAAAAGTGCGATTGAATAAGTCAGAAATACTGCTCATTCATAATTTTGCTTAGTGTTCAATCAATAAGCCATGTAGCTAAATTATATCAACATTCTACGCGATTAATATTAAAAGCCAATAAAGAGACCAATATTTCAAGGATTAGCCCAACACCAATGTTGCCTAACACCTGCACTACAAAAACAATCAACACCTACAGTGTGGTACACCGACTAGTTGGTGCACCCATGGCAATTTCTATTGCTGTGTTCCTCTGAACGGCTGACAGTAGCTGTCTACAAGTTCAAAAGGTTTCCTGAACTGTCTACCTAATTGTTTAGGTAATAATTTTTCAGATTGGTCGTCAGAAATTTTTTCTCAGATTGAAAGTGTTTAAAGTAGTTGGAAAATACTAATAGCACACACTAAACACACACACACACGCACGCACGCACGCGCGCACACACACACACACACACACACACACACACACACACACGCACACACACACACACACAAACACCCACACACACTCTCTTATTTAAGTTTCTACAGGTCACAGTGAGGGACAGTTCGTCATCGGAAATCGCATAGATCTTAGGGCCTGTTAGCCCGTTCCCCCTGGTTGAGGCCAGTGGAACTCCACCTTGAAGGGGGCACATACCCCAACAAGGCCTACTTTCTAGCCGCCGCCCCCCTGGATAGGGACAGGGGAGACTACAAGGGCGTGAAATCTACTACCCCCAAGAAACCATACTCAAATGGGTGGCAGGCTGGACCAGCTCCCCAGCCCAGCGAGGCACGCTGGAAGAGCTGAAAGCCTGGGGCCCCACCCGCCCGCGGTACCAGTATGGGCACAGCCCTTAAAGACCAAGAATGGTCGCTGGCCCGGCACAGAGAAGAGGACTCTGCACCTACCGCTTAACCCCACCCCGTCCTGCATGATTGCAGCATATGTAGGGAGGCCACGGTTGCCCTGGGCCTAAATGGAGGACCAAGAATGGTCGCTGGAATGGTCGCGGCACAGAGAAGAGGACTCTGCACCTACCGCTTAACCCAACCCCATCCTGCATGATTGCAGCATATGTAGGGAGGCCACGGTTGCCCCTGGGCCTATTCTGGCCTTAATGGAGGAGTGCTGTACGGCGCTTTCTCCAGTAAATGGTACCACGGGCGGGGGGGGGGGGGGGGAGCCCCAGGCTACCGTTGCATAGACTTTGTCGAAGCACCACCTGCCTGCCCCCCAGTTGAGGTTGGCTTCGCGGGGGCAGTGGTTTCACCACCCCTAACATGCAGTCAATTCTGCAGATGTGGGGTAGAGGTGCGTGGGAGTCGACTCGCGGGGTGAGTCTCCTTCCACGGACCTCGGCATTTGGAGTTATGTGGATTTCCATAAACTCGGGTACCAAACTGCTTAGTTGGTAATGTCTGCTGGAACACATGCCTCGACCCGTAGGTCAATACGGGTACTTGGCAGCTGTCAAGGACATTGACTGGGTGTGCAGTCTCCTCTCAGGAGGATCTTCCCGGCTTGTCTGGGGGGAGACCACAAGGCATGACTGCCTAAGGACTCCTTAAACACGACTTCCATTCTTTGGAAAGAGATATTGGATATTGGATTCTGCCCCTGGGCCTGGGTCCGCACTCATGCCACACGTGTAGTGCCATTAGACACCCCCAGTACGGGTGACAGTGAGGGACAATAAAGCTAGGCTTTCTCACAATGGAGAATACCACAGATCTGGAAATATTACTGTAAATCACATTTTGAGAATTCAGACACCAGCCAATTCCTTACAGCCGGATTCTTTTACGCTTAGAAAGTAATTTTAACTACGATTTTTCAAAATTGGTAAGAGCTTCCCGGTAATTTCACTCCTCTAGGTTAAACCCGTATAATCCGACAACCCCCTATTCTATACATTTTCGTTAGTTGGATAATTTTTGTCAGTCAGCAGATTTTTTAGATACATATAACTCGTTTTTTGATCTTGCTGATATTTTCTGGGATCACGCTGGTAGGGTGTGGGTCTCAGACTGTTCCCTATAAAAACCAGCGCTCATGCATGGCATTTAAGGAGCTTCAGCGCATGCCCTAACGTTGTATACTCCGAACCTTAACCCTCGCTAGGTACCTACTGACCCAATTTCACTCAAATTTGAAAAATATTTGTAGAGGATTGAACATTAAACGATTATTAATATATGAATGTCATCACATTTCAAACACTTGAATTTCTTCACAGTTCCACATGAAATGCATCGCTTGCGAAACAATAGTAAAATCTTCAAAACACTCTGCTTCTATCTTCAAGATAATCAGACAGGTGCCAAATAATCGTCTTTTCATATTTCTTCATGTTATATGCTTCTGAATAACATTTTATGAATTGATGTATTCTAAATACTCCACATTAATACATTTATTTGAACTTAAACTATACGATCATGTTTGAATAGGAGGAAGCTATGTGCCTGGCTCCACAAGGTGTCACACCAAACGAACTTTCCTACTTATTGCAGGAGAGTGTTCAAGAGAGAATCTCTTAATTCAGAAATTAAACGGCACATACCTTTTTCCCCCCATTAAGACATCGTTCATTGCCAATGTTGTGCATCTACCCTCTTTGGGAGAAATTATGTTGATACAGATTTTAGAGTGTCGAACTCCACCTTTAAATTATTGTAGCATTAACTTTGCTAATGAGGGGATTCCACTTATGGGAGATCTTCTAATAGCTGGCCCAAAAGCATCTAGTAGTCAGCTGCTTCTTTGAGATTCTGCACTGTGGACCAATAATCCGCATGCTTGAAATATATAATAGGTAGTTAATAAAGAATCCAAAACGAATAAACGGTGGACTTCTAAACAGGAGACAACTGTTTGCTTGAAACTGTTGGGCGACCGAAATTGAGTTATGGAATATACAGATCATGTTGGAGTCTTACTTTTCTGAGCCCTTCTCAACAGAAACCGGTAAAATTACAATGCAAGACCTCTACAAGTTTGGAAGCAAAAGGAAGGTGGAGGGAATTACTTTGTTATAACCTGCCACAGAAACCTAGTACAGTACCTATCATTCTTGTTAGCTCTACCAGTAAAAACCAGACTGAAAGATTGGAAACCATGTTATTGAAGGATAATTTCAGCCCACTTTCGGATGAAAGTGTTCTGGAACATCTAAATGTCATAGTGTTCCAACATTGTGTGCCTTATGTTCAATGAAAACTTCAGATAAGTATAGGAGACAATCTGGTCATTGAAGAAGAGATGAAGGCCAAGATTGAAGCAAATGGATGAAGTAGTGCATATTATGGGCACACATAGACAACGGATATAAATGAGAAAATGTTTACTGACAAATCAATCGTGATGTTTGCTTCAAGAGGTGAAGGCATAAGTATAAGTAATATTGGATAAGTAATAATGAAGATTATGGCTACACGGAAGAAGAAAAAACAAATATATATGAGTACATATAACCTTGATAACTGAAAGATTCAGCAAGGGTGGACGAGTTTCAGATGAAAATGAAGATTTTCTTTTAAGGCATGGATCTTACATATTCAATAGATCATGGGTCGCAAGGACATAAGAGAATCCTATCAGGGGAATACTGTAAGGAGGCTTGAGCATAAAGGATCTGGGAACAAGTGTAATGTATGTCTGAACAGAACTGGGATCTGATTAAGCAAAGAAATGAAATAAGAGAAAGATTGAACCAGACCAGGACAAGAAAGCAAACATCAGAAGTACAAATTATATGGAGATACAACAGGGAGGGAGAGAGGCTAGCAGATGGAGGATGAGGAAATTGCTGAAAATAAAGCTGAGGCAATTAAGAATGGCATGAGGGGATTGAATAAATGAATAGGCAGGTAGCAGTTAAGAAACACGAACAAAAAATAGCAGACAACATTTTCTTTCTGGAGCAGGATCAGCTCAGGTATGAGAGTAGATCAGGCGGGGAATGATTTTAAAGGGCACCCAAACTATGAAAATCCAAGTGGGAAATCTGATGTCACAAACAATCTGACCTCTCTAGTATGATGGACCCAGACGATAAGCGTGTTTACACATAGGTACTTATCTGATACAACATGACGGATCGATCCTCGAATCAATCCGCATATCAGATCAGTCAGTCTCACGTGAACGTAAAATTCGAATTAAGTTTCCTCGAGGTTCAGATCCACGGATCTGGCTCGGCAACCCAGGCAATGATCTGCCTCCATATTTTCCCACCAGATCAGGTGTTCCCACCCTGATACGACACATCATAGACTTAGGGCCACGTTCACAAAAAAACGTATGAAACAAGAGTTTGGACAAACTCCATTAAATATAATCTTGAAGATCAAACCTTGGCACCTTTTCAACCCAAAACTCGTTTGGAACACACTGTCCATTAAAAAGTTGGACCCTTAGAAGCCGGGACAATAAATCTGCCACAACAACACAACCACCTGTTATCTTTCGGCTTTCATTTAAATACCCAAATAATAACATACCTATTTCAGACATTTGTGGACAAAATTGGGAAGTTTTGCAACAATATCGTTGGGACTCTATAAGGTCATCATCCTATCGTAATGTGCCATCATCATTATCATCACACAATATACAAAATTTTCCCCTTATCCTTGTGCTTGTCTACCGGTAGTATATGTAATGAGGGTGTTTCTTCTTCAATCTGGAGCTCGTTGTATTGTTCTAGTATATAACGAACAGTAATAATTAATATTGATAATGTTAATCAGGAACGAGGTTTGTTCCACTTAATGTTAAGTGACAAAATGCCAGGGATTGCATCATGAGAAGGGGGCATGTTGAATATTTGCCAACTTTCTGGAGAAATACCTACTATCAACGAATACCTACCACAAAATATTAGGTAGGTACTTATAGGTCGACCAGAGATGGTCTGCATTCTGAGGGTGCACCCTATGCAGCAGAAAAGTGAACTACACGTGGAAGAAAATTTCGCATTTGAGAGTTTTTGTATAATTTCATGACAACTATTTTCTACTTCCCGTGATTCATTTTTCCTCAATTATTTTATTGTTTTCTTTATTTTATTTCTCTAGTTATATTTATCTTATTTAATTTCACCTGTTCGTTATGAACAACACCCAAAAAACAGGACTTTCTTCGTACTTTCACTTCAGAAAAACACTTTGGTGGCAAGCTTTGGGAAATTGTTACTATGTCGCGGAGTACTTCTCCCAAAAGAAAACTGAAGAGCATTCTAAGGTGAATATTTGTCACTTGACAAATGATGCGACGAGAATTTCCTCTATAACAGTTAATTCCATTATAAGTGAAGGCAGGCGGATGATGGAAACAACTGGCCCTTCCTTCATCACTCCAACAAGAAATAGGTAGAAGGTATGATTCAAAAAAGGCAAAGAAGCAGTAATGAAATTATAATGACCGATGGGTCTGTGAAACTGCTACCTGGGGGAAGGCTCTAGTTCTCCTTAATCCCGCTAGATGACACTGAACCAACCTACCTGATCACAGGCCCCTATTTGGCCTATTCTTATTATTACAAAATCAATTTTCGTTCCTACTACAACCCTGTACCTTGAATCTTCAAAAATGATAAGTTGTGCTCTTATTGTTTACCTACCTATTCGATTATCATGTGAAGTGAACCACTTGTTTTATTAAAACCAAGACAACACCACCACAAGTTAATGAATCGCTTCTCCAAACATCGTTACTCCATAATAGGAACCCAAATGGTCAAATTGCATTATAAATATAAAAGACCAATGGAACAAGATAAAATGTGTTTTCTTGAAGTATTGAGCTCTTTAGACAATGCAAGGAAAGAACAAAAATACATGCTTGAAACATTGAAATAATCGACAGAGGAAACAATCAAGATGGTGATGATGGTGGTTTGCTTCATTTCATAATCAAATAGGTAGGTAGGTACGAAATTAGAGCAGAATTTACCATTGTTGAAGATCCAGGGTACAGGATTGTAGTAGCAATGAAAATTGCTTTTGAAATAGATGATGGTGATCAATTTGGTAGATAATATTTGTACGAACAAAACAAATCGACGGTGCAGTAACGGTCGAGGTGTATGTTAGTTCGAAAATGGCAGCTGAATGAAAAGACGCCCAGTGACAGAAGAGGAAAGTAGTCCACTCCTATCGTCAAATAACAGTCAGGAAATATGTATTCTTGAATAATTCTCACAAAAAGGCTACTTTCAAACGTTTTCGAAACTTAATATGGTTGAACAGACAAGATATCTCCACGGATTTAAAATTTTGTTGGAAACGTTCAGTTTTGGGAGTGAAAGATGGTGGCGGAGAGTGAGGAAATGGCGAGGGGTTACCAAGCAGTTCGAACGCCCATCGGTAGGTCTCACCCTTGTGCTAACGTTGCTAAGATTCTGTCACTATCAAAATGATGGGAGTTTCAGTGCCCTGCTCCATGCTGTCAAGTAATGTTGCAGTACCTACCTCTATTAGGGTAATTCACAATGACAAATATTTGCCATTATATATTGATTGTGAAAGGAGAGCTAACCGAAACTGCTGAATTCATAAGTATTCAATCAAGATTGAAATTTACTTCATTCTTGCTCATTTCTATACAACAAATCATCAAAAGAAAATATTTTACCAACGAGTTGCGTAGTAGTAGGTATCCTATGATCATTCACTATGACTTTATTGGTGGCCAGGTTTTATATTTATAACCCTCAAATGTATCTCCAATTATTATACGCATTAATTTGATTTTGTGGGAAGTTGGTAGAGCACAACACTATTGATGTAGGTATACACAAAACTCATTTCAAACAACTATTCTTTCTTTGACATTAAAATAAATAATAGTATTACAATAATTGAGGTTCTCAATAAGGTATTGTAAAATAATAATTACCTATTGAATGAAAACTAAGGATATGCTGATTCAAAATTATGATTTCACCAGATGAATGGTGTATCTATGTCGTGCAATTGATTTGCTAAAATGTACACACCTCATTGAAAGATTTAGGGCAGAATTCATAGACAAAGCTTGAGTGTGTGTGTTCACTCGCACTCACCTAAATGGAGGGTCACCCTCCACTCACCAGTTCAAATTCATAGTTGAGTGGGGTTGTTCACTCAACAGTTAGGGGCACAATCAGATTATACGAGTTTGACAGTACACTCAGGGGACACTCAATGCTTTTTCAACTTAAGTTGGCGGCCCTGACTATTTTGTAGGGGAAGTTTCCCTGGTTTGAGAGAAAAGGGACGGGAAAATTCCCTCTCACATTCCGCACTGATCAATAACAGTTCTCAAAGGTTACTCTTTTCTTTGTTTTTGCTTTTTACGCTATTATCCTTGTTCTCTGGGGAGAAAGAAAAAAGGCCTTATCAGACAAAGACGAAAGTCATTGGTCCTCCCACCTGGATCAGGGCAGCCACAGTTGAATTGAATCCTTGTTGCTTGTTTGTTGAAGTGCTGATAATTTGTGTTCACGTATAGATTTGTGAGGGGAAAAAAGTGAGAAAATGAGAAAACAATGATTCACCAGTTAGTTTTGAAGAACAGATATGCAGTTGAAAATAAGAGGAGTTATAGGTATAGTGAGACTGTTGGACAAAAAGAAAACATGAGGTTTTGGGAGAGCTTCAAGCAATCACATTTTTTCGGAATTCTCATTGATTGTACATCCTGATGAATGGAAGGTGGACCTACCACCAACTCATTCCACAAACCAAGATGAATCGGAAAACCATGCACTATGAACTTGGTATGTAGAGATTGCATAAAATCAAAGAGCCACCAGCATTTTCCGCTGTGGTTGTTATAAATCCTTTCCATTTATTTTGGGCTCCTTAAGGTTCGTAGTTGTCTATGACTGTCTCTTTCCCGAATCAAAATATTTTGCGAAATATTTCTTTGATGATTGTATAACATTCGAATGGAATCTATTGGTCACATCAAACATGTACCTATCTATCATTTAGGTACAGCCTATCTACTATTATGTGCCAATGTTTTTGAATAAACTCCAAACAAAATAAACCATGTATGCTCTACTAAATTACCAGTACCTATATCTACGTGATAATAATAATAAAAGTTATCAGTTGATGCACAGGTGACTTCCTGTCGTCATTCGGGATATTGCACCGTCGAGCTGAGTGTGAAACTCACACACTCAGTGTCAGCGCCCTCAAATCATGTCTATGAATCGGGCAGAGTGAGTATTCCCTTATTGATACACTTAGGGGCCCACTCAGACTCAATTCCCATCTATGAATCCCGCCCTTAGACTTCTATTGCTTCAGCTTCCCACTACCGCCAGGTACAACAGACATTTAGAAGACTGAATCCCTTCCCAAGCAGTAGGTAGTCTTTGCACAATAAAATCGGTAAGCTATGCGCTAAAGTAACAAGTTGAGGCTCACATTTTCATTACCGAATCCGGGGATTATAGAGCGTTAACACCTATAAGACTTAAGATATGTTTCAAGATTGAGCCCAGTCCATGTAATATAAGAGATCCAGAACAAAATTTTCAGGTCACTTAAATTGCTTCCCCCTAGCCTTTCAGGGTGTAGTATAAAGATAAATTGGTCTGCAACCAGCACTCTCAAGCTCAGGTCCAACAAATGAAATCACTAGGTAGTCACAACGCTAGTGAACGCTCCTACGCTTAATATTAGATCGTCAAAAGAAAACATTTAGTAATAATATACAACGGAATAATTATAATTTAGTTTTCAGAGTTTTAGTAGTCAGAGTTCATGCTAGGCCTGACTCATCATTGGGCGAAGATCAGGTGCTCAGCATCGTATCTTTGTTTTCATGTTTTGACCAGCTGATAAGCACTATTGAATACGATCCTTTCAAAAATTTAATAGTTGTCAAAAGTAAACTAGTAAAAATTTGACAGTACGATCAGGGGTGTAGCCTCTGGGCCTGCAGGGGTAGCACCGCATACCTTATTAAAATGCACACCAACACTTACTGGACCCAGTTCATGACTGGATAGACTTTCACTAGATGTATGGAGGTGGAGAGCCTGAATCTCATTCAGAATCTCAGTCTAGCTGCGAATCCCAAATACAGGTTTACCGAAATGTCAGCAATACTTACGTACAAAAGTACCTAGCAATAGAGTTTGTAAAGACGGATCTGATTGGGTTCTAAGTAGATATCAAATCGGCAAATACCAATGAAAATACTCTATTAATCTCACCGGGCAGTCAACCTTGAAGTAGCAGTACTGTAGATTTACCGCTTTAACTAGCCATTGGCAACCCTGTAACAGCTAGTGGGAGACAGCACACGGTGACAGGTGGGCTGTGAATGTCGAGTGAACTTCGTTTGTTATCAAGCAGGTTTGTATATATTTTCCTCCTTATCTCTGATAAGTCACAATTAAATGTATGATTATTCCATAGAAGTATTCAACAGTGCAAGAGTGTCAATTGCAGTTTGATTGCTACACCGTTTGGATTCATTTTAGTGAAAAGCTCTCCACTGTGTTTTGCCGTTGCCTGGCCTCCGAATTGCCACCTTAGGGCTAGGTTGTGAGTACGAAAAGCATTTCAAAGAAGAGAATTACGATCGACATGTTTACCTTTTTGAAATACACTGTTTCCTATTCTTATTTCAGGCAAGTCCGGGGTGAACCAGGGGTCTCTTTAAATTAACGATATTTACAGTGACGAAAATTTGTATCTATACAGCTGGCATTGCATGATCGTCTAACAAGAGCTTGTCAAGAGTTCTAAATCGTTCTGTAGGTTTCGCAGGATTTACACCGCTACTGACCAACAAGTTTCCAGTATAAATCACACGCATCATAAACGTTCAACAATTACCTCAGCAAAATTCTCTTCTTCTGATCATTCACTCTGTTTCCATTCATTGGTGGTAATTTCATACATTACCCTCTAATTCATGTAACTAAGGATTGGGAGAGGTTAATTATTTACACAGAGATTATTTTTAGCTATTCGCTAGGCAGTTCGCTACCCCTGTTGATGGCCCAAGCTACGCTACTGAGTACAATAAAATAAGCTTTGGTTTCACTGACCTAATTCCTAGAACTTTCCTGATTAATGTAGAAAGGTATACTTCAGATTTCTCAACAATTTTCTGCACAGTGACCGATGATGTGGACACCTCACGGGATAAAATAAATCGTTTAGCAAGATCATGTATGAATAATAATTTACTTTGTTCATCTGTGAATAGGTAGATACCTACCTTACTTAGTTGAAAAGGACCCACCGTGAAAAAGCAGTCATTTAGTCACTTAAATGTAGGTGCCTATTATAAATCCTAAATGTTTAACCTTCCAAAATGTTGATGTAAACGATCTCAGTTCAAGATATAATGTTCACATAGTAATTGAAGAGAAGCTGGGATCCTAACTCGATTCCTAAAAACAACACAATCAACGTAAGTATCCTGAGCACCCACAAAGACACTATCTGGATATCTACTACTTTTGAGTAACATAAGTAGTTTTAAACACCAATAACTTTATGGACGCTACTTTGCAGACAAGACGAACGGAGCATTTCGCTCCACAATCAAGGTGGATGACGCTAGATGATAGAAATGTCCCTTGTTTCCTGGAAGACTAAATTTAACAAATCAACACAAAACCAAAACCATGAAACATGCACATTACACAAGCATGCATACGTTAATCAAGCATGGGATTTATAGGAAGCTATGTACAAATCCAAGCCGTTCTAACCTTAAAGTTAACATCTTCCCAGTCCTAACGGTATTCGTAGTTGGGAGCCCAATTTAGGGACAAGGGATTTGCTAGATTTCTCATGGGTTTGCTACTATTGAGTAGTTCCGAGTGTTTGCTTCTGATGTGATACTTTAGGTTGTCTTTCCGCGTGTAGACGTGGGGACAGTATGGACACTCGACAACCTTCGGTGAATGGCTGTTGGCGTGATGCCATTTGTTGCTGACAATTTTTCCGCACAAGCGGCACTGAAAGTGTATGGGTGACACTCGATCGAAAATACAGTCGTAACCTGCGGTCTTGGAGTTTCTACTCACTGCAACAAGTAAAAACAACACAAAGAAAATGTGGAAGTTCAATCTGTCACCCACTAGGATTTGTTTCTAGGAGCACTTCGGGTTTAGACAACTATGCACAAGATTTGCAGGGAGAAGAATACCCATTCCTTCTAACCTTTTCTCTTTAATAAGTACAGAAAATAGTGAGGGCAAATAAATGAGAAGACGTTACATAATTATTTATTTGTCATAATAAAGGGAAACTTATGATTATTAGGGATCTATCAAAGAAACAAAATATAGTTATATTGACAAATATTTTAATTCGATTTACCCACATTGCACGATTACATTAGTGCATCTTAGAGTTTATACATTTTAATAGGTAACACATCTTTGGTGAAGGAAACACATTTACAGTTGACTAGAAAAATGCAACCTCTTTATTTGATAAGACTTATCAAGAGGTCCAAACCGCATTAAATTCAACGAGTGTGGTTAAAATTGTCTTAATTTTAATACTATCTTAATATTATGACTTATTTAAAATACATAGACCTACGTATCGGTACATACTATGTATGAACTCGTGATAAGTGACGACAGATATTAGCGGATTCGCATGTACCTACTAACCAGAACGGCCAACTATTAGAAAAAAAGAAGGAGAAAAAAACTTAAAACTGCTTAGGTAGGATTGTTTAATTTTCATCTCACAACTCGAGAGCTAATACACCTCTCGACTTACTCGTAGTTTGTTGCAGCTCTTTATCCATGGATGTTGAACCAGGTAGGTAAAACAGTATCACGCCGTCCAATTAAGTATCGATCCACAATCAATAACATGGTAAGGGAATTAGAGGAACATGGCGGTGGGGCGATAGGAGTGGAGAATGGTTGCATTATGCCCATGACAAATCAGAAAAGTCGGTGATACCGCTTTCAAAACATATTCAGATCAGATAATGAGCAATTATCGTCCATAAGAAAGTTACCTAATTTGAACTGATTGTGATTGCATTCTCCTATTCATGAGGGAAAATTGAAAAGTTGAACAAGATCATTTTAAGTTGGACTAGGTATCTGAACTAATCAATTAATCGCGTAATGCTGTAAAAAAGCAGTGATAGGCGATCCTTATATTTAGGATTGTCAACTTGAATGTGAACCGAACTAGCTGGTCTCAGCCAACTACGACACACTTACAGCTGTAATCATTAATTAATATTTTTCAATGATAGATGCTACAAGAGGGATTTAGCGTGTGACAATTATCAATGGCTTGCCTATGATTTTTTAAATTTAATTTAATTTTATTATTATTTTGAGCGGAGTTAATGAAATAATGTGACACAAGTAACGAGATTATTGACAATCGTCAAAAAGTGAAATAAATCACGTTACTAATTTACCCAGAAAAGTTCCCTCCTTCGATCCAATCACGTGCCCGATTCTATTAGGTATTCGAGAAAATATCATGGATAACCATGTGAGTTCTGAACAAACAATCCGGGAATATTTTACCCAAATGCTTAGCTGAGAAAAGGAGAAGAAGAGGGAGTATGAAAATACTTTAAAAGAAGAGGTGGTCGATTGAGATATGTGACTTTTTATTGCAGGCAGTTATTTAACTGAACTGAAATCGATCAAAGTTGCTTGCCATTGGTATTTTTCGCATCTCTAAAAATATTTCTGTCTTTGTTGTTGCTTTCAGTCGATGAGAAAACTAAGGAAGAGCCTTTCATCACCAGGATGAAAGCTGTACATAGGATACGAAGGAAATTAAATTCATGCGGGAGTGATAATGTCATTTCGATTTTTGCCTCTTTTTGAACAAGCAATGTTAGCTAAACTTATATCTGTAGCAGAGTTTCGGGTTGTCGGGTATATGTATGGGATCTACAAGATGCTTTTGACAAGAGAATATATGTGAGAAGACGCAAGACACACAGAGACAAGCAAGAATTTTCACACGAGGTGCATAGCTCGTGTATTGCGATTTGGAGGTAGATCATCCAGACATCAATAGCTGGGAGGGGTAGATAGGGGGTGGGGTCGATTTCGTCGAGGAGGTGACATTTGAAAGGGAAGTAATGTTGTAGGAAATTTTGGACTAAACTCACATTATTAACATGAAATTACAAGCGTCATTTACAGGTCAAGAGTCACATCGGAACAAGTATAAATGGACAAATGATAGAAAACTTGGCTGTAGGGGTTTCCATTATATCAATTCTTAGAAAAACCTCATTAAATACCTGTAGTTAACCCCTTGAAGGTAAAAATCAATCAATACTAACTACCTATCAATCTCATACTATATTCCCATACGACGATGACCCAATTCAGAATCGTTGACTTTTGTACAAGAAAACTCTACAAACAAAATCTTATTTTTCTATCCATTACACAACAGAGGAGCATAATTTCCAAAGATTTACGACACCGAACACATATAGAATCTTGGAGAGATGATACATGGAAATGCTGAAAGTGAAGGGCAAATGGAAGAAGTTCTAGAGTTTGCGGTTTTTAGAACGGGGAAAAAAAATTAAGTGATGACTTTATACTACTGACGGATGTAACAAAAGAATGAAGGAGCAACTTGGAATTAACTAAATAATTTTCAACTAACGTAAACATTATTCCATGAAAAAGCCTAATAATAATAAAATGTACTGTTTTTATAATCATAGTTTAATTTTTCACCCCAGCTTTTCACAATAGACACAGAGGTACCAAAGTTTTCAAGAGAAGGCCTGAATGACGATAGAAACTAGAACACAATTACAGTAGCAGCCCATTCTTGTCCCACAGTTATTAACAATTGATCACTAATTACTTGACAGTTTACCAACCGAATCAGGAAAATTTTTGAACTGAAATATGGAAAGAATTAGATACCCGTAATCAACTCTAATCATGAACGTACAGGTAAGGTATCCGAAAACTATACTGATCACAATTGAAATAGAAAAATATCACAATCAGTCTGAGTTCACAGACATCGGTTGTTTTAAAAAAGTTCGACTAGCAACCACCATGAACAGTTAAGTCGTGAAGAGTCAATTCACGCGAGGCCTTAGGCCGACCACCACCTAGCCACTACATAGGTCGTTCCCAGTTGAGATTGCCTAACCTTACAAGCTTGCAACCCCGATACATAAGCTGGGAGGTAACCATGTTCTTATATGATGGAGTGATGTATAGAAATACTTCCAAAGTAGGTATATAAGTATATCTAGATCACTATAATGAGTGAAATGTAAGTTTTTCATGAGGACTTTTGATAACTTTTAGCTACATCCTCGTTCTTTGAAACGAAATCTCTCATCCATTCTCCTCTGAAGATGAATGAAGGACGATTCTGCAGAGATGAACGTCAAGCATTCTGTCCATCTCTTTCTGAGTGATATCACTCTCCTCAAAATGGTTAAAATAAAATGATGATTGGATAAGTTAAATTGAAAGGAAAACTATAGCAGCAGACGCTGTTCTAATCCATAAGAATAGACTCGGTTTTATAAAAACTTAAGATACAACTCACCTAGCTGATGAGTAGAAGAGGTTAGCTTCTGCCCTAGACCTATGCTACGAACTAAGCAAAATTGCCTTTCAAATATTTTCTGCCGTGAATAAGAGTAGTTGCTTAATCCTTAAATTTAGGGGAGGCTCAAACCATCATTAATTTAGTTTATATTATTTTTTCATAAAAAATAAAGAAATTGAGCAACTGAACAAAATTTTTCGCAATGTTATTTTTTAATGGAGAATCCATATTTTTTCATTTCAGATTCTGATTCCACACCGAATTTTATGGAAAAACAAAAATAACTCCTAATACTATTTCATCTGAGTGCAACCAGTTCTAGGAGATGAATTAAGATAACGAAAAACCTCAAGTGTAGGACATGGTTTTATGTCAATGCTGAACCATGGAGGTATAATCCGTTTATTGATTTCTGAGGAAATTTTAGGGTTCAGAGGGTTGAAAAGACCATTTTATATAAATAATTGATGTGAATGTGATTTTTGTTTTCTTATCTTATTGCGTAGGTACCCATATATTTATTTCTTCTCACTCCAATGAACCAAGATTTTTCCAATATATGAGGAAATTGATCTCACTATGTGATTCAGAGTTCAAAAATAGTGAAAAACCCTGTGCTTAGGAGTTTATTGTTATCTCATCTTTGTGCAAACCTGGAAATGGGCGGGAGTAAAGGCTCTTCCAATCATATTCAAGGGGAAATAAAAAGCTAGCTTCAGTGAATTTTTCTTACTTTGTCCTCCCCCAACCCGCCCACAATCTTTATGGGGCTCTAGGGACTCTAAAATGTCGATAAAATAGCATTTTTTATAGAAAAAGCAGCCAAAGCAAGTTGATGTTGAGAGGTATAAAGCTTCCTACCAGAAGTGTTGTGTTTCTGCTGTCTACTGTGACTGGACAGCACATAAATGATCGATTTCAAGTTATAATTGCAAAGTTAAAGCACTTTTTGAAGGAACAAATAACTTCAAAAATCATAATTACTCATACCTACAGTAAGGAACTGATTAATATTGTTATAAAGAATAACTCACTCGTGGTTTACGTTCTTAGTGAAATGGATTATTCGTATTTGACCATACCTATAGTTGCAAGTCAGAAGCCAATTCTTATCCCGTAACGTGAATTCATACGATATTATTAAACACTATTCTAAGAAAAGTAATTACTTCAGCTATAGAAATGTGAATAGTGATAGTATCTGAAGGTCTGTTGAGAGCAGCTTGACTGCTTTGGGGAACCTATATTAGCAGGCTTTAAAGTTAAAAATGAAAGGTGTTCCACTAAGCCAGGCCAGAAAAAAGGGAAATTCTCAATCCCCCCCCCCACCCCAATGTAACAAAGAAAAGTAGGGGATCACTGATGTCCTTAATCTCTATGTAACATTAGCTATCTAAGCAGTCACAATTCCTCGTCTTGGATTTAGTAACGAAACCCAATACTTATTTACAATGTGAATGAAATTTGAATAACAAACTACGGGTTAGGGAAAGGATGAACAAACTAATAAATGCATTTCCTAGGCACCTATACCCAGTTAGTGAACTATAGTAATATAAGAAATCTACAGTGAATAATTTTCTAACTAATCCTGAAACAGTTTCTTCAGTACTTCACTTTTGTTCCAGATCTAAAAGAAGTTGCATTCCACAATTCCAAAATTTTTCGCTTAACATCTACGGAAATCTAAGATTCAATTCGACGATGGGTACTGTAAATATTGATACTAGTTCTTACAGTAACATCATCAATAGTATCAACTACTAAATCACTTACTGCTGCTCGTTTAAACACCATGAAGATAATATTATTAAGACATTTTCAAAGACCATAGAATGATACATCATAATGGTTTAACAACACTCACAGTTATTTCAGCGTATCAATTAATTCGTAAGAAAAAGTAGGTCCCAGGACCATACGTTTTTCACTGAATGAGTTTTCCTGAACGGGTTATAGAGAAAATACTAGCTTAGCAATGTATTGCAGAAAACAACACATTTCATTGAATAAATGGGTTATTAATTATGCTAGGAATTACACATTAAAATACACATTTAACGTACATACTTCAATCTCGAAAAAATGTTGGACCCAAACACAGACTAGGGTGACATTGAAGAAAAAGTGAAGAGATTACATCAACAAGCTCATCAGAGCTTCTCTTATTTCTTATGTAGTACACACTCTTCAAAATTGGTAAGAACTCTCACAATATTTTATAAAATCTAAATACGGTTCTTCTACATCAATAATAAAATTGAACGGACTTCATTGGTGTTAGAATACAATGAGTTCACTCATACATGAGTGAGAGCAAGTCGATAAATAAGCGAAGGGGGTGTTTCCAAACAAACTCAACAATTGCCATGCATTCCACATTAAGCCAGAAAATATGTAGCATACAATTTAAAACCTTAACTTTGTTTTAGATTTTTTAGAACATGACAAAAAGAAATATATGAAAATCGTGTAAACAATGGTCGGTAAGAAATAATTTTAAAATCTCAACGTTGGACGAATGATCCTTTACTTATACGAATTTAAACCGGACGATAATTTATATAACCGCAGGCCTCTAATTAATTTGATAGGTAAAATTTGAAATTGTCAAAAACGTAACAAAGAATCAAAATAAAAACAAACAACTCGTTTGTGTTTATAGAAATGGATGGTTAATCAAATACATCGTAAGTTCTAAACATATCCTTCAAAAATATAAATCTTTCAAAAATAAATTCTCACACTTATATTATATCTAAAATGAAAGACAATCATTCAAACCTTCTAAAAGGGCTGGAAAACTTCGAAAGCATTATTTAACGTTCTCATATATTTATGTTGAAAAATATGATTCGGACACAAACGTCATCATAAAACTTTCTTCCTTTCAACTGCTGTTAAATGACAGTGTATATAATGTAGCATGATAATATAGACAGTGTGCTCAAATATATTAATTAAATAGTGAACATTACCTTAAGAGAATTAAAGTCACAACATTTAAGATTGGTAAGTTAAGTTGTGAGTCATATCAATCTTTACGTGAAGATTAATTCGGTGAGTTTTAAAACAAAATTGACTAAGCCCTCATTCAAAACTATCAAAAATTAAATGGGAGCGATTGATTTTCTTAACACTTTCCTTACTTTGAGGAATAGTAATTTCGGTTGAGGTATAATAAACAGTGATACATAATCCAAAGGTACCAGTTTGATAATTAAGAAACCAAGTTTGATATTGACAAAAAAATACAAACAAAATCATTCATTATTACTCCGAGGTAATTAAGGGCTGACAGATTTCAACTATATAAAAAAAAGGAAGAAATGTTGTTAATTTCACTATTAAAAATAGTGGAAAAAAATAAAAATAACGCATACGATTTCAGATCCCATACAAGACATCTAGATCTTTTCCAATGTGTAAGTAGGTACCTACTACTCAAAAATAATAAACTAGTTATATATATAAGAAAATTTTAATTACATACCAGGAAATGGACGATTTCTGATCCACATACAAAACTTCTGGATCTTCATGAATAGGTAAGTAGCATGGACTTCACCTAGGTACCAAAACAATTTCTACACCAAACTTGATCGCAAGTTTTAGAAACGAAAATGTCTTCTTCATGAGAGAACATGAAGGCATATTTCTTCCTCTTTAAAGCTATTGCAGCCTAAAGGCAAGGTAACTTTTACTTATCCAGTACTTCAACATGAAGGTTTTTTTTTTTTTTTAATGAATCAGCAGCACATACAAATGATGTCCTGGATGAAATAAATACTTAATTGGGGGTAGTTCATCATAATACCCGTATGTACTACAATTCTGAACATGAAAACTGAATCATCCATGCAACTTTCCTACAAAGAGCTGAACTTAATAACTGGAAAGATTCATGGGCTGAGGAGGGAATGTGGCAGGGGAATTAGGCGGATAAATAGGCGGGAGAATTCCACAGAAGTACTTCGACAAATGAAGACCATGTATTCGCCGGGTGTGGCATTTCAATGTGTCGATCCTCGAGTACACAGCATCACAAAATTGGCACTTGTGGTCACGGTTGAAGTGGGTCTGGAGATGGTGCCACCGAGAACGAACCGTTTTGGTGCAGTAGAGGCAGAGATACATTCCCGGAGTGTTGGGATCAGGCTTGAACAGGTTCCCTTGTGATTTCGGCGATAGGCACCGGATGGCACCTGGAGAGGGTATGTGTGGTGGCTGAGGCATCTGGGAGAGGAAGCCTCCAGTCGGGCGTTTTCCACCTGCGATAGAACATACCTATCGTTCCAACCTTTCTCCCACATGACCTCTGGACCGTCCATTTATTAATACACGAGTGTTCTAATAATCCAAAGCCGCGATTAATAACTGTTCCAAATAAAACTAAAATAGGAAACAAACCCTCGGTTGAAAAATAAAAATAAAATAACTAGGTGCATATACTATTAATTAATTCTCTTACTTCTACAAATTTTAAATAGCTAAAATAGAAAAAAAGAAACTTTACACACTTAATAAAGAATGGCGGTAGATGTATTTACCACCAACTTCAACATAACAAAATTCAAATGAATAAATTATTATACAAAAAAAAAAAAATAATAAATAAATAAATAAATTAATAATAATAATAATAATTTTAAAATCAAGTTTCTTGGTTTGAAAATAGTTCGACGGCTTTAGTGACAAACTTCGAACAATTAGTTGTAATTAATCGTTGTTTATCAACAAATTTTGAATAAAATCAAATATCTGATACCTCATAGTTGATGAGGTGTTATTTTTCACGAACGTTCATGAAGATAGTTACTCTAGTAGTTACAATAGGTGGATTGATCTTAATGACGATTGATACAAAACAAAAGAAAAATACGGAGAATTCCAATACATGATAGTAGAACCCGCAAGTGATAATTTAAATAAAAACATAAAATAACTTCCAGGATAAAATAATACAGATGCCGCCTTGAAAGAAGCGTTACACACTAGAAATAAAAATATGAAGGGAATTCAATAAAAAAATTTGATTGAAAAATGGACAATGGTTCAACAGTACAAGCAATGGTACTTCTTCAATTCATCAATCAACCCCAATTTTCAAAGAGAAATGATCAGAAGGAGATGGGAGAAAGTTTCACATAAAAATAAAACTGATGGCAGTAAAAAAATCATGGTTTGATCGATGGTAGTAACCAATGGATCATTGTATGGACAACTTTCCACACCAGCGACGAAGAGAGAATGTAAAGGATCATGTTATTCACTGTGCAGGGTAAATGGCAAAATGTGGGGTGAGTTAGCCCAATGGGGAGTATAACAAAACACCTCAAGCGTTAAACGACTTCCGCCAAAACGACCATACAAGTTGCCTGTTTACCAGACATGTATCATGTGACGTTGACCCCACACTATTTACATCAGACATGAGAAGGAAGGTGAATCTTGAAGGGGGTTTAAAACATTCTTTTGAAAGGACAGTGTTTCAATCACATCCATTTCGCAGATTAAGCAGGTAATAACATATTCCCCGAATAGCGTTATTTCCTCGTTAACACAATTATGGGTCTCCACCCAGAATCTCCTTAGACAATGACCATCACACACGTATATGTTTTTAAATGAAGAAAGATTCCACTCTAAGAAATTTGATACCGCATCCTCCAACGTTGAGTAGTTTTCTTTCAATGATTTTCAAAGTTTGCACTGGTGACGTCACACTGATAGGCAGGGGGTCCTGCCTAAGCGGGAAGGGCGCTTTGGCGCCACCAGTGTGCGGAACTTTCAAAAATCATAGAATGAAAACTACACATCGTAGGAGAGTGCGGTTGATGCCAAATTCCTTAGCATGGAATCTTCTTCCATTTAAAAATAGTTAGATCACCTTTATCTCCCATTCCTCACGTAGGCTAAATCACTGAACTAGAACATCCGAATAAAAACAAAAATAGAGTAGTAACCTTGTGCCCTTACGCTTTCTTTACTTTAATGCAATGTTTCATTTGTGAAGCCCTATATTTTAATTTTTGCTTTCATGCCTGGATTTCTTTGTGCGTTTACTTTTTTCTGTTGAATCCATATAAAAATGAGGAGTCTACAGTGATTACATGATTGCCTATAGGTTTTGAGAAAACTAGGGAACACGTCAGTGACGACTGGTTTGCACCAAAACTGCTGACTATATATTGGGTTAATGGCGGGTTCGCGCCGATTAGAAAAAATTCTTAAAAGGGCACAGTGATTAAGTAAAAGTTAATAGTATAGTACTTGACCTGACTAGCAGAAATAGTATTGTCCGAATTGCAAAAATTGATCGTTGAAAGTATTGTTGTCAACCTGTTATGTATTACGTCAACTTCAGGGCCTTCGTTAGGCATGCTCAAGACGGAGAGATAGGACAGTATATTTTCTTAATTTATGAGCTATTGCTACAGCTTCATTTTCTTCAAACTTGCTAAATTTTAACACAGTTCTTGGAATGATTTAAAAAACTCAGTGACTGTCATTACCAAGTAATAAAAATTGTTTTCAAACTTGTGAGTTGCACCCCCCCCCCCCTCACCCCAGGCTTTTATGGGCCCAAGTTTACTTGATAAAACATGAACCCGTCAGTGAGTATCTTTCTATAATCATATTACGACCCTAACCGCATTTCTAGGCACCTTCAACCCACGGACAGCGCAAACCCGTAGTCCCCCAGTGACACGTATCAGTTTGCGCCAAATGTATTTCAGAATTGTTTACAGAATCTCTTTTTATTTGAAGATGGAAATGCAAAATCTTAAGGTTTAACATTTGAAAGCGTTAAATTGGGGAAAACACACCGTTACATGACAAATTAGGATCAATGGCGTAAGAAGTAATAAAATCGGCTGCGAATGGGATGAGAAAAACAGGATAAAGCATTTTGGGAATGGGAGAGAGCTGCGGGGAATGCATCAGATTAAAGAATTCATGCGACGCCTTGATGCAATGCATCTGCCCCAGACTACACAAACCCGAAAAAATAAAATGAAATAAGAAATCTTTTTTTTTTTCAAGTAAAGAGCCCGTTCAATTTTGATAGCTTTATATACTGACACAAAGTTGGAGGTAGGTAGGTACACTTTTAGGGTGAAAAAATGGAAGAATAATTATTGTATGAGGTGTGAAAAAACATACAGTCTTATAAATAAGGAATGATCAAGATTCCAAGATGAGCGTAATAATTGAACATACATCGATGCAGCTATCCAGCTGTTTAAAAAATTGGTTATTGGATTGACGAATGAATTTGTTATCAAACTGCTGATGATAACTACCGCATATATATCTGCCTATGTATCGGTGTAATTGATAAACCAGCCCCTAGTATTAAATAGTTTGTTGACTATTATTCATGAAAGCGAGGGAAATGCAATTACAATCAGGTACCTACACCTGATTGTCAACTACATATATACCACTAAGCCACCAACAGCAGATTCAGTGGAAGTAGCGGTCATTTAGATTTTGGCTAGGATTCAAGAATGCCATGGCCAAGAGCGACAGGATACTATAGTCGGGTCAGTGTAAGAAGTTACGTGAGATGGTATCACCAGATGGGCCGCGGGAAGAGGCAGTCACCCCTTCCCTACATCCTCCTCCGATCCACCACCCACTTCCCGCTCCTGCCATTGGGCATGCAGATGGTGGGGAAGTGTTAGATGAGTGTAGAGGGGGTGACGGACTGCGGTCAGCTGATTTCCCCCACCTCCTTGCCGTCACGTAATTTCCTACACTGACCCGACTGTAATGGTTAAGCGTGAGTCCTTGAATAATTTGATACCACAATAAAGTGAGGATTCGGATCCGAAACCCAAAATAACTCACTTACCAATTGTCAAGTGTATTACCACTCTGCTATTTAACCATACTTGAATATTTTTGCTTATCTGCTGGGGTCCCGTTTCTTTGAGATGAAATAGAAATTATTTAAATTAAAATTAGTAATAAGTTCATTCAAAATTCTTAAAATTAGAATCGGTGGTTAAGAAATTAAAGAATATCAGACTTTTTTTGAAGAGCATTTCAACTGTAAGGCCAGCTATGCTAGCCCAGAAGTTATATATACCTCAGCATAATTCGAACTCATATCCTTTTCCTTGTGCCAGTGAGAAGCTTAGGGGGTTCACCATCTAATCCAATCGGCTACCAAGGCCAATTAGTCAAAACCCTTCAATGGAGGGAGTTTCCACGCATTTTCCATTTTCTGGGAGTCAAATATCAACTGAACTGGGCTGAACCAGGGCTCAGACGAATGACAGGGTGGAACTGCGGATTTAGCAGTTGCTTGCTGGTAGAAGTCTCTGGAGGGAGGCCATTGACAAAGAAAGTGAGCAAGTGCTACACCAATGAATGTTACTTTTACAGTCTGGCCAACAGCGATTACATGTTGAAGTTTTGGTCCAACTTCTCATTGTACCCAGCTGATCTAGGCAAACAACAGCATAAACAATAACTGAAAACTGGGCAACGGGTTCTCGAACTCCAACACTCCACTTTTACAAAGTTAAAGCAAAGGATAAATAAGCCTACATGCCGAAAACAATGCTTTCACGTCTCCAAAAATTTCCCATCATCCATCAGTGGCATATCGGCAACTTAAAAGATTAGGATGCCACACTGACTGCATGGGGTTTTGGTAGAAAGAAATCTCAGCCCTAGGGGCTTACATTTCCCAAGTACGTGCTCCTTATTAATTGAAGATTCTGCGGTTGCTCCATATCTTCAAAGTTGTTGCTTAACTCAACAAATCTTTTTCCAGTCTAGGTCTCTAAGAAAGGCTCTTCGTGTATATGATGTCCCAGGGTCTCTTGCCCAGATCTCCAAAATAATCTGTCACAGTTGCACATAAAACACCATCATTACCACATTTGCAAAGTGGCGAGAGTACCTTAGATATAGGAAACAGGGTCCTCTTGAATGTGAAATGCCTCATGAGAACCCCGATCAATTATGTCATTTCTGCTCTAGGTAGTGATAACCAGTATGAACGATTTTTATCGTAGACTGGTAGGCATATACATCGTAGATTGTCTGTATCTGTTAACCTCTTTCCTCCATAACTCTGATAGATCTTTCATGATCCAGGTGTGCTTGTACACATTCCTTGTAACGACTGCTGCCAGGAGTGGTCTATAGTATTCCCAAAGTTGGAATACCTATCAGTGAAGTCGCCCCACAACAAAGTCATCAGATTCAACTTCCTCCATGCCAGGTGGCTTGCATGGGAGTAACACAAGCTTGGCTTATCTGCAGTACCAGAGAACGCACACAAAAATATTGATGATATGAAAGCTATAAAAGACGACAAGCTTCTCTTAAATTAGAGTAAAGCAGGCCTATTGGAGTACATCTAACCTACATTCAAGATAGTAATGTATGTAGAGGTCATTTTTAGGGATCAACCTTGTGTGGTGGAATGTTCTTCAGATTATTGAGTCATCATTGCTGATTACACCCACTAAGTTGGAAGTCACTAGGTAAGATCAGGACATTCGAGACACAATTAATCAACTCATTGGTAGGGATAACTTGAGCATATAATCTGAACATACTTTCATGTACGATGGTGTCTACAAAATACATCAGCAATAAACGCCAAACAGAATGGTGATAAACCATTTTTAGAGTCCAGTACCCCCAGGGGTGCAGATTAAACGCTAATACTAGAGCATATTGTAGATATTTCATCGAAACTAAAATATGGTGATCCAAGACAAATCCTTTAAAACTCTTTCAAAGGTACTTTGTTTTACAGTCACTTAAGCAAATCTACCTGAGTATTTCGAACAGCAGATATTCACTTGCCTACAGATTGCTGAAAACAAATAAATGTAAGGAACTAACTCAATAAAGAGATCTACCGTAAGAATGAGTGCAATGACCGATCTGTCATGGTTCTGAATAACAACTGAAGAAATAAAAAGTCAATAAAAGTGCCGGAGGAAGGGCCCCCCCCCCCCCCCCCCTGAACATGATACCAATAAATGCAGGAACTCATCGCAGAACTATCAAGATTCACCCTCTTTCATTAATAGTGGAGAAACGTTAAGGCAAATTTAAGCATCCCTTTCCAATGGTTTGCAACTCACCATCAAGGAGATCTGACGCATCCTGGAGGGTTGAAGCCTGGTCGTAGTCTATTCTCATTGTACCGGACCCACCGCCTTTCTCTCCATCGTCCTAAACGTAGAAAAGCACACTTTATAACATACAATTTCAATTGATCCATTCTGAACATTTCCTGTTTCGTTCTTCCTTACAAGTTCTAATATGGGTGTCGGGGTAGGAAATAATAGAGAAGATCCATAAAGACATGAATTTGTTGTCTAATGACAACATAGCCATCCTCAAGAGGATGTCCTATGCATTAATTTACATTAATGCATAGCTGCATCAATGTAAACGTCAATTTATTATTAACGACTAACTACTTACAGTTATCAATAAATACGTATCAGTTAAGTAGGTTACAACAGTTCAGATCAACACTCAATTATCGTTATTAATCTGTTGAACTTTGCACAATAAATTCAGACATGAATTCATTAGAACTTTAAACTAAAAAAGAAATACGAAAAAATAATCTAAAGAAGGAACTACAGGACTTAAAATCAAACGATATCTGGTTCTTAACTCTTGAAACAGTATGCAACACCACCACTGTGTGCCTACCACGCATGCAGTAGGTAGGTACCACGTATCCAGCATCCTTGATGAATCACAGGGAAGGCTTCATTTGAAGGCTTCCCATGGACCGAAATCTTATTCTGTTAATGTGTTATTGAGATCTAACTGAACACCAAAGTCGAGTTAGCATCTAGAAAAGCCACCCACAGAGGCTAGGACGAATATTCTAATGTTTCTGTCCAAATATTTGAAATGGAGCTTCTAATGGCTCCATTGATGTATCGAAAAACGGATTTTTCCTTCTACGATGGACGTGATATTTTTTCCTGAGTGGAAGTCATGGAGGAAGAGTTTTTATTTTAAATTGCCAGTTTTTTCCCCAATATTTGTTGTTACACATGGTCACACAACCAAGATGTTAGATGTTATGGTCAAAATACGAGTAAGTGTGAGTCACACCAATAACAGGTATTGTGATATAGTCAATTATGTCAATATCAGTAGTTGTCCAATGGTAGACTTTCATTTATAAATCCTTCTTATGAGGAAGATGACAAGACTTTATGCTTGAAACTCTTTTTCAACAGAAACTTTCAAGATAGATGTCCCCATTCTTAACTCAGAAGATACAAGGGCTCCGATTTCGAATGCGCTGTTCACAGGAATTGTTTACTAACGTAATCACAAGGCTTCTATTCCGGATTCAGCTAGTCTGAGGACTAAATTGTTTCACTCAGCTGACCCAATATGCTAGAGGTCAAGCTGTAAGGAGACAAATGATATACAAAAAATGTGAAATATTTTCTCCCAATCACGAAGATTGGTAGTGCTGTTGGGGATCACACCAGTGATTAGATTATAGACCCTTTATATTTCCCTCAAAGAACTCTCCTATCCCCGAGAAAACTGACCCTTAGACCAATAACAAGAAAGCATAAAGTAAAGAAGTTGTCTACTTCCCTAAAGAAACAAAATTAGATAGATTTCTATGGTTAGGCGATCAACAGTTACAAACAATAAATGAAGGTACAAAAACAGCCCAGCTTATATATACTTCTTCAGAAGGAAATCCAATTGCTGTTTTTGGCCAATGATGAATGTTTGATGCTGAGCCGTTGAAATGCTTATAACTAAGTGTTATAACTAGTTTTGCGTCAAGTAAATACGATTCATCAACTTTTCGAACAATTTTGTCTCAAATCACTCATGGTGGCCCACTCTTTGCTTCATGTGTCCAAGTGAAGTTTTTCCTTTGCTTTTCTTTGCTTCATGAAGTGCTGTCGAATCATCTCTGCCATCATGCAAACTGACTGTGTATGTAAAAGAATGAGGAAAAATTAAATTTAAAAAAAATCCAGAGATGCTCTTGTAGCTTCACTTAATGGATATCCCTCGTAAGAAGGAAATTATCACACTCAGGTGAGCTCATTCCATCCCCTGCCTCTTAGTTGAGGTTGGTAAAAGAAAGAGGACAATCAGAATCCCTAATTTTAGTGTTTTTAGCCTCAAATTTAAAGTTACAAAACGGGTTCGCCCGGGTTCAATCCACACTTCCCCATAGTACCTAGATTGAGTAGAGAAGGAGTAGGTCCAAGGGATTAGCCAGCCGATAGATTCAATTGATCAAGACCTGGCTAATTTTTAACCATGTTTCTCATAGATGTGGCACTTGAATTTTAGCATCTTAAAATTTCAGATCGTTTTGAAAGAAGAGGAAACCATCAGAATTAAGGCTTACTCTGTTGAATGGTAAGATATACGCAAAACTTAGTGCTTCGCCATGACAAACTGAACCTGTTTCCTAAGTTTCCTAAATTTTATTACTATCAGTCAGGGGAAAAGGTAGAAGTTGGACAAAAAAGGCAGAGGAAGATGGAAGCAAGAGAGAGGAAGAGAAGAATAAATGTTAGCCCGAACCTTAGTCAATAGATCTACTAAATCATTCGAATTTCTCATACAGGTAGCTGTAGATACTCCCGTCTCAATTCTCAGGCCCCTCATTGCCAAGTCTCCTTGCTTGGTATCATTGATCACGCATGGGAGCCTGTACATTTCTCAATGAACGTTCCCACAAGGCAACTAAATCTTAAATTTTAAGCAATTTCTGAGTATAAAATTTGAGTATAAAACTGTTTTTGCGATCTATTTTGATCTACAAAGCCTGATGAACCTACAAAAATAGTTTGGAAGATGTAGGCATAATGGTGTACATAGCTTTCACACAGCACAGCACAGCTATGCTCAGATGTGATGAGAACCCTCCAAGCCATTCAACATGAACCTGATCTTACTTTGGGACTCAATAATAAACCTTACTTTCGTTAGCGTCATGCCAGACCTTTAACCAGATGTAAGTTTCCAAAATAAATGTAAGAGATGATCCTGAAGGGCAGGACCAGAACCTGAGTAGGGGCTGAGATTTCTAAGAAAGGGTAGGTAACCAACCAAGAAGGGGAAGTGTTATAAAAGGATTGGACCTGCTCCTCAGACTTCATTCTGCCGTTCAAACTCAAACAACCAACTGTTTTCTCTCTTGACCCCTAGCACCTCAGTTTTTGATTCACATAAATCTTTCTCATTGGTGATATATCCGATTATTCTTCAGTTTATAAGTTCTCATTTTCAATTTTATTTACTTTATTAACACTCTCAATGCAAGAACCACCGGGGGTGGATGCTGCGGTCCTTCCTCTCTTCCTGCTGTCCACATATGGTGGGCGAGGCCAAGTTTGAAGGAGCCTCACGTTCAAAAAGCAGTATTTCAGCGGGAAAACAGTTTGAAGATTCTGTAAGAGAGGATAACCCTTCAGTTTCTCCAACATAATCTGCTGAAAATCCTCGGAGGTAGATCAAAGTTCATGTCAGTCGTATTTCACATGCCTATAGCGGAGGCGTCGTTTTGTGTTTGGCAGTGCATTTCTTCCATAAAGTGATGGTTTTAGCGAATTTTCATAGAAAATGAAGCTATTGCAATGGCTCCAAAAATTTTCGAAAAATTTCTTCATTGAAATCCGTTTTGAGATATTCTGAAACGAATCCTAGAGTTGAACGCTTTTTTATATACAGGTAAGTATATGTGTCTTTCCAGAAGATAACTCTACTCAGGATTGAGATAAAAATTTCGTTCTTGTGCCAAAAAATCAAGTTTTCCAAACGAAAGGATGAGTTCGCTGGGCAACACTTTTTGAGTACATTAAATTGGTAAAAATTCAAAAAATGTGCAAAAAAATCACTAAAAACGTCTAAAAATCGTTAAATTTATATTTTATCCGAATTTCAGTTTAAAAAAAAGTTTATTGACGATGAACATTAAAAACACATGGACACTAAAAAATTTATTCACAAGATGATGGTGAAAAATGTACTTAAATTTCATTAATATTTGCAGAAAAATCGATTAAAAAACTGAAAAATTTCTGAACATCAAAAATCTGTTTATGATCGTAGAATATGATTTAGAACGGTTCACCATAAAATTGGTGGTTATCAATTTCTTTGTCCTCAAAGTGCTCAAATTTCAAAACATAGTAACATAATATAATACGAAAATCTACGAAAATTCGCTCATACGATCATGCTGCATGGTTGGAACTTTTGATTTATTTCCATCTTTCTGTTTCTGTAGATTTGTGAGAACGACGATTTTTACGTGTTTTTGAAATGTGAATACAGGATTAAAGTTGATTCTTGAAGGTATGTAACAACCAAATCTCCTCACGCTTTGTCTCTTTCTTTTTTATGTGATTTCGTGTGGTACCTATCGATTTATATCACACCTCCTCAATATTTCTTCCTATTAAAAAAAAAAAAAAAAAAATCACAGAATCCCTTGTTCATTTGGCCAACAACCCATGTTAAAGCGTAGTTTGGATTTTACACTTTTACACATGGTGGACGGTGAGTAGGAGAGAGTCAACGGGGGAAGGCTATCCGTCTAGGCTGAGGCAGTCGTACTGGATTATTGACCTACGTTGAGAGTGTTAATATCTACGGGCCAGTGCGGTCTACGACAATGCCTACGAGTTCTGGCTATTAGTGTGACGGTAACACAAGAAATTAGTAAGTGCAAGGTACCCAATGGTGATTATAGCTATGTTATCAATATTTGCAGTTTCGTCCTTTAGGCACTAATGGAGTGTCGGAATCGTCCTTTTGGCGTTGAGCAATCAATAGGGAGTGATAAACTGTAACTGGAGAGCATTGATAATTCGAAAAGGTACCTACGTATGTTATTTCTCCCATTAAGTGGTTGGCCAGTTAACGCTTTCAACCCGGCAGAGAATGTTTCTAATAGGGAACGATTATTTTCACCCTCACGCAATTACCTTGATCCAATCGGAACCAATCATATGAAACATTTATCACCCACCATAGCCACCGATAAATGTTAATATTCATTTAAACGAGACCTTCTCGAACGATCAAGTTTGTCCCCCACCCCGGCAACTACTTGGAACCGTTCCCTACAAGAAGAACTGCGAGTTCTTCAATTCCGTTCAACGCGGAGCAGCTCATGAGTCACAAATGAAAAGTCACATTTACGTTTCTCAACTGTTATGTGATCGTGTTATGACCACCGAACTATACACTTCATTCTGATTTACATATCGAACTAATCTGCATTTTTACTAAGGGATTGACTACTTGATGTTATGTATTTTTGAGATGCGAGCTTCCAGACCACCAAACTATACACTTCATTCTGACCTAGATGGAATTGAAGAACTCACAGTTCTTCTAGTAGGGAACGGTTCCAAGTAGTTGCCGGGGTGGGGGACAAACTTGATCGTTCGAGAAGGTCTCGTTTCATTTTATTCTCAGTTTCTCCAGGGACATATAGGTCCTGCAGGTCAGGCAGCGTCGTATGAAGGTGGGATGAGGTCTCACGTTATATCCAGAAAACTTAACCCACGTATTCTGCAACTAATTTCCGATCAAAAGTTCCTCTTAGAGATTTTTTTAAACGCTTTGTTTTTGAGTTACCTATTCAATTTTTAAGAATTTTTTCGTGTTTTCGACTTAAGTTACTATAATGACCATAACTACCTTAGTTTTAGAGTAAACAAGAAATTGAGGATGCCGTTGGAAAGAGCGTTAAATTTACTTTCGAGGTGGTCACCTAACGTGCTAGATTATACCTACAGGTATCAGTCAGAAATCAACCAATAAGACAAAACATTTTCAAAAATGAAAAACTAGGTATTTTTTATTTAACCTGCTACATGAAAAACCTTTTGCAAACTATCAGCTTTCTAGTCTAGTCAATTTTACTTTGCTAAAATTGACTAGACTAGGCTGAGAGCAAAGTATTTGGAACTTTTCCGTTAATTCACTACCACCCCTTTTATTGGTTTCCGTTAATTCACTAGCTTGATAATATATATTCTATTGTTCTAAAAACTGTTCCCCAATCATTTTTACGTTCACTGTGAAATAGATCAAAATGCTGTGTATAGTTTGGTGGTCTGGATGCTCGCAAGCTAGCATCTAAAAAATACATTACATCAAGTAGTCAATCCTTTAGTAAAAATTCAGATTAGATGGACGTGTAGGTCAGAATGATGTGTATAGTTAGGTGGTCTGGATGCTCGCAAGCTCGCATCTCAAAATTACATAACATCAAGTAGTCAATCCCTTAGTAAAAATACAGATTAGTTGGACATACAGGTCAGAATGAATGAATGGTAGTGAATTAACGGAAAAGGTCCAAGTATTTATGTATGTATGTGGAAAAATTTGGTTTCTTCCTATGAAATCAAGGGTTTTCGTGAAAAATGACCCCCTAATAAAATAGGAGTTTGGGACTGGCTTCTACGTATTTTCTCATAGTGAACCGAATGGTCATACTCGCAGATCTCCCCCATTCCGTTATAACCGAGTTTTACACTTTAACTCACGAGTTTTTAGTTTATTTATTATGCTTGACTTTAGGTATTTTTAAAGGTAAAACTAGTTATTTAGTGATTAAATTCAACAATATTTGGAGACAATTGTAATCCATTCCCTTATAAAATTCATACATTCTCATCTCTCATACATTCATCATTCTCACTTCTAAACAGCCACAGAAAAATGGATCTGAGATTATAAAACTGTTATACCTAGGTGTGAATAAACAATATGAGAGTGTGTGATCGCAAAGAGAAAGATCTTGGGAGATAGCATCCTCCTTCAAGTCCAGAGATTTGATTGTTGATTCGCAAATAGATGGTGACACGTGGTTGGAGCATTTTATATCGTTACTGAATCCAAGTGCTGAAATCAGTTGTACTGCATATGCTCGCCCACTAGTGAACGCCGATTGCTTGGACATACCCTTTGAAATGAGGGAGTTACATACACATGTAACAGCAGACATGTGACTGCATGTTGCAGGTACATGTATTGAATAAGGCGCCCGTCCGGATGATTCCGTATGAATTTTATAAGGGAATAGATGTTTCAATTAATTGCATTAATTTTCCCTCTGCAGGTGCCTATATCTACGCAGGCATATTGATGACAACCTAAGAATCTGCAATCTGAAATGGAGCTCCTTTGTGATATCTAGAACTCAATATCAGTGCACACTAATTGTTTCTTAATCGACTTATGATGTTGAAACCTGAAATGTAGCTCCTTTTGGACATCTAGAATACAATTACAAAACATGGAGGGACTCTGATTATATTCGGAATCTTGAGGCTAAATTCGTTCTTAATCGACTCAGGGTACTGAAATTTAGATGAAGCTCCTTTGGGACACCTCAAAAACAACTATGAGGCACGAAGGCACTCTGATCAGCTAAGGGGCCTCTGAGGCTAATGTCTCTCTTACCGTGTTTCCCCCAATTAAAAAAACAATAAAAACAAATAAATAAAATAATTTTTCTGTTTTGACATTTTTAATTTGTTTCTCAACATTTATTAAAAACCGTAAAATTGTGGGGTACTGGAGCTGTAAAGGTGTGAACCCTTTTGGGAGGCACGATGCGCCAAGTTTTGATGATTTATTATATACGGGGTTTAATAATAATTATAACCAATGATCTGCGTAGAGGGGCTATCTGATATAAAAAATAAACCTTTATGTAATAATTTGCAGCATTTTTTCCCCTTTCTTCCTGTGCAGGATAACATAGCCATTTATTACAGGTCTCCATTCCATGACGACAAGGTATTGAAAGAGGTAGGATTCGAACCGAACCGACAGTAGCCGAGTGTAAAATGAGTACGACCAAAAAAGAATCGAATAAAGACCTAACTGAATATGTATAAAGTCCATACCATGATGGGAAAAGTGTGAAGTATGATTTACACAAGTTCTGTCTTTGAAACTCCTTACTTTTCAATATTACCAAGGTGAATGTATGTCGACAAATAACGTAGAATGTTCATTTCAAAATTATATTATTGAACATTCATTACACAGACAATTTTTAATCGAAGCAATATGTTTTTGAAGGAGAAAGAAAAATACATTATTTTGTACTAGAATATATAATCACAAAATTGTTCACTGTTTATCTTATCACAGACCCTTCAGAACAATTTCCGATTGTTTGACAGTCGGAAATTATTAACACACCTTAACACAGCCCTTCAGACAAAATAACAGCAGTACTCACTCCAAGTAAAATGTATACATTTTACCATCAAAACACAATGCAATATGTATTACCCACATTACTTTCTAGAAACTTTCAATTGCCACAAATACATTTCCGTGTTACGATAAAAAAAAAGTAGGTAGGTAGGATCTTCATAGTTTTAGAAACCAGTGAGAGGGTAGCAAAGTAATTATCGGTAATTATTATCAACACTCTGAATACAGAACATAGGGAATGTCAAAAATATTCATCCAATTGTAAATAATTTCAAAACACGTTACAATAAATTTTGGTTCGGGCTACATTCAAGAATAGTACCTACAAACAGACCGATAACGGGGCTCCAAACATGAGAAGTTCAAGATAGACCTTCAAGACAGCTCGTAAACAACAATGACCTTACCGATTCGCTAATCTTTTGTTGCCTATAAGGGCAGTCGTGACGGACACAAGTTTTTTTGTTATTTAGAAGGGTTTTTTGTCTGTTGGTGTGATTCTTTATTATAATAATTCATTTATTATTAATATAATTTTCATATTTGAAAAGGAATGATGAGGTTGGTGGTGCGGGGAAAGAATTGTAGAGCGAAAAGGGGCGACACAAGGTACCGACAAGGGGAAAATCATGTCAACGACCATTTTATATAGGACACTGTCCTCCTAGCGCTCTTAGCAGTGGACCTTGTTAGTTCGGAGCCCCATTGAAGGTAAAGGTGGATTTTCCCTTGTAATGTAGCTGGGTCCCAAATGATGGAAATTTTCTTGTTCATATCATTAAATTTTCAATATTACTCATTGATAGCTCCTGGAAATCTCCCGGTTCTACGTGAATGGAATTATTAGACAGTTCTTGCAGTCTTTCAAAGGCGAGTAGGGAAACGAGTGGGAGATAATACGAATAGGAATGACGAACCACGAGTGGTTGGAGAGAGGTTATGGTTGTAGAAGATTGATTCGTTGAGAGAATAGAAAAATACGAGTTTTGAATGATTTGTATGCATTGGTTAAGGGGCAAATAGGTCTTACTCAAAAAGGATTTTTCCATTTACTGAAATAGGTACTCAAATGGTTAAAATTTTGAAAGAAAATCACTAATGAGAAAACTTCATATCAATTCTCATTTTACTGTCACTTTGAGTCGTGTAGGTCGAGTAAGAATCTAGCTGTTTCCTTCGTGAAAAACGCAAGAGTTTAGCATCTATTCTGCTCTCTTTAGGAAATTTAGAATCCCCACTCACCACGAGGGAAGACAGCAAGAGCTCTCTGATGACATAAAAACTGATTTTTTTTTTCGAGAACAGGTAGTAATTCTCAACTGAATGAAACCCCTCAAACCTCCTTCCTATTACTTATTTAGAAATCGTTGTCCTAATTTACCTTACGAACGAATAACCGATCTTAATTATTATATATGAGAACTACCTTATCCATAAGGCAAATTTTTGAAAAGACGAATGAGGTTTTCCGCACAATTTTGATGTATACTACTAAAACTTTTGGAAAGTTCCATTGTAAGAAATACCCCACAAAAAATTAGGGATTGCCCCCAACATTATTTTCTATAAATGAAGTTATAGTTTGATAAGATTATGCAAACTACATAAGTACGGTCACACAGGAAAAAAAAGTTTGTTACACCTGCTCAAAACCTAATTAGTTATAAAAATAGAAACGAGGGAGAAATCAACAATTAAATGCACAATAAAAAACTAAATGTAAGAGTACTTAGTGCACTTGGAGTGCTTAGTCATTGTAGCAAAGAACACTCAATCATATTATTTGATTTGACAATTGAGTATCTGGAGCAGCAATTCATGTATTTACAGCGAAAACCGTATGACAGAAACATAGCAAACATTCACCTAACAAGATCAACTTTAATAAATTCCAACACCAGTAACTTGGTCCCCCTATGTGCCCCCCATAATTATACAAACCTACAATGTTACAAACAATTGAGTTGTTTATAGAGGAAAGTGCAGATGGTAGTAGGACTTGATAAAAGACCTGTAGGAGCCATTGACAGGGGAATTCAGTGAGGGAAATTCGAGTTAAATACCAAATGGAGCAAGTAGGAACGTACCTAATGTAGCATTAAGCAATGTAAACCTAATGAACCTAATGTAAGCATTTTCAATTTTAAACTAACATGTTCAAAAAATTTAGTCAGATTTTCCAAAATTTTATTTCAAACTTCATTAAAAAAATAAATAATAATAAATAAATAAAATTTTAAAAAATTCAACGTTGACCAAATGATTAAAACTATTATTTCACCTCACATTCGAAAATAACAAAATGCGCGAAATTCCGGAAAAAAAAAAAAAAAATCAATAGTTAAAAAGAGTAGAAAATTAGGGTTAGGCACACTTTTTTCAAAATTTACTGGAATCCGGAGTAAGTTTTAACTGCACACCAAAGTACACAGAGAGACGTTACGAAGAGCCATTATTCTCGTCCTGCTTCGAATTGCACTATTGTCATTTGTATCACTAATTTACTTTAGAGATTAGGATAATAGCTAATAGTTGTGTTATTACATTTGATATAGCAGGGAAGAGATGCTGATGTTATGGGGGGCAGTTCAACTAATAGGAGAGAGGTGCAACGTGTGGTAATACATACGTCAATCACTATAGTTTGAAATAATGCAGGGAAGCATCCGAATACCATGCCCAGAAGAACTAGATACCCGACGCATGAGCAATTAACTGCTTGCATTCTTCAATTGACGAACCAACAGCGTATAAAAGAGATGGAATTATATTTGATGATTACATAAAATACCAGAAGACACACTAGACTATTGAAATACATCGTATAACGACAACCAAACTACAAATACACTATACTGTGTACGCTATACTTTGTAACACTAACTATGGCATAAATAAAATAGTTTACAGATTAGAGAGAATAACAACGAGTGAACAAAGTGTAACTTCTTAGAGGCATTTTATGTGGTAATACATAGCAAACGCTTGGCACAAGTTCTGTTTATGTTTGTTACAGATGTGTTAAAATTTAAAAGCTTTCTCACATCAAAGGTTTCAATGGCTTTGCCGTAAATGTTAGCAGGGTCGTTGCTTTTATGGTGATCTATTCGATTGACCTATCAGAGCTCTAAGAGCTCACATCTTAGATTTTTTGTAACGCTTAGTTTTCAAGTAATTTAATTTTTAAGATTGATTTCGTGTTTTTGACCTTTTGTCACTAGAACAATTATAACTCATAATTTGCTGCATAAATGCAAATTTGAGGATATTATTGAAAAGAGAATTGAATTTCCTATCTGATAGATGCCAGAGATTTCTAAAGAAATAAGGTTTGAGGCATGAAAAAGCCCCCTGAAAATCAAATTTTACCTTATTTGGAAAAAATAGAATTTTTTCAATCGGGAATTTTTTAGCTTTTAGCTGTAAAAACTGCGCCAAAATCTTACCTTTTCAACGGTGTAGTAAATTCGAGGGTTTTCTTTAAAAATTACCTTCTATGAAAATACGGGTCGGTTTTTACTTTTTTTTACGCTGAATCTAATGGTAACACTTGCATATCACCCCAAACTCGTTATAATCAAGTTTTACAATTCAAATCACAAATTTGAGTTCATTTGGTATGATAAATTTGATGTGTTTATAGGGGTGAAACTAGAAAGCTGAAGAGTAAAACTAGATTATAACGGGGTTGGGGAGATATGAAAGTGTTACCATTCGATTCAGCGTAGAACTCGACCTCAAACTGGTATTTTCACAGGTCATTTTTCAAGAAAACCCTCGATTTCAGTGAAAAAACACTGATTTACAACATTAAAACATAGTTTCCTCCCATAATTAGCAAAGTAAAAGTAAAATTGACTTCACCTTTGAAAAGGTGAGATTTTGGCGCAATTTTTACCGTTCTTGTGTCTTGAAAGAATATTGGTTCTCATCGTTCAGTTCCCGATTGAAAAAAACTAAAGGTTTCCCAAATGAGGTAAAATGTGCTTTTCAGAGTGTTTTCATGTTTCAAATATCTCTATTATTTATAAGAAAGCTCAGGCATCTATCCGACAGAAAATTTAATGCTCCTTCCAACGGTATCCTCAGATTTGAATTTACACAGCACATTAAGGAAGATAAGATCGTTTTAGTGTCAATAGGTCGAAAACACGAAACAAATCATAAAAATAATATTACTCGAAAACGAAAATCTCTAAGAAGAACTTTCGATCTGAAATAAGCTCTAGAACTGACCACCTTATGCGGGACACCCTGTGTATGTTGAATAGTGATCTCAAAATTCATCACAACTATATTTTCAATTAAAACTTCAAAATTGGTTGGGGAAAATTTTCAACAGGGTATTTTGCCTTAAATAAACCAATTACCCATTTCACCAAAGACTAGTGTTGGTGGTTGCAACAGAGGGTATTAACAGTAAACTATCCCCGGCCTAAAATTCAAAACATAATGTACATTAATATTAGAACAATTACTCCCACGTGGACGTCTTATCAGCTCAAAAGAGCAAAACTCTCCATCTTCTGAGAAACAATTTTATCTCAAATCGCTTGAAGTTGGGAGTAGGTATATTTTTAACATAAGCATTTGCATTATCTGTATGAAATCCCTAGATGGTATTGTCAGCACAATGCTTTACATACTTCAAATAAATAAATTACATTTGGGTGCTTTGAAATCGAGGTTGTGCAAGGGTATAGGCAATTTCCTCTTCTACCTATTGAAGCCATACATGGTCTGGAGGAGATTCTCTTTTTGATCACAACCTAATTGATCAAACCTGGATGTTCATAGAAAGTGCCTTGCACGTAACTTATCCCTGGAGTCAAATATCAGTGGGTTCCAGCTGGACTGCGGCTTGGATAATGACAGGATTACCTGCAGGTTCCACAGCACGAACTGGTTGAAGGGTACGTTGCACATTTGACTCGGTTGGAAGTGAAAATGCAATGGATGTGAATGCAATCGGACTCGAGAAGGGATTGCATACGCGAGTTTGTGAATACCTGACTACGCCCAGTAGAGCAAGTCAAAATTTAATATAGATATTTCCACAACGTAGAACCCGTATGGAGAGGTAACGTTATGACCATAAGCTACCGAGATCGATTTATCAAATCCCTCAAAAAGTGGGGATTGCCCTGAGTGCTACTAACGATTTTGACAGCGAAGAGCACCTTAACCCAGTTTTTCCCACATATTTTTTCAAATATATTTGTTTGTTAGTGCCCAGGTAGAGCATTCATTCTTTAAATGTGTTTCTATTGTTTTTATTTCAGGCGAAGAATCTTATAGCACAAAATTGTTTCAACTACAACAAGGAAAGATGATTTGTCAGACTTCTAACGTCCAAAAGCATCACTATAAAATCCCTTGAGCCTCAATGAAAATATCACATCGTCTAAATGACAAATGCTACCACTAGGGTGTTCCTTATGTGAGGAAAACATTTTTTCCCCCCTAAAATCAAAACGAATACCCCCTCGTTTTCTTCAATTTGGTCTAAAACTATCGTGATCAACAGATTTTCGCTTTGAAACGACGTCAACCCATGCTGCAAAATCACCAAAGTTGAAATTAAGGGATTCGGTCTATCAGACCCATTTTGATACACTTGGATAACCCCCCCCCCCCCATCCTTCCTTCCCCCTCCTTCCATCAACTTGAAATTTTTACCACGTTTTGGGGCACGATTGATGATAGTTTGGTAAAAATTTGATGTTAATTGAATACATATAGTGGTCCAAGAAAATATTTCATTCACCAGAGTCGATGAAATAAACCAGATTAGAATGAAATTTAGACGATAACTACATCATTTTATTCCACAATTCCGTGAAATCTTGTAAAAATGAAAGCGGATTGCATTTTATGGATATTGCTTCTTCAAAGTTTCTTTTTTGCAGTCCGGATATAAACTTCTATGTTCTGAATATGCAAGTGTATCAAATAGTCCGGGTTCTACCAGAAAACTATCTGCGTGATACGAGGCAGAAGGTTTGATGATTTGGAATTATGGGATTGAAAGCCCTAATGCCGGAAACCATGGAGTCAGACGGCTAACAGGAAGTTTCAAGTTGTGATAGAATTTAGAAATTTGAAAAAGATGTCAAAAAACTCGTGATAAGAGGCAGGCATGAAAGTAGTTGGGATTGGCTCAGACCACATTCCGGATGGATAATTTGGCGGAATCTGATAATTTTCTGGATGCTTTCTGTGAATCTGACAAATTTTAATATGTCAAAAATTACATCATAAGAGGCAGGGACAGAATAGCTCCATTGCACTCAGACAGCTCTTCTAAAAGCACAATTCAATCGACAATTTTCTGAAAGATTTCGGTGAATCTGACAGACCAAATTCAAAATTGCGTAAAAAAATCAGGCATCCGAAAATTGGTTTTGTTTCGATTCGATGGAATATTTCAATTTGTTGGAATGTCGCTAAGGGCTAATCTTGAAAATTTTTAAACGTGAAATAAGTCTAAAACGTCGTTGTAAGGGTCATGTAATTTGTGATGACTGTATGATCACATAGGCTTTTAGGATTACTCAGGGGCGGATCCAGAGCCGTGTTTTGGTAGAGGGGGAGGGGGGGTCAATCATTACCCCTGCGTAATCGGTATCGTCATTGCTCATCCCTTCTAATAGAGTAAACGCTAATTATACTTTTCAAAGGTCGAAGTTGATTGCGATAGAATTATCTTCTTTTAAAAGAATTCCAAGTAAATCTCTAACCAGTTTTGAGATCTTTCCAATATATCATTGAAAATGCATCATTCCCGGTGTTCAATACGCAAATTTTGCAAAACCTTATTCGTGTAAGGAAAACTGTGTTATTCTTCCCGATCCTGTCACAGCTTGGTGAAAGTTTGCACAAAGATTGCTCACGTTAAGTATGCTCTTTCATTTAAGCTAAATCAATGTTCCTATACTGGTAGTAGATTATGTTTTGGAGAAGTTGCTGTTATAGAATACCCTTAGTATTTTAACAAAAATTGATTTCAATCAGTTTTCTCGAAGAGGAACTATTCACCTGTGTGGTTTAACCAGCTACCCCAACTGAACTAGACACCAGCTTATTCTTCAAGATAAGATACCAAGCACATTCTTTTCGTGATACCAATAAAATGCCTTTAAGAAAGTAAAGAAGAAACTAAAATCTCTATCACCATTGATCAGGAGCTCAGAAGGTGCTACCAAATAGTAAAGTAAACTACCTAAATAACTCTAACAGAGAAAAAGAACAAAAGCTTCGATTCCGACCTTAAAACTACGAGTTTAACGTTACGTTAATAACCTATAAAATATAATTTGCCTTTGAGGCTAATAAGTTTTAATGAGAAGAAGACAAGAATATTATTTACAGCGACGTATAAAAATATCTGTTACACTGAAACAATAGGTTTTCATGCTTACAAAGTAATTCGTATGACGTCAAATCGAAATTAAAATCGTGTACCCTGCACAAAACAAATGGTCGGAGGAATTTCAAAAACAGTTTTCGAGGCGTACAAAAATCGTAGTAGAAAAAAACTGAATAAAATGAAGGTGGGAACGACTATATAATCTAAATCATACAAAAACGAAAACTTGGATAGTGTAGGTTTCTATAATTGATTTTGTTTGACTGTAGAATCATGGGGCGAAAAACGAACGGCTAGGTCACAAAACCAGAAAGATTCAAATCAAGACAAGATTCATAAAGCTTTCGAGTGGTACGTATGCTTTTTTCCCAGCCCGACATTAAATGAAAATAAATTTAGAACAGTTAAGTGAAAAAAACATCATTATAGGTTTTCTTTGGTGATACCAAAGCATATTTTCTATCCTTTCTTCTATGCGGAAGAATGTACTTTTTGAGAATTCAGTCCGACCAGAAACTCCACAAAATAAAAAATTAAATAAAAAGAGACTTGGTATTATTGATTACACTTCGAATAACTACAGCATTGAGGAGTTACAAAACATAGGTTTCCTATCTTTAAAAAATAGTTTCTCACACTCTCAATATACGTTCCTACGAAACATTCCTACAGAGGGCTAGGCCCAACTATTTCAATATCACAGCCGAACATTTTCGAATTTTGAATTCCAATAAACTTTCCTCATGGCACCATTCTTTTTCTTTTTTGGTTAACACAATTCGTACATTACATGTAAAGGGGAAATTCCGTCAGAAACGTGTTCAATACTTCACGTCACCAATCAATAAATTTTGAATGAAAACAACAGCCAATAAGTTTCAAATGAAGTAACTATTCTTCATGGCAATAAATTACCGTATCTTTTCTAGATTATCTGAATTCTATCAAACCAATTCTCGTTTCAACCTCAATGCATTTTACAAAGCGTTACTGACAGAGATAATACATTAAAAAAGGAAATTTAGGCTGAAACAATCAAAACTGCATCATATAAGGCAAACCGTAAATAAATATTCTTAAACACCAAGTTTTTTTTTCTTTTTAGGATACGATATTTAGAGGCGATCACGCCAGCAACATTCAACAATATAAAACTATCTTAACCTAAGAACAGGATCCAGCGGAATGTTTACAACAAACCAGCTGGTGAGGTCACGCTTAGAAGGACAAGTCATTCAACAATGTGAATGCATTTAAATAATTTCAACGATTCGTGAGCAAGTTCTTGAGTTCTAGCAGATGATTAGTCCTGAGATGAGGTTACGGCAGATCACATTTTTAATAATATTATTTAGGCTCAATTTTATTAGAAGCTATACATTTCAAAAAACATTGGTACTTATCGGTTAAGGGGAGGCCACTCTCCATATTGGTCTGTTTGTCCAACTAATCTGTATTTTAACAAAAGGATAGATTCAGGATATTTTTCATTTTTGAGGTGGAAGCTCGTGAGCAATCAGACCACCAAACTATACACATCACATCATTCAGTATATTTGTCTAACTAATCTATACATTACTAAAAAATATTGGTGAGTGGCCTCCCGTTAACCAATAAGTTCCTTAACATCTTTAGCTCAAATGAATTGTACCATACAAAATGTATGAACCACAATGTTGACAAAGGCGGGGTGATTTTATCGAATGAAGAGGGAATGAGGGGTCTAAAAATGAGTTTGCAGAGCTGACATAATAAACAGCGGTTTTGAGGTAGATAGAATAGCAAAGGCAGCTAAAACCTTTGAATGTAACATAGATAGGTTGGTACTTCTTAAACTAGTAGTTTGAAGAATCAACATAGTGATGATACAAACCAATACGCAAGGCAGTGTTGTGTAGCGATTTTCAAGAAAATGTGGAATTAGAAACAACCTATTTTTACTATACTTGTTGATATCCAGTCTTTGAGATACAATCATCAAAGAGATTATTCTTTTTATCATTATGTTCTACGGGTACCTAAGCCATGCAAGAGTTGAATACTTGAGCAAACCACATGGAAAGAGTACTGTACCTTGAGCTAAGTCATGAACCCCCAAATTTGTAAAGCTCCACCATTAGTAACGCCAACATTTATCAAAGGACAAGTTTGCTATGATCATGATAGGGTAGGGTACGGTTTTTGGTACCACTTAAAATAATAGGTAGAGACATTTTCCCGAATCCTGCCGCCGAGTTACCCAAGATAATTAATATGGTATTGACCAGGATACGAATATATTGAACCACTTTTAAATATACCTTGAGCCATAGTATTCTTTTTGAAATTCAAATATGCTACGATCCTAAACAACTACACTACAGGATTATAATTCACAAAATCGTGACACAACAAAACAAAATATTCGAAGTTCAAAATTTAATAGCCCGCTACTGCATTTCCCTTAAAATCGCAATTCCTTAAAATGCATTAATAAATTTTGGAGATAAAATTAACACTCAAATTATGATAATAAATACCGATTAGTCTAGAATGTATACCAGTGGATCAACTTATCATCTCAAATTCAGGCCCAACGCACAATTTTTCAGTTCAAAATTCCAATTCAAGTTCTATTATATCTACCTGTGACATATTTAGCGAATTTTCGTAGAAAATAAAGCTATTGCAATGGCTCCAAAAATTTTAAAATCAAAATTTTCGAAAATTTTCTTTATTGAAATCCGTTTTGAGGCATTCTGAAACGATTCCTAGAGTTTAACGCTTTTGCATATATATATGTCCTTCCAGACGATAACTCTCCTTAGGATTGAGATAAAAATTCCGTTTTCGCGTCAAAAAAATCAAGCTTTCCAAACTAAAGGACGAGTTCGTGGGCCAGCATTAAAGTGGTCAAATTCCAAAAAAAGTGCTAAAAAAATCACTAAAAATCGTTAAATTTATATATTTTTTTTAGCAGAGCATTGCTCAAATAAAGTTTATTAACTATAGAATAGAAAAATCGGAAATTTATGTACAAATTATGGTGAAAAATGCTGTACTAATGTTTCATTAAAATGTTCTTAAAAATTTGTAAAAACAGCAAAAAAAGTTAAAAATCCAAAATCTCTTTTTGAATAGCAGACTATAATTTTGAACTAGTTTTTTGCCATAAAAATGGTAATTAACTTTTTCTTTTTCACTCAAAGTGCTCAATTTTAAAAATAATGTAACCTAGTATGATAATTTACGAAAACTTGCTCATACGATCATGCTGCATGGCTTGAACTTTTAAAAGACACGTTTGCACAGATTTTCATCAGTCAATATCCGCCATACTGTACATTTTTGCAAAACTATCACCATGATTTTTCCTTAAAAAATATTAAGAAATTGAGTTGGATTGTCGATATTGCTTAATATTGATCTGTTCATCAATAGAAAACGTGTTCCACACTTTTGTGTGACAAAATGTGAGCTTCCAACTGATAGTACGGACTTTATCTTATAATAAATTCTCTTAATAAGCTGAGGATAATTCCCCCAATAATTGTTCTATAATTCGTGCCTTTGCAGTTCCTATGGACCACTTACGGACTGGGAGCCAACCGTGGAACACGGTGGTAATGACATGAGTCTTGAGAACGGTGCTTTGCCCTTGGCCAGGAACTGAGAAGGTATCACCCAAAACCCTCCTAACCTAACCCTTCCATTCTCCTGGCAGTTTCCTCCTTATCCGGCTACAATCTACTCTCAGCTCAAACCATCGTACAAACAGTTAGATTTTATAATAAAAATGTGTTACTTTATATTCCTGGAAACTTTTATTTATTTATCATTTGACGACCCCCCAGAACTAAGTTGAATATGGAATAAATAGAATGTAGAAAAAGGCAATAGAGGACATACACTTCTATTAAAACGTTATTACAGCTGTTATTGACCCGTTATTAAACACCTTTACAAAGCTACCAAAGTTCCAAAACAACGCCTACTTAGAAAAATGTCTACGACCTTTTTGTACACACGTTGAGACTGATTTTGAAGCGGTTGGATATATCCTGGTGACAGCCAGAACAGACAAATTATGTGTTATCCCCCATCTCTAAAAAAAAAGACATAATCAAGCCCAAGGTACAGCACTTTGTACACTATGGAACACTATTGGTGAAACCAAATCATAAATACTTGTTACCATGTTCAGCATAAGTACAAAATTTCATCCATCAAATTCGCAGTAATTAAACGTAAAAAAATCCATATATGAAGGATAAATATTTACACTTTTATATTTTTAAGCCAAACATTGATGAAGTAGTAACTGGGTCTTCCAGATATAAAATCTGAGAAAATACGCGATCCAGCTTACTACCTATCGAATGGTGATGAATCTTGTGAATTAGAATTGATCCGCAATATTGATATAGGAGCAAGAAAACTACGGAAAGGGAAGGTCCCCTAATGCAATACATCAGGAGACTTTACCATCAAAAGATTTGAGCTAAAGATGAAAACTATGTGGAGTAAAGAGCAGATCATATCACTTAGAATCGGGAGGTTTGCCTTCATGTTTTGAAAGATCCGTAGGAGCGTTGCTATCTGATAAATCCTTCTCTTTTGCCATACAAAGCTGATGGGATTTACAACGGTCGTGATGGTTAACTATTTCCAACCGGAAGTTACCATTTCCTTCTATAAAGGATGTCCGCATTTCTGGAATAGTTCCAGACCATTTCCTGCAATATTTGCAAAACATAGTGTTCAGACGCTCGTCGTATTGTAACCAAAAGTAGTTGTCAAGCCATCCTGGCCTAAATCGACCGCCTTTCCTTGACTGAGATTCCTTTTTGGTAGGGGTTTGCTGTTGTTGTTGCTGTGGTTGCTGCTGTTGAACATTATTTGGTGGAGGGAAAAGGTTTACAAGAGATGGAGGGTTCGGCGACGGGGGTGGATGGTTTGAAGCGGAAGATTGAAGGGATGACGTAGAGGCTCCTAACGACTGAATGACTGAAATTTCCTGTGGTCTTGGTCCGCTGCTAGTAGACGCCATTAAACGCGACGAAAAAGCGGATGTGTGGGGGGGAGTGATTTTAGGCAGATCTACCTTGATGCGCTTGTCCGTCTGTTTGTCTGCCAAGTAACTCCGGAGCATCTCACTGCTCTCTTCTTTCTGTTAACAAAAGATCCTGTCCTTAGTCTTTTCGTTAGAAAGAAGGCCATTCTTCTTTCCCCCCACACATCATCACCCTACAAAACGTAAATCACACAAAACACAAAATCTTGTTATTGAGCACTAATGGAAGAAAACAAACTCCAACTTAGTCACTTCCAGCGATGGCACACTAAAGGGTTAAATAAGCACTGAATCGAAAATACGCCGCAAAAACACAGTTTCTTCATGTTAATGGTCACGCACATCAACACGTAGTTGACACAATATAGTTGCTCATTTCTTTCGAAAACATGAATAACAATATGTGAGGGGAAAGATTTGTGAAGGCTATCACATGTAGTATAAATATAGGCATATGTATTATGAAATTAAACATCACATACAAATAACGTAGACAAATTAAAACCATTGTTTACCAAATTCGATTAATATTGGATGGCTACAACATCTTAATATAAATAAATTATACCTAAAAGTAGTAATTTATCAAGTATCTCCAATATTTATTACAGACTTTTCAACCAAAATAATGGATCTCCAGTTCAAGAATTTTTTCTTACAAAGAAACTCTAAATTTGTACTATAAATAATAAGCTTGGTATCTACGTAACGTGCATGCAAAGCCAACTGATTGGCTAAACTGTAAATCTACGGGGTGTTATATTATCTTAAATAAATGTAATCATCTAAATTACAGTAAAAACTGTCACTGTAAAGGAGACAAAGTACAAGTAAACTGGAAGTGGAGTTATAGATATAAAAGGCTACATTTTACATGAATTAATACCAACTTGGAATTTTAGAGTAATCGAAGTTGAACCAGTAGTATTACCACATTGCATTGTATTTTCTAATATCCATCCTCCGTCAATTTAAGTCAAAACAATAGCGAGACAATTAAATCTTGTAAATAATACATAGCTACTTTAAAAAAAGTTTAATTGTTCAAAGAATGTTCAATCAGCGATTTTAAGAGTGAAAAAAAAAAAAAAAAAAAAAAAAAAAAAAAGACTGAACAAATTTTATGGTCGATTTTACTCACGTTTGTGATCAGAGTGACAGTGAACAACGTCTGAGACAGTGGGCAATTGGACCAAGTTTCGCTTGTTGTAACCAAGCTCTTGTTCAATTGCCCTTTAGGCGTGAGAAGAATAATGAAACGTTCTAAAAATAAGGGTTATCATTGAAATTAGTATGCTGAGAAAACATAAAATATCCATCTTATACAATTAGAAAATTAAAGTATTTGGATTTTAATTCAGCGTTTAGCAGTTTGTGAGAGGAAACGCTTCGACTTCCCTGAGTGAACATTATAGTATAGTCTAGTAAAATGGTAGTTTTCTACATTTTTCTTGAGGTGCTGAATAGGATTTCTTGCTGCATTGTAGAAGGTCAGTTTGATTTTAAAACAAGTCTATCTTCTATATTCAGTATACCTTCAGTGTCTGCAGCTAAAACGACCCTTCCCACCCGTCCTGCTAATATTTTCAATGTATTACAGTTAAACAGGGGTTTTTTAAACGGATATAGGAGCAAATCATGACTCCATCATACTTACAATACTAAATCGAATGTGAAATCTAATGCTACGCTGTAAAACGTTGTCACTCATAGTTGTCATAATTGAAATAATTGAAAGTGGAGACAAGATTTTTTGTCATGACGTGATGTAGGTCCTCTGTCTAGAAAAGAAAGGATGATGAAGGTGGGAGCTGATAAATTGTAGGAGGATGATGAATGTGATATGAAAAAATCACATTTCCACATGTCCACAAAGCACGATTCCCCTTCACAAGCTAGCTGCTACATTTTGAATTAAAATCCAAATATTTGCATTTCCAATCTCAAAAAGTACGATATTTTGTGTTTTTTCAGTATACTGGACTCCAAGGACTGAAAACTCCGATTTTCGGTCCTCTCAAAACTCCTCACTTCTCGTCGTCTCTCCTCAATCCACATTCGCTATAAGGACCGTTCAACATGGTTTTTTGGTTCACCAGTCCAATCTGCGCACACACAACATCCTGCCCAACCATCTGAGTCCCGACGCTGGGAAACCATAAAAGGATTCGCATACCGGTTGAGTCAAGATTTGAAACCTTTTCATGAAATCAGAAAATGGGAACTTAGATCGAGTCTGGGTAGATTTAATAAATTCAAGTGCCCTTAATGGTACCGCAAAAAATCTTATTGTAACTTGAGTTAATGTAGTGTTGCAGCAAGTTAACTGTAGTAGCAGTCGTCAAACTATTTAAACTGCCATGGAGTACGCCGCAACCGAATGAAACCAAGATATGATTGTTCAAACAAATATTACTCTGGACAAATTCTGTCATGTTTGTGAATAATAATAAGCTACATGGTAGGGAAAGCCTCATCATTCCCGAAAAATCACAATAGATTCTAATCAAGACAGTTGTTTCCAACCATCAATTAAAAAATATTGTATTTATCGTTATGCTAAGTATTTATAGTTTTGATAACCCAGAAGAGAAGGAGAAAAAAGGAACAAACAGATTCAAACCCACACTTGTTGAATTAGCAAAAGGATGATGACCGTATGACTCTATGATATATTCAACTATAACGCCTAGGAGCAACATATTTCAGCACAATGGGTATATTTGTTCAAGAATTTCGTGTCTGATAACAAATTTAATGTTTAAAATATATGTACAGTGGCTATTATAGAATCAATTGAGATGAAGCCATGGGTTGTAATTTTGAGGCCAGCTCCCAAAAGCATGGTAATTTGAGCCATTCTTTAGAGAGAAATTAGCAATTCAGAATTCAAGTTCGGCAGGCTCACATGCAGTGATACAAACGTGAAAATACCAAAACGGATATAATTAAGCTCCGTTTACACTGACTGAGCATTCATCTAGCAGCAAGCACGAGCGTTCGTGCGCATTGCTCATCAGATTCCAACGAGCACAAACACGAGGGAACGACTACTGTTTACACCGCCCGAGCATGGGCTGAGATCAGTCATTTGCGAGCATTCATGGGTGACTCGACAAATCGTTATGTTCATGGCACCCAAGTTGCCAAAACTAGCTGTAACTGCTGCTTCCATGCCAATTTTTTCATTGACAAAAGAAATACAAAAGAAAGAAGCACAAAACATGGAAATCTTCGTTGCTGAGAGCAATAAATTATAACTAACTGCCGGATGATTTGAGGGCGGAGATTTTGCAACTCCCAAACTACAGCGTCCTAAATTATTTGGGGCCGGGCAATCTCATACACAGAAATGGGAGTCGAGAATTGTTTACTGTTCCATTCCATTTTCACTCTAAACACTAATATAAATCAAGAAGAAAATGGCATGAAGAGAATGGAGATCTGAACAGCACAAAAAGTTGTGACCGACTGGAACTGGATTTGCAGAATGCCGGCTGACGTGTTTACACTACTTACTGAGCGAGCAATGAGCAGGGGCTCCCTCAGATGATTCGCCAAACAACCGATAGCCGGCGGATCAACACCGAGCACGACTCGCGAACCTTACTCCATACTCCGCTTGGGGCGACTGTTCACACTGTCCGAATGTTCGCTCGTAATCCGTGCTCGCGCTTGCTCCTCGGAGGATACACGGATAAAAGTATACAGGGCTCTATACTAGTACAGTTTGTGGCAAAGAGAGACCAACACAGAACCAAAATTAATCAGAAGCTTTGGAAAATAAAAGGCAAGTAAAAATGTTGATCCTGAAGGACAACAGTTTCGCTAGCACAGATTCACATTTATGAAACTATTACTTCCGTCAGTGTGGACGCAAAAACATACGTTAAATTACAAAATGCCCATCCGCCACGAAATCTTGCAACCAATAAGAAAAGGGTAAGGTACGTAAAATCAGGTCAAGCAGATCAACAACTCGCATGGATTTTCAGTGGGGTTATGCTTAGGAATAAGAAGTCTTGAACCTTAAAAGGGGAAAACGTAACAACTGGAATTTGTATGATATTCAAGCTAACAGATGGGAATTTTGATGAGCAATTATTATTCTCTAGTAATTATTAATATAAATTAACCTTAATAAGTAAAAATGATATATAAAGAATGACTTACGATGGGTGGCTCGTCTAGCTCTTCGTCAGGACTTCTGTTCTCATGTTTTAGAGAAACAGGATCAGGTGGTTCTGGAGAAGTGGGCGGATGTGAGTATTTGGCTGGAGATTGGGCAACTTGGCTAACAGAATTGAAGCTGGTCTGCAAGATATCAAGATCAAGAACACATTATTAACAAATACAAATTATATTTTGATTAAGTTAACACAGTTCATTTTATACATTTCAAGAGATCGTGCTCTTGATTTCACTGGTTTGTTGAACGAAATGCTATGAGAAATCTAAGGACACTTCGGTTTACTTGGACAAAACCACGGCTGTAATGACGGCCGAAACGTCACCCAACTATGGTAAATAAATAAGCCTGTATATGCTTGAAACATTCTGTGACACAATTGTATTATCACTAAATTTGATCAAAGAAAGCTCAACAGTGGTGAAGCAGCTTTGACTTAGTTCTGACTATAAAGACCCCAACCCAGACTATAAGTTAATTTAATTTGCTGGCTGTTACAAGGATTAAATATCGTGTTTCTAGGTTGGGTTAATATTATCTATATTTTTCTTGAAGATTTCTTGGTGACAGAAGGTGCTTTTGAACGTCGTTCTTAGGAGGCTGCTAGAACGATCTAAAAATCCCTCTGGCCTCGGTAATGATAGGCAAGTGTATTCATGACCCAGTAGTTTCGACGGGTTCCACTACGCATGCTTGTCGTCTTGTACGACGATTCGAATTACCACAGGCTGAAGCCTTCATAAGTCAAGTTTTCGACGTCGAATCACCGAAAAGTAGATATGATCTTATCAGCTGTTTTGTGAAACACGTTTATCTAAGACACAAATGTTGTTGTTCTCGTAATTCAGATCTACTGATGTGTCAAGAAAGTTGCTTAAATTCTCATGCTTACAGTTTATAGATTCAATTTTCGAAATGGATCATGGTTTCTTTAATTGTAATTGGTGAAGTTTACATCGTCTAAGCACCCGGAGCGAAACCTAAACGTCCGATCTGAAACCCGAGTCTTCATTCATGAATCAAAAATTTAACTTCACAATAAGCTAACACTTTGAGATTATTCTTAAAGTTTGGAGGAGAACTAAGGTGTACTGCACATTCATAGACGGTAAGGAAATTTATAGTGAACCTTTCTGACAGTTAACCCGCTCAATCCTGAACATTTCTTCAAATCAGTCTGTTATTTAATATAGTTTTGACTCGGACAAAGAGCACTCAGACAAGGAACTGAAATCGTTCAAATACTGTGAGAATTTTGCGATTCAAATAAAAGTGGAAATTATAATCTTGGAGGACCAAACATAAAATGAAAGAAAAAACCAAAATCAACATCCAACACGGATACATCTTACATCTTACTTCCATAGTGAGAAAGGAAGAATCTTAATAGTTGGAAAAAATAAAAAAGTTGTTTCCATTGAATTTTTCCGCTTTTGCTTTCAAACGACTCGAGATTCTGATGAAACTTGCATGAGTATACACCCTGTATGTATACATATAAGTCAATGGCTACACATTTTTAATACCCCTCCCCTCCCCTGATCATTAAATTTCACAGTATATGACCAGTAGTAGTGTCCTAGTATCCATACAAGATGAATAAAAGAAGGGAAAGTTGTGTGGAGCCTCGTCCCAGCTAACTAAAAAGCTTTATCTAGGAAAGAAGTGGGTAACTGGAATGCATCTGGAACTGACGACCGAAGGAAAAATTTAGAAGGTTCGTTAGGAACGAAACTAGGTTCGGAATATAATAGCCGTGACATCAATCAATGCCCAAGGACAACCGCTTTAATGGCTAGTTAAGAGTTTTACCAAGGAATACACACGGAAAAGCTTCAGATAGAGCTCAAGTCAAATGAAGGACAAGTTGAACGAAGGGCATTTTGTACGAAGCATTCAACAATAAAACAAATTTAATGGTGGCATTTTCCAACAGAGAAGTCGAGAAGAAAGGCGATTGAATTCATCGGAACAATAGCGATTTATTAGGCGTGACGTATTTCTCTTCGTGGTGAACGTTTTCATTCGTTGGGATCACGCAGTGAAAAACAATAAAAACTTGTAAGGAATAAAGTTTTTTCAATGTTCCATTTCGTAAGGAACATCGGGAGAAACTTTACCGGAATTCCAAAACATACAAATTCAAATTACGAAGGTGTTTTCCAGATGAAGCTATACAAAACATTAACAACAATTTCAATTCATACCACGTCTTTATGTTTCGTTGTTTGCTAAGCAGGATTTGGACTACCTAGTGAGTAATGCATTTCAGGGGAAGTCAAACGGTTACTCTTTTACATAGAAAATAAATAAATAAATAGATAGATAAAACGATGATAATATATTAAATAAAAGATTTGAACTACTTTTTAGTGTTTCTTGAGCTGGAATAAGAATACGAGGGAGTATAATTCTAATGGGGATGATAAACATCGTATGTTATTCGCACCTAAATTATGCGAATTTAATAAAATATGAAAAATTGCATATCAATTGTTTGGGAAAGAATAAATTTAACAAAACACACTCTACCAATATATTATGTATCATAAGAGCACCTTATTTATCAGCAGTGCTTAACTTATGAGTTGATGACCCATTCCTCGAAACTGGATTTTTTCAAGATGTTTCGGGAGATTGGAACCCTTTTGCCACTAACAGAGAGATAAATGCACGTGTGTTCCTTTGATTTGTGAAGATAATATGGTTCTATGTGTTGTTGGTCAGTTAGGTTTCACACTTATGTTTTGAGGGAGCACACAAAAATATTTTCGCGGGTGATTACGTAACTTCCCTTAAACCCTTTGATAGTAGGGGGACAATAGTATCGCTTCGCGTCTTTGGCATGGAGGACCACGGAAATATTGACTGATTAGTTAGCATTCCTATTGATCAAAAGAAAAGGATCAAGAGAAGGTAACGCCGATGTAATGGAATGCGCGTATACAAACAGATAATTTAATAATGATTCATTTTACACATTATTAGTTCATTATGGTTGTCTAGCAATATTAGTTTATAACAGCGTAATAAATCAGCTTTCCTAGACACTAAAGAAGCTTAGGGATCATGAGATGTGATAAAATGAGAGCATTCCAAAAAGTGGCGAACGACGTTCCTGCTATGAAAACTAAGGGAGCTACAACTTCCCTAGTAACGCATTGGTTACACGTGACGTGACGGTCGGAAAAATATGGAAACGTGATGTTAATCATTATTAAATGATAAAAAAAGGAACTCAATAACCATTTAAATCCACGCCATCACTGCAAAAGAAAAGCCGAGTTTGAGTGGGCAAATGTTAAGTTCGCAACAATGCGCCTAAATTCCAAAAAATGAGTTAAAACAAATGCATTCAAGTTCACAAAATGACGAAAATCCTGGAAATTTGTTTTTATCGAAGAACGTAATTTGAGAAAAAAGTTCGTTCGCCATAAATCTGAACTTGAATTGCATCGAACTCAAAAATGCGTAATCAGAACGAAGAAAATGTATGAAAATATAATGAATGTGAGGTTGAGGAGGACTTTAGATCGTTGATCTATCTACACGTGAAAAGTGATTTGATTCTCTAAATTGACCGTTGATTGATAGTCTACTTGGCGCCATATCACAAACGCCAAGGAAAAGTCATTTTTAACAAAGCGATCAAGTACCTATAAAATTCATTTTGAATTACTCTGATAGCTGCAAAATTTTGTCAACTTGAACAACAACAGTTGAAAATTAATAAAACACACAATCAAGACGTCTTCAGCATTATTTGAATCCCAAGTCACACAACATTCATAAAACACTTGTATGAGCTTGAACGGTAAACAGGCCGTTGACATGGCTGTTGATAACTCTTTTCTGTGCACGTCAATGACCATTGCATGCCACTATTCGGTCAATGCCTTCCCCTCTGATGTCCGACTGGCCAAGGCCATAGGATCAACGAGCGTACTTATTCAATTCCCAATTTATAAATTTCTTCTATTCAACCAACCATGAGGAGAACAATACTAATAATTTGACGTTTGTAGCTACTACAATTAACATGGATGTGTTTTTGGGCTGGGTGAAGTTCAGAAATATGCGTGACGAGACGAAAAGTGAAACGCGATTCAGATAAATAAAAGATACTACTGGTTTCTGTTTAAAATAACTCGTCGTGTTCCCATTCATTTCACGAATGTATTTTACCCGAAAATAAAGAGACAATTCTCCGGATGTGACACCACAGCCTTGTCGGTATCATTATTCTTTAGGCATTTGGTAGAGAACATGAATGTGTAATAAATAGCGAGACGGAAAAGTGGGTTTCCACAAAATTAATGCAGTGCTGTAAAGTAGATATTAATCTAACACAGATGGAATTCGTTATCTAACTCATCCCACATAGGGGAATTTATGAAATAGGAAGTGAGAAAAAGATGGTTGATGACCAATTCATTTTGGGTCAGCCATAAAATTGATGGGCATTACTATTATAATGAAATCCCAAATGCTTCTGGTTAATTGGCTCGTGTGAAGTAGCTAAATACATAAAAGAGGAAAAACACGGTTTGTTGTTTTTCAACACGCAGCAAAGCTTTATAATCCAAAAATCGATTGGGTTTTGCTACCAGGAACTTGTAAAAAGTTGTTTTTGATCATATTTAGACGATATTAACGTTTGGTAATGCCATGAAAGCAGTTATAGGTAATCAATGGCTCCATAGGACAGTCACTCCTACTACAAAAACTAGCCTAACACCTTGATCTGAAAATTGTCTCGCAAGCGTCTTGGGCTACTAACACCTTCCAATAGTTGAGCTCTTACTAGTTCTGAAGTACTCAAAAATAGTATGTAATCAGAGTAACAGGACATGACCCTCGTAGAGTACAAAAACGGTACTCATGCTGCCAACATATTAAGGCGATATGGTACTAAAATGTGAATATCCTTATTTTTCATCCAAGGCTTGTCAAAAACCTTTTCTCCTGATTCCTCTCTTTTACTAATACAGTTATACATATTTATGTGTTTATTTTATGTGTTAAAAAGCTGCAAATTATTACACAAAAGTTTATTTCTGTATTGGATAGCCCTTCTATGCAGAAAACCTGTCTATAATTATTGAACGAATCATTAGGTAGGTATCTGCATAGGTGTAGACGCCTACTGAAGAGCAACTAAATTAAATAACACATCTACTCTTTCCTTAGTATTCAACACAAGCTGATGCGGTGACTTGGCGCAGCAGCAGCGCGTAATGCTACTTGTCTGCTGCTAGCCTACACTATCAAGCGGTTCGCGCGCAAAATCCTAGGGTCGCTGCTCCTTGTAGAGAGTGAGCAGAAAAATGTATGGCTTTCCAGATGATTTCATTCGATTCTTTGGGAAAATATATGTAAAAAAAGGAAAAAAAATACTGTTACCTACAAAGTTTTTAAGATCTCGATTTTTCAATATTTCAGTCCTTAATTACCTAGGGTCCTTTAGGGTTGATCAAAATTGATGCCGATGCTACTGGCAAATCCCTAGCCGATATATGATTTTTGAGCCAAATTCCTCAAACTTTGGTCCGGTAGTTCTGGAGAAAAGATCTGGACAGTGGTCAGCGCAAGGACAGATTTCTTTTTAATTTGATTTTTAGATTCTGTGCATCTTGAAACCTAAACCAACAAATTTTGAAGGGGGTTAAAAAAATTTGTTTTTCTTCTTGTTCTATTACAAAGGTTCATTATTGAAAATAATGAACCAAAAAATACACCCATGAGTATCAAAATAACTTCCCTATAAATTGATGAGTTTTCTCATTCATGGTTTTGTTCTGTTCCTGGAGAAAGAGAAATTTTAAAATAAAAAAGTTCGAAAATTTTCTTCATTGAAATCCGTTTTGGGACATTCTGAAACGAATTTTAGAGTTTAACACTTTTTCATATATATATATATATATATATATATATATATGTGTGTGTGTGTGTGTGTGTGTGTGTGTGTCATTACTATAACTCTCCTAAGGATTGAGATAAAAATCCCGTTCTTGCACCAAAAAATCAATTTTTTCAAACAAAAGGAAACGGGAGGGGGTGTTCGTCGGCCAACACTTTTTGAGCACATTAAATTGATCAAATTTCAAACAATTTATTTTAAAAAATCAATAAAAATGGTTAAAAATGATCAAATTTCTCTTTTTTAGCAGAATTTTAGCCAAAAAAAAGTTGATCAACAAAATTGAACATTTTAAATTGACGCACAGATTTATGCAGAAAATTGTACTCAAATTTCACTAATATTTGCTAAAAAAATCTATAAAAACTCCCAAAAAGAGCTAAAATTTTGTAATCTTCTTTGAATTGCAGAATATTATTTTTAAAGGGTTTTGCTGCCATGCAATTAGTAGTTAACTATATTATACTATGAGAAACATGCAAGATTCTGAATAGCTGGGATGCTGGGAATGAGCTTTACAGTTTTACTTTCGGTATGAACTGAAATTTGAAAGATTTTGAAGCTGTAGTAAAAGCTCAGAAAACATAATATTTATGAAAGATCTGTGCAAGGACACTAGTGAGGTGAAGGGGTGGGGGGATTGACTGTTCTTGGGAGTACCCTCATAATATTAACATCCTAAAAACCTCATGTCCTTCATCCTCTGGATATGACCAATACGTCTAGTATAAAAAATAATTCGTATTCGGAACAGTAGTGACTTTTTCCACCCGGACGCATGTTAACCATATCCCGGAGAACAAAAATATTTTCGAACTTAATTTCATTGATACATAGTGACATGTGTATGTCTTATGGGACTGACATGTATTCTTATGGGACCGTAAATGCTCACAACCGTCGCAATTTATGATTCTCGGGTGGGTTAAGGGGGGGGAAATCGGTCCATTGAAATGTGGAGTCGTGTATTGAATTCTCTGCTTTATAACGATGATGAACGATTTTTGTGGCTTGGGAAATCAGGAAGTTTTATTTTCCCCAGCATCGATTTATACGTGAAGTAGTATAGAAAAGCGTGACATTTTTTCTGTCAAACGAAAATCTGGAATGACCCCCAGACCTAAGACATATCCATGTCAATAAGAAATTATTTTAAATAAATCGACAAATTCAAACTTTTTTGGTTACTTTCACGACATTGTCTTAACAAATGATTATTCATATTGCTATCTTTTTTTTTCTTGAAGAGAAGGGAAGGGGTATAAAACTGGGATGCATAACTTGCCAAAATTACCAGGGTTACGGGGGCGATGCTGGACGAAAATTATCCAGAATGCTTTATAAGGGAATTATAGAATGGTTTTAATAATACTTTAGAAGGAAAACTCTGCCCCGAAAATGGAATTTTTCTGTCATGCTTGCGGGTCGTCACTGCCTTGATTTATAGAAATACTTCAGTTTGAGTCCAGACTCATGTATACGTATTGAAGAAGGTTTAGTAGAAAACATTTTTAGGTCGAATACATAACTTCCCCCTTACCTTCCTGGTTGTAGAGGGAATTAATGAATGACCAATGATCTCGTTTCTGTTGGAAACCCCGAAATTCAATAGGGAATTGCAAGCGGTATCAGTAAAACAAGAGAATCGCATCAGAACGTGCGGGGTTTTAAGGGAAAAATTGCCAGCGTCCCTTCAAGGTCAGAGAAGTAGTTAGCGACAACCTTGGTGGGCAACAAGCGCTGAAGCAAAGGATGTGTAGGTAAATTATACCCGTTCAAACTATCATTATTAAAAAAGAAGGAAAAAAGTTCATCCCATCGCGGTTTAATCGAATGCATCCCACTGATTTGATTACATATAATGGGAACTAAGATGATGAATGGAGTGACATGGTCGGTATAACATGAAGTTTTGATGGGGATTTCAATATACTTTTAACCGAAAGACCTCTCGTAAGTTCACCAGAAAGTTGCGATATAATGGGTATCCGTCAATCGAAATTGAGCGAGGCTAATAATAGATTATAAGAAAATTATATAACATCCCCTTAAATCTTAGGGCCGTTGAGAAAAAACAGCAATTCTTTTCGTTTCCTTTTCATCACGAAACTATAGGGTTTTTGAGTTGAAAACCCCATTCCCGTTATTTATTTCATTTTTTAATTATTGTACAATTTTTTTCCAAGCGTAAAATGGATTTTATCCTGATAAATTTAACACCAACGCATTCTCCTACGATTACTTAGTACCTAGTTTGATGCAATGAGGCTGGAGATTCGACCAAATGAACAGCCCCAGTCTATAGCCTGACAATGTAAGAGTTTTTAACGATTTTTACGAAAATTGAGATACTGCTAAGGCTGCAACATTGTAGAAAACAAAATCTTAGAATATGTCCTTGGAAAATCATTTAGGAACATTCCTTCCTACCGCATTTCAACAATTTTCAATCACGCCAAAAAAATCTAGCATGTGAGACAAAGAACAAGACGTTTTGTGCACCAACACTTCTCAAATTTAAGAAGAACAGCAAGTAATTTAGCTAGAACATCTAAAAATTGAATTGATTCGTTTTCCTCATTTCTACCAAATATTTATAACAGTTATTTGTAATCAGAATTACGATAAAATTGATTTAGTTGGTTGCAATGATGTGTGTGAAAGAAAAAAAGAATCAAAGGAGAGAATCTGACATCATGTCACAGAAAAACCTTCTCTGAACATGGGAAGCAGGGAGAGTAGCAGTACTTTATTACCGTGATTCAATGTTACAGCACCTAGATCAGGCCAAGACAAACATTCGAGATGATCCCAAGCTTGCCAATAATATTAGTAATAAATTGACGACTTTACTGGTTAGGTAGGGGTTGGATGGTAACTAAGTAATTCAGTAGAACTACAAACACTTCCAGCTGACTGTTGTTTGATTATATATTTATTTATAACGTTCGTTTGTGTTGCCCCAAAAGCAACGTGCAATCCGCTTTCAAGTCAAGTAGGAATTTGAAGGGAATCCCTGAATATTATAGTCAAGTCACCAGACACCACCACAGGATTGTCTTCTGAGGGTTTCAAGGAAATTTTCCCAAAAAAATCTTCTGCTTGTGTTAACCACAGAAATAATTTTCATTTTCAGACTTCTCGAATGAAACTCTGATAGCACATTTTTTTCAGTTTTTCAATTTAAAATTCATTAATATAGTTATTCATCTTTTATCAAATTTCAAAAGCTCAAAATTGAGCGATGGCTTCAAAATGTTAGAAAATGAAATGTTGAAAGTGATGAATTCGCTAGAGATAGAGAGCATTAAAATAAATATTATAATAATCATTATTAATTACATAAGTTCACATTTTACATATTATAGCAAAACATTATTCAGAAAGATCTCATGAACGATAAAGTAGAACGTTCAGAAATGTGTGCATAAGGGGGGGGGGGGGGGTGAATAAATTAATTAAAATTTGGTTAACAATTGACAACAAATAGTTTTGTTTACGTATATGATTTAGAAATAGTTTTTTCCATTGCCAAGAAGTTGATAGTTGAGTAGTTTTGTGCACAAAATGTACCCCAATTTCGACTAGTGTTGACACAGATAATTCTGAGAAAAACAACAAAAATCAGCTCAAAGGGTGATGCTGCATATGACTAGTTTATTTTCATCCGGCTGTATTCATTGCAAATGTACTTTCCAAGGTGTTCTCAGTAAACCAAAACTCCAAGCCATTAGCAAGTCCACAGTAAAAGGTTTACCCAGTTTATGCACACTGGATGATAAGCCAAATGACTAGCAAGGCACCAGAGAAAGATAGAGCGAACACAGCCCGCCATTGGGAGCTCAAGAAGACACTTTGTTGGGAGGGGCAGCCTACGTAGCTGTGAGGAGCCTCCAACAGTGTGCTGTAAAACCTCATTTCCAATAAGGCGACCCACATTATTGAAAATATGAGTAACAGGGCAATGTACCTATTTATTGAATAATTTGTTGTCGTTTGAAAGATGAAGTAATGAGTTCTGAAAATGAGTTAATTAGGAATTTAAAAATATCCCAAATGGAGTGTTGTTTGGGTGGCTGCCCAAACTACCTAGCATTATCTTAAAGCTATCATGGTACAGTCCCCACTGGGAAGGTGTCTTATGTTGCTTCTTTGAGTATAAATAAGTTGGAGGAATAGCGGGGGTAGTTCAGGTCCCCAACCATTCGTGCCAGCATTGTTGCAATGGAGTTGAAAATGACTGAACCACCAAGGGAAAAATGGCTATACACCAATCAGCCAAGTTTCCTAGTTCGAGTAATAATTATCAAGTACGAAATTGCGTTTGCAGGTTGAAGTACATTGTGATTTTGAGTTACTCTTGTGTATATTTTAGAATATAATAAAATGGCATTACGGTAAATATTTGGTGAGCAGTTTTCTTCTACAGCTCCTCTGCAGAAGTAAGTTTTTAGGTAACTGTGTTCTAATTTCTAGCCGTGGGGTAATTGGAAAGGTAAAGTTCTCCCTACGTCATTCCCTAATACACTATAGAGATGTCATGGATTACAATAATTGGTTGTTGGTCTCGAAAGTAAACAAAATGTTTGTTCTAGCGTGTTAAGAAACACGAATAGAACACAACAAATTCAAAACGAGAACTGAGGTTGAGGGGATGAGTTCACGAATTGCTCAGTTGATATTTAATTATTAACTCATTCGCTGGAACGCTGTCTGAAAACCCATTCCTAACCAACTTTCCTAAGACTCATACTTCCTTACCAAGAAAAATACTGTTTCCGGCAAGTCAAACTGCAATTTCTGTTTATACAAGCTTCAGAATAATTTATAGTGAAATCGTTATATACACAAAATAATATTAAACGAGGCAGTATACCAGCTTGGTAACGTGAGAAAAGAAAAAATAAATTATAGCAAAGAAGGTCCCAGAGAGGTTATCTTTATCCTGCTCAGTTCATAATGCTTCGTTTCGGAGCACAAATCTAGTTCATGAACTCGGGGCGTTGGAACACTGATACAAGAACTTCACACGTCACACTAGCTGCGCATAGCGACTGCGACGAACTAGTACATGAAGTCGAACAAGCTGGAACATACCTAAAGATTGACTACTTTGTCACTTGACTTTGAAACGAGCAGATGAGTGACGGAGAAGAGCCATTTTCAAATTCATGTTGACAGTAGTGGCACGTATGCAGGCAACAGGGAAGTAGCGTTGAAATCAGAGCTTTTCTATTATTTACACTCGAAGGGCAGCCTCTGCCCTCTCTGCAATCTATTGGCTGGTGATCATAATTTCAGGTCAATATTCCCATTGCTTGTTTTCCATGCTCAGTTCAAATAAACATGTATATATCGAAGAAGGCCACTCGAGCCGTTCAGTAAAAGAGGTACTGAACAGGAGAAACAGTACCGGAGGGGATGTTTGAGAAAAACCAAAGGGTTTGCTAGGTTCATGTTCAATTCATGAATTCGCTGGCCTTCCAAGAGCTGGAGTAGCTTTCGCCGCATCATTAAACATGATCGTTCGAGCAGTACCAAGAATAAATCCTGTTCTTCTAGGTAAAGCAATACGTAAAGAACTGAACATGTTCGCATTATACAGCACAAAGTTCATATAAGCAGCAGTTTTCTTATAGAATCGGAAGTAATGATGGCGGATCCTAATTTATTGCAACACCTAACCAGGGTACAGATTTACGAAAATAATCCTATCAAAATGGTAGGAGAAAAATCACCGAGTATGTGCGTAAAACCAAGCATTTTCAAGAGACAACGGAGAAGGATCCATTTCGATAAAGGGTTTGATCACTCAGAATACTAGGTACCGTCTACATAATTATATACATACTACCAGACGATAATAAATCTCAATGATACATTGCAATTGTCGCAAGGAGGTGGCCTATGTAGCCGATAATGCGAACCTACAAAACATTGTGTAGAAATGACATTACTGTCAGTAACGAAGTAACTTTTACTGGGGTAGTGTCGCAATTAGAACACCGAGTTATAATGACCCCCAAGTACATTGGAGGAAGATATAACTCATTACTTATTGATCTGAAAGGATTGATGTGGGGTGTTTCTTCAATGTCATCTGAGACCAACGAAAGATCTAGAAGTATAGGTAAATATACTACAATGTATGTGTGGGAAATGAATAACGAATTTACGAATCTAATTACTACAATAGCTTTACAGAATAGAGGTTATTGCTTACTTGAGGTTCTGGGGAGAACTTGCCACTCGAGTTGTATGACGATGGTCCAGCCTGCTCGGAGCTGTTGGACATTTTCCGTTTTCGCCTTTCGTTTGGCGAAGAGGAACGCTGCTGTTTTGGAGATGGTTCATAGGGAGCGGGAGATACATCATCAGCCCTTGTTGACCCTTCTCTGGAGTCCGCCAGACCTCGGATCTGCAAAGCAGTGGCTGTCTTCAGGATACCACTAAGTTCATCTTGCTTGACATTGGCTTCTCCGTTGTACATAAAGTGAAGCAAAACCTGCATCTCCACCGCCGTCACGTCTCTAAGAAATATGATGGGGTGCGGATGCTGATTTTGCAGGAACAACTTCTCGAAGTAGGGGCTGCAAGCGGAGAGGATGGCCTGGTGGGCTTTGAACGTCTTGAACTCCTCGTCATCGCAGGTGACCGCCAGTGTTACATCCACCAGACTCTCTTTTTCAAGGAATTTAGATAGAACGTCTGTCAGGTTGGATTTATGGTTGTTCCACCTCAAGCAGAACTCTGGCTCCATCGTTATAATCCTCGGTTAACCTATAACATCAACAGGTCGAGTTGAGTAACAATTCACCAGATACCTTAGCAGGTCATTCACCTTTGTCAAATTGTCATTTGTGCGATACGCAACCAACGTACCCACCCATCCATCATCTGTACCAAACCATCAAACCAATAATAAACCACTAAGCACAATTCATTTGCAATCACATAATAAGCAAAAGGAAACCCAACAAATAGAATGACAACGTAGCCATTTTGGCAAAGTTATTTGGGACGTAACTGGTTGGCGATTTTTTACACACTCGTACTCACCTGGATTTCACTTGCACTTGCGAATTGATTTGACAAATTAACACAAGGAACTTCAAAGAGCACATTATATTACATTTTAAACGTTAATAATCAATAAATAAGAGATTTCTTACCTGCCAAGGCCTAATTTCCATTTATATCGTTCAATGGCGGCTCCCCTCCTCTGCCAATGCCAACCTAATCTTAGCTTTGAATCAGCACGTGACATTTAGTAAAAATATGAAATTGAATTCAATTGTATATCAAGATAGTTTATTTCGTTTTCTTAATGTATATTTTCTGAACATTGAATTTGCTCAATTATCCCTTGTTTTATCAAAATTTTGAAGATTTTTTTAAACAAATGACGTAGTTTGGGACAGGTTATCAACCTCAAAATGGCACAATTTTTGAATTTCAAATCTTCATTTTCACTTTTCTTGATGTTTGTGCTCCATTATAATTTCTCTTCTTTCTTCCATCTTCGTTGATACCCATTGAGCTGTTTTCGTGAATCATCGCGTGTGCTTCTCTTCGATTAATAGGAATTAACATTGAGGTAGGTGAGTATCAAATTATTTATCGAATACTCAGTGGCTTTTCTTCCAAAGCTATTTGAAAAATATGTTCTTTAAGTAATTTATTACTTAAAGCATAATGTATTCTATAATAGATTCTGAGTTTATTAACTTTTATAAAACAATTGGATATATGCCTACACTTCAACGGCATTTGTCACTTATTTATTTTTTGCATACTCTCTTGAAGCGTATTGAGTAAATTATAAATTCCATGACGTTAGTACCTAATAGAGGATAAGTAGGTAGGTACCTCCATGAAGTATGTATACTCTACCTATAAAATTGATACCTACCTAAGTAGGTATCTACCTTATCTTTAGCTCGATAAGTATTAGGTAAGTAAATGCGCAGTTACCAATTTTTTCAATAAATTATGGCCGTGTTTTATTTTACTAAGTAGGTACTTCATATTTTCCTGGGAACAAAAGTGGTTATTATAAGTTAAGGTTATCATAAGTTAAGTAAATATTAAATTATACCAACATAATAGGTAGGTATGTAAGGTACCTAGGTGGTATAGCGAATTCCATGTGACAAGTATACAGTGTTCTAGTCTTCAGGTTACAAATTATTTTTTTTTTAGTCAAGTCTATAGAAGAGGTAAAAAGTTCCAGTCATGATCGTATGAGCGAATTTTCGTAAACTATCGTACTATATTATGTTAAATTGTTTTGAAAATTGAGGGCTTAAGGTGAAAAGAAATTGTTGACTACCAAGTTTATCGCAAAAAACTCGTTCTAAATAATAAACCGCTATTCAAAAAAAGATTTTAAGCTTTTACATTTTTTGCAGTTTTTATCGATTTTTTTAGCACATTTTAATGAAATTTAAGTACATTTTTCTATATGATTTTGTGCGAGGTCAAGACTGACTAGAAATACTATAAGCACTGAGTTCCGTGGGATAAAATAACTAGGTTGCCTTCGAGAATGTACCTAGGCATACAGGAGTGGCAGGTAACGAACAAGCATGTCTGCTCATAAGAAAGGCCTGTTTTAGGCATAGCAAGAAGATGCTTGGTTGAAACATTATTGTGAGATTGGATAAGGAAGGAACACAAACAGAATTGGGAAAATACCCCAGAACAGAAACATTGGAAGCTGGTAATGAACCCACCCTCCTGTTTCTGGAGCAGCACAGTCATCACAGAGGAGGATCTAGCCCCCGCCCAGTATGGCCCATGATACTAGCGCTTCCTAGCGGTTATAATGAGAAACTTCTACCTCCCGCTCCGCATTTCCTACTGAATGTTGAAGTACTGTGAAGCCAGTTTCACATGGAGCGGTATGTCCAGAAGACGGAAAGACGGAACGCAATCTGATTGGCTGTTGGGACAACATTTGAGGATGGTGGCTGCCATGTTGCCGGAATGGGCGGTCTCCAGACAGTGGTAGAAATTTTAATACCGTTGCCACGTTCCGTCGAGCGGAGCGCAAGCTCATTGGAAAGGAATGTTGATAACCGCAAGTAGAGATTTAAGATCAGAGAGGGTTTCAGTAGGAAGGTTATGGAAGGTAGGAAGGTTCACCGAGGTGCCGCTTCATGTGAACACCCTGCCGCATTCCACCGCCCCCTCCTCTGGGTTTTCCGGCCTTCCGTCTTTCCGGTTGTTACGCTCGTACCGCTCCATGTGAAACCGGCTTGATTGTCCAATGAAACGATGGTTGAATCGTAGCGCATAGTCTCGTGTGAAGAAGGTCGTGGGTTCACATTCTGTTGACTGTTAATAAATTTTTTGCTCTTACAACTCTCGAAATATACTTCTAAAACGTCATTCTGACCTGTATGTCCAACTAATTGATATTCCACTAAGGGATTGACTACTTGATGTTATGTATTTTTGAGATGCAAGCTTGTGAGCATCCAGATCACCAAACTATACCTACCCTTTATTCTGACCTACATGTCCACTAATCTGCATTTTTACTAAGGGATTGACTACTTGATGTTATGTCTTTTTGAGATGCGAGCTTGCGAGCATCCAGACCACCAAACTATACCCATCATTCTGCATGTCCACCAATCTGCATTTTTACTAAGGGAATGACTACTTGATGTTATGTCTTTTTGAGATGCGAGCTTGCGAGCATCCAGACCACCAAACTAAACACATTATTCTGATCTACATGCCCAACTAATCTTCATTTTTACTAAGGGATTGACTGGTACAAAATGACACGATGGGGATAAAAGTAAATAGTAGAGACAGAAGGAGTGATGCCCTAGAAAGCGCTAGGAAACGCTGGTATCATGGGACATACCGGGGGGGGGTTAGATCCTCCTCATCAAAGAGGAAAAACGTTCAGAAAAAGTTTGAAAATTAGATTGGAGCCTTCATAGGGAAATGTGCAAATAGCACAGAGGAGGAAGAAACAGTCTCTTTCTGCTCTTTGAGTGTCCAGAAGCATATAAGGGGGGGCCCTTAGTGTGCTCAAGGAGTGGGACTTGCGGAACTTGCAGGTTAGAAACATGGGGATGTTCTGCACAATAAATCACGGTTTCTGTGGGTCTCCTCCAAGAACACTGAAAACAATAATAATAATACTAATAATGTTTTAGTTTTTCACCTGCAAAAACTACCTCCATCCATTTTTGCAGAAAGCGCAAAGCACATGATGAGTATCCACTCACAATTGGTGGTGTCACAATACCTTACTCCACACACACACACGTTTCCTTGGACTCATAGTTGACCACCAGCTGCGGTGGACCCAGTATATTGAGTACTCCCACCAGGCTTCCATGCAGGGTGTACAGTTGCTCAAGGCCCTAACTAACTATAGTTGGGGCACCCAGCAGGAAGTCCTTTTAAGGATTTTCCATGCTGTGGTGCAATCAAGAACTGATTATGGGTCTGCAGTTTATGGATCAGCAAGAAAGTCCTTGCTGCCTAAGCTGGAACCTATATTAAACAAGGGTCTTCGTTTGGCCACTGGGGCTTTTCAAACTACCCTGACAGCCTCCCTTTAGGTGCTTGGGCGTAGTCAGCCACTAAAGATTAGGCAAAATCTACTAAATCTCCGTTATGCAGACCGCCTTCGTTATTTCCTAGGGCACCCTCTGCATACCATGGTAACTCTATCACCCCTGGATGAAACATATCCCAGGCTCCAGACTCGAACTTGACCATTGGGCATTCGTGTTCAGGTGCTCACCAGGTGGGACTGCATAGAGAGATACCCTCTGGTCCCTTTTGAAGTCCCCCCCTGTCACTCCATGGACCTTGTCTGGGATGCGCATTGATTTTCGCTTGAGGGTTGGGGTCAAGGGCAATACACCCCCGCACATCCTCAGATGTCGCTATTCAGAGGCAATCCAGCGATATGCTGGACACACTCTCTTATTCACTGATGGCTCAAAAACGCCTGATGGTGTTGGCCTCGCTCTATGGAGCCCCAACTTCCAAGTCACTAGACGCCTACCACCTGTTGCGTCTGTGTTCACAGCAGAGCTGTTCGACACTGCCAGCTATCGGGAGTTGGAAATTACTTGATCTGTAGTGACTCACTGAGTACCATCGAGGGGATTAGGGACACATATTCATATGATCCCCTAATGCAATGATTAAGTGTGTCACTAAACCGAGCCACATTAGGCACAAACATAACTTTTATGTGGGTGCCAAGCCATGTAGGTATTCACGACGATGAGTGTGCTGATGACCTAGCAAGGAGAGCCATCGGTGATGACTCCATCAAAATGCTACCTCTGCACATTGAGGATCAAATCTTCAACATGCAGCATAAAGCCAATTCCGTCTGGCTCGAGAATGGCAGGGCAAGGTCACTGGTCTGCGTGGAGTCCTTCAAGACCTTTGCCCGGTTGATCCTTTTGTGACCCACCTCCCAAGGAGGGACGGAATAGTGGCCAGTCGGGTAGCCACTGGCCATACCCGTCTTACAGACACCTGCTAGATCCAGTGGCTCGTGATGTTGTGTGTGGGAGATGTGGGGGTTATTTGTCTATCCGCCACTTTTTGGAGGATTGCCCAGCCCTCATGGACCTCAGAGTCCAGCATTCACCCCCTCAGTGGGTGGATGTTCTGTCAGGACCAGACAAGGTCCAGTCCCTGTTGGTGTACCTGAAAGCCAGTGAGGTTTACAACGAACTGTGATATTCTGATCTGTGATATATTTATTTACATCTAGTCATACCTTTATTTAACCAAGATGTATAGTATTTATTATTATATAGGTATTTATCGATAATATTTATGTATTTGTAAGGACCATCTAGTTGTAGTTTAGTTTTTATTACGGGGTATTTTTATCTGCTGTAGGGGTTGCAATGCGGTCATCGCTGTATCACTTGAGGCAGAGTGCTGCGATACCTCGTTTTGCAGGTTATTATTATTATTTCTACCCCTCCGATCTGCCAGTGGAGTCCGTGATGGCAATCTGTTTAGTGACGGTCGGTCAGCATGGCTCCCCTTAGAATTGTGCCCGTTGCAGTGTCCTTTTGACACCCTTTTTTGATTGCCGTTAACCTTTGAACCGTACACCCCTTCATGCAACGTAAACCCTACACTCCGGTATTTCTTACCGGGGTCTTATTTTTCATCTAAAGCGCTCATTTGCTGTTTTTTTTTCTATTTTAGCTTCAAATATTAAAATGCTTCATATAATAAATCATTTCATAACTTTATGTAATCAATTCACCACTGCGACGTAAAAATAGTATTACTTGCACACCACTTTCAGACCACTTGAGTACACTGCGGTAGATTTTACCGGTGAAAGAAACATTCAATGTACACCCCCTGTATTTCATACCTACGCTGCAAGGTTAGGATTTATGAACAAAGGGCAGAAAAACACTGGTGTTCACAATACATTCCTTGCTGACAACCAGGAGGGTATTGAGGAGAAGAACACTCCAAATCATTGTGGAGGGGAGAAGAGAGGTAGAGAAGACGGGAACCCCGGTATTATGGCTCAAAGGTTAATGACCCTTCCGGTTGAGACGCAGCTTAAATTCTTAAAAAAAAAAAAAAAATTAAAAATAAAATAAAATAAAAAATAAAAAAATTGAAAAAAAATAACTCCCTACGTTATTCACAAGTTCTGTCCCAGGCTCTTAGCTACTCCTGCAAGGATGTTTTCAAAAATAGTGGAAAGTATTGGTTATTAGCATGGATATAAAAAATCGCCTTTTGTTTATAAATTTGAACATTTGGGTACCTACCTATTTAAAAAAAATATATTTCTGAATTATTTATTTACCTATTTATTTTTTAATGGGTAGGTATTTCTTAGTGGCATGGATATTTCTTGCAACCTTGAGCGTTCATTCTCTTACCACTCATTTCAACCCACTTGACCCTACCATTGAACATTTCAGTTTTTCGGCCAATGATGTCCTGTTGGAGAAAGGTTCCTGGGGAGTGGAAGCAAAAGAAGAGGGGTTCTTCCTAAGATCGAGTTCCCCTGTCAAATGAGGAACTTGGTTGAAGAAATTGGTGCCCCCATGCCCACCAACATTAAATCTGGCTTCAACACATTAACCCACTAGACAGAAATCAAGTTCTTAAGCGATTTCCCAAGACGATGGATTTTGTAGCATCACTGACGAGCCTGGCATCAAGCCCAGGGAACGATTTTGCCAAGCTCTTGTTCCATAAGCTTTATGAATCCTGCAACACAGCCAAGCAAAGAAGCAAGAACGGAAAATTTAGGTCGACTCAGGTTGCCTTCAAACAAAAGAATGATGCAAACAACCAGCAGCCAGGTGGAAAGAAGTGGTTAAAAAACAAACCCACAAAACGCCCAAGACAACTTTCCAGTTCCAACAGCGACAAAGAAAAACTGGCTGAGAAGCGAGATGATCTTGACAACGAAGAACTTTCTCACGATGAATGGGTTCCACTAACTAAAAAAACGTCCAAGGATGGCAAAAAATCTACCATAAGATAAAAATCTCTTTCTTTGGAATCTATCTCCAACAGCTGCACGAAAATGATCCTGAAGATCTAGGAAAGCCGAAATACTACAGAAAGCCAACAGATCCCTGGACAAACATGGCCAGACTGTGATGAAGAAAAAGCCTTGGAACCAGCAGCACTCTGGACATTAACCCCCTGGAATGGAAACTGGGGTTGGACTTTTTTCCAGATGGGGGTTATGAAGGAGTGAAATTCGTGACAGAAGAAGATCAACACAAAAAGATTTACTTGAGGGTGGTATTGAGAGTAGGTACCTACAATACTCGAAGCTCCAAGTTACGTTTTTGAGAAACCTTTCCATGATATTGAGGAGGTGGATGTTGTTCAAATTTAATTTGAAATAAAATGCAGCAAGGTAAAAAGAGGGAGATATTATTTCAATTCGCTGGGCCACAAGTGCTACATGAACATGGTTCATTAGTTCAGAAGTCAATATTCTTTTAAAGACTGAGCAACAAGACTGATTGCTACACTCTGTGGTCAGATGTTTTCGTAGATCCTTTTCTTCATATTTTGTAGACTTCTATCAGCATTTTTTTGATTGAGGGAAATTTTATTTTTGTTCCACGAAATACACAAAAAAAAAAAAAAAAAAAAAAAAACTTGGTGTTCCAAGCCACCTGGATCCCAGATATCTCTATTTCCATACTTCGAATGAAATTATTGAAACACAGAATGTGTTTTAGCTTACGTGTTTCACATATACCTGTGAAACCCGCATATAAGAATGACTCAGATTTTACAGTGCATCTTATCACTACTATGTCAAGTTGTTTTATTTATTTATCACCAGCGCCATATTTGAAACCTTCTCGTCATAAGCTTTCATTTGAGCCCTCACAAAAAAAAAAAAAAAAAGCAAACCTATTTTACAGCCCCCCCCCCCCCTCCAATGGGTTTGGGGTCCAAAGGCGCCATATTTGAAACTTCCTTAATTTTTTCAAACAGGTAGGTATTTTAATCTACTGACACTTTAAAAAATATGAGACTCGTTTCAGTCTACCTCCGACGTCATTTGAATTCTATTTATTTAGAAAGAAAAAATGAAGTGCTCCTCTTTACCCACCTCACGGGGTAAAGAGGAAAGACCTTTATCCTAAAAAAGTGGGTACTGTTTTTTTCTTTTTTTTTCCATAACATGTGAAAGAGGAAATCCTAAAGAATCACTATTGAAGTTGTGTCTCACGAAAAATTATTTATTTATTAAAAACAAAGTTTTTATATTCCTATATATATAATATATATATATATATATATATATATATATATATATATATATATATATATATATATCATTATATTCTGGGAGTTATATGAAAGAAACACAGATTGTTTTTTTAGTTTTTTGCGAGCGCTTTCGAGAGGTATCTACGATGCCCCCTTCCACAGGCTAGTAATTTATTTTACCACAGTATGAGATGCACTATAATAGAACATGATGATTTGTATCACAACCCCCCCCCCCCCCCCCCTCCTAGTCACTTTATTCACCAAACAATCAACAATAGTAGGTAAATAATCTGCCCACCAATAAAAATATTACAAATCTAACAAATTTAGAACAAACTTCCAACAAATATGTTACATAACGACATACCTACAAGTTACGTTATCTCGTGATAAAATTTTCAGAAGTCATGTTCCATTATAGTGTATGATACTGTGGTGAAATAAATTACAGATCCTGAGGAAGGGGCATCGTATCTCCAGAAAGCACTCGCAAAAAACTGAAAAAGCAGTCTGTGTTTCTTTCTTCCAACTTCCAGAATAAGAAGATCCACACAGAAAATCTATAGTTCCACTATCTGTTTTACAAGCAGATAGTTACCATGTTACATGGATATGTCTTTGATTGGGGATTTCATAACGGTTGTCCTCGAGAGTTGTAAACAAATCCTTTAACTTTAAACAAATCCCTGGGCCGCATCCCGACTAATTCCAACAAAACAACGGTTTACTTATAGAAATGTTGAAAATAACTGTGGAGAGAAGCCACTATAATGAGTTGTTGTTAACAGTCGACTGTTGTCAAGAGGATGAAAATGTTTCCTATGGAGTGGAGTAAATGATGCTATTGCTTTACGTTAAGAATATTGTAACCGGCTTATTAAAATTGTTTATAGTCCAATCAACTTAGTTTAGGAATGTAGCCAGGTTCGTAAGGAGGGGGAAATTGGTAGCTTGAGATGTGAACATTTATCATATAAATCAAGCGCTTTCCAACGAGTGGCGAACGATTTATGTGCGATGAAAACTGCGGAAGTTCCATTGCCCTAGCAACGGCTGGGTTGTACGTGAAAAACACTGAAATTGTGACACAAATTTTGCATCACGGAAATTTTTGGTTGACCCCCCAGAGCAAAGATATTCATGTCAAAATTGAGTTCGAGTATTTCGAGAGTTTGATCAGTCATTGAGTTCTATATCAAATCTTATCACTAGTCCTGTGATACGTGTGATGACTGTAGGTAGCTAAGTACCTAACTAATTGAAGGCGGAATTTTGGGGGCAGTGATTTTCCTCGAAGGCCAGACTTCGCGCCGTGGATCGTGGAGAAGCTCCGCCCGTATTCGGATGAACGGCACTCCTTTGCCATCTAGTGAGAGAATTTTATACTACAACGGATTCTCAACCTGAAGGGGGAACGGACCCTGGCTCAGCCCTGCTATGACATTGGCAACTTTCAGTATTTCCCTCAAGGCCAGTCTATTTATAATAGTCGACGTCACGCTTGCAACTTCCACGCCCTTCCCCTTCCATTGGGCTCGCTGGGTCGGCTCCCTTATCAAGGGCGATGGGCAGGAGGTGGGATAGGACACGGGAGCGGCGCTCTTGGCTGTTTGGTTGGGAGAAGGCGGATGAGGTAAACGATAGAGATATCCTATACCTGTCCCAATTCTCCCATTCTCTCTCCTATCCCATTCTCATATCTTTTTTCCCCATCGCGAATTTCCGCAGTAAATTCTTCAGTAGGTTTTTGAGGAGTTGGTGGTTGCACAAAATATATTCGTTAGGTACCTATGGTAAATTCAACTTGAGGGCTGGCTGTTGAATCATGACTTAATTTTTCAACTTGTGAGGTTAATTTTCTCGTCACAAGCAACGAATATATATATGACCAAAATTAAACAATTTAGGATAATGTTGGGGAACAAAATGCTGAATTGATTACCTACCTACCACCCAAGTTTAGGCAGCAAACCCGGCTTTCGGTATTTGCTTTTGTGGTGATAGAATAGGTTTTTATAAGAAATCGATGCATGCTGCTATGCAAAACCATCTAGGCGTCATGAACCGATCTAAACCCCATATTTGCGAGAAATGGATAGGTATAGCTAGGATAGGTTCCTAGTAGGTTTTGGAAACAAACTCTTGATATGCAACAAAACGTTTAGTGTCATTTTCGCGCTTTTCAATAGAACACTTGGCTATTCCTATGTCTTTAATACTTTAGGAAATCAAACGTTCGAGAAATTTGTACAGCAAAGTCGTTTTAGAGCATTGCGAAACGATTCCGAAATTTCAACTTCTATTTCCTAAGAATTTTCCTGAGGAATATCAGTTTTCTCGCCTAAAAATTACTCATGAAAAATAATGAGAGAATGAACTCGGAAGGTACCTACCGCTGAAAATCGCTAAAAAGGCATTTGTGGCATTCCCAAATAAAATCTAACTTTTTCCAAGACAAATGCAACTTTTTGACTCAAAAATGTTTTAAGGCTGGATTTTCGAGGCTGTCACACTTTTTTCGCGTCACGTTATTTTGACGCGATGCTTTTGACATTTTATGTCTTTACTTTGGAACATAGAATCGAAAAGTGTTACGTAACGTTACCGAAAAGTGTTACTTTTGATTTTCTGATTATTATTGCTTACAACCAAATCGTTGCTACGGAACTGTATCTTAGGCATTTATCATCGTACAAAAATGTTCGCCAGTAGTTGGAAAGCTCTCAATTTACCTAACCGTAGGTATTATGTTAATCTTTCGCGCAGTGCGAGGCCAAGAATCTGAAGTATGAGCGTGGTTGTCTGAATAATTGTTAACATACAGGTGATCCTTCTCAGTTAATTTTGAAAATATGATTGCAACCACTATTAGTCTGGAAAGGGAAGACATAAAATGTCTCAATCAATGTCTTGCAGACTTGTGTTCCAATGATTTCCGCTTACAATGGAGGAAAGGGAAATGTAACTTCGTCAGTTTTCACCCGATTGAAGTGGTTCACCACTCGATGGACAGATCTAAATTTATGCTTACCTGAATGTTACGTTGGCTAAACCGTTGAGAAATCGAAGGCACCCAAGCTACACACAAAGTCATTAATGAAGTGTAAACGATTCTGGAGTTTTCGCGTACCTACCTACTGCGAACCGCAGGATGATTGCAATTTTATAGGTACATTAAGCGACGATTGAAATGATGGGCTCTTTCCTGATTAGCTGAATCAGGTAAATTCTCTTCTGTTCACCCTAGGAAGTTGAAATTTGATAAGGAGCTTCTTTGGGACATTAAGAGATGATTGATGGGCTTTGGCTTTTATCAGGTCAGCTGAATGAGCTGAATTCTCTTTCCAATGATTCCCGCTTACAACGGAGCCGTTCGTAGGTAACTTCGTCAGTTTTCACCCAACTGAAGATTCACCTCTCGTTAGAAATATCTCAATTTATGCTTACATCTTACGTTACCTAATATAATCCGTTCCGAAAATGAAGGCACCTGAGCTTCAGAGTCATTAATGAAGTGTAAACAATTCTGGAGGTATAGTAACGTGACTTTTTGCGCGTACCTACCTAACTGCGAACCGTGAGATTTTGAAGCATTAAGAAACCCTACTTTTAACATGCATATGTTATATGGCTGTTTAATAGGGAGGCTCTCTGGCTCATTAAGAGACTATTGAAATTATGGATTCTTTCCTGATCAGGTAAGTGAGCTAAATTCTCTCCTGTCCATCCTAGGAAGTTGAAATTTGATAGGGAGATTCTCTGAGTTAATGAGAAACGATTCAAATGTAGGGCTATTTCCTGACCAGCTGAGCGAGTTACATTCCCTCCTGTTCACCCTAGGAGGTTGAAATTTGAGTGCTCCTTTACAGGTACGATTTAAATCATAAATGATCTCATACACCGTAAAACATATTCATGATTTATATGTTCTTCCTACAAGAAGGGGTAATTTCTAATAACCGTTTTCCGACTATTTTGGTTTATTATTTTGAGAGATGGAAACGTTTTAGTCTTCAAAAAACAAACGGTTGTTGTTTTTATACAGTGGTAAAATATAAAATTTCCATCTGGCATTTTACGTTTTAGACCATTGTGAACAAATTACGTTCTGTGTGTGTGTCTGTGGGTGTGTGTGTCTGTCGTGTATCCGAAAATCCTTGTAACAAGATTAATTCCCACAATTGTTTACAGATTGTTCAATTTTACAGGAAAACTTAAATTTGGTTTTGAAACGGTTGAACTTGACTAGAAAAAGGTTAAACTTGACTAGGAAAATGTTGAATTTGACTTGGGAATGTTAAAAAGTTCGTTTGCCTTGGATTTGAATATTAAACATTTTTTTGCACAAAACATGTTTGAATTCCAATAACATGTGCATGTCATATGAGCGAATTTTTTCCGATGGATTTTTTTTTTTAGTTTTAAAAATGTTGATTAATATTTGAATACTAAAACGTAATCCCTACAATAAAATGACTAGCTATTAATCTTTTCATACTTATGTTGAAGCAATAATAACCTATTTCAAGAATTGTGACCATTTTTAGCTGATTTTAGAGTTTTTTTATAGCACATGAAAATGTTAAATCCAGGAATATTTCCAGAATGTTCTATAACGAATTTCAACGAAGAAAACCAATTCCGAGGATTATGTCAATTTTTAGCTGATTTTAGTGTTTTTTATATTAAATGAAAATGTTAAATCCAGGAATATTTCCAAAATTTTCTATAACGGATTTCAACGAAGAAAGTTTCAAAAAATTATTGTACAATTAAAAAAAAAAAAAAAAAAAAAAACTTTAGTAATTAATTGGAAATACGTTGTTAAGTACTAAGTCAAAAATTTACCAACTGAAAATAGTTTTTGAATTTAGAAAAAAGTGGTTTGCCATAAGCAGAGCGTTATAAATGATTGTGCACAAAAGTAAGGTTAAAAATCGGCAGATGTGCCTTGAATCTTGCCTTTAAATCAACCTGCACTCTGACTGCTCTTGAAGAGTGGTGTCCTTCCAGTGGCCTGGCTCTGAACTATTCAAAGTGTTCAATAATGAATTTTCATCGCTCTACTGCTCCACTTATCCAATCACAATTGGAGCCTCATTGCTTGGGCGGGATCTTGGCGTGATACTGGATCACCAGCTTACCTTTGCCGATCACATTTCTTTTGTCTCGTGCAGGGCTTGTGCTGAGTTTTATCAAGCGAAATACTTGGGAGTTCAACCGCGTGCCTGCTATGGTAGCCCTTTACAAGACACTAGTAGGTACTTCCAATTCTGGTCTGGCCTCTGTGGTCTGAAGCCCGTTCTGCAAGTGCCATTACCAGCTGGAAAGAGCAGACAATAGGTTCCTACATTACGCAGCTTTTGAGCTCCATGCTCCCCAGGACGATGTGTGTTTCAGGAGTCTCAATGAGCACTGTGGTACACTCTGTCTCCAATCCTGAAGGTTTCTCCCAGATGTTTCGTTCCTCCATAAGTGGCTGCTGCTGGGTAGTATACGCTGCCCTTCACTCCTTGCAGAGCAGAAGCTCCTAATGCCTCGCCCGGCTTCCCGCTTAAATGTCTTATTTAGGATAACATTTACTCCAACCAATTACATGTGAAACCACCCGTTAGCAAGACTGCCAAGAGAAGCCAATTGTACATTGAGCCAGTGCCCTGAAACTGACTTTTTTAATGTCTCCTGCCAACTTTATGACAAAAAATTGCACACCTTATTACACCATAACCTAGTAACTAATTTTCGATGATGTCCCCAAATGATCTATACCATGTTCCGTAATATTTCACTTACATCTACCTAGCGACTATTATGTAAACTTTTATTGTTATATTACCTACACTTTTAGTCTAGAGGTTTATATATCTTTTTGTTATACTATTTCATTTATTATATGGAATTATTTCAATTAATTTTATAACTTTATTACCAATAACCAGTTCCAAAGGAAGTATTCTTTCCTTATCCAGTGGGACAATAGGCTCGTATTGCTAAATCTTCAAAAACGAAATGTTAGTACGCTTTGCAATGGGTGGAAAAATGGGTAATTCTGCCCGTTTTTCGGTGTTTTTAATAGTTGGTATTACGAATATCAATAAATAAACATCGCTACTTGATTCAGCATGAAAAATACCCATTCATGTATCACATGTGGCAATTTAATATCATCAAAACTCGATATTTCACAATTTTTGCTCTATTTGCGCGTGATTTTGCCCGTTTTTCCTCACTAAAAAATTCAAGTGATGGGTAATTTTTTCATGAAATGTGTAGAATTCAAATCTGCAATAAAAAGGGGGGGGGGGGGGGGGGTTCTTATTTGAACAAAAAAAGTTGGTCTTAATTGCGCAAAAGCGTGGTGCACAAAAATGTCATGGTTGAATTCCTGGGAAAACAATATGGGAGAAACCACTTTTTGGTATTTTTAACTCGTATATTGACGGAGATAAGCCCCTGGTGCATAACTCGTGAGACACCGTGTATAAGTTCTATGAATTCAGTTACCTATATAGATTTTGCCAATTCCTCATCCACTGTGGGTTCTCGGAAGGGGTATTATTGTTAAATGAGATGTTCAGATAGGATGATTAGGAAGTAGGTAGTCCATCCGCATTAGGTATTCACCTAGTTCGAATTCGTCTGGAGGACGGGGTTGTCCCTTGAGGATTCCTGTAATACCGAAATACGAGTATTTTAGGTTTCGTTCGATCCTCTCTCGAAGACGAGTCTTTGACATCGGTAGGTACCTTCTATTGAGTAGGTATCTATTTAAGCAAATAAAGTCCTACGAGGATGTCGTTGGATCGTCACTACCGCTGTGCAGTTCGATACACGGCGACAACGTCAACCGTTTATTTGGCATAATGTTAGCCGAGTTCTAAGTTCGAAGTATTTTCATTCCATCCTTCCCATTCTTAGTTTTATTTACAGGTGTCCTTTTTTACTCTATTAGGTATTTGTGTCGATGTAGGAAGGATAGACTATCACCTCACCCTTGTCATCAGAGGTCACAACCCTTAAAACTATCTTGGTTACTTTAGCATGACTAGGGCACCTATTAGCATATACCTATTACTCTCACTGATTTTGTCGTACAGGGACGTAAAGGGCTGGATTGTAATGAAGTGATTCGCAATATTGCAAAATTTCGGAATGGTTTTTTTTTTGGTTACAAAAAATTTAGCTAAGTACTTCGATCAGTTGAAAGAGCCTTGAAACTACTTTTGTTTGTGAACAACCTGCGTCGTCTTTAAAATTTGAATTGGAGCTTTTCTGGGACTAATACGAGTAGAAGTAATTTCTTTTTCGCTCTGATTGTCAATAAGCTGTACCTCAATCTACCATGGCCGAACGAATTAAAGTAGATGACACTCCACTTCTCCGTAAATTTTCATTATTGATACAATGGGATACATAATATGTATTATGTAACATACCTACTGAAAATACAGTTTCTGAAGTCCGGGTTTTCAAGACCTAGGTACCTATATTAACAAAGTCGTATGGCTGTCCATTAACAGGTAATGCAATTTCCTGGTTATTTTTTGCTGTAATTATCTTTCACTTGTCTGTGGGAGGCTCCAATGGCGAGAGGCTCCATTTCAAATGTCAGTAGTGTCGGTAGAAAAAAAGATAGCTTCAGAGCTCACTTAGCTGATCTGGGTGGTTCCACATGTTGCGAATGACAGCTATTATATTCCACTTATGCTAGAGGGACTCCATTTCAAATGTCAGCAGCGTAGGTTGAACAGAAACGAATATACGATCAGTATAAATATTTGCGTCATGTTCTTTCGGAACAGAATTTTCTAACACGGTCTTCGATTAGAGGTCAGGGAAACAATGACTTCTTCATCCAGCTCGGACTCCATTCCAGCTCGAAACATCGTAAATATCGGCTCTAGTTTTGCACGGTTTTGAATGTGTTTGAAGTTTACAATTTTGAAATCCTGTTTTAAAATCGCATTGTGATGTTGCAGACTCCAACAACTTTATTAATTGCGATGGTTACTGCACGAATGATTTCCACGTTAACTGTGCGGAATTCGTTTCTGATGAACTTGGCTCCATAGCTACACTAGGACGAAAATCATACGGTTTTGTAATGCTTGTAATAATAAGCTGAATGATTAGTTACTCACCCAACTCAGTCAAGTGATTACATTGCGATGTGTTCTGTCATCTCTACTGAGCGATTGCCAGCTCTTAAAACACGAAATTTTCTCTATTTATCATTTCGGTTTCAGAAATGCACGGTCGAAAAGTGACGATATTCTGTGCTTTATGAATTTCATTCTTGAAAGTTTCGAAAATGCTGAATATTCTTGCACTACATTGTTTGTCGTAGCTAAAGCCCCCCATTACGCCCCGACTACGCCCCTCATTGGTTCTTAGTCGACAAACTAGCCAAGTACCTACCTAATATGGGTTCTCCAGCAGGGCACTAAAACTGATTGAATAGTATCTTGATAATGAAATCAGTCTGTTAGGCATAATTCCTTTGCGACTACCTTTTCTAGGAAAGAATATGGTGTTCCACAGGGCTCTATATTTGGACCTATCCTGTTCATTATCTCTATTAATAACCTCCAAAAACTTGATTCCTTGTCTCTCAATACTTTTTGATGACGATATTTCACTCTTAATGAGTGATTTTCATTTGGAGGCTCTGATTTCTAAAAATGCTAATTCCTTACAACTTGTTACAGATTGGTATTCGAAAAATGGTTTTGCTGTAAATGAGGAAAAACACAGATAATGTTGTTTGGAATGAGAGACTTATCTCCTCTCAGCTCCAATCTTCAGGAGTGATGCTGGGCGTTATGCTTGATCCGAAATTGAATTGTCTAGACCTTAATAAAACCCTGAACCGCACTATTTTCCTCCTTCGAAGACTCACAGACAAACTTTCACCGCCAGCTGTGCTCGCTGCTTTCCTTGCACCTTTTATGAGCCGTGCAAGCTACTCCTGGTATGTTGGGGTCATTCATCTTCGGCTTCTAAGATTTTCAGTTGTCACTTGTCAGAGACGAGCGGTTAGGGTGGTGGCTGGTTTGGGATATAGTTCGGATTATGGGGGTTCATTAATCAGCTGAGCACTTTTACCCTTCATATTTTTCTATATTTAAAATATTTGCATGCCAGGAGGGAAACATTGAAACTCCATCTCACGATTATGACACCAGGTATGCCAAAAATTTATCCATTCCGTACTCAAGGCTAACAGTCTCTAGAAACAGTACGAACTGGTGTGTGGGAAGTTTTATATTTTTGCTCCCAAGTGAAAGAGGAGTTATAAAACATATATATATGTATGAGCTAGTCCTCGTCTGTTTTATAACTCCTCTTTCACATGGGAGCAGCATATAGACTAGTGGAGCATTAGTAAGTGTTTTATTTTTTCTCAATAACTACTTATAATAGGTACTTAGATACGGGGGAAAGTGTAGTTGTATTAATTAATAAATTATTGCATTAACCTACGGAGCTGACATTTGAAATGGGATATCTAGAATTCGGCGTTGGGAAGGATTATTTTTTTAATTTGATTTTTGGATTCTAAGCATCTTGGAACATAAACCAACAAATATATATATATATATATATATATATATATATATATATATATATTTATATTCTATATATATATATATATATATCGATTACGAAGGCTTTCGATAAATCGACTGCCAAGCTTTCAATAAATCATTGCAACCACACTGCTAAACTTGAAAATAGTAAATCCAAACTACATTTTTCTCGATTTTTGGAGGAATTTGGTACTATGATGTCCAAAACCAAACTGGCAACCCTTAGTATAATAATATAATTAATATAACTAGCATGTCGGTCTGGAATGAGCCTCGTCTGGTATTGCGATTTTCTATAAAGACCTAGGATATTCTAGCTTGATCACAAACAAATATATACTTACCTACTTGACAAAATTCGGATGCATTTAAAGCAAGTACCTATACATCAATCGAGCATACTGTATTCTGTAGTTACCTAGGTACCTATTGCTTTATAAGGCAATAAACGTCCATTCTTGTACTAAGTACAAAACAAGCGAGTGCCCGCACAATTAGTCGTTGTCCACGAAACAGCTCTGTAATTTGAAAGTTTCAACAGTTTTTCATTAATTTTAGAATGTAATTACAAGAAGGGAATAAATTAAAGCGGAGCGGTTTGGTGCGTCCCGAGGTGCATAGGGAGATAGTCTTTCATTACAACGATTGAGTTTATAACACAATTCCCTCGGCATAAAAGCCCGTGTTATTGATTCGTGTTAATCGGCATGAAGTAATTATCGGCAAGTGAATTGTGAGGTTAGGCCTGCATTTAGTTGGCAGGAAACTGTTATTTTAAAGTTTGTTAATGCAAAACTGAGGTCAGCGCACGGGCTAGAGACAGCAGGGGGAAACGATGCTAAATAATTTGCAGGGGGTTTTGAATGTAATCAGAGTTTGGGGTTGAATCCGGATGAGCAATCTACTGGATTGGGATGTTGGGGTACGTGGAATAAGAGAAGTGGATGGGACATGCAGGAATAGACGGGCAAATAAGTTGTAACCCCTTGAGAGAGGGCGCTAGTTAATACGTTTCTGTTTGTCATCAGGCGGGAGGTAAAGGACGGTCCAGTCTGTCGGGTGCATTCTCTGTGCCCTGTAGCTTCGTTGTCGAAGGTGAGGTACGGGGTAGCTAGGTCTCACTACTCTTTTGGAAATGTTTATCAGGAAAGCCAACTATTTGCGACATTGCAATGGTTTGAATCACTGATCTAGATACATTCATTGGTAGGTATAGCTCAGGTAGGTGTAAATGTTCATTACATGCCATCTTGTTACGGGTGATACGTAATTTGGGGATCGGCACAATCTGTGCAGCACTGTTAAAGCAGATAGCTAATTTTACGTAATGTATTCCCTAGTTTTACAGCTCGTCACCATAGCTTGTCAAACTCGTCAACTTAGGGTCTGGGACAAGTGAGAGTGAGAACCCACCAGTTTGAAACGATATAAATAAATAAATAAGTAAATAAATAAATAAAATATATATATAAATTTGGTGTAAGGCTCTTGAGAGTCGGTATTGGTAAGAAAAATACTCAGAATTTCATGCCAACGTTTCGTTCCATTCGTAGAACCTCTTCAGGGCTAAGAGAATTACACTATCGAATGAATAGGTATAAATGAAAACTTGGGTACTATTAATCTCTATTAGCTGTTTTTACATACAAATATTGATACTTTCACATGCTCTATTTATCATTAATCAGTAGGGTGTGAAAATGAGAATAAAAGGATATGTGGTTCTATTAATGCTACAAATGAATGTGGAAACAAAATTATAAGTTAGTAGAAGGACTTAGTTAGTTGTTATGTAATGATATATGATAGCAATGACCTAGGTGATAAACACACTATTGAAATTATTGGTCTATCAAGTCTTACGAGATGGAAGAAGAGAAATTTAGAATAATGTTGTAGCAAGCCTGAAATTGGTGATTATTTGCAAATATTGCTCATAGACTCATAGTATAGAGATGGCGGATAGCACCTTTATCTGTGGTAAATTCTGGGAGTTTTCTTCCCAAAACTGACTCTCAGCCCTACACCGAATTTCATATCTACATAGCGGACAATATGGAGAACTCAACCGCCTGCCTAGCGCTCAATCAATTTTTCATTAAGACAGAATTTTCACGTCTCGAATAATGTGAAAGTTAGCAATAATTTGCAGGATAATTAAAAAGGTAGAATTACTACAAAAACGTACCTCAAAAATCTATAAAATCAAGTTTTGTCAACTTAAATCCCCATAAAACTCCCAATTTCCTTGTCTACCTTAGGAATACCTCTCGAATAGCAGCTACGCCACCAATTTGGTTGATTAACAAGTGGATTAGATGATGAAATTATAAAAAATGTCAAAATAGCGGGGTGTAACATGGTAAGAACGAAACAACCGAAGGTGGCTTGATCATAATCATTGCTTTAAAGTGAAGTTATATATATGGTGAGCAGTTTTGGAGTGAAATCTCAAGGACTATGCTTTATCATTGTTATGTCAATCCAAGAGGCTGCAAGAAGGCTTGTCAGTTTTAAACCGGCTTGAATTTTCTTGAACTCTTCCACATAGTCGGTATGGACTGAGAATCCCAAATTTTTAACGCTCAATGAGTATATTTATGAAATCTGTGTTAAACAGTATAAAAACCCGTAAAAAATAGGAACAAGTTAGTTATACAAAGTTCTTAAGAATACAACTTAGTCATAAGTATTAAAAAACTGGAAAATCATATTTTTTCACCTTTGGGAGATAAACAGTTTTTTGTCTCCAAAATAACCGTTTCCACTCGCATGTCACAATTTTCGTAAACTGTCTGCCTATCAGTTTGTCTGTGTGTGACCACAAATCCTTGTAATAGGGTTAATTTCCACAGTTTTCATCTGATTTTGACGAAATTTCTGGAGAATGTGCGGGTAAGGCTGTAGGAAGATATATGGTCCCTGTTTGGTTTCATTTTTTTCAAATCAATAGTCCTTTGCGCCTGCACAAACATGAATTCCGTTAAGCCTTTTTTCCACGCCCTAGTCGTCCGATGTCGCTCAAGTTTTGAGAATAGTTGGGAAGAGACGGTTTGATCTTTCCGTATCAATTTCAACATGATTATATCGCTGGTAGTAGTTGCACATGCGCAAATGTATCGCCTGGAACAAGCCAGTTTCCACAGTTATCCAATTTTGATGAAATTTTCAGGGAAAGTGCGGGTTAAGCTGTCGATTGTCCCCTTTCAGTTTCATTGTTCTCAAAGTAATACTTGATTCTGCACATGCACAAACTTAAATGACATTCAACATAATCTCTTCACGCCCTGGTCGTCCGATATCACTCAACTTTGGAAGGTAGTAGGGAGAAGTCGATTTGATATATTTATTTCCATAATGGGGAATTTTCATGTGTTGGAATTTCACACTTTTGGCCTCAGATTCGGATTTAAAGCACTTGAAAACCCCCTAGTTCCAATTTCCAGCTCAAAAGACCGTTGAGTTTGGCTAATAAACGGGTAGGAAGATCACACGTGACGTAGTAGTGCAAAGGAGCTGAGGGCCGCGAGGGGGCCGTGACGTCATCATGCAAATGAATTTCAAGAGCAAAAGAGAGTTTTAACATGTATCATGTTTTAGCCCTGGGGTCCTAGCAAATTTTGCGAGTCAATTTTTTTTCCGCGCACGAAACATATAGTGTTACAGTGATTTCCGCCTACAACCGAGTCGTTGCTAGGGAAATGGTACTTCGTCGTTTTTCATCCCACAAAATTCGTTGACCATTCGTTCGAAAGCTCTCGATTTATCCAACAATATTATGTTAACTACGGCGAAGTGCGTGTCCAACAAACTGAGTTATGAGCATGGTTATATAAATAATTGTTTACACACAGGTGATCATTCTCAATAATTGATATTGTGAACATGATTGCAACCACTTGTTAATTTCGAATCAATATCGAGGAGAAAACATGATACATGGTTGAAATTTTTGGTTCTAGAATTTTTTTCCCGAGACTTACTGGTCAGGTACTCATCATATAGCACCTTTTTAAAGCTCTTATCAAGATCTTTCTATTGAGCAAATAAAAAATAACCATGAAAATTCCCATTAGTAACTGCTGCGCACGAGCAAATATGAAATCCTTGTATCGAGCTCAATTTCCAGTTTTTGTTGTTGACTAGTCAAAACAACTTTCTATGTTTATTTAATTTCGCCTTTAGTTCCTAGAATGGCTTCCAGTCAGATTACAACTCCCGAGGGTGATCAGGAGAGAATGTAGCCCACTCAGCTCATTAGGATGGTGATCGTGGTTTTAATCGATTCTTGTTGTCTCAGATAAGCTCCCAGTCAAATTAAAAATTTCTAGGGTGAACAGGAGAGAATAATTACTTTACCTACTTGTGGTTTGCTTAATTTATAATGATAGCTACGCAGTGTGAAGCAATTTTGTTAATTACTAAGCTGTAGGTGGAATAGCAACAAATGGGTGTTGCTTACGCAGATGACTTTGATAGGCTTTTCCCGATTCATGATGTTACTGGTGGCTTGGAGGATTTTAAATACGGGTAAATTCATCTCGAGAACTTGCTGAATATTTTGCATAAAATCTCATTCAAATCGGCCCAGCATTTCAACGTAGTTGGGTTTACCACATACATACATAAATACACACATACCTACACTAATCAATATTAATATAAATAGAGCCGATGAAGCGTATAAAATATAAAAGGGAACAAAGAGAATCTAAGAAAAACACACAGCGACGAAGAAAATGCCAAAAAACCAACTGAGTCCTAATATGGCACAAGCGCCATAATAAGAATCTGAGCTATTGCCATATTAGGAAAACTAGGCAGTCGTTGAAAATTATAACTGGGTTGGGTGGATTATGAATTTAGGGCGAAATCAACTCTTTTTCTTGATTAGAAGATGAAACCGTTCTGATAATATAATCAAAAGATGAAAAAATCACTTAAGAACCTGGATATAAAAAATTGATTATGAAAAAAGGGGGGAAAATAAACTTTGCCAGACTGCCATATCGAACAGGTTATGTGTCGTTTGTAAGAGGTTATGTTATGATGATCTGATGACAGATGAGTAGATCTTGGAGATGCCATATTAGGGCACTTCCCCTTATTCAACACGAGCTGACCCACCAAATGAAAATTAATTATATAATTAACTAGCTGACCCGGTGCGCTTTGCTCCACTCAATAAAAGTAGAATTATAATGAAAAGTCAAATCACTCTGTTCTGTAGAATTTTCGTTTTTATCAATTAATTTATTTATTAATATTTTTAGTTTTTTCGTCTCATGCATAAATAAATGAATTTTGTGGTAATCCGACCCTTGATATAAGGAACGTATAATTGGCCTGTGAAAAACATGGTTCTTCTAAATTGATGCCGCAGACTTGGAGCGTCTGTCCTTGCGGTTTGTTGATGCTCATTGCAAATGCAAGGCGGATAGGAAACTGCAAACTTTGAATTCGAATGTCATGTCTGTTGGAATCATTGGAATTCTCAGTATCAACACATTCATTAAAGTCTCAAAGAGTCTCCCTATCAAATTTCAACTTTCTTGGGTGAACAGGAGAGAATTTAGCTCACTCAGCTGATCAGGAAAGAGCCCATAATTTCAATCGTCTCTTAATGTCCCAGAGAGTCTCCCTATCAAATTTCAACTTCCTAAGGTGAACAGGAGAAATTTAGCTCACTAAGCTTATCAGCTTTTACTCACTCAGTTGAAGTCCCGCCGAGGCTACATGCTGAATTAATGATCGGTAGTTAGATAGTGGAACCGGTAGACATAGAAATAGCCTTGTAAATATCAGCTGATATAATACCAATAGTAGAGTTATCAGGTGATATAGTTGGTAATCAGGTGGTATTTGTGTAAATTTTTCTTTCTCGGTCGATCACAAAGGTTAATGCAGAGGTTAATTTTCTCCCTTGTCATCCCTTGGGGTTGACTAAAAGTTAGTAATGCTGAAATTTCAGGCACAACCGCACCGATGTGTCATTTTTGTGGCGAATTTCGTAAGCTTTGCTCCAGTAGGTAGTTTGGAGAAAAGATACGGACAGTGGAGGAAGCCAATTCAATAAATTGATAAGGAATAATAAACCAAAACCGAGAATGCCCCTGCAGAAGAGCGGCAGTGCTGAATAAAACCCGCCGTACGTGACGGTCTAGAAGGCTAGTTTTAGGGGTGCTTCACAGGAGTCTACCAGTACGCATCAACGTGATCGTTCCAACGATCTATGTGACTATAGACCGTTCGATCATACAAATCTTTGTCAATTTTCTTCAAAATTAGGTACACGATTTGGTTTTGACTATTTTAGTATGAATGAACAACGAATTTTAAGTATTTAACCCATGCACAGTGGTCCTGATGAAAACGCAATGAAATTCATCAGCGATCATCTTGAGCCCATCCTCCAACTACCCTTCAATTTTAAGAGGATTCTGGATATTTGATCTTTAGAAATCTGGGTTTCAGAAAATTCTCGTCTGTGCTCTTATTGATTTTGTTGGAGATCAAACGGGGACTGTCCTGGGGCAAATCAACTCGCCCTCGAGAAGTAGGTAAATCAAAATTGAAATATAATTTAGTATAGTTTTGTTCTGGGTCAATGATTGATCACAGGCATACACACAGACACGGAACCACGGAAAATTGTGGAAAAAACCGCTTAGCGAATTTTTGTAAATAAAGCAAACTGTAGTAATGGTTCCAACAATTTTAAAATAAACATATTCCAAAATTTCCAAAATTCTTGTATATACATTTGAAAAATTGTTAAAATCCAGGAATCGTTTCAGAATTTTGGAAAATTTTATCATGGAACATACTTTCCACCATGTCCTAACTGCACAAAAGCGTTGCGTAGTGTGTTGCAAAAATGCGACCCCAAAGTAGGGTCTTATAATTTTCCACTAGCTACGTAACTACGTGCTTATAGAAACAGTCGGTGAGTTACAATTACATAATATGTTGTAATCTAGTTACGAAGACTGTTCTACAGAAAAGGTTGATTGTTCTATAATATATAATAATAGAAAACAAGAATACTTTTTTTGAAGGTGGTTTTTAGTAATAAACTTTATAAAAAAGACCTTCTGTCCTTACATTGGTTTTTTTTTATTAAACTCCAACGTTTCTCCCCAGGAACGGGGCTTCTTCAGGGAGATTAATATTCAAAAGTGTAAAATATCTACTTACTTATAGTTTTATTTTTGTTTGTTAAAAATCAAATTTAAAGTTATGGGTTTTTTTGAAAATCAAATTTAAAATTATTTACGTTTATGTAGGTAACGATGTTTTTTCGTATATTTTACCTAGTTCGCTGGTGACGGTGATTATAGCCCAACAATCAAATACGAGTAGATTTTGCTCAAGTTTCGAGTGTCTTTTCGGAAGTTAATTGAAGTTGAATTTTTTGTCTTAACCATTTCTAGAAATATTCTTTTTTGCAAATTTGATTCTCGTTCTACAATTTTGAAATTTTTGAAGTCCTTAGTATGTCTTAAAGATCTGCAATGGGCAACCAACGCGTTTTTTGTATCTTCTTGTCTTAGATCCAATTCATGTTTTGAAAAATGACGCCGAACGGACTAACACGTTTCCCCCACATAAACTTTTCCACACCCCACCACCTCCACAAGAGATCTGGTAGACCAAGTCTGAACGTTATTCTTTTGGTGTGAAATGTTTTAGTTTAGAAAATAGTGGTCTGTTTGTATTAAGTGTTCGAAATGCAATTTTGACGTGTTTATAGGGCTCGAAAATTTTTGTCATTTGCTCTGCCACCCTTGGAATTTAATTAAAAAAAAAAAAAAAAATTTAAGAACAGAAGGCCTTTTTTAAAAAGCTTGTTATAATCTGAACTTTCCGAATAAAGAAACGTTATTAGTAATAATGTTTTATAATTTTCTGCAATAAAATTCTGTGAAGACCCGAGGCCTGCTTTACATAATCATTGTTATACAAGCGTTATAAGCATGTTCCATGTTTTTTGAATGGAGCCGTCAGGTAAAAATTCTCTGAAAAGTTTATATATATATATATATATATATATATATATATATATATATATATATATATATATATATATCGAATGTATGTATGTGTCATTCCAGACGATAACTCTCCTTAGAATTTAGATGAAAAATACGTTCTTTCGAAAAGAAAAGAAAAGATGAGTTCGTTGCCGCAATAAATGACGGCACAACCTGATGAGCTCGATAACTAAGTAAGCACACTCCTACGCACACCAAAATACACACTTATTCCAAAGTATTTGCTAAATATGGCCAAAAATGGTAAAAAATCGTTAAAACAGTATTTTTTAGGAGATTATTACTTGGAAACAGTTGGTACAACAAAACAAAATTGTGTGGAACGTGTTTTTAAATTTCAATAAATTATGGTAGAAACCGTAGAAAAATTTAAAATACCTAAAACTGGTTTTAATACGTGTTTTTAAATTTCAATAAATTATTGTAGAAACCGTAGAAAAATTTAAAATACCTAAAACTGGTTTTAATACCTTATCATTACTAAAAACGTATTTTTGACATAAGTAATTCAATTATGTGCAAAGTGTTCAAAATTTCGAATCAGTTTGACATAAATATAAGACAGAAAATCACAATAATTTGCTCGAATATGATCATGTTGCAAGACTGGAACTTTGCAAACCTCCTGTACGAATGCATAGATTTCATACATTAATTTGGAAGCTAAATTCATATCTTTGATCAAGTAATTAGAGCATTATAGAACTCCAATCTTGACTATGGTTGCGGGGTTAAAATTTTAAACACCATAAAGTTATCAGATAGAAAATCAGATAAAAAATATGAGTAATAAAAGTTCTTCAAAAAATTCGCTTCAAGTGATTTTATAAGTTCCTGAGGAAAATGTGATAATTATTGTGATGTTACGAGTTCATACTGCTACTCATAAACTATCGTTCTTGTTCACATTTTTAATAAAACATCATAAGAAACAACCGTACAACAACCGCGCCCATGATGGTAGTTTGATACATTTTCGGAAAGCACTGTGAATCCTCGCTACAGTGATGTTCAATATTATTAGCTATTGGTTTTTTTTCAATACACTACACGTTCTGATTAATACAGTTGTTTTATTAAGTAGCCTTGCCTTATGGTGTTAGAAGATAACCGTCTACCAATCACAAAGTGAATTCCCGAACGATTCGGATGAAGAGGGGAAAAGAGGGATTCGCAAATCACACATGTCAGTATCACTTATTTTTTCAAAGGTTACGGAAAAGAGCTGATCTATCATTCCGTTTGCGAGTCATTCTATACTTTTCACCTTTTCAGGTACCTTTTGAAGACGCTCCAAACTATTATATAAAGGTTTATTATTTCTATAATAGATAGCTTCTCTTCGTAGATCCGTGGCCGATAGTGAATGATTATATAAATTTAACGACACCGATGGAAGACTTTCGACACTGCCAAGGACATGGCACAGGAACTTCCTCGTGGTCTTCACAGTATGTCGCCATTAAATGTTCAGAAATGTGCTGGGCAACCAAAAATTAAAACCTGACCAAAATCTGTTCAACATTGATAGGGGACCATCTAGGGCTAAATCCTCATTCTTCCTGAAAATTTCATTGAAATCCGATCAAAATTGTGGTAGTTATGGGTGTGGCAAGAAAGTATAGAAAGACAAACGCTCGCGCATGCGCACAGCGTACCTCTGATTCAATAATGATGATTGTCGTAAGGGACCTTTCCCGCATCATCCCTGAAAACCTGACTAAAATCTATTCAATATTGACGGACTTATGGCTATCACAAGAAAATTACGTTCACGCATGCGCAGAGCGTACTGCTGATTCAATCATGACGAAACTATTAGGGTACCATCTAGGGCTAAACCCACACGGCCCACCTGGATGTCTACGAAGCGTTGAATCGCTTTTCACCAGATAAGGAAACCCTTCATTTTTTAGACTTTTGAACCGCTATATCCTATTTCGCGCCCACCGTGTAGCGTCTCGGAGGCGGGAGCCGAAACGGGCGTTTGGGAGCCAATGCGGAAACACCCGAGGAGGAGATCCCTCGGATCTCGAGTGACCGCTGCTAATAGCTAAGCTTCTTCTTTGCTCTCTGCGATTATACAAAATCTACGACACTCTCCAGAACCTCAAAGGACGCCCGAAGGATGGAACCCAAAAGCGCTGGTTATCGACACCGAACTTACTCTACAGACCAATTATTCATCCCATAGTATCTTATGGAAGACAGGGTTTATCTCAAGTTCAAGTGCGAATTAGCCGCTAATTTTTGAGAGAAGGATCCTCCGAATCGAAAGGTATATGACCAATAAATAAAAATGGAAATAGGCAAAGGAAAACTAATGGAAAGTGTCTAAATTATATTCCGCACCGGACGTGGTCAATCAGATCAGGTTGAGCAATCTACGGGTTCATGAAGCGGAGATCGACCCGGAACCGTCGGGAGGATGACCTAGATGAGGATATTGCCAGGTTAGAAGGCTCGAAGCGGTTAGCAAAGGACTGAGAAGTTTGACAAAAACTCTTGAAGGAGGCTGAGGCCCACTCTGGGCTGTGCAGCCACTTGGATGCTTGAAAGGAGTAAAAATACTCTATTGTTATCCATTGAATGGATGTGGAAATTGCAATTTTGATTTGAATGAGGAGCTGGTGGGATCTTCGCGCTTACGGCTCGAAGTGGTTTTTGGAGTAGTTGTATAATTCGCAAATATTTTCGTCAGTATCTTTTTACTTTGTAGCCACAAGTAACCTACATTTGTCCATCAAAAGAATTATGGAATAACAAATAAAAGGAAGGGGTTTCATAGGATCTTTTCATTTCCTTTCAGCAGGACAAAAGGCATCCCCACCCTATTATAAATTAATGACGTCAAAAACGCATCAACAAGTAATACTCATTGATTCGCCGACATGAAGAGAAATCTATTCCTCAGTACGAGTTCTTGGAGCAGCTAGCTTTGCTACCTTTATCTGAAAGTTTCCTTTCCATTTGTGAATTCTCTCTTTTCACTTGTCAGAATCGCTCAAAAATTCACTTTGTTAACCTATTCAATCGGTTCTCTTGTAATGGTGGTATAGGAATGTACAAAACGTTTTTACAAGGGGGTACCAATGAAAATATTGACTGTATTACCTAACTACTTATATAGTGGAAAGCTTTTGGAATGAAACATCTAATTCTCAGGTTGAGTTGTTTGTTTAGTTGAACAAGCTAATGATTGAATGTAAATAAAACTTTCTTACGCGACTATTCCAACTGTAAGTACCTATTTAATTTTGTAGGATCTACTTATAATCCGTAGGCATTACTACCATTACAACCAATCGGAAGCAATATCACCCCCTTCCCTTCACAATAGTCTCGATTCTTTGTCCTCCTCCTCCTGCGACTTCCTTCATCCCTAGAGCCAGCGTCGGGTAAACCTGGGCGTCCTCCCCCCTTTATTTCATTTATTTATCTATTTACTAATTTTTTTCAATTTAATGGTGTGCCCCCTCCGCCTTTCAGCGAAGATTTGTGAAAAAAAGAAAAAAAAAAGTGTGTGCTACATTTTGTCGACGCTGCCCAGGCCAAAATTCTAAACAGAGTTTTGAGATTCCTTCCTTTGTTCGATCCCACTTTCAATCTAGTTTTGCAACAAAACCCAAACATATGTGAATTTCATGGTGGACAACAGGGAACGGAGGGGATAAAGCCGAAAAAACGTTGTTTTTCTGAGAAAATTTCTCGATGCCACCCAGGCTAAAATTCACAACCGATTTTTGTGATTCCTATTTTGCTCCATTAAGAATTGACAGATTTTTGTGATTATTTTTTTGTTCAATTATCAATGTTTTAGTTCTGGCACATATATCAGGAATTTCAAATTATAATATGGAAGGGGTGGAATAGCGGGGTCAAAACCGATAAATCATGATTTTTCAACTATTCCCGTTAGATTTTCGTGATTCTTTTGTGGATATTCAGTTATGAATTCGGTCTAATTTTGGAACGTACTATCTCAGTAGTTTCAAATTTAATTATGGAAGGTGGTGGGGGGTGAATTGAGGGGGTAATAGTTATGAATCTTGATGTTTCAACTATTCTCGTCAGATTTTCGTAATTAATTTTATGTTTAATTACGAATTTGGTCTAGTTTTGGAACACATGTAAGATATTACTAATTCCACGGTGAAAGGGAGTGGATGGAAGGGTAATAACGATACCTCATGATATTTTTGTGATAAATTGTGGTATTCTCGATGTATTTGTTCGATCCAGGAGGGGGCCAATGAGGGGAGGAGGGAGGGGATTCTGGGAAATCATGATTTGCTAGCGAATTTCCGTAAAAAACGAAGCTATTGAAATGGCTCAAAAAATTTTTAAATCAAAATTTTCGGAAAATTTCTTCATTGAAATCCATTTTGAGACATTCTGAAACGAATCTAGAGCTTAACGCTTTTTAATATATATATATATATATATATATATATATATATATATATATATATATATATATATATATATATATATATATATATATATATATATATATGTGACATGTATGTATATATTTATGTATACATGTTTCATTCCAGACCATAACTCTCCTTAGGATTGAGATAAAAATTCCGTTTTTGCGCCAACAAATCAAGCTTTCCAAACGAAAGGATGAGTTCGTTCGCCAACACTATTTGAGTTCATTAAATTAGTCAAATTTAAAAAAATTGCTCAATGAATGACTAAAAATGGCCGTTTTAATGTTATGATGTAGAAAACAGCAAATTTTGTCATATTACAGGGTAGTCTAAGTAGGGCGGTTTTTCCTGCTCATAGATATGCCGTAATCATAGAAAATTGGAACATATTTTCCATAAAATATCCCAACTACGATAAAGCTCGGTGGCTGAAGACGAGACCGTGCCGACCCCTTGAGACAGCTGATTTCACGCTTAGGCGTAAAGCGCACTAAAGCGGAAGATGGGACCCGATGAATCACATAATTTTCTTTCTAACCTTCAACACAAAGCGGTTTAGTGGGCGCTGTTAATAACCAACCCCAATCAAATCAACGTAACTTTCCAATTACCTTCCCCTCCATCCCACTCAGTTCTTCTCCTATCAAACAAAATATTTATTGCTACTGTGAAGTGCCGACGAAATTGAATACCGATTCCAATGTTCTTTGAACGGCTAATTCTGTTTTCATTAACAACGAACTTAACAGTGAGGTATTCGTTGAAACCCGAAATAGGCTTTTCATTGATATCGACCTTTTGTGGTTTTCAAAAAAAAAAGCTAAAAAATGCTGTATTAAAAAAAGATTCTCTATTGTTTCATTTTCCTCTAATTATCCCTATTGTTTTACACTGTAAATATTAATCTTTGTTGTTTTAAAAGTTGTATTTAATGCATATTGGTTTATCAATTATCAAAAATTATTCAACAGTTTTTCTGTGTGCAATTTTATTCGATGTCAATTCTTATGTATTTTGTCATATTCTGGAAAAATAAAAAAATAACAAATAATAGAATAAAGTAAACTAAAAATGAAGGATGTTTGGAAAGAATGTTTGGTTATATTATATTATTTATTCATAAATAATAATAATACTTATGAGTAGGTAGCATTTTTATGAAGCTGTTACTCGGGCTGATGACGCCGATAAGGCGAAATATTCTTGATATTTTGTGAGTGATCTTCATTTGTAAGGATTAAATACATTTCCCGACTATCTATTACGTCTAAAAAAAATAAAGAAAATAAATAAATAAATAGATGGATAAAAAAAAAAATTAAAATATATATATATATACCTATATATATATATATATATATATATATATATATATATATATATATATATATATATATATATATATATATATAAAGAAAAGAAAAAATAATAACACAAAACTATTTTTAATATTTCGGCTTCTGCCTTTTTCGAAACTACAAGAGAAAATGATTAATTTGGGATGTTTGCAACTTTGGCAAGGAATTTACGTAACTTTGGATATCGCTTCAACGTATAATACGAGTATTTAGGCCTGGAGAATAGTATTTAGGCCTGGAGAATAGTTAGCACCTAACACGTTACCTACTATGGGCTTTTTCCGATTGGTGAAGCATTCGCTTGTTGTCGTTGGGCCTCATTTTCTTCAAGACCTGAATGCCAAGACAATCATCAAAAGTTGAATTATGGGCAATGGCATGTCAGCTTACAGGAAGATCATCGTCAGACCGAACCACGGATGCCCGATGGTTGTTTACACTCAAGTAGAGTGGAGTTTCTGCTTTCCCACGTAAAAGGCAGGACACTCTTTACAAACCAACTCATACACACACACATAGGTGTCTGACATTCTGCTGATCCTTTGCATGTGTATGAGTTGGGATTGTTCGTAGACTTGAAAACTTCATCCTCAATAAATATAGGGCGAACTTTGCAGCAGCGCTTCTTACATGGGTTACATTCTTACTGAAACTCCACTCAACTTCACCAGAACTTCACTTTTCCAACACATTTCCACATAGCACAAAGCTTACTAAAATGTAGGTTTTTCGGTGTTTTCACAAGTTGGTGTTCCAAATATCAATAAATGGACATCATTGCGAGGTTCAGCACGAAAAAATACTCCAAAATCATGTTTCACATGTGGCAATGGAGTATCTTCAAACTCAGATATTGCACTTTTAGAGTGAAATTGCGCACTTTTGGCGCCCGTTTGCGCGCACCTAAAAATCGAGTGATGGGCCATTTCTTCATGAAATTTCACGCAAAATTCAAATCTGCTATAAAACATGGGGGTTCACATTTAAAATAACGAAGTTTATGTCAATTGCGCACGTTTGCAATGCGCAATTTTGTCATTTTTAGACTTTAGAAGAATAGCGTTGTTGGTCTGATTTTTTTTTCGTCCACAATTAAAGCAGGGCTCGGAGCTTAGTTACTAGGACACCCTGTATATATATATATATATATATATATATATATATATATATATATATATATATATATATATATATATATATATATATATATATATATATATACAATAGTATTAATGACCAGATTTCAAAACCCTTAGAACGACTGTCTAGTTTTATATACCATATCATGGATTTAGGTAGCCCCCCGAGGTGCAATGGGGTCCTAAATCCTCGATAAAGAGGTAGAGGAGGATGACAGTATCCCGTCAGAGAGCTACCACTCCTACTAATAGCATTAATGAGCCATGTTCGGAGTAGATTGGTTTCCAGGGACCTGGATCACCCATCCAACGTCAAACTCAGCTTCTCAAAAACACGAGGAAGGCTTGCGACGCCCGTTGTTCACCAACGGAGCGACGACAGCGCATTCTCTGAGATCCCGACGGGAACTCTATGACGGGAACTCTGTCACACTTCTCCACTTAAAGACATACTTGATTGAAGATCAAGTATGTTAACTAGGTGGAATAGTTACTGGCTGAGAACTGATGCTCATTAATAAATAGCTGCACTGGCGATTGAGGATGGGAAAAGAGAAATTAAAACAGTATGGATTGTCAATGAATCTTCATTAGGTAATTAACCCCCTATCAAAGATTGGAACAATCGGGAATAAACGGTGGCTCAAGTATGGAGATTCATACCTTATGGAAAATAAAAGAGATATATTAATATGCCCAACATTGGGGACTTAAATTGGGTATTAGCCCTGGAAATTGAATAATTGGGAACAATGCCCTTGAATAAGTGGGGAACCAAGCGCATTCTCTGAGATCCCGACGGGAACTCTATGACGGGAACTCTGTCACAACCTATACAAAAATAGAAATGATGTATTATCATGTTTATTTTTTAGGACGTCCTTCTGAAGCTATGGCTTTTAGGCAAGGCTTTGTTAATAAGAGGGACGCATGTTGGAATTGACCCAGGGGGTAGGGGACAACCCAAGCATGAGAAAAAAAATTACCGCTCACAAATCCGTTTCAGACCGAATTCGTGAAAAAAACCCCTAGGTGTATGTATGTGTCTCTGTGTATGTATGTGTCTATGTGTATGTGTGCGACTGCCAAATTTTGTCGACGCTGCGCAAGCCACAATTCTCAACCGATTATTGAGATTCTTTCTTTTTTGATCCCAATTTCAGTCTAGTTGTGCAACGAGCCCCGGAAATTTCGAATTCCATGATGGAAGAGGGAGAATGGAGGGGGTAAAACCGAAAAAGCGTGGTTTTTTCGACAAATTTTGTCTACGTCACCCCGCTTATAATTATTCTCAACAGATTTTTGTGATTCTTATTTGGTTGGATCCTTGGGAATTTAGGATTTTCTGTCGTGGTGGGTGGTGGAGGGACCGATTCTTTCAAGCGCTGCCCAAGCTACAAATCTCGACCGATTTTCGTGATTTTTATTTTATTCCATTACGAATTCGATATAGTTTTGGAACTTATTTTAGAAGTTTCAAATTCCATCATGGGAGGTGGGGAAGGGGGGATAGTGATAAATGATGGTGTTTTAACTATTCCCAACTGAATTTCGTGATTCTTTTTTTTGTTCAACTTTGAATTCGGTCTAGTATATTAGAGTTTAAAATTTCATTATGGAAGGGGTGAATGGAGGGGGTAATAGTAATAAATCATGATGTTTTAACTATTCTCGCCTGATTTTTTTTTTTTTTTCAATTATGAATTTGGCTTCATCAGGGACGTTCCTGTAATGCATGCCTTACTTACCAATATGTTTGTATAGGTATATAAAACTAGACAGTCGTTTTATGGGGTTTGAAACCTGGTCACATTAGCAATTATATAGGTAGGTAAGTACCTAGCATAGGAAGGTCACTCTCTCTTAGAGCTAGTACTGTACTGGTCTTATAATATTATGTTACTTTGTTGCTTAAATTGGTGTTTTTATGTAGTGCACTGGAGGGTACCTAACTACTATAAGTGACCAAATTCAGAGGTTCGATGCGTTGGCCACCCAAGCCGCCGATGATTGAACTCTCGACCTTTGTCGGCTCAATCAGACACTTTGACAGGGCCATCCTGACCTCTCAGTCACTAGTTTACAAAGATATTTAATACCCAATAAATTTATTCGCAAGTTTATAAGCCTCGATTTACAACTTTAAGTCCTACGACAATCATGGGAATCAAGATAAGTGTTCTTTGTTTTGGTGGTTTTTTTGTGGATTTATTATTTTCAAGAAAGGGCTTTGTAATCGACCAGGAATTTTTTTTTAACCCCCTCATCGAAAATTAAACAAGCGTTCTGCATGGAAGAGCTACCAAATAGAGAAATAATAAACCTGAGTAATACTTTTTCAGCATTTTAATTTCAATGATACACTCTGCAGTCCATAGTTACCTTATCAAGATTCACTCCAAGAAGAAAAATAAAACATTTCTTTTTAAATTTGAGCATTTTGTGCGCATAAAATGATCACATTTATGGAAAAAATTTATTATTTTATCATTCATGAGAGACGGTGTAATGCGGAGCAAAATGAGAAACTACTCATCAATGCTCTAACACGGGCTTTGCGTAATGTTGTGATATCTATTGATAAACGGGTAACCAACTACTCCTATAAGTAAAATATATTCACTAACAATTTAAACACGCGAATTTTCTGAATAAACAATTTTATATTTTCTTCTATTCTATTCGTCCTGAATGGAGAACCATCGTCTAATAGGGCTGAGACTGCTGAAGTTAACTTGTCAATCTACAGTGCGATAAAAATGTACATGAAATCCTTCTGTAATCCTATGGGTTACAGCAGTCGGCGTCGCATCAGTTAAAACAGATAAATCCAAGATTCTTCCACTAGTTCCACTTTTTTGATCAAGTTTTTATAAATGCACATATAAAAAGAACAGGTAAGGAAAAAGCTTCAAAATGAAAATGAAGCCACATCAGAAGTCTTCTTCGTAATTTCCATTACATTATCCTTCTAATTATATATTCATTAATTTAATATAGGATTTTGCGATTGAATTAAACATTTTACCGAATGAATCAAACCTTTTGCCAAATGAATTAAACCTTTTTGATGAAATAATTCCTCCTTTTCCCAAAATAATTAAACCTCTTCCCAAGACAAATAAACTTATTTCCAAAACTATTACCTTTTCCCAAAACAGTTAAACCGCTAGAAAAAAAGGATGTAATAGTAGTAAATAAACGGCATGAAAACCATTATAAAGTCAAAGAGCAACTCATGTTGTTAGCAAATGACTATAATGTTTGATCGCCCATACTCGCCGATGTTAGACAGGGTGGAAAATTAGACAGGCTTTCTTTAAAATCAAGATTGCAGCAAGAAGTATATCGGGCGCTTTGAGTAACGGAAAAACATGGGGGAAAAAAATTTTTAGTTTACCGTAACCGAGAGTTTTAGTTGACCATTCAGAAAGGTCTAAAGATGAGAAAAACATCACTAGTTGAACCTACATTGGTCACTTTATCACGACAATACACGAAACAAAAGGATGCTGAGGGACAACAAGATACAGTCGAAAGACACTAGTGATTTTTCTCGCACGGGGTACGGTTCTCCGCTACAAAAAACGATGGCCGGGCCTGTGAGAGGTATGTACAAACATATTTTATGACATTTGGGCCAGTACCATTGAATTTTTAAAATGTGCAATAAGCAGATGTCAAACTAGTTTACGAAAACACGATTTGTAAACTTCAAAAAGCATTTTCTCCAAAAAGCTAAAATCATTCCTGGGATTTTGTCTTTAAATTTTTTATTTTTTAAGATTATTAAAACAAGTATTTTTGTCACTTCACTCAGCATTTTCATCACTTAAAAAACGTCTGCATTCAAGCAATGTCTCAACTGTATTTCTGGGTAGCTTCATGCCTAACTAATGTGTGATATGAGATAGTGTTTCTACACTTAATTCCCTAAGCCCTGAGGATGAACAATAAATTGTTTGAAACGTTGGCGTAAAGGAGTCATCTCAATTCGGACCAACCCTTGAAAACCCCCAAAACATAGTTTAAAATGTACGTTAAAACCTGAATCGTAAGAAAACATTTTTTTTTTCTCCAAAACTTTCCTTGAAGACAGAAGACTACTCAAAAATCCTCATGAGAGATGTATACATACGAAAAATGGGTTGAGAGGAATAATTATGAAGACATCAAATTTTATTAAAGAAATGCATCATTTAGACGATAACGATGGCGTTGCTAATACCCTGGATAAATGATGAAAATTGACCGCCTTAACCCTCAGAAGGATGTAGGATTCCTGTAAAGGATATCGGAGCTCATTTCTGACAAGAAATAAGACATATCTGGATGAAACTCTTATTTGTCCCGACTCTCTCATCAAATTTATTGACCAAGCAGTCCCGGCTGATAGGTGGCCCGGTTGTAGGTGGAAGTTTTTTGAGGAGTTCAAAATAGAATCAGATTCGGCATATTCCGATTTCTCAGAATCGAACCAAGTTTTTGAACTTACATAAGAACCTAGGCACTATTCCATAATGATTGTAATATTAATTATTTATCTACTTAAGAAGAGTATCTATATTTCAGCTTAAAATGCTGTGATGTTTATATTTTAAATTAATTTTATGAAGATTTGATGAATTTTATTATTGATTTTTATTAGTTCAGTTAATGTTGTGATGAATGAAAGTTTATTTTTCCCCTATGTTTTTTATTTCTTTTTTCTTTAAATAAATTTCTTCAACGTTTCTTTCGAGTTGGTTCTAGATTTTAAGCTATCCGTATAGCGTTTTGGCCAAAAATATCAAAAAAGATTTTAAAAAGTGGTTTTTAGGATAAATAACTATGAAGGCCATTCAGGGACCCCTATTACATGGTATATTCGTAAACAGCGTCAAATTTCTTATAAGAATTCGTAGGAAACGGAATTTTGTCCATCCCGATCATATACTCGAAGCACTGTGCATCGAGAAGAGCACATTCTTCCGCAAGTAATTGCTATGAGGAATTAACTGTAATTTGGTATTCATTGTTCGTTGACCCATAGATCGTTCACCACGTCTTTGTTATATAAAGTTTTCTGTAGTTCTTAATCCCTGATTAAACTGTTTCGAAATTCGATTACAGGACGGACAATTCATTAGTCTCGGAAGAGGTTCGATTGTATTGGGAAAAGGTTTAATTATTTTGGAAAAAAATTTAATTGTATTATAAAGAGACTGAATTTTATTGGGAAAAGGATGAAGTATTTTGGCAAAAGGTTTGGTTCATTTGGCAAAAGGTTTGGTTCATTTGGTAAATCCTGAATAAGAACCCTGAATTTTCCAAATGAATAATTGAAAGGTAGCTGCACTGATATGATAACGTGATTTACTCAGTGAGACACTTCTGTTAACGACCCTGCTTCGTAACCATTTAAATGCTTCCTTGTGACATCTACCTGACAATAAAAGTGAATTTAAAATGTCCAATCCTTATGCGTAGCAGTAAATGTTAATCTTACTATTGATAGTTTTGCTGCAAACCAGATGAAGTTGAAGGAAATGTGAGTAGGTTTTTAGGTATAATATGGGAGCCTGGCAATTTCGCATTGTCAAAACAAATAAAAGACTGATCATAAAAATTATAGCACCTTTGGTTAATTCGCATTTTGACCTTAATACTCTTTGTAGTTTACTTTAGATTGTGGATACATATCGAACTTTTTTCTTTTTTTTAGTAGGTACTACCAAAGTTAATGAGGTGGATAAATCGGATTCCCATCGTGATAACATTACGACAGACTATTCAGGCTTTGTTACACTGTAGCTGATAATAGTTCTTAATGAGTGCATGGAAGTTTGATCTATCACTCAACGTATATAAAGTCAACTCGACTGTAGAAGTTTCAGCGGGTATTGGACTTGGAAATAGTAAAACTGTCAAGGTTCAAAACCCTTTTTTAGTCTGACTTGTTTGTGGGATTGTTAATTTATAGGACCTGTGCAACCTAACGATATACGGAGTTACGAATAGTTATATTTAATAGGGTAATGAAGGCCTTGCAGATCTCACTTGTAGCTAACTACTGAAACCTAAAGCCCTGTGACAGTTTGCTTTTTGAGATGAGTATTGTACATAAACCACCAAGGAAACCTAAAACTCACTGAATGAAGATTCACTCAACCTTGAATGAAATCACCCATAAAAATGTGTAGGTACAGGAGAATAACATGCAGCTCTAATAATGAAAAAGCTGTTTTTTTCTCCATATTTCCTCCTCTATCGTGGAAAAACGAGTCATGAAATATGGTTTTGGGCTACCTTAGTTACTAGGTAGCTTGTTAGTTGTCACTGCCATAAATGACCTCCCCCTCCCTCCACCCAAGTTAATAGTTCTTTCTACAGTTACTCAACGTCAAGAGGCGATAATTATTAATTTTAAATAATTACTAATAGATTAAAAAACCTACCAGTTAACCTGGCACCTGACTACTCCTCCAGAAGCTAAACGATATTCATAACTGCTGCTAAAATTAGCAGACGCTAACGGCCAAACAAACAGGTGAAAATTTCAGGTATTGAACCATTGCTATCGATCGAGAAAAATGTAAAACCCCTTTCGAAATTTTTTGATGGCTTTCGATCCTTGTACGTAGATTCTATAAACCGAAATAACGGCCGTTCGTTCGGGGTTGTTTTCCCCAAAAAACTGCACCGGAGTTTACGAAATCATGTTCAAAGCGTAGTTCATCCGAGGATTCAACACAGTATGACCGAACGATGGCAACGACAAAACGAAATTAACTTTACATTTAATGCACTTACTGACTCTCAGGTTTTTTATTTAGCACCATCTTTTTCCACTTGTTTCAGATACCCTTAACATTGAAATTCATGCCGAAAAAGTTTCCTCGGTGTATTTTTAAGTTTTTATCAATTTTCCCACTTATTCGGCAGTGTTTTCAAAAGCTCTGCGAAGCTCCTGCTGCAAAAAAAATTCTCAACTGATTTTAGATTCAGTCTGATGCCCTTTGAACGTTCAAAACAGCCTTCCAACAGCCAACCAGTTTACAGTATTTGTTTTCCCATATTATTGCTGACAAAACCGTGAAATCCAACATAATAAGTAGATATGGTAGTGGACCCCATGTGTGGCACATGATTTTGCACTATATTTCAAAGCAGAGTCGAATGCAATGTATTCGAGATCTCATGCATAAACCAATCGAGAAATGATAATTTTTCTGAAGAATGTTCAAAACTCAGGATATTTTCGCAGTTATATCGTTTAGAGACCCAATACAACCTTTTCCAGACCATATTAAACATTTTCCAAACCAAATTGAGCTTTTTGGTTTGGAAAATGTGTGAATTGGTATGTAAAAGGTTGTATATGGTCTGGAAATGCTATAAACGTCATTTTCACCCTCAAATTCCGCTGTGACAATAAAATTGAACGCAATTGATAATCTGCTAAAGTAGCAGAAGTTCCAGTCATTCAATTCAAGGAGCGACTTTTTTTCTTCAGAAAACTAATGGAACAGTGTGCTGGGGCTAGTTGCAATGGATTCAGCACCCTAAAAAATATATTCCACGAAAACCTACATGCCAATGTAACTGAATCCCTCGAAATCCCCCATTTTTGTATCCATTTTCTTCTATAGCACCCATGGGTGTGGAGTGGTCGTTATAGGACCCACCTTAATCGACTCTACGTACAAAATAACATCGAAAACGACACCTCACGCGCCTATGTATCCAAAAACACCAAACCCCCATTTTTGCACCCATTTTTCACCTTTAGGTGTGAAGTAATCGGGGGAGATGTTTGGACCAACTAGGGACCAAACAGAACCTTTGTGCAAAATTGCAAAATGTTAAAAATGATTCTAGAGGTTTTTGCCTCTTTTTATGGTTTTTGGACCATTTTGCGCCGTAAGGTCTCCAAAAGCAGACCGACTGCTTTTGGACACCTCATTCTCAACTTGGTTGGGGACCGGATATGTCGGAGTTATAAGCAAATAAAAACGAACTCTTCCTTGGAAAAAAAAAAAAAAAAAAAAAAAAAAAAAAACCTTACTAGATGGGGAGAAAAACATGAAAAAAGGACTTCAAAACTGTTGCTCAAAATGCCCATTCGAAGTTCTTTTTTTCAACAACTTTGCTCGCTCGCGGAACGGGTTGCGCGCGGTAAAAAAAAAATTGAATGAGGGGTTGTAAATTCATGTGATTTTGCAAAGAATATGCAATAAAAAAGGGGGTTCCCATTTGAAAAAACAAAGTTTATGTAACTTGCGCCACTTCTGGTGTTAGTGGCGCAGGCGAAAGTACATATTTTTCCTGAGATCTACGAAAAAAATATTATGAAGAATGGTGTTGGTCCCAATTTTTCACGCTGAACTCAGGGGAAATGAAGGAGGGTGTAAACTTTCCGTGGGACACCCTGTATATATATGGAAAGCGTTTACCTCTAGGATTCTTTTCAGAACCCCTCAAAACGGTTCTACAAAAACTTGCTAAAAAACACAAATATAATTCCAATGTTTTTTGAGCGTTTTTGTCATTGGTGGTGATAACAAATAAATATAATCAATGACCCAATATCATAGAGGGATAGCAGAATTTATTGAGTACCCGTGATATTGTGTTGTTTTCGAAAAGTCCCGATCGTAAGAGGGCGATAACGGACAACACCTAGGTTTTAGTAACGACCGACGTTTTTTTTTCATGAATTAATCATGGTGCTTTGGGAGAATAGAATCGATGGCTTCTCTGTAGACTCGGTAATCAGTTTACGCAACGTTCGTTAAGCCGTTGTTTATTCGAGGGTGTTATTTAAATCTTTCAGTGGGTTGTTCTGATTCGGATGTAAAAATCTATATTGTCCACGTCTCTTTATATATTCTGTAAATTCTAAAAGTTTTTGTAAAATTATTTGTCATTGATGGAGTTTGTTTATACTAATCCCTAATATGGTGGTAATTAAATAAACTGTTTAATCCAGGATTTCCGCAATATCCAGAAACCTGCATTTCACATTATTTATTCATGTTTGTGATCGTATTATCATATTTTATCAGTATCGTCCGGATCTTAAGGACCTTATTTTCTCAAAATAAACCCTTGAAATCAAGAAAAAGATCAAAATTCTTAAACAAAATTCCAAAATAGAGAATGAGTTCATTGGCCAACAATTTTTGAGCACATTAAACTGGTCAAATTTTGAAAAATTTACTGAAAAAATCACTAAAAATGGCTTAAAACGGCCAAAAATCGTTTAATTCGTAATTTTGAGAAGAATTTGAGTCAAAACTAAGATATTCACGATTAACTAGGACAATTAAAAATTTTTGCTGAAAATTATTCCGAAAAACGTACCTACTTAAATTTCATCATTGTTTGCTACAAAAAAATTCCATAAAAACGAAAATGTAAAAAATCTAAAAAATCCAAAATCTCTTTTAAATAGCCGAATTTTATTAAGTATGATTATATTTTGGCCATAAAATTGGGTTTTAACAATTTCTTTCTACTGAAATTGCTTAAATTTCATTACAATTTAATATAACGCAATACAATAGATAGTTTAAGAAAATTTGCTCATACGATCATGCTGTATGACTGGAACTTTTTTGAAATTGAAAAAATTTAATGTGCTCAAAAAAGTTGGCCAACAAACTCATCCGTTCGTTTGGAAACCTTGATTTTTTGGCGCAAGAACGGAATTTTTTTTCTCATTCCTATGGAGAGTTATCGTCTGGAATGACACATATATATACTTATATATGAAAAAGCGCCAAACTCTAGGATTCATTTCAGAATGTCTCAAAACAAATGTCTCAAAATTTTCAAAAATTTTGATTTCAAATTATTTTGAGCCATTGCAATAGCTTCATTTTCAACGATAATTCGCTAAAATAAGAGAAATCTTGAAGATCCGAACCCAGTATCTTGATAATTTTCCAAACGAAAGGAGTTCGTTGGCCAACACTTTTTGAACACATTAAATTGGTCAAGTTAGAAAAAATGTGCTAAAATAATCACTAAAAATAACTAAAAACGGTCAAAAATCGTCAAATTTATAGTTTTATCAGAGGTTTTCAAAATTGTTAAAAAGTTTATCAACAATGAACTAAAACATTTAAAACTTTATTCACAAAATTATGGTGAAAAATGTACTTAAATTTCATATTTATATTTGCTGAAAAATCGATTTAGAAACCTGAAAAATTGCTAAACATTCAAAATCTGTTTTTAATTGTAGAATATAATTTAGGACGAGTTTATTTGCCACAAAATTTGTGGTTAACAATTTCTTTGACTGAAAGTGCTCAAATTTCAAAACAAATTAACATAATATAGCACGATAATCTACAAAAATTGTGGAGCGGTCTCTGCAATTTGACCAATTTAATGTTCTCAAAATGTTTTATCGACTTTTGTGAAGCAAATAATAATGAAATTATGAACGATTTTCATAAAAATGTTACATTTTGCAAATAAGTACATTTCTAAATGGTCTAGTTCAGAGTTGAAATTATTTGTATGAGTGATATTTCGCTTACTTTCGAAGAAAAGCTCCGGTCATGCAGCATGATCGTATGAGCGAATTTTCGTAAGTTATCTTACTATATTATGTTAAATTGTTTTGAAATTTTAGCTTTTTGAGTGCAAAGAAATTGTTAATTATTATTTTTGTGACAAAAGACGTATTCTAAATAGTAATCTGATTATCAATAAGAGATCTTGGATTTTTAGGTTTTTTAAAACCGTTTTTATCGATTTTGTAGCAAATTTTAATGAAATTTAAGTAAATTTTTCAGCCTAATTTTGCATATACATTTTTTAATTTTACGTTATACATTTTATAAACTTTATTTGAGCAATATTCTACTAAAAATTAAAAATGTAGCGATTTTTAGCAGTTTTTAAAAATTAATTATGCTGCATGACTGAGTACTTTGTTTTTTGAGATGTGTGCCATTTGCTGTGCTCAAGAATAGCTGTTCTACAAACTCTTCCTTTCTTTTGTAATGTGTGATTATTTAGATATGACTATTAAATGCCCACCAGTTGAAGTAAGAGCCTCTCTGGAAGCGGGTGATGATACCACGGAGCACTCCTGCCAAGATGCCCAACTCGAGTACCCATTATTAAAAATTATATATATAAACTCCCTTCAAAAGTGGAGGGGGCACACCCATAAACAGGAAAAGAAAAAACTAAATTAACTAGTGGGGAAGGCGCCTAGGTTCACCCAACGATGCAGGTGCGAATGTGAAATGCTAGTATCAAACTTGATTGACACAGTTTTCTTCGATCTTGATGCAGTTTTGAGAAAATGAGCGGTTTAGTCTATAGATAGTTTCCTATCAGCTTCATTTTTCTCAAATCGGTACTTCCTTCTGAACATGTGCTAACGTAAATTTCATCAAAAATAATTTTGCATACCCTGTTTGTTTCTTCTCGCAAATTAGAAGGACAGTTGGGAGATGACGATTTGATTATTTCATATCGATTTCAACATGATGGGATCATTATTAAGTGCTGTGCATGCGCGAATGTGAAATCCTTCACATCCTTTCCAAGTCTAAGTTGCGAATGTGAAATCCTTTACAAGTCTAATTCCACAGTTTCTATTCGATTTTGATGACATTTTCAGGGAATGTGCAGATAAAGCTGCAGATGGTCCTCTTTTCGTTGCATTGCTCTCAAATCAATACTTCGGTCTGCGCATGACCAAACGTAAAGTACATCTAGATCATTTTTTTGTTTCCTAATTGAGCGATTTAAACGTTTTACGCTTCATCTTGGTTTACTATTTCCTCCGAACACGGAGAACTCACAATGGAATTATTTAAAACATTTAGCAATGATATAAACATCCATGTTACGGATACGAGGAAGCTTTACGCCACACCCAACTTTTTAAAACTTTAAAATTGTTCTTTACTTACTGCATAGGTAAACAATTCAGTAAAATGAGCAATTATCGTGATTATACCGTGACTTATACTGGTCAGTATAATCTAAGCTGTAAAGGATAGGCTAGGAAATTCATGACTAATTCCTAGTGGTTTTTTTTTTTTTTTTTTTTTTTTTTTGGTCGTAAAATCGTACACGTTCTTCCTGTTCTACTTACTCAATTAATGGTCTATTACATTTTCTTTAAATTAACTTCATATCAGGGATATGTTACTGTTGTGTAATATTTAGCTAGATGCATAAATTTCTCTATATGGCTAGTCTCGCATTATTGCCAAGCCTTAAAAAACCACAGCAAGGAGACGTGCCGAGGTAAGTAACAAAGTAAAATTTCGGCCCCACATTGGCACCCTACCGGTCTCACCCTGTCGACTCAAATTAATTTTCTTTGTAGATCCTGAGTGGGACATGCCAAATATGCAACGGTTGATTGATTATATTATAAGCTGAAACCAGGCATTGAAATGCATGTTTTCAGGATTTCTTCATTTTTTCCCGTCTCACCTGATTCTTTACTGAACCACTTCTCCCAATTCTCCTCGACCAATCTTGATGAAATTTGAAATGTAGGCTATATTTGGCCTGATTAAGTGCCTTTTGGGGTTTGGTGCCCTTACGACCAAGTGGTGGGGGTTGTAAGGAAGGGGTAAATATCAATTTCTTTCCATAGGAAGTTGAAATGTTGATAGCGAGATGTCGTCCCTCGAATGCACATTCGGTTTGTGCTTTTTGTGTTGACTGATGGCATTTTACGATTATTTAGAACCAAAGAAAAAGCTAAAGGAACTGGCGTTCTCCCACTCGGAGAAAGAGCACCCTCTACACCTCATAAATAACCATTTTCTATCTATGCCCATTCGGTCCACACTAAAAACTAAAGAGGGAACAAAATTATTCAATTCAATTCCTGTTCTTATCAATACCGAGATTGGTCAAAATGGAAAACACTTTGGGACAATCAAAGAAAAAAGTGCTAAAGGAGCTTTTGCTGACGCGCACGATAACCTTTACTCTTTACGTCACAGGTGAGTAAAGTTGAATATACCTTCTTTTTTATCAATATATCGTCATTGGAAATCAAATTAAGTTATTGTTAATATTGTTCTTTTGTTGAAGGAGGTGGCAAAGAAAAAAATGACAAGAGACAAATAGTAATATAAATAATGATAAATAAAGAACCCATTTGTAGGAGGTGGTTTGGTAAGTGAGAAGTCGAGCAACAATTCATCCAAGTTTACGCCCCTATAACAATCCGATATCGAACATTCAACGCTGAATGCCGGTTGAATTCAAATTCATAATTACGGACAATCTCCGTTCAATAGTCAAACCGCGTCTTGAACTTGGATCAAAATCTTGGTGAAACCGGCACAAATGGGCTTGTGGGAAGAGGTAACAAATTTTTTGCTCCTGCGGGGAGCCGTACCCCCAGCCTCCTACGCGGTCAGCATCCATAGCAACTGCGCTTCAGTGTGTTTGTAAGTAGATAATGAAAGATCAGCATCATTCAAAGCTATACCTAGGCTAATGATAAACCTAAAAAAGTTTCCCTTATTAAGGGAACAAACGGAAAAACGTACGGCATCCCGGATGGTCTCATTAGATTATTGAGCCTATGGTCTATAAATCAAACGAAATTATTTAGAATAATACACCAAAATAACCTTTTATTTCGAAACGTTTTTCAAAAATATTTTAGCCCTTATATACTTTAGAGTTGACCGAAAGTAATGCCGATCCCCGGCTGATGAATTTTGAGCCAAATTTCATACTGTTTGGTCCAGTAGTTTCGGAGAAAAGATTCTGGCGGCGAACGGACGGATTTTTTAAATTTGATTTTCGGATTCTAAGCATCTTCAAGGGCGGGGGTTACAAGACTTTTTTTCTTGGCTGATTACAAAAGTTCGATGTTGAAAATAATAAAATACGTATCTAATGGATGAACATTCTGCATCCAGTTAAAAAAAAAAAAGTTTCGGGAGAAAAAACAAAACCCTGTCCACTTAACATTCCTTTGATTTGTTTGTACTGCGTCTGTTTAGGAGCTATGATCAGTTGTCAACAAACTGACATTTCTTTTCAAGAGGCTTCATCAGTTGAAACCACTTGAATATTAATACTAATCGACATTAGTACTAATGTTTTCCCTAACTGCTCCTTCTCGGAAGTTTATTGAATGAAAATGTAATAGGTACACTGTCGATATTATATCTATATAACTTTGCAATATCAACACGAAACTGATTACGATCAATCGAGTTCGTCCTGTTCTTTTTCCGTCCAGACGATTTCCCACAAATATCCCACAAATGTGTGATAAAATATTCATGATCTCCACGTTCCAAGTTTGACAGAATCAAAATGTTTCCAAGACCATCGTAAATTTAATTAAAACTTGAACTAAATTATTCTAACTTACAATTATTGTATTACAATATTCTACTTACATACGATATTACCATTAAACTAGCTCACAGCTTAAACAATACAGTTCTAATCTATGCAGTTTTCGTTGGAACCAGCTTTACTACTTTTTGCTTTTCTGACGCCTCAAAAAGCTTGGAAAAAGTTGGGTGGAACGCCCTCGAAATATTTGAGTCTGAGCCCAAATTGAAAGCATATTTTTGATTCATTACATAAATGTGCGATTGTGTTTCGATAACAATTTAAGACCTCCTGGCACAACATTCAATAATTTTAGTTTCGGATTTAGCATTGCCAAACAATTAAGATATGAATAACAATCAGAACATTTATAAAGTTTTTTTTGTTGATTCCCGAAAAAATGAGCGATGTCAAAATAGCAAGAAAAAGGTTTCGAAAATGCTCTTCATGAAAATGATTTTAATTTCAATGTTTCACGTTTGTATGCCATAACTAGGCATATAATCCGATACTTTCTCCTAAGGATCATGAGAAATGTTGGGTTTGAATCAGTTTGTTCAGTGGTTTTTCAACTCGAAAATATACTAGCTCCAATGAAATGTATGCTAAAAATGCTACAAAACAGCCAACATCCTAAATACTTTTTTCATTGCTGAATTTAAATTCGCCACAAATTTGAAAGATTTAAAGTGTTTGTAGGCTCTCTTATAGTGTTTTTTTGTGTGTGCTGGAATTCCAGAAAACCGGTCAATAAATACTGGTTTAGTATTTTTTCGACTTTTTTCTATAATAGCATCAACGATGAAACAGGTGTGAGTTCGTTTATGTGGATAGGTTCATGTAATATCCGATATCCTTCTTCCCTCATCAAATTTGCAATTTTCAAGGTTGTACAAAGAAAAATATTGATAGCAACCATGAACGTCATGTACAAGTTAAGAAAGTAGTGCGAAGCCTCGCACCAGGCTAACGTAACGTTTTTACTTTTCACAATGTCGCGTAAATGGAAGTGTTCAGAAGTTCAAAAACAAACCTTGATGCAGCAGTTTAAATCCAATTTTCTATGTATTATAATTTTACTTTTTACTCTGCCACAAATCTCCTAGCTTTCTTTGTAACAGTCATGTACTGACTTTTTTACAAATATATTGATTGATTGAAACCTTCAAGCTAGTTTGTAATGACCAACCGTTTCACATAAAATATTTTAAATTATAACATCAACAAAAGTAAAGTACGATTAAACTTAATTTATTAATGCTGAAGTGTCTCTAGTTTGTCAGATGAATGTCCAAAACTTACATCTTTGTCGTTCATCGGAAAATCTTTAGTTTGCTTAAAAAAACAAGGGAAATGCTAAACGCAAGGAACAAATGTGCAAGTTCGCTTTTTTTGATAGAGCTAACAATGCACATAATAATTACTGAACAAGGAACAAGAGTTAATGACAAATTCGGAACAAGCAGATAGGTGGATATTGAAAACCAGTTGTATAAAAGGGGGGAAACTATAATAGGATAAAGCTTTGAAAATAATTTATATGAGGTACAAATATTCAAATTACGTATGCTAAAAAATTATGGCATTTTGACATTGTTGTTGTGATTGTTTTTCATTACTTTGGCCAATGAGTTTGTGAGTTGACGAAATGGAGAATAGATTCGTTACATGAAATGTAAATGGTCGTTAATCGAAAGAAAATTTTCTTTTTGGCAGGTTCACAATTACCTACAACTACAAGTTGATAAATACCATTAAAAAAATAAAATAAAAATAAAAAAATAAAATGATGCTTACGATATTTATTCTGAATCTCAGCTGACACGAATGCAAATTATTACTTGTGGGTCATCAGTCACTGGTCCATGTAATCAGTTTTAATAATCGAAAACCATTAGTGTATATACAACTACGAGTATACAAGCTTTGTTGTACTGAAAAGGATAATTTTTTGCTTCCCTCTAACTTTCTGCTGTAAGCTATTTCTAAATGGAATCACGCAACTTAGCGGTTAGACGTAAACGTGTTTAAACCTGATGAATGTGCTAGATCCGGAGCCAACAGAAATTATCCTTGATCCAACGCTTTTTGTCTTTCAGTTATAGGCAGACAAAAACTAATTAAAACAGTAGGGTTATTAAGTATAGTTTTATAAAAATATTTATTCATAATACACGTTCCTTTTTCAAGTTTATCACGCGTATGTTATTATTAAAGTTGCAATTCTTTCTAATATGGGAAAAAATAATTATGTATATTGATCAGATAATAATATAATATATCAATGAGGAAGATTTGTCTCTGTCTCCTGGTTACCTACTAGTTTTTAATATCTAATCAATATTATTTATTCAATAGATATTAATTTAATGAAGGTTTTGTTAATGACTTTTTTTTAAAGTTTATTTTAATATGGAGGTGACCCAAGTATCATTTAGTTGTATTAGTAATGAAACAAACATACTGTTTTCACTGTTATTTGAAGTGCGAATATTTAGTCATACATAATCATTTCAAAATATTCTTATCCACTCCATGCAGTTTAAAATAATATAGTGGAAATGATGGGTATATATTTTAAGGTAAATATTAAGGAAGTCATATCTGCTCTAAATGCCTCGACCAATCTACTTTGCTAAGCTGTAGGCTGTAGTTAGAAAGATTCTTGATCCTTTTATATTTGGGTGAACGGGAAAAAACATATATCTACCTATTAAAATGAATCTGTGTAAGAAATTGTACACTCTTGGTTTCTGAATCGTTGTGACATAAAAGTAGCCTGTGTTTACTAGACCTGGCGACTGCTAATTTTTGTCCCCGTCAGTGCGTCTATTAATCTAATCACTGATTTCTCTCAACCACAATTCATATTCATTTGTGAGGTTCATATTTCAACTACCATTCAGAGTGGCGGATGACTCATCATTGTTCAGAAATAGCACGTAATCAGTTGTAATTAGTAGAAGGATACCATCGCAAATGAATTTTGGAGCTCATGGAAGATGTGAAAATCGCTGGGAGTTAGGGTAGGTTAGTATAGAGGGAAGTCAAACGAGGTGGAATCAACAAGTTGGAAAAGGACGATCGAGCGGGGGCGTCGCGTCGCGCCGTAGGCCCACCCCCGAACAGACGACCATGACCTCGCCCAAGGCGTCTGGTGTTCACTCCTGCAGGCTTTCCAACCATCAACCCTTGACCGCCAGAGCCTAAGTCCTGACTCTAAAGCTTGTTTTTCCGTATGAAAATTTCGTTGTATCATTGGCGTGTGAGACTGTTTACCTTTCACATAAATTTCAATCGAGAATTGTATCTCCAGCAGGATTAATTAAATATCCAGAGGTCCTAGGGAGCGGAAGATGTGAAAATCCTAAAAGCAATCAGGAGTAAATCAGTACCTACCCACAAAGTCAAAAACTGAATGTTATACTCGAAAAAAGAAGATATTAATATATATTTTTTTAAAGCGGCTGTGAATGCTTAAAAGGAATGGCTCATTATTTATTTAAGGATTTATGTGTACTTATGTCGAGTGTTATTGAGTAAGTAGATGGTCAGTGTTGGATATGTTAGGGGTCTACTGAGAAGGCATGGGAATGAACGCTACGTCCTGAGTCGGACCCTCGCGGGTCGGCGTAAGCATGTCAGCGGGAGCTTACCTGGTGCAGTTTGAAAGCCGGTAGCAGACTGCAGCTGCAGCGGGCACTCCGAATGTAACCAAGGTGTAGACTTCTAGCTCAGGGGTGGCGAGTCATAGCGGGCGCACGCCCAATACGTTTTATCAAACCCTCCCCTATAGACGGGACCCCCTCCATTCTCAAGGGGCGGAGGGAATCCCTCATCATCAAATACCCTTTTCCCCCTATCACCCACTCCAAAAGGCATTTGGTTATAAATGTTCTTGATTACGACCGCAATTCAATCCTGGTGGACCCTCCAAGTTTTTATTGGTCCAATTCCAATTCGCAAAAAGTCCACTAAGGGGGTACAACATGTTTTGATTTAGTTCTAGGTTTTTTTGTTATTGTATCAAACCTATTACGATAGGTTTAATTTAGAAAACAATTTTATGGAATGAGTTTTTCTCAATCTAACCCCTTCCCCCCTAGATTTTTGTTTGTTTGTAGATTTGTATGTTGCACATTCTTGTGCGCAAATATTGCTCAAAAAACTTGTCACTAAAAATTAATAAATTAATGACAGCAAAAATAGAAGGCTGTAAATCAATACATAAAATTTTATTATTTCTGTATTGCATAGCCCTTCTATGCAGATCATTGGTCTATATTTATTAAAACTTTGTATATAGTATACCATAAAAACTTGGAGCTTCGCGGCTCTCAAAAGGGTACACACATTAACAGCTCCAGGACCCAAGAATTTTATGCTTTTTAGTAATGTAAAAATTTCGAAAAAAAAAAAAAAAAACGATAAATCGGTAGGTCGAAAAGGAACGAAATTAGCCACATGTACCTACCTCGAAATCGCCTCCGTACCTCGAAATTGTTTTCGAGGTGTCTCAAAGGAGCTCCGTTTCAGGTTTCAGCACCATAAGTCGACTATGAAACAAATTAGGTTCAGAGGTCCCTTAGCGGATCAGTGCGCTTACGTGTACTGAAATTCTAAATATCTCAGAGGAGCTCCTTTTCAAATTTCATCTTCGTTGGGTGATCAAGAAAAAATACAGCTTCATAAATCCTTTAGCGTAATGAACCTCCATAAACGATTTACGTTACTTAATTTCGTGGTGGTCGGGTGACAGGTTGACTGTGTCATCAGTATGCCTATGTTGTGGAATAACACATCCACGCTTTACTTGTCCCCCTGATCTAACTATGAGGATATTTAGGTACGTAGGTGCCCACAAATGGCAAATTAATCAGATAAATTATAACACCTACCAACGCTTCATTAGTCCGTCCAAAGGACAACAGTTATAATTTAGTTATTCGATTTCGAGGAGTTTGAATTTCATGGAAATTATATCAGGTGATAGATCGTCGGAATTTATAAGGCAATTTTGGTTTATCGTTTTCAATAATAAACCTTTGTATCAAATAAAATAAATAAATAAATAAATAAATAAATAAATAAATAAAAAAAATAAATACCTAAATACAAAATAAAATAAATAAATAAAACCGAGCCGACCGTCTTGCCGTACACTGTTTACCGTCCGAAGCCTCAGTCAAAAACGATTGGACCGAAATTGTAAAGTTTGGCTAGTAGCCCAGTAACCTTGTCGTCTGAAAGGGGGTGTAAAATGCGTCAAATCCGATAGTTCTGATTTTTCGCAAACTTGTTTGTGATGTTTGCCAAATGAATAATCCAAGTTTGAGACCTCGAGCTCCGAACGCAACCTTGTCAAAAATCGAGAAAACCGCGAAATTTTCGATTTTACTTCAGTTATTGGCTATTTTGACCCTAAAGGACCAGTCTTTCGGTAACACCTACCGAATACGTTTTCAAAGTGGACTAAATTTTCTACGTTTTGAAACCACAACCATCACTGTATATTAGATAGTTTCTGAGATATAGCGTTTTGAAATATATCGAATTTTTCGGATTTGTCAATGTTTAGCAAAACGTGTGTTGTACATATATTATTTAAAGGGACTTAAAGGTAGGAGCGGAGGGGGGCTTTGGTGGGAGCGCCAAAGTAGAATGCAGCCCAGGGCCCGTGATAGAAGAGACTCTTCCATGAGGGCGTGATTAACTTGAAACACGCGCTTGGGTGCAAGGTACAGTTTTTTGAGAAAGATTTCACAACGCTGCCGGTGTCCATAATGTCGGTCAAGTGTACATTCGGAATGATATCTGGAAGGCTCATTGTATATTCTTATGCGGATGCTGCTAATCGGGCCAAATGAGAAGAGGAGTCTGTATATAGCAGATGAATATAGGATGTGTATTCACCGGAAGCCCGTCGATGCTACAAGCGGTCGGATGCCACAAGAACAGTCAGGTTTATATATATATATTATAATATATATATCCTTCCTGTAGAAGGAACTGTTACGCGGCACTTTCCCAAAAGAAAGCCGAGTCTGTCAGCTCCCCCTCTCATTCGAGGTCCTACCTCCGATAAGGTAAGACCTCTCTTGTGCGTATAGCAGTTAACTATCATTCATCCCCCATTGATTTATATCTATACCCCGATTGCTATCCTCATTTACCCTCACTCTCGTGTGGTATATTCTTACCCATCATTGAATTATATTCAATATATTTATCTTGACTTCAGATTAGTCAGAGAATCATCCCATCATCATTCTCTTCATTGGAACGCCATTTACAGAAATTGGTATTAAAAGTGTTCAGTGATTGATTTTTAATCTCATTAAATAGTCCCTAAACTCAATAAATATATAGATCTATATTGTAGAGAATTAGAAATTTAATCACGACAATCACTAAACTGTCCCATGGCACTGTGGTAGAGCACTAGACTGCAGCGCGGGGCGGCAACCATCCGGCCGGGGTTTGTATCCTAACGGCGACAACATGTTCTTTAATTTATTCTTCTTGTCGTACTTTCAAGGTTTTCTTTGTATTGTTATTTTGTATTCAATTATTATTTTTAGATCCTTATTTTGTAACAATAAGCGTTCATTATGCGTAACAATGAACATAAGGGAGTGGTATACCATGTTGAGACATTGGGCTGCCGAAGCTCAAATTTAACTTGTTACATTTGAAAATAGTCAATTATTTGTAATGAAATTATATTACAGTTACTGACACTATAGTTACCTTTGCGTAATAAATCATAACATTTATCATAAATATGCTTTTCATATTCATATTCCGGAGGCGAAACTCTTTGATATTCCCAGTAGGTAACGGCTCCTCTTTTATAGGATACTCTCAGAAAATGAGTTGAAACCAACGGTGGACTCTCGGCTGAATTTCGTACTTTGCCGTTCCACTGGCGCACCGTTAATACCCCGTCAAAATGAAATCCGAGCTCGACTGGTGAAAATGTACGTCAGGTGATGGGGCCTAAACAACACAACGAGGCAATAGGCGTTTTAAACCAGGGACGAGAGAACTACTAGATGAGGCATAATCCGATTTACATGTCATATTCCGGTTGATGGAGTGAGGGAAGGGAAGCAAAACAGTGTTGATAATAATTTGAAAACGCCGTGTTCCGACTATGGGATCGAAATAATCACATTAGCGACGAAAAGGTTGCAGTAAGTCAGACCTGAATAGAACGGATGTAAAAAGACCGTATGGGCCGTCCAGCCGTCCCTGAGATTATAATTGAAGAAAATTAAAATTTTCGAGAGAGCGCAAATAATGGACTTCTGAATTTCGCTTTTCCTGTTAAATTGCGTCCAGCTAATAAACATAACTAAAGAAGAGCGTCCCTAGGCCTTTAAATACTCGTATACGATGAAACGATATGGCTCTTTATAAATACAAAGTTCCATCAGCTGAATATTATGCATACATACTTCCTGACCTACATCCATGTCGGTATCTTTATCTTCCTTCCTCACTACCGATGGTTAGGGGGAGCTTTGTGTTCGTACAAGAAGTTGTAAAATTTGTGTCCTCCAAAATTAAAATTTCCCTTTGCTTTTTATGCGTTTCAGAGCATGCTGATCAATTAGCTGACATTTCAATGGCTCAAAAAAATTTAAAATAAATTTTGTTAGAACATATTTTTAATGGGAATAATCCATTTGGAGGCATTTTGAAACGATTCCTGGATTTAACCCTTTATATATGAAAAGTCCTATTCGAAATATCAGACAACAATACTTTCGTTGTATATATTTGTCAAATTTGTCTTAAAAAAAAAAAAAAAATATATATATATATATATATATATATATATATATATATATATATATATATATATATATGTCGTTCCAGACGATATCTCTTCTTAGGGTTAAGATTAAAAACATCCGTTTCTTCGCCGAAAATCAAGTATTCAAAAAGAAAGGGTGAGTTCGTTGGACAACAACTTTTAAGCCTATTAAATTAGTCAAATTTCAAAAAATGTGCTGAAAATCACTAAAAATGAAAAATAACGGCTAAAATTCGCTAAACTTATATTTCTCAGCAAAATATTATTACATAGAATCTATAAATTTTATAAATTAGAGCACTCAAATATTTAACAAGACTTTACAAAAAAAGGCTTTCTCTCCTCAAATTGGTTTTTTATTAATCTCAAACGTTTCTCCTCAAGAAATGGGGCTTCTTCAGGGGAACTAAATTCAAAATATCATATTCAAAATTTGTAAAATAAATACTTATTGTTTTCTTTTTGTGATAATAAATTGAATCCAAAGTTATCAGTTTAAGAAAATCAAATTTAACTAAGCCCTAGTTTAAGAAGCCCTAGTTCCCGGGGAGTAACGTTGGAGATTAATAAAAAAACCAATTTGAGAACTGAAAGGCCTTTTTTCGTAAAGTTGTTTTATATTTTTGAACTGTTCAAATAAAGAAACTTTTCAAATATTTATGGAGAAAATTGCACTTAAATTTCGTTAGTATTTGCTTAAAACTCAATAAAAACTATAAAAAAATCTAATATCCCATCTTTGAATAGCAGACTATGATTTACAAAAACATTGGAGGACCGTGGAACACGCTCCATTTCAAATTTCAGCTTCATAGTTTGAATAGCCAGGAAATGACCTAGATCCGCTGCCACTTTATCGTTTTTCTGTGACATTTTTCAACTATTAGGGCTCGGGAAAAGCGTGTTCCACGCTAATAGATGCGTTTTTCGCCATAAAATTGATAGTTAACAATTTCAACGCACTCAAAGTTCTCAAATTTAAAAATTATAAACATGATTAAAATACGAAAATACGAAAAATTCGCTCATACGATCTGGCTGCATGACTGGAATATTTGGTTCCGTGTATGTCGGTCTGTCTTTCTGTCAATGGTACCTACTTACCTGAATCCTTGTCACGCCCAAAACTTTAGGAACAAGTTATAGCGCGGTTTGATGACATTTTCAGGGATTGTTTCGGTCAGCTCTTAGACGGTTGTCAATAAATTTAATTGCTCTTCGGATTAATACTAAGGTGTGTAGTAACGTTAGTTTATTATAATGCCTTTATCTCATGATCTATCGGACCGATTTAGTTCAAACTCGGCGAATAGTTGGGTGTGTACTCTGAAGATGCCCACATCGATCGCTGCGTTGACAAGTGACAGCTGGGTAAAAAATTGGTTTACAATGTAAGTATGTGATCCCTAGTTTAGGTAGTGCAGAAGTCTCTGACCCCTCATAGGTCTTGCGAAATTCTATTCATCTACGCTAGCATGTATATTATTTTAATACAAAAAAACTGTGTGTAAAACGAGAAACTTTATCGACAATGAAACACCTTCTTTTATGATTTAAACTGACTATTTTGATTCTTTTCCTTTTGGTCAATAATGGTGTGTTTTTAGTTAACAAATTAATTGCAACCTAAGTTTGTCAACTAAACTCTAAAGATAGTTAGGTCCTTTCAGAAAGGAATCGTCAGCTAACCCATAAATCCGGAACACTAGGAGACATTACCATAATCTAGTTTGTGTACGTTGTCGTTATGTTCGCTTGCGTTTTACGTTACCTAAGACAATTATTACAAGACAAGGAGAAAATTAAGGGAGAAAAAAATCGAGGCAAAAACCTGGCTCAGCGTGGGGTTTATGTTACTTTATGTGATGCATTGTTTCAGATATCACCTAGGGGTCTGAAGTAAATGTAATTTTCAAACATAGTTTTCAGCTTTTCTGTTACGCTGTGTGACGCAAATTGTAATAAATTTCCACTGAGGGTTGCCATAGTAAAGGCATAGAAATGTCAAAAATAAAAACATTCAATCAATTATTAACCAGGAAAATTACTATATTATAAAGATTTGTTGCATTGTCGCGTCGAATTTAACGGGCTGTCAAATTATACAACAAAAGTATGGACATTTCGCATATTTTCCGTATTGCTGCTGTTAGTAGGAAAACATCAGTTAAAACATTTTTTTTCTTCTTTTTTTCTTACATACAATTTGTTGTGAACTCTCTCTGTGCACGCGAAGTGCACATAAATATTTCAAAAAAGTGTAACATATGTGAACATGTATGATACAATAATTTTTGAAAATTCGCGTATATGATCATGCTGCATGACTGAAGCTTACAAAAAGAAGAGGACTGTTCATCTTTATTACACAACTTGTTTGAAAATATAGTGAACTCGTTGCAAAGCTAACTCAAGCTTATAAATGATTAAGAGAAAAAACAACCAAAATCACGTCTCTGGAATGTACTCAGGAACTTGATATCCAAATTTGTATTCTACGACAAAAAGATAGAGAGAAGTGTTTGAAGTCATAAGAAATGTATTGCCTTCAACCGCGCGCCCGTGGGAACCGAGCGAGAAGGAGATACATTCCTGTATCTCGTGCTTTTTCGTAACTTTATTCCTTAACCAATCGGGTTTTGAAGAAGCGGATTAGCACTTTGAGGTTTTCGAGGGTGTTAAATCCTAATCTGGGAAAAAATCGTTGTCTGGCGAACTGCTACTGACAGCAGTGCGAACTATCATCTCTTTGTTTTAAAATTCCTCAATATTATTCCGATTTTGAAGGAGTTTTTGGCAATCAAGTGGAGTAGTTGGGTCCGTAGTAACTAATAAATTCTTGCTATATGCATTTCTCCTTTACCAGTCATTCGATTCTGATGAAATTTTCTGATGTTACACCATACATGTACTACAAATAGAATCCTAGGAATACATTAAATGCTCGATCCCCCCAGATTTGAATGACATTGCTATTGATAGGGAGGGGGGATGAATGCAAATGAATCAGTGAAGCCCACCGCTTTTCACAGAAGGGATATAATATAGTATTTAATTAATAAACCGTTGTGTAATAATTCCCAGAAATAAAATGAAAATTTTCATAATTCCGGAACAATAACTAAATTGTCTATACACAACATTTCTATATCTGATTAGTTCAACAAGAAAAGTGGGGGATTGTTATTTGATAACCTATTGGCTTTAACGTTACTCTAGATTTGCGTGTCAGGGTTGAAAGTACGCAGTGTTTGATGCTAATGTTTATTTAGCGAATGTTAGGGAACAAGTTTCACGACCGATGCTTGGCATTGAGGAAGAAGCTTTTGAAATGTCGATATCCACTTTCCGAAAATGAGTTGCCGTTTGATTCTATCCTGACTCTGCTTGGCTGTATGCCGACTTGACTCTTTGGGAGGTTTTTGAGAGGATAAGGGGCGTGGTTCTCCAAAATGGGGATCAACATCGGTGGCTTGTGCTCTCTTGGTTGTTGTAGCAAATGATCATCACTTCCTGGGCTGAATATCTCGGATGAATCCATTTCTGGCCGTGATGGGTTTTTGTTCAATGCGAATTTCTTGAACGACTGGATCCTTTCGTGATAGGTTATAGTCGAGGGACTGATCCCCATATTCTCGTCTGGGCAGTTTTTCTTCTGAGTCTGCGGTTTTTCCGTTGTACCGCAGGGTGAGAAAGCTGGAAGATCGATCATAGTGCTTTTACTCGTACTTGATGTAGCCTTCTCCCCACATGGAGTTGTTGACTGTGTGCATATTGATGGGCATGTTACGGACGACGATTTTGTAGTACCGCCAGGTGGAGTAGTTGTAGCTTTCGTTTTTGGAGTTACTGGTGAACTGAGGCCGTAGTACTGGGTTAAATTTTCCGACCGTTCTCTGGATTTTTGGACTACATTCAACAATTTGTAAATGTCAAATCCCTTTCCACAGTTTGTTTGTTTCTTTTTTTCAGGGAGCTTCTCGAAAAATGACCGATTGTCCTTTAGAAAAACATGAAGGTAATGAACGATAATACATTCTTTATGGCATTTAAATCAGACAAAAACGCTGTAAATGATTACACAAAGGTTTATTATTTCTATGTTAGGTAGCCCTTCTAAGAAGATCACTAGTGGATAGAAAATTCCCTATCAAACAGAGTCTATTGTGCATAATCAAAATACAACTGGACGATGTCACCTACTGGAAGAATATAGATGAGTAGGTAACTAAAAATTAAATGAATAGAAATTAGTTACAAATAAGTTCCAGTCATGAAGCATGGTCGTATGAGCAAATTTTCGTAAATTATCGTACTATATTATGCTACAGTGTTTCGAAAATTGAGGACTTGTGAAAAGAAATTGTTAACTATCAGTTTTATGGCGAAAAATTCCGTTTTGAATAATAATCAGCGATTCAAAAAGAAAGTTTGGATTTTTAACTTTTTTGCAGTTTTCATCAAATTTAATTTATATACATTTTCTAGCATAATTTAGTATATATATTTTTGAATGTTCTATTTTATAGTTAATAAACAACATTTCAGCAATTTTCAACCGAACATTATAAATTTAACGATTTTTAGCCGTTTTTAGTGACTTTGTTTAGTGAATTTTTTGAAATTTGATAATGTGCTCAAAAAGTGCTGGCCAACGAACTCATCCTTTCGTTTGGAAAGCTTGATTTTTTGGCGTAAGAACGGAATTTTTATCTTAATCCTATAATCCTAAGGAGAGTTATCGTCTAGAAGGACGTATATATGAATAAATAAATGTAATTAAAAATATACACATGAAAAAGCTCGCGAAGGCAAAGAGATCGCCTCAAAACGGATTTCAATGAAGAAATTTTTCTAAAATTTTTTAAAATTCTCCTAGCCATTGCAATAGTTCATTTTTTATGAAAATTCGCTAAAAAGAAAATATTAAAACCAAAAATACCGCGAAGCAAGAAACAAATTTGTCTGACCCTGCGGGGATTCGAATTCCCATTATCTTCCTTTTGAAGATTATCTTTCTGGACTCAATATATCTCCTTATAATGGGAATGAATGGATGAATGTATAGCAACCCAACGGTTTTATTCGATTTATTGAACTTCTCTGTCCATAAATCATACAAAAACTACCTTTTTATTTCAAAAGTTGTCGAGATATCGACTTTTTAATATTTCATCCCACAAATAATACCCTTTAGAGAAAATGATGTCTTTGTTGCTGGCACATCCTCGGCCAATACATAATTTTTGAGCTAATTTCATAAAGGTCGTTCCAGTAGTTTTGGAGAAAAGCTTTGGACGGTGGACGGACGGATTCATTTTTATTTGTTTTCATTTGATATTTGGAATCTAGGTACCTTGAAAAGTAAACCAACAAATTTTGAGGAGTGGTTAAACAATATTCATTATCTTGGTCGATCACAAAGGTTTATTATGTATTACAAATAATGAATAGTTATATAACTAAATAAACCAAAAACTATATATAAGGGCGTATTCAGTATAAATCAGTATTTAGTACAGTCACTGTACTAAATACTGTGGGGTTGTATTTAATCCACTTTGGTAGCTAAACAGTGGCCATCACTGTACCCCTCATTTTTGCCCCTCCGAGTTGCCGGTGGAGTCCATGATGGCGCTCCTTTTTAGTCAAGGATGGCAACATGGCGCCCTTTAGAATCGTGCCAGTTCCAGTGTCCCTTGAGACACCTTGTTCAATGCCGCTGATGACCCTTCTGGTTGAGGTGCGGCTTAAACCTTTAAGAAAAAAGTACAGTCGCTGTTCAGTAATATGTGTGATTTTGACATTTTTCTGTGTGCAAATATCTTCATAACACATACTCGTACTTCAAGTTCTGATTGATCACTGTGAAAGTGTAATGTTTACTGAGGAAACATGAAGAAGCATCCGTAGTTTCTAGGTTTCTTCATGTAATGAATGTAGCTGTACCCTAGTAAAAAACGCTGCAAATTATTACACAAAGGTTTATTAGTTCTGAATTAGATAGTCCTTCAACACAGAACTGGTCCGTAACTATTAAACCCCGTTTATACCTAGTATATTAATTATCAAAACTCGGGGCTTCGCGCTCCGCAATCGGGATAACTGCATTACATCACCAGGACACCATAATTCCACGCTTTATAGTAAAGTTGAGGAACAAAATAATCTATGATTAAGCCATCTTCCCTTCAAGTAAAAGGTTTGCATACTCTGCGTATTGTTTTGAAACACCATGCTTGTTCTTAGCACATTAATTAAAATTAATGTATTTCAGTAGGTTGATTAGAGAAAATTGCCGTTCAACGTACAGCCTTGCTGGGGGCGATTCTTTTTAATTCTATTTATCAGTGACAAGCAAAACATGGATAAATGGTATAATTCAATTAATCATAAATACACATTATTCGCCCCTTTAAACATAACAAGAGCTGAAATCTAAGTATAATAGTAGATACATATTACAGGTTTAAATCGACATCGATCGAGGCATCCACGAATTGAAATTAATGAGATAAAATAAGACACCTAACTAAGAGTCAGTGATCATCTGTAGAGGACAAAAGTTACGATAAACTCAATAATGAAAATAAAAAATAGACCTTTGTGTAAAAAGAAACATCTTGAAAATTGACCAGGATGAAAAAATTTGTACTGCCGCCTAAACGAATCGAACAGTCAGTCGCGCCGTCGTCGGTCACGCTACCGGATATCCCACCGAATCATCTGTGGTATCATGATTAGAAGCACATCATCTTTTTGCGCCTGGAAGGGAATCCGAAAGTTTTTTTCGACGTCGTTTTCGACTCAAGCCCTTATAGAAAACGAACGGTTCAACCTCCTGCATTACGGATAGTTTTAATCAATTCTTTGGGATTACATTTATCATTGACAAGCGAACAATCATCACTGTTTCCTTGAAAGTTTTCGAGATCTTCATTTTTGAATATGTTGGCCCTTAATTACTACCCCTAAATGTTAATCAAAACTGATGCCGACGCAACTGGCCCATGTATGATTTTTGAGCCAAATTTCATAAACTTTGTTACAGTAGTTTTGGAGAAAAGCTATAGACGGCGGACGGACGGATTTGTTTTGAAATTTGCTTTAAAATAATTTGCTTTGAAATAAATTTTGAGGGGGTTACAAATTGTTGTCTTGGTCAATTACAAAGGTTCATCATTGAAACTAATAAACTAAAACAAGTTGAGAACTTTTTGTGCATTTAAGCATTTTCAAAATCATCCAACAGAATGAAGATACTAAAGATTTGAGCAGGTACCTACTTGGAAACTGCGTTAGGGTGCTGTAAAACATCGGGCCGAGGTTCTGAAGTGAATTAACGAACTTCTAAATTAAATTTCCGATTTTCCAGATGAATTTAACAATTTTTCAAACTATTTCTTTTCATTTTTTGTCTGTTTGTCTTGCCTGTCTTGTCGGGTAACAGATAAATGAAAAATACAAATTGGCCTCATTAATATGGGTCATTATCCGAATGACCAATGTCAAAATGTGCAAATCGCACGTTCGCCACTTTTCTACTTCGAGCAATGGTGTCATTTATTGAAAAAAAAGGAAAAAAAAAAAAAAAAAACAATTATTCAGCTCCTTCCATTCTACCGGGTACATTATATTTTACCTCTAAAAACATTCATACATCGTAAATAAAAATGAAAAAAAGGTTGTTTTTTCAGTCCCTCAACAAGTTGAGCACTTTGAAAATTTGTATTCCTACTACAAATCGCTTTTTATTCCAATGTACAAACTGATGTGATTTATTATTACATCAAGATTTCATTAAAAAATACGTCTTTATGTTCATGATTACTAGTAAAACGAAATAAATTCAAAATATTATTCTGCACGTTTTTCCTTCACTCCCTCACGAATAAGGTTTGGTGGCATACGTTGGAGGAGAATATAGTTTATAGGCTGGGGGTGGGATGGAATTGAGTGGGTAGTCTTTGGGATCGTTCTAGCCTGCTAGGCAGGCATCCAATCGCTTGCCTTGGCTTTTTGGGGGCAATTTTTGTGGTGAATCAAGGCTGAGGTCAATTTCCATTTCCCTGATCTCTCTAACTTCTAAACAAAAATGATGTTTAATATTAATTATTTTGTGATTTGTATTTTTCCATATGAAATGCACAAAGCTTTTGGTTGCATGTTCTTTTGTATTCCTAAAAGACATACAGTATGTATACGATTTCAAAAACCTTTAAATTTTCACTCCCTCATTTTTCTCTGTAAGAGGAACAATATCAGAATGTCAGCATGCAACCTAAGAACCAGTATGTAAAAGTATATAAAAACAAACATTATAGTATATATATTTTATAGTATAATATCCAATAAAGTGTAATTGTAATATGTAGTAAGTAAATGTATGTGTACATAGTATACAGTATATAGTAATTTATGTACAGTGCATAGATGTAGTTTGTAATATTAAACCAATAAGTTTTGCATATCCGTTCGACTTTGTTAGCTTTTTTGTGATTATCAAGACCCAAACTTCAAAACTATTTAAGCGGTTGAATGATCTCCCATCAGCAATATAGCACGTTGAATAGAGAAAACGGCAGTTAATGAAAACGTTGTGCATTTTTGAATTCATTTCACAAGATGATTTCCCTGATCTCTTAAATTGACAATTTTGATTCAAAAATTAGAAAATGCCTAGGCACCTAATTAAATAGTAATTTAAAACTACCAAGGACTGGGAATCTGATATAGAACTGAGTTGTTTGGGTACGGAATGATCTTAATTAATGGTAATTGCTTGTGTGATACCTCAATCACATATAATAAATTTATGTGGCCACTGTGTGGAAAGTAAAGGTTCCAAGTTTGAAAGAGATTACGAATTTTCTCACCTTGGAACTATAATTTTAATTTTTCGAGATTTTAAGAAGTGAAATTTACACATTTCCCGATATCGACCCATATAGAAATAACTGCTTAAAGACTATTAGGGATGGACAGGGCAAACAAACTTCAATGTTGATACCTACAGTTTGGGAGACCGTTAACTCTGTTTGGGAAACAGTTAAATTTGAGTTTTGAAATCAATTAGTTTAATTTTGTAGACCGTTGATTCAATTCGAAATAATATTCCAAACTAACCATGGAGTTGTTTAAAAGGGCTTAGATGAATGACTAATAATAATGTTTATGGCATATTCAATATTACTGACAAAGAGAATTTCTTTACCATATTAATTCTACTGGCTGTCACCGGCTATGCTGAATTTACTAGGTATTTATTATTTAATGGATTAATAGCAAGAAGAATTATCCCTTAATAAGAAATTATAAGTTAAAATTATAGCTTAATAAGAATTATTAAGAAAACTCCCACAGAATTGAAATAAATTAGTAGGTAATCTTTGAGAAAAAGTATATGATTTGTTGATACTACTGTATTTTATTGACAATAGTCGTTCCCAAAGCTATCTGAAGTGGTTATTCCAATATGAGTCGATCCTACGCTTATGAAAGTAGTGTCTTGCTTTGATACTTCGTTTATAATTGTTTAGTGCTTGACGGAGTTGGATCTTGTTGATAACGCGTTCATTCATTTGAGGGGAATGTGCGTTCGCCGTTAAAAGTTCTTCAGTTAATGAGTGGAGTCTACCGTCAGACGGAAGTTCGTCCTGTTTATGACCACTTAAAGTATCTCCAATTCGGTTCAGCAATACAGGAGAAACTAAGTCGCTTAATGGCTGATTTTTCAATAAGGGAAACTTCAAAAGTGTAGGAGCCGGTAGATTTGAATCCGGTAACACTGGCACCACAGTAGAAACGAGTGCTTCAAGGCTTGAAGCAATGGAGTTGGGCTTTAACAATTGTTTAGATGCTCTTGCAAGTTGCAACCAATCAAATGGTTGGTCTCGGTCCACCAAATGCGGATTTGGATTCGCGGAGATTGTTTCTTCTCTTAGCGCATTGTACGCAGTCGTCTTTTTACAGCTGGCGTCTGTCATTTTGCATTCTGCTGGAGAGGAAGCTGCAGCTGTTGTCGTGTCGTACATTGCTCGTTCTCTTGACCTTTGTACCATATCCAGCAGCCGATAAACGTCAAAAGACGTTCCACAATTTCCATTCGATGAATCTTTCAAGTGTAGTCTCTCAAAAAATGACCGGTTTACCTTTGAAAAGATTTGTTTATAAATGTATTTCATTGCATTTAACGTGTGTTTATGTTGTTTACTTAATAAGCACTTCAGAAATTTTGATGGAACCGAATGTATTGCTTGCAAGAATACAATAGTGTTCTGTCATTAGGATTTGACTTTTTGGTTTCTTTCTTCCATTAGCAATCAGTTTGTACTTCTAAAGCAAACAAAACTAAGGGAAGTACCAGAGTAGAGTCAAGTGCAAATAAACATTGTAATGAACAGTGACTACCTACAGGCTAATCCGCACAACCCCTGGAAATTCATGCCTTAATGGGGGTGACGTGGTGTTTGAAAAACCAAGAACTTTCCAACGTGTGCCTAACAATTGTTGCGAAAGGGGAAATGATGAAGTTAAATTTCCCTATCCTTCCTTGTATGTTTGTAAAAACAAAGAAATGCCAAAGACTCAAGGGCATGAACTCTCGGCAGATTACATTCAAGCCGAGAGTTTTGTTCATTTGAGTGAGAAACAACATAAACTTTGTTGTTGTTCAATCAATTCGCGAAATGGAATTCCTGGTTATAACAAGAGATCACCTGTTTGCTAGTGATTGAAAAGGAGTGACAGATATATACTTATCTTTGAAAAGTACTTATTATCGGAAATGTGTATCAACAATTTGATCATTTCATAAAAAGATCCATACTTTGATGGAATTTCACAAATTTCTTCTATCTAGATTGTTCAACATTTTTCATAACGTTTTGGGATGGGTTCATAATGCCAAAACCCAAAAATCATCACAATCCCAAACTTCATCCTCGAAACCATCACTATCATCGTATCTTCACAACAATATTTTCATTCTCGATCTACGAGTACACAGTCGAGGATGGAACGTATTCGAACATTTGATTGTAGGTAATCAGGGACAAACTGAGTGAAAACAACAATTTCATTGTTTACATATTCAGCATAGCCGAGTACAAAAAGCTATTTTAGGATGTCGTATATTCACTTACTGCATACATTACCTAGCTGAAGCCTCTTGAATTATTCTTTCCTTAAATTACCTTAGTAATAAAAAAAGAAATTGCAAGAGAGATAGAGCGCTGTTAGCAATATCTCACAAAATACATAGATTATTTATTTTGGTTTATTATTTGCACATACAAATGTCTGTTATACTACAACTACAAATAGTTGCTTGACAACTATATAACAATTCACTGGCTTCATATAGTAGCTGCAGCTATACATTCTATTCTTTCTCTTTGTTGGTGAGAAGTTTCCACGAAGTTGACTGCTTGATTTTGTGTCAATCTGAAGTTCTGAATCAACAAAAATTGCTCTGCGATCATTGGATCCTAAACTCCAATATTCATTCAAGATGTTTTCTGCGTTTTCGTCTCTATAATTTTCGTACCACACAACGAACCTTCATGCTCCTGAGAGCTCCAGTACCCCTTTTTTTAAATATTGTACCAATAGTGTAATACTCTTCACCTGAATTCATTTTGCTTTGTGTTTCATCTTTGGTTTTTTACTGAATAACTTAATTTTTCGCCTTCACTAGGTATATAATCACATTCCTTTCTAAAAAATGCATGAACTAATTTGAGGTCTTCCCGAATAATGAAGGAAAACAGACTCCTTGTCATCAGCTGATCCTTGTGGTGAAGTAACTGGAGGAAAATTTTGCAACCCCGAAGTTGAAGCAGCCACATTCAAAATGTTGGAATATTTCGCCGGGGGGACAATAGGGAGCCTGTGAAATAAGAAAAATCAACACAATTAGTATCTTCACCAATGTTATTCGATAACATAGGTAGCAGGAGCGTAGCGTGGCTCTCGTGTGGAGGGTACCGCGCACGAATCCCCCCCTGCTATATCCGAAGTATCCTAGTCAGCAGTTCTTAGCAAGCTGTATGGTCAAGGGAATCGTATAGTTATTATATTGGCCTTATAACATTAGCTAGGAACTAAAAACTCCCACGCAAATGAACAGTATCCAGGACTTGCAAATAGAAAGATCACTGCTTCTAAGTCCTCTTAAGTCACCCATTAGAAAAGAAAAAAAAAAAAAGCAAGAGCTTAGCATAGCATAGCAAGAGATGACATTTGTTCGTAAATGAGGTCAATCCGTTGACATGTTTCGAGAAACTTGTCAATGACAAGATCATTGAAATTTGATGACTGAGCAGATTTGAGTTTTTGACATTTTTCAATAGATATTAAAGAGAGATCAGATAATCGTTGTTGTCCTTGTGTACTCCTTGACTTTTTCTCGTTTGAAAATAGCAGGCATGGAAAGCAATGCAAACGTCTGTTAAAACTACAGATAACCACTGATACCTATTGTAGTTTTGAATGAAAAATGCTGTGTGTACTCACTCAGATTCGGTAGTGGGGGCATTGAACAGCCCACTGATGATGTTGCACTTTCATTGAAAACTATGCGAACTGGCGAGGGACAAACTATAGAACAATTCACGCAACAACTCTCCATTTCTCGATCTATGTACTCCGAACAAATAAATGGTCAAAAAATCCGTGAGACAAGATGAAGAAAATAAGAAACGGGAGGTGCCCGAACAAAAGCGTACATAACAGAAAGAACCTATAACCTTCCAACTCCTGAAACAATCGATTCCAAGCCTCGATAGCATTGAGTAAAACAATAGATAGCCTGCCTTCCAACTTCGGCAGCCCAAGCGCGTGACCACAGGGGAAGTTTTGTGGGGGAACCACACGAAAATTGCGGTGACTGGGTGACTGTGGTGACGCTACACCCGTGCAAACCAAAACAGTAAGTAGAGACAAGGCGACACGCTAACAGAAGCACCGGGCCAATGACCTTCCACCACTGCAGTTGAGGCACGCCGACCCCCCACCCCCCACTTCCACTTGTTCCTGCTTTGCTTTGATCGATGCTGCCCCATCATCAATCGGTTCACAGTATCGATTCATACGAAGTATTCATTGATATCAATTCGAATCTACCACGAAGAATCGATAGAACTCTCTTAATCGAATCCATCAGAATTCGTCCGAATTCAAGTTTCCGAATTTTTATTCTTCTAGTTGTTTGACTACCTGCCTTTTTCTTCTTCTTTTTCGAGACATGCGAGAACCGAACAATTAGAAAAATAACAATTAAGTATACACTTGATATAGGTACTATGTCTGCAACAGGTACTTACCTTCTTCATTCCCATCAGATGTTTGAGCTTTTCCATGCATGGAGAAGAGTTCTGGTTTAATTGTCCACTAAAAGCGTTCGTGAAATTCATATTGAAATCAGTGTATTGGAGAACGGTGAATGGTGAGACAAGGTGAGGCGGGGGTGTGAAATTGGCAGATGGTAGGACGCTATATCAAAGATATGACAAATTAGCGCACAATTAAAGAAAGTCGAGCACGTCGTGAAAGCTCCCAATACGTATGTGACATATGTCGGAGAGGTTACAGTTTCTCATCTGGCTAACGTATGCCATTGAGACCAGGGCGTCTTGAGGCTATCTGAAAGAGATTTTGGATGTGGGGGACGTATCAAACTGAGAGCTATGTTGGAGCCTTTCAAATGCCTACGGGTAAAAAACGGAAAATTGATTGTTTTTTACTTACGTGGATTTTTGCTGGTGCCAGTGAATTATGACCGATAGGCAATCAGCTGTTATAAAGAAGGAGCTCTAGCAAAAACACTGTAGAAATAGTTTAACTTTAACTAGGTATATTTAAATTGTTCAACAGTAATTAGATCAACTTCCAACAAAATTTACGCTATCTCTTGTTGAATGCTTTGGGAAACTGCATTTCCTTCTATTCGATCAATGTTCTTTTGTACATTGGAAGTACAGCGAAGAGTTAATTCAACACATTACCTTTTTCATAAAAATGATCAAAGACACTCAATGAGCGTGTGAAAAACGGTACGATAAGATACTCTAACTATTTTTAAATGGAAGGTAATTGCATCCTATGAGGTTTCCTATCACCGCATTTTCTTACAATGAGTAGATTTGTTTCTTTGAGTTTTCAAAGTTTTGCGCACTGTTGACGTCAAAGCACCCCTCCCACCTGGACGACTCACTCCCTGGGTGGGGCTCATACCTGTTCAGTGTGAAGTCACCAGTGCAGGAAAGTTTGAAAAAACATAGAAAGAAAACTACTCATCGTAAGAGAGTGAGGATTGCGTCAAATGTTTTGGAATGGAATGCGTTTAACAATATTTCCAGAATTGTATGATAAAAATGGAATGAGTGATCACCTCTTTATGGTTGCCCGAGATGAGTAAACGATTTTGCATGATCTCGTGGTAAGGCATTTCCGTCACCAGTTGGGCAATAATGTCATTCTTGAACAAAAGTTCTTCAGCTCTTTCTTTGGCATTAACTAGGCTTGCGATCCCTTCTCTATATAAATCAGGATTAAGGTATGCAGGGTGGAGTCTGCTGTCCCTTTTTCGAAGAAGGTTAGCTCCTAGTTGATGTTCTCCATTATTTACTACAACTAGAAATATAAGGATGTGAAATAAAGTAGATTAGATGCTCTTAATTTGTTATGAGACACACATGAAACAAATGTATGAAATGAAAACAAAAGTAAATGATCGACTTTTTTTGAGGTCGAATTTCAAGTAAAACACAATGGTTGGTTTCAGCTCATGCATATAGTAGGTACCTTACTACATTCTATTTTAAGGCAGCCTATATGAGAAGGTAATCAGTGAAGATTTAAATGACTTAACTATATGACTAAGTATATGTCAAAAAAAGTTTTAAAACGGAAAGTAAACTGTGAATATTGTTGTTCAAGTATTGAAGAATAAATGCACTTAGGGTTATCATTATTACCCATGTTCGATTGTAAGGGAGCACGGTATCACTCGCCAGTTATTAGGATGAGCTACGAATTGGATGGTTCAACACTTACCGAATATAAGAAATATTGAACGGACTCTCCATCCGAACATAAGACATTTGTTCGAGTGTTGTTCCATTTTGTCATCATAAGGAAACCAGTGTATCACTTCACCAATGGGTGTTGCTTGAATACTCCTCGTTTGCGGCCCACTACATGAACGTACACGGATATTAGGTGGCCTAGCTAGTATATTCCAATTCCAGTGAAAGTTATCGCATACTTGGAAGAAATATTTTGTTTCTAGGAGTTCCAAAAAGATTGCGTATTCAAAACATTATGAAAGTTGAGTGATGTTTTTACCAGGTGATAAAACTTGAGGTTTGAGTGATAAAAGTGCCTATCTAACAGTTAGGTAGTTAGTGAATAATTCAAAAGCCACTATTGACGAAAACCAAGGTGATACAATTCTTTAGACTTGTATAAAAGTATGTACATTTGAAGGCCTACATCCAAGTCATAGGTTGTTCAGTTTTATAGCTTTATAAATCGGATATGAGATCAAAAAGGCAACATCAATTAACTGGCAGTTGATTTTACATTTTTATATGTCACCTAATGGGAACAAATTGCATCAAATTTATACCCTGGTGGAGATCTGTTGATTATTTTCCAGGATTCAATATCAACTGGAACAGGTGAGAAAATCGACAAATCATGGCGATACAAACTCGGGGATGAAGATCAATAACTTATAATGAGTATGGTGAATTCTAGTTTAATCACACGTCTACACATTTTTAATGTGAATTCATATAATTATTACATTTCGTTTGTAAATACGAGTAATTTTCGATACAACGTATGTAGATCCTGCTCCTCATTTTTTTATTTTCTCCGCGTGAATCTTCTAGGGAACTTCTTCTTGATCTTGAAGCTCTCTTAAAACCATGTAGTACGATATCATTGACTTTGAAAACTGCAAAATATTCAACATTAGAGATAAGACTACAAATTTAATTTATGTGTACAGTATTAGTGTGGAGACTTTAAATTTCGATTTCAAAGGTAGATAAACTCGTCGTTGAAGTTTTTCAAAATGGGTTCCCTTCTATGGGGTCTTTGAAGTAAGTATTGCGATTTTTTCTACAGTTGTCTAAGTACAATATTCATCAATTCGATACTTGTAAGGATATTGACTTCTAGGTAAGCAAGGGATGTCGTTTGCCTTTGAACTCTTCAATATTTGGAAGGATTTCCACCATGAAAAACTTTCCCAGAGTCTGGGTTGTCTATCGCTGTATTATGGAGAGAATGAGGGAGAAAGAGGGGGAGAAAGAGAAAGAGCAAGAGCGAGAGAGGGAGAGCATACATAAATTAAGGATGAATATCTACTTTTAAATCCAAATCCACTTGTAAATAATTATAATTTGTCAATACAACCATTTTATGGATACTATGTGGTACAAATGAGTGTTGTTCTGTTTTATGTTTAGAGTAATTACGTATTTGTTAAAAGAGGAAATTCATTGAATACAAAAAATATTGATTTTCAGTAAAATTCAGGTTTTTCACGGAAAAATTAGATACGTTTGGGGTCGATTACTATGTACCTACTCTTTCATGCTTAATCGAATGTCGGCCCTTGCCGATCATCCTAATAGCTTTGTGATTAATACACCTTCCTACCTAGCACCTTTTGGGTTTGCTACAAGAAGAACAGCTCATAACATTCCTCGAGGAAATGGTGTGGCTGAGTGGTTCAATGGCTAACTCTGGTGAACAATCCGACTTGGGTTACGTACGATGCGTGCTCCAAGATGTCCTTCATCCAGTTTGATCCCTAGTATGCACCAGTATAGATGCACCCCCTACGAACGCACGTTCGGTTATCCGAGACGTACAGCCAACGGTCATTCAACGCTTTCGAACGAATGGTCAACGAATTTTGTGGGATGAAAAACGACGAAATACCATTTCCCTAGCAACGACTCGGTTGTACGTGAAAATCATCCGTCACACATTTCGTTACCATCCCGCGTTCCATTTTCGGCTAGTTAGTCCATGGCTAAAACACATTCTGTGTTAAAAAAACCGATCCGATCGTACGAAATTATTGTGGAAAAAGTCATTCTCGTCAATGGAAACCTTGAGAATGGTCTCAATCGTCGCCCAGATGGTTGTGAAACAGCTGTATCGATATCCGTTTCCAGCTAGTGACAGTAAAGTAACAAATATCTGTAGAAGATGGCTAACGATAGGGTTGCAGAGCCACCCCATACTCCAGCCCTCAAGATCACGAGAATGTCAAATAGTCCTGAATATTTCCATGAACTATTTTCTAGATCTCCGCAGAGTCCTCATCAACCATTCTCAAGTTCACCTCCACCACCCACACCAGATGATATGAACAGTAGTCTTCAACCTTGGACCAGTGGAGAGGAGACTACAAAAACCCATCAGATGATGTTAGCGTCACTATAGTTACCTTTCTAAAATTATTTTTTTTGTCAAACATTTCTTATAGCTGGTCTGACTGCTACCTGCCTACTGTTGTTGCAATCTTTTTCTTTTGTAGGCCACTTTTCTTTCGATTCCCACTAAGTGTTTTCTGATTGTTGCTACGTGCTGGTGATTAGTTTCCAACCGGGGCTTGTACACGATTGTTTCAAATTGCTAAAATTAATTTATAATTCAAATTAAAACAATCCGATAGCAAATCAAAGAAACCGCCTCCACGACAATGTTGTTCAGGCATGTAAATTGTGGCAGCTATAATTCCGAATTTCAACATCATTGGTCAATTATGGAAGAAACTGACCTCAGGGTTCTCCAGCTGATCAGTGCCCCTCTGTAATTATACCACGTAATCGTATTCTAGAATTCCCAAAGGTGCTTCATTCCAAACTTCATTATCATAGTTCGATTAGGAAAGAAGTTAGCCTTAAGGGGTCCCTCAGCTGATCAGTGCGCCTTCGTACCTAGCAACTGTATTCTTGAAGTCCCGAAGGCACTCCATTCCTAATTTCAGCACTGTAGGTTGATTAGGAAAGACATTACGCTAATGGGCCGTAATCGTTTGGTGATTTGGATGCCTCATAGGTAACTAAGCCCAAACGCAAAACGTTCATCAAGTTTAGGCATCACACCAAGCTCGTACAGTGGGATGTATGGAGGGAAAAATTGGCCGCGTGAAATGATTCTGATAAATCAAGAGCTTTCCAACGACTAGCAAATGATTTTAGTACGATGAAAAATGGCAAAATAGAGCTCCTTACCAACGATTTGGTTGTAAGCGAGAATTATCAGGAAATTTCGTCACATGCAAAATCTGTCGGTTTTAAAGTAACGCTTTTCAAGGTGGTGTGTTGGTGGCCCTTCGGGCCTCGCAAGTTACTTACGATCGGTTGCCAGTTACTCATAGCCGTCGGCTTAAATTATTGAAAACTTGCACATGCTTTGCCATTATGTTTACGAAGCATTATTAGTTAATAACTTGGTGCTATAAATCAGCTTTCCTTGACACTACAGAGGCTTAGGGATCATGAGATGTTGTGATAAAATGAGAGCATTCCAAAAAGTGGCGAACGATTAGTGTGGAACGATAACTAAGGAAGTTACACTTCCCTAGCAACGGAATGGTTGTACGAGGAAATCAATAGAAAACCCCGCGCTACTTTCGTGTCATATTTTCATAACGCTTTTTCATGTCGTTTTCGGAGCGGGGACCCATGGCTAAAGCATTTGCAGCTAAAAAAAAGTGACAACACTGCTGTTGCCCTAGCACCATCTCTCATCTTGGAATAATACTAGTCACCCGTCCGCATTTGGGTTATGGCCGTTTTAATGGCATAAGGGAGAAAACACGATAAAAGCCTTAAACATTAAATTACTTGAAAACAAAGCATGCCCCCTGGACCCCCGGTTACCTATATTTACATATTTCGAATGACATTGAAACACAGAATGTGTTTAGCTCACGCGTTTCACAATCAACCCGCGAAACCCGCATATAAGAATGACTCAGATTTTGCGGTGTATCTTATCACTACTTTGTCAAGTTGTTTTATTTATTTATCACCAGTTCAACGACTCACCAGCTCAATGAAATCATCAGCAAGTAACAAGCGGTTGCAATCATGTTCACAATATCAATTATTGAGAATGATCACCTGTGTGTAAATAATTATTCAAATAACCATGCTCATAACTCAGCTGGTTGCCCACGCACTTCGCAGTAGTTAACATAATATGGTTGGATAAATTGAGAGCTTTCAAACGTTTGGTCAACGAATTTTCTGGGATGAAAAATGACGAAGTACCATTTCCCTAGCAACGTCTCGATTGTAAGCGGAAATCACCAGAAATCTTTGCAACAAATTTTCGTTACACATAAGCGTTTCGTTTCCAGTCGGAGTTGCCAAGGCTAAAACACATTCTGTGTTAAAATCTCTAGGATGACCTTTTTGTTGAAAGTTAGTTGTAGATTCGAACCATAAAGTCTGTAATACTTCTACGTGTGGGCGGAGCCCAATATATATACATATCCCGCGTGTATATTGTGTCCCAAAAATTTTGGATAGTCTTTCTTATTTTGTTTTTTAAAACTTAGTATCAGGCTCCAAGTTTCACTTCAATATTTCAAATATTGAGGGAAGATGTAAGGGGGATGGAGGGGGGTTACTTTTGGAACAATTTGTATACATGTACACAGAAGAAAAAGCGATGAGATCTAGGGATCATTTCAGAACGCCTCAAAATGGATTTCCAAAAACAAAATTTTAGATTTTCAAACATTTTTAGAGCCATTTTGGTGGCTTCATTTTCTACAAAAATTTGATAAAATAAAAAAGGGGAAAATATAGAAATTTGTTAGGTATAGCAGAATATTATTTAGAATACGTTTCTTTGCTATTAATTATGATAGTAGTAGTATCAATTATGATAGTGTGGGCATACAAAGTGCTCAAATTCCAAATAATTCATTAATATATATATATGGAACAAATTACGAAACATTCGCTCATATGGTGATGCTGCTCGACTGAATTTTTTTGTTTTTTTGTTTTGTTGTATTATTTTCAAACAAGTATTTTGCACAATTTTTTGTACAATTATTTGTGGCATCAAAAAAGAACTCAAAAAATCTGTTTTAGGCTGTTTGCCTAAAAGGGCAATATTCCAGAATCTATATCTATACAAATGTTAAGTTGGTTTGTGTGTACTTCAAATACTCAAAAAGTTCTTCACCGATTCCCATTTGGGTGGGCATAAATTGACAAGAAAGTTTCAGGGATGGTTTTAGCCTACATCTAGATTTACTCCTTCGTAGTAAACTTGGACCTCACTACCGTCGTCGCCCGGGTAAACAACTCTGTAATTTTAAGGAAAAACCGGACACTCTTCAATCTTTTAACGTCAAATGTTGATGAAGTGGGTTCAGGTGTAATGAACTTTTGGTAACAAATTCAACGATAGCAAAACGATTTTGATGGGTTGAGCCGAGCAGTTTCTATTCGTAAAGATAGATTATCAAACATTGATATTAAAATCGCCTTATTAACTGTAGCAATGTTGGTCGGGAGAGTTTTAACGTAGAGAGTTTTAGGGTTATTTTGGGGTTGAAGAAACCGGGACGTTTTAACAGTAGGAATTTGCTTGGAAAAAAAAAAAAAAAAAAAAAAAAAAAAAAAAAAAATCTGATTAGAAAAAGAGCTAAATATTTTCTCCTGTTTACCCAAAGGATTGAAATTTGATAGGGGGACCCTCTGAGACATCAGGAGACGAATACAATGATGGGCTCTTTCCTGATTAGCTGACTTAGCTAAATTCTCTCCTATTCACCCCAGGAATTTGAAATTTGACAGGGAACCTGTCTGGGGCATCGAGAAACGAATAAACTGATGAGCTCTTTCCTCATCAGCTGAGTGACCCAAATTATCTCCTTTTCACCCTAGAAATGTGAAATTTGACAGGGAGCTTCTCTAGGACATTTAGCGACGAATGCAATGCCGCGTTCTAACTAGATCTAATGACTTAGCTAAATTTTCTCCATTCGCCCTAGGAATGTGAAATATGTCAGGGAACCTTTCTACCACATAAGAGACGAATGCAATGACGGGTTCCAATCAGATCAGCCGACTTGGGTATATTCTCTCCTATTCACCCCAGTAATTTGAAATTTGACAATGAGCCACTCTGTGACATCGAGAAACTAATAAAATAATGAGCTCTTCCCTGATCAGCTGAGTGAGTTAAATGCTCTCCTGTTCACCCTAGGACATTCCAATTCGTCAGGTAGCCTCTCTGGAACAACAAGAGTATAATGAAATGACGCAATCCATCCTGATCACGTGAGTAAGCTCAATTCAGTAACATACCCGCAACCGGAGGACTTGAGGGAGGACAAAACATCCAAATGGAGGACGAACGTTCCAAGATTGGAAAAGTCATAAATAATTTTAAATGTATTCAAATATATTTAAAGACCAATTATGAAGAAATTTTAAAGCAAACATCAAAAATATAAGTACCGAATTATCTTTGTTTTGATCCTCATTTCTCATCTATACAACCACAATGTGCCACAGCGAAGCGTGGCAGGGTACAGCTATTCCATATAAAAAGATTTACCTCACCTCCAAAAATGTTGCATATTGGAGATAGTAAGCATTCCAAGCACTTAATTTGATTGCATTCGTGTTGCTTGTAATCATAATATGATATGATTTTTTGAACGATCGTGACGCTTCTCTCCATGGAACAGCGATTCGTATTTTCTCAATTAAATGATCTTGCTGAAACAATATGAAATAATGAAGTAAATAACCTTCATAAATGGAGATTGGATCCATAGCTGGGATTTAAATTTTTTGAATAATTCACATAAAACATTATCAATTATTGCACACCCTTATAGAATATTATTGGCTTCCTCCATTCATCAAACGAATTGAAAACTCTTATTTGGGTAAGCATTCAATTTTTAAGTGCTCATTTTACGAAAATCACTCAAAATCAGACGGAAGTTGATTACAACCTAATAATTGCTAATTACTTTAGGTTTTACAAAATTAGCCAGTACAGGGAAGGAAAAAGAGTCTTAATTATGTGCGTGCCAACTAGAAACAAAAAGTGTAGTTTGTCGTAACCTGGTACACAAGTTTAGTATGTATTTTTTGTTTTCTACCTATTATTGTATTTTGTTTCCTTACACACTAACAAAAGTATGTTAAAAGAACTATAATTTTTTATTTTGAATCATACCTTGTACTTCGATTTTTTATGCTGTTCCACCCTAAATACGTAATATTAGTATACTTGAACGAAAGGACATTTCACAATAATGGAACGACCCTAGGAGTAATACCGTTACGAAACTGTCTGAAAAAAGTGCCAATTATTATTAACCCTTTAACTTGTGATGCACTGAACGATAAAAATAACCTGAAAAGCAATCTTACTTAAGTAAAATATCAATGTCATAGTTTGTAGCTCGGTTTACTCGAAACCAGCTTTCTCGAGTTGCTGTAATGTTGCCGTGATGCGATCTGTTTATATGGGGTTCTTAATGATTGAATATTATAAGATATTAAAAGTCCTCAATGAGGGAAAACAGTTGGTTGTATGTCCTTCGAGAGTTTAATTCGATTCACTGAACCAATATTTATTTAAATTTAACTACGAGTCCCAGCCAATCACACAATCAGCGCAACCAGCACAATCACTTCTTGAGATAGTGATTATATATATATATGCGCAGCAATCGCCACTATCTTTTATTTTTAGTCTGAATTAAAAAGCTAATTTTTGATGTAAAAATACACATTTTATCTTTGTAATCGTCTGGGGGCCAATAAAATAATTTGTTGACCCCCCCCCCCCCCCCCGCCCTCTTACTTAACGGAAGGAAAGTAAGACAATTTTTCACGACCATAAATAGATGTAAAAAATAGTGATTTAGATATTTTAGGTAATTACTCCACATTTTTGGTTACCATATCAATTAGTGATTGGCCAAAGTGACTGTTGAGAAACTGGTGAAGAAAACAAACAACTACGAATACAGCCATTTTCAAACCTTCAAAAAGTCCCTTCGCCTCCTGAAAAAGAAAATAGTGCTATTAAACACTGTACTATGATACTGACATGCTGTAACGACTTTCAAATCAGCGTTTGTTTCTAGCAATTTCGGATACTAAAATTAAAGCTCACAATTCAACAACCAAACCGCATAAGAAAATGTGTAAAAATGTATAACAGAGTAAGGGGCTATGTAGCTGTTATTTCCCACGAATGTTACACATTCGAATTTGAGTTGTTGATGAATTTGGTAAACAGATAAGTGATAGCTAAATGTTTTAGGTATGATAGAAGCGAGCAAATACGTACGAGTGGGATATTTTTTTAGTAGTAGGAACACATTCCGGTTGACGTTTTCTCGTCATAATCCAAAATATATAATTGAATGCCTGGCGGGAAAAACGTTGGATGTTACATATGCAAAATTTTGAAGGAGGCTGCTGACCGCAAAACGACTCTATTAAAAATCCTAATCAATGCCAAAGAGAACATCCAACGTTCTTCCATTTATACTATTTTTCCTGGTCAAGATTTTAATGCTACTTACTAAACAAATTGTAGGTGTCTACCTTGTTTATTCTCATTTTTCGGTACCTACTTACTTGAGATTCAAATCTTTTTTTACCCCCCCCCCCCCCCCCCCCTCTATTAGGTATGTCATTAAAAAAAGTCAAAATTATAGGTATCTACCTACCTTTATTCTAGTATTTAGGCACCTACTTACTTTGGATTCCAATCGGCTTATGTACTCCCCTCCACCCCCTTACACGTGACGTTTAAAGAACTTGGGATAGTTGCTTATATCAAACTTCAACATAGGTAGGAACTCTAAAACCTTCATTACAATATTAAAAGAAAAATAAAACGTGAATAAAATGGTTGAAAAAGTACATGAAATTACTTCTTTTTTTTAACTGCAGGAAGGTTTTTGTAAAACAATCTATGATCACGATCAGTTAGATGAATCAGGGCAAAAGGCGGTATTCGCCTGAGAATACATTGTGATTATTATTATATACCTTAATTCAAAAGCAGTGTTAACTTTGAGGATGAAAAAGAATGCGCAATTCCGTTTGTAAACTATATTCTGGTAGCACAAAAACAGAAAATTCAAACGCGTCAATACATTAAACAGGTAACTTCACAACAGTAATTGAACAACTAAAACTGGAGTAGGAATTGAACTATTAATGGGTGTGAAGTATGATGAACGAACAAGCAGATGATTGTGAAAAGCGCGCTTTCACATCCAACGTTATTCCATTAGAAAAAGTGACCACTTTGTTCCTTTCTACCAAAATTAGAGAGCTTTATCGGGTTCTATGACAACAAACAACACCAGGAACAAGTGACTGAAGACACAACCAACGTTATTCCATCGAAAAAAAAATTCGAAAACATGTAACATCCAACGTTTTTCCCGCCAGGCGTTCAATTGTTGGTTACTTGCCAAATTGATTACATGTTTTATGGAAAAGGTAGTATGGAGAGGGGGAGGAGGATTTAAAAGCGCTACGTATTCAGACAGATTAGATCTTTCCAACGATTGGTGAACGATTTTGGTAAATTATTTTCAATAATAAACCTTCGCAATCAACCGAGAAAAAAAATTATTTTGTCCCCTTCAAAATTTGTTGGTTTACATTTCCAAATGCGTAGAATCCAAAAATCAAATTAAAAATCCGTCTGTTCGCCGTCTAGAGCTTTTCTCCAAATTATACTGGACCAAACTTTAAGAAACTTCTCCCTAAAGGCCAAAGTTAAAAAAAAGGGGAAAAAACTGCTGCAAATTATTACACAAAGGTTTATTATTTCTGTGTTAGATATCTTTTCTAAGCAGATCATTGGCTTACAATTAATAAACCCCGTATGCAATATATGATCAAGGCAATACATGGTGCATCATGCCTACCAAAAGGGTTTACACCTTTACAGTACCAAGACCCCACAATTTCACGCTTCACTGTAAAAATGTTTAAAAAAAGGTCTATTGTAAGCTATCAGTGCGCCTCCATTTCTCGTAATTGTTTCCAAGGAGTCCTAAAGGAGCTCCATCAAGATACCAATATCGTGAGTCGAATAGGAAAGCTAGTCTCGGATGTTTCAAACCCTTTGTAATTGTCCCTCCATACTTTATAATTGTATTCCAGATCTTCAAAAAGGAGCTGAATTTCAGGTTTCAGCATCATAAGTCGATTAAAAAACAAATTGGACTCAGAGGCCCCAAAACTGATCAGTGTCCACTGATATTGAGTTCTTGATATTACAAAGAAGGTCCTTTTCAAATTGCAGATCCGTAGGTAGACATCAATATGTCTACGTAGATGTATGTACCTAATGAAAACTAGAAATTAACCTTGTTCCTGGGGATAAACTTTCACGCAAGCGTAGGAGCTACTAATGGTGCAATCATGTTGAAATTAATATGGAATAATTAAACCATTGTCCCCCATCCATGCACCAAACATGAGGGAGATTAGACGACTAGGCGTGCAAAAGTTATGCTTGAATTAAGGTTTGCAGAATGAAGTAATGATCTGACGAGTATGCAATTAATATAGGACCATTTGCAGCCTAAACCGCACATTCCCTGAAAATTTTATCAAAATCTAGTGAAAACTGTTAAAATTGGGCTCGTTAAAAGGAATACACATTTGCGCATGCGCAGTAGCTACTAATGATAGAATTATGTTGAAATTACTAGGGAATGCGCAAATTAATCTCTCCGTCTTATCCTCCAAGTTTGAGCGAGATTGGACAACGGGGGCGTGAGAAAATTATGCTTGATTGAATTTACGTTTGCTCATGCCCAGAGTAAGTATTGATTTGGGAACAATGGGACTGATAGAAAACCATCTACACCGTAACCGGCATTAATTAATAATAATAATAATAATAATAATAATATTATACCATTCAATATTTACAAGGCAATTTATTTGTCTACCAGTACCACTATCTAGCGATCATTAATGGAATTTAGAGCGTGATCTGCTAATCAATAGATCCACTAGCAGCGCAAGATGAAAGAGTAGAAATCCGAAGGTGTTTTTCGAACTTCTAGCGCTTAGGGAGAGCGAATCATTCAATCTACAGCGTTGCGGATGGTTTTAATCGAATCCTTGGGATTATATTTATAATTGATAAGCATAAAATCATTACTGTTACCTTGAAAGTTTCCGAGATCTCGATTTTTGAATGTTAAGCCCTTTAATAATGCCCTTTGGGGTTGATAAACATTGATGCCAATGTTACTGGCACATCCCCGACGAAGTATGATTTTTGAGCCAAGTTTCATAACGGTTAGTCCTGTAGTTTCGGAGAAAAGCTCTGGAGCAAATGTATGTATTAGCAAATCAATCGTTAAATTTCATTTATAGTCGCTATAGAGTAGGATCGGAAGACATAGAAATTGCTTTGAACGATTTGTCCCTTGAGTGGCAGATTGTTGATGTCATCTGCATAGTGTATAGGCACGGCCAACCCTTGTTTCATAATAACTGCATTTTGTATAATAAATGTACAAAATGGATATATGAACATAATTTTTGTCATCTACTTACACTTGCTTGCAACATAGCGAAGCTCAAGGAAATAATAGCGTGCACCACGTCAGCTAAAATCATTGATCGGAAGAGTTTGTCCGTCTTCCTGATATAACTGTAATTAGAAAAGTCAATCATTCTCGGAAATTTACTCAATCCACATAATTTTCGTTGTTAAAATATCCACATAATAATATTTCTAAATGCAATACAATGTAGTATAATAAACTAATCAACTATGCTGATTAGGGACTCTATACCTACATACTTAGAACTGCTATACCTACATTCCAAAGTGGCGTAGTGTTGCATCAGTGCAGCTAATTACGACTAAAAATAGGAATACAATTTCTATCCAATAGGTAACCGATTCTTATTCATATTTTTCACCCTTCGCTGATTAGATAAATAGCTACATAAGTTGTTGGAAAACAATATAAACCATTTGAATCAACGTTGAAGTCAGCGATTAAAACAAAACGGCAGAGTGCTATTTAAAGTGACTTACTCCAAAACATTAACGTGAAGTTCGATGCATTCTTTTAAGTGTTCATGCGTTTGATCAACCTTGCCAACATCAGCTGAAACTTAATAATTCACAATAATTAAAGTTTCATTTTTCATTAAAAAAATGAAATATTTTCTTTAATATCTATTAAATCCGGTACGTCGTTCAGTCTAATATAGGAATACGATATTCTTATTTCGAATCTGTTTTCGGTTAAATCATGCTTTAAATTAATAACTCTGCAAGTTCTGATCTGCATATTACAAGTTAGGTAATGGTTCTCTTCAGTAGATACTTTTAAAATATAATAATTTGTAGAATGTAATTTGAATTAATTGTAAAAATAAGTCAATTATTGTTTAATTATAATGAATAAATCGAAAGAGTTAAAAAGGTAAGTATTATCCTCTTCAAACATCAGCATAAATTCTTTTACAAAGTTCATTGATATGGAAACGTAGGTACATAATTATGCTCATAGTTATGAAATATCTAATTATTTTAATTAAGATTAGTTACTTATGTACGGAATGGACGAGATGGGCATCCTCGCAGCGACCACCAAACAGCAAAACCAGGAACAAGATTGTAAGAGTTACCCATAAATATCATGAAGACTCCGAACTAGCACAGTCACTGCATTCATATGCATGATTGGTTCATTCAATGCTATTCAAAGACTACCCAAAGTAAATAATGAACATTTGGACAATGAAAAATGGGCACAAGATCTAAGTGTGTGTGATGGATTTGAAATTCGAGTAGTATATGTAATGGCAACATTTGATCTTAAGGCAATTGAATCCTTTAGATACCCTCCAAGGATAAACGCAAATAATTCCTAATTATACGGTAAGAGTGGTATGAGAGGTTTCAAAATGATTTCAATATGATAAGAAGGTATGTATCTGAAGACAAAAGAAGAGGGTAGAATGAGTGATGAAACTCTTTTTTGCTTCCAAATCTACCTAAAGTTAGCGAAAGGATTGTTTTCACGTTCGGGAGAAAAAAAATGTTGGTCTCCAGAATCAAAATTTCCACTCACATTTTACGTTTTAGACCATTCTGAACAACTTTGGTTCCGTGTCTGTTAATTGACCAATTATGACATTTCAAGCTAATTCTTGATTTAATCTTTTCAGCAATGGAATTTTTCAAGATCATAATTATAAAACTTTTTAATGATCTATACATTCATGATAGGAGGCCACAACCAGCTTGTTTTTCTTTTTTTTCGACCAATGGAATTTAATCTCCCTCCACCTGTGACAATATTGCTCCGTCCTATCTAATTTGTTCCAGTTATTGTTTGTTACTGATGATGACCCAACCGTCGAAATCGATTTAACATTTTAACTTTTTATTCTACGTGGAAATAGACAAAATTTTTCTCCGTTTTTGTAATGGATTTCCACAACTTCGCCACGAGAGATTTAATTCGTAGTGATTGAGTGGGTGAAAAAACGCCCAGTAATATAAGTCATAGGACACTTAATCTGTTGGTGGGGGGGGGGGGGGGGGGGGGGGGTACGTCCTCATAATGAGAATAACAGCGAAATCACCTGGGTAAAATGAAAAAATTGAAGTTACCAAAAACGCTTGCAGCCAAAGCATTTACTAATGATTGATGTATCCACATGACTTGTCTATGGAAACCTCTCAACAAGCTTCCTATTGATTTCTTGAGATGTTTCTTCCAGAAGTGACGTTATTAAAAGCATGTCTTGTCGCTCGGAAAATTTGGTGAAACGTCGTGTCAATCATTAGAGAACGATAAAATCATTCCGCCACAAGACTTGGAAGTTAAAGAGTAGGTAACAAGAGAGATTCAAAGCGTTTGTTGTCTATCGTTCGGTATCCGAGGAAATATTGCCGTGTCATCGCACAATGAAGAATACCCGCATGATCATTTCATAAATATTAATTTGTACGAAAGCACGTAAATTTATGAAAGCAGATGAATTTCTAAGAATACAGACACCAAACGTATTTCTTTATGATAGATAGTTGTCTTTCTGTTGAGAGTTTTCAAAGTTTTTGGCAAAAACAATATTATTGCACATCTCCTGGCCTGGGCCTAGTGTGAAGCATGAAGTCGCAATTTTCCAAAACTTTGAAAAATCAAAAAGGTTTTATCGTAGATAAGCGTGGATGGTGTAAAAATTGACAGGATAAAATCTACGTTTATTTTAATAATAGTTAGCATAATCTTTTCAGATGATAGTTGATCTTCATTCTTCGACTGAGCGAAGACGTAGCTTAACGATGAAACCCATTCTAGTTGCCTTTCTGTCTATTGTGTTCCACGGGTAGTACCCAAACGTGCACTGGAAATTAACTTTCCTTGGATTTTAATGTAAGGCCAAATGAATGCTAGAGTGAAAGCTTATTTCGATGAAAGCTGTCATATCGATTAACAAGTTAGTAAAATAATCCAAAACCTTCAAAATATGGCAAATGATGATATTCTATACCTTCCGTTGTTCACATGATCAAAGAGTTTTTTTGACTCATACCTTATCGCATCGTCCTTTTAGGAATTCCCACATTGAAGAAAACTTATTTATTTCTAATGTTCATCGTGGAAATGATATTCTGACAGATGCAACAACATCTCGCATGAACTAACGAGAAAATATGTACCTACATAGACATGAAACTTCTCGCTAGATGATGATGTTTATGAAGAACCATTATCTTCACAGATAGGTACATCCCCTGTAACTATTTCACGTAAAATGGACAACAATCAATTAAAAAAAATAGAGTAAAATAAAATGAAATAAATAAAATTTAAAAAATCCAAAACAAAATCATAGTAGAAAAGATCATATTGATCTGTTTTTCGGTGTCCATATAATCATGGGGTAAGTTTTTCTGATTTCTATTCATGGTTCTCTTGCGAAATCTTACTTTGAGGAAAATAGATGTATTTTTAAATTTCTTGATGAATGCTGAACTTGAACAGACGCAACCCAATATCATATGAACTAGGTACCGTGAAAATCACGAAAGACAAACTTTTGCGAATGTCACTTCCTGTTATAATTATAGTCCTCGCATACGTATTCTATTCATGTAGAAAGTTCATTTCACAGGTACTTTTTCTGGAACAGTTCCATATTTTGTGGAAAAAACCTTTTTTTTAAGTTAATAAATACCAATAATTTTGATAAACTAAAACCTCCCACACCTTCATTAGGACATTTTGGTGTCACATTAGAATTAGGGGCTCACAGAAACCGGCGGAGTGATGTTATGCAAAAATTACAAATTTGAGACAGAAAATGTGGAATTCAGAACACTCAATTCTGAATTCATAAAAAGATTTAAATGCTCACATGAGGTTACTTACCAATTTTTAAGTTGGAATTTTCATTCATATTCTCCAGCTCGTCGCTGATATACTGAAGGGCACCTACGGCCACATAAATGGATGTGAAGAGGTAGCAATCCGCCGCCATGTATATTTGACCAGAGACCATCAACGCGTACTGGGCAATGGAATATGTGACTGAGAACGCGAATCTGCCTTCAAAAGGGTAGTAAGTGTTTATCGGCAATTTCATTTCTTCCAAGGTTGTTTCTCCCAATAACGTCTTGAACATAGGGACTAAACCCCAAAATGTCATGCAGAAAATACCTACCGATCAACGACAAAATTTGAAAAACCTTATGAAAAGTAAAAAAAGTTTAATACAAACTGACAGAAAAGTTGACTATTTGGACCAAAACATTTTATGGTCACAGTTCATGGAATATAATAGATACATATATATTATTATATATTTTTCTTTTTCTTTCAGCGAATTTCGAGAAGAATTAAGATTAGATTTAATGATTCCAAAAATGTAAGAAAATGGAGTTTTATTTTTAAAATTCAAAAAACATTATAAAGTGAATCTCAGATTTTCAAATTAAAATGTTCAAATTTTGAAAATTGTAAAGTACTTGAAAAAAAAAAAAAAAAAAAAAAAAAAAGAATAAAATAAAATGAATAAATTAAAAAAAATCTTAAAAACTCGGCACTGTGCGCCTTGCAAGGGTTTCAGCCCCTTGACCCCGCTGGGGAGGCTTTCACCTTAAGCCTCGGCTAAATATTGGAGGAACTTGGAACACGCTACATTTCGAATTTCAGCTTCATTGGTCGAATAGCAGAGAAATTAGCTCTGGAGCTCAGTCAGATCTGGGGAGCTACCTACTTTACGATTCGTTGCGAGATGTCCCAAGGGTTCTCTATTTTAATTTTAGCTTCATAGGTTGAAATGCAAAGAATTTAAATCCATCGGTATTTTAGTCTCGTTTTTTCGTGACAATATTTTGTGAAAATGTTCCTTTTTAGGTCCCGGTAAAACCGTAATAATCCGCGGTGAAAAAAGAAAAAAAAAAACGGTAAAAGTAGGTCCCGGTATCCGCGCTATATATATATATATATATATATATATATATATAAATATATATATATATCCCCGGTTACCTCTATATACATACTTCAAATGAAATTATTGAAGCACAGAATGTGTTATAGTATAGCACCCCCCCCCCCCTCCTACCTCCGATGAGTTTTTGGGTCCGAAGCCCCCATATCTGAAACCTCATCACCATAAGCTTTCATTTGAGCCTTCACACGAAAAATGCATATGATACCCCCCCCTCCCCCCACGGATGAGTTTGGGGTCCTAAGGTGCCATATTTGAAACCTCCTTTTCATAAGCTTTCATTTATTTTATTTATTCATCACCAGCGCAACGACTCACCACCAGCTCGAAGAAATTATCAGAAGCTAACAAGTGGTTGCAATCATTTTCACAATATCAATTATTGAGAATGATCACCTGTTTGTAAACAATTATTCATACAACGATCCTCATAACTCAGGTTGCTGGCCACGCACTTCGCAGTACTTAACATAATATGGTTGGATAAATCGAGAGCTTTCGAACGAATGTTCAGCGAATTTTGGGGGATGAAAAATGACGAAGTCCCATTTCCCTAGCAACGACTCGGTTGTAAGCGGAAATCACCAGTGAATTGTTTCAACACATTTTCGTGACACAAAAACGCAACATTTCCGTTACACAAAAACGCAGCACTTCCGTTACACAAAAACGCAACACATTTTCGTTACACATGAACGTTTCGTTTTCGGTTGGAGGGAAAAATAAAAAACGAACGGTAGACTTTTGGTTCTACAGTCAGATCATAATAATGATTAATTTCATACATTATTAGTTCATTATTTCTACTTAGCAATATTAGTTTATAACTTAGCGAAATAAATCATTTTTCGTTGACACTACAGAGCCTTAGGGATCATGAGACTTTGTGATAAAATGAGACCATTCCAAAAAGTGGCGAACGATTTTCATGCTATGAAAACTAAGAGAGTTACACTTCCCTAGTAATGCAATGGTTGTACGTAAAAATTAATGGAAAATAAATATTTTCGCCGTGACGTGAAGGTTGGAAAAAATAGAAACGTCCTGTTAATCATTATTGAAAAAAAAAAAAAAAAAAAAAAAAAAACAATTAATGAAAAAAATAAAAATAAATAAACTCGGCGCTCCGCGCCTCGCCAGGGGGCAAGCCCCCTGGACCCCCGGTTACCTCTATTTACATACTTCGGACGAAATTATTGAAACACAGAATGTGTTTGCGTTGTCGCGCAACCAAGTGACAACCAAACAAGCGTCATTGTTTACTATTCATTTATAACATCAATTTATATAGTTATAGTATGAAACTACGAAAATTGCGTTGTCGCGCAACCAAGTGACAACCAAACAAGCGTCATTGTTTACTATTCATTTATAACATCAATTTATATAGTTATAGTATGAAACTACGAAAAAAAAAAACGAAATAAATTCGTGATAAATCAAGAGCTTTCCAACGAATGGTGAACGATTTCTGTGCGATTAAAATGGCGGAAATTCCATTTCCCTACCAACGGCTCGGTTGTACGTGAAAATCATCCGTCACACATTTCGTTCCCATCCCGCGTTCCATTTTCGGCTAGTTAGTCCATGGCTAAAACACATTCTGTGTTAAAATAAAAAAAAACCAGAAAAATATGGCTTACAGTTGAAACGACTATTATTCGTCTATTGAAAACGGTGACCCGGAATTTAATCGTATCATCGTCCTATATAAACGCTGGAGTTAAATAGGTATAACGAGGTCAACAGAATTTCTAAAATGGACTTGACTCCATTCTGATTTTACTTCTTCTGCAAGCCACAACTTTTCCTACAAGTCATTCAGAACAACACATGATCATAGTTTATCAACTTACTAACCTACACAGCAATGGAATTTGGCGAATAAATTGCAATGTTTAGTCCAGCCTTCCGGTAATTTTTCAGTCAATGCAAGACCACAAGTGATCATATCGACGAGATCGTCATGATAGTATATGAAATACACCATCTTGTACATTGCGGATCCAGTTAATGTGAATATATCCATGGCTTCGCTTCTGTCGACTAAATCATCAGTAGTACAACCTTTTATAAACAATCCAACTGTGCAGATGCTCAAAACAGTCACATTCCAAAAGAAGAGAATCCTTGAAAAATTGTTAGGAAGGGAAACAAGTAAGTGAAACGGAAACTTCCTTAAATTATAAGAAGGCTCTTACAAGAAGAGCAACTCAAAATGTTCATTTCAACTCCCAATACATAACTACAGAAAATTGCAAATATGGTACATTAAATAGAGTATTGGAAAAATTCAAACATTAAGATAATTTTTCATCTCAAACAATTAAGCATAATTAATCTTAAAAGTACGATGCGATAAATACATAAATGTACCATTGTGTACAGTGTAAAACAAACTATACACAACTCGTACTCAAACCGATATCGGCTTTAGCTAATCAACCGACAATTCTCAAGACGATAAGAAGTAAGAAATTGGAAAGTTCCAATCATGCAGCATGATCGTGTGAGCGATTTTCTCATGTTTTATCTATCGTATTATCACATGTTAAATTGTATTGCAATTGGAGCAATTTGAGTGCAAAGAAATTGTTAATAACCAGTTATACGACAGAAAGCTAATACTAAAGAAAATTGTACAATTCAAAAATAATTTTTTTTGTTGCAGTTTTTATAGGTTTTTGTAGTTTTTCCAGCAAATATTACTGCAATTTTAGCATATTTTTCTGCATAATTTTGAGCAAGAATTTTTTAATGTCTTAGTTAATCGTTGATAATATTGTTTCGACTAAAGTTCAGCTGAAAATTATGAATTACAAAAATTCTAGTCGTTTTAAGCCATTTTAGCGAATTTACGTAGACCTACTACTGTATGTACCTACTGTATGTAACTGAACGCGATAAAATCGCGCTTCTTCGTAGCTTGTTAGCTCCAATCCGAGGATAGAATAAGATATCGCAATTCTGGTTTCACCATCGTGTTTAGCACTAAAAGTACCATTAAGTTCCAGTCATGCTGCATGATTTTATGTGCGAATTTTCGTAAATTATAGAACTATAATTATTATGTTATGCTGTTACGAAAATTCGGCGCTTTGAGTATAAAGGAATTTTCAACTACCAATTTTATGGCGAAAAACTCGTTTTAATAATTTTAGATATGATTTTAGATACTAGCTTTAAAGTTGGTATCAGGCAACCAAAAAAAGCTCTCCAAGTTTCACTTAGGTATCTCAAAAACCGTGGGGAAATATTGAGGGAGGGGGGGGGGGGGGTTACTCTGGGACACCCAGTATTCTATGAGCTGACACCAGAGATCAGCGTAGAAAGGCTGTATAGTACAGAAATAAACCTCTTTAATATATAACACATTAGTGAGTACTTACATGAATGGAGTATGATATTTCATATCTTTCAGTTTCCACATGGTAACTACCCGAAGTGCAGATAGTTGGAAGTTAAACAGATGGGAAGGATCAGATAGATCCCTCTTTGGGTACTCTCTGTAACCCATCTCGCTCAAAAAAGAAACGTTACTGGTGAACGAATCGAAAAACACGAACAGCTTTTGAAATATTGCTTATTATTTGGTTCTTCCAACAATACCACATCACTTGTTCACGTAAGAACGTACTGGATGATAAAATATGTACTTACGAGGTAATTGATAAGGAACCGCAAAAGCAAATGGAACGCTTCTTGTAGATAATGGAACCCTTCCAGCTTCACGATAATTCAATTCAGTTTGGTTATACAAATTACACGCGTCTTCAGTATGTTCTAGGGTCAGTGCGAAGGAAGGTTAGCGAGTCCATGAAATCTAGGTATTTATTGTCTACTAGGTTATTACCTACCTACGTTATTTTGTGTCAGTCGATGAATAACTCAGGTTTTTAGTGGACTCCATGACAGTGGTTCTTGCCATTCTCTTTCAGTTTCCATACCTTCGCATCATAGTGACATTAAAATAGGATGGGCGCATCGGTTGAAGAAAAAAAAGAGAAGTAATCAGCTAGATCCCATTCTGAGAATTTTGACAACAACCACGCTATCCTGTATCAGTATCCCAAGCTACCCTTTTTCTATGGTTTTACAAAGTTTCAAATCACGGCCCCAGGCTTTCTCTTTTTTGCTAATGTAGTTAACAAAAAAAAGTAAAAAAAAAAATTCAAATATTACTATGTCACAGCACCTCTTTCGCAGGACTGCCAGCTCACTGTAGAGTAGTAATTATTTGAAACTTCAAAAAATCGTCAGAATAGAACTACTGTTCGAAGGAGAGTGCGGCGAGTGTAAAGTTTTCAATCATACAACTTACAATCAATTAAAAATACATAAATAGTAGGCATGTGCGTATATCCTTTTTTAACCACCTTAATTTCGACAACAAACCATGCCACTGGATAAGAGATGTAAGCCGTAATAAGACAGTGTATTTCACTTCATTTTGGTATACTATAGGTAACACACCTTTGTAATTGAACCAAGAAAAAACAAAAAAATTTAATCTCCCCCCCCCCCCTCCCTCCTAAGGTTTCAGGGTGCGTGTAATCCAAAAATTGCTTTAATTGAAAGATAAATAAATAATTGAATATATGAACAAATGAACGAATAAACGAATAAATAAATAATAATAATAAATCAATGGGCCAAGCCAGAAAAAAATCGCAAAATTCATCATCTAAAAAATTCAATAATTGTTTTTCAACATAATATATGTTACCTAATCCCATTAAAAAGAAAAAAGAAAGAAAAAAAGTTGTAGGCCTAAAATCTACTTAAACTTTGTTTTTCTTCCCTTTTCGATTCAAAGAAGCAAATGAAACCGCCCGGATTGTTGTGATCCTTTTGCTCACCCCTAGGGTTAAAACATTGGCAGCGAAATTAAGTGCGACTAGCGACTTCGAATTACTAAGTTAATCGAAACATTTTACTAATGACCGCTAGGAAGTGCAAATGGTTGTAAAATTGGAGCATAGTAAAACAAGCTTTATAAATTCCAAAGATCGTATCAGCTGATATAATTCCTATGGAATTCTAACTTCACGAAATCGAGTTTATTGTAACTCTTGACCCCATGGATGGGCTTGTGTTTTGGTGACTAGTAGATGGTAAGTTTTTTATTTTATCTCATTAATTTTCAGTTTGTGGGTACCTACGTAAATGTCTTTATACTTAGATCAGGGAGACTAGTAAAATGAAGATGGCTTAATTAACATAATTAATTTTCCCTCTTTGTAGGTCCCAATATTTACATTGCTATATTGTGAAAAAGCCAGCCTTTCGCCTGACTACCACGAAATTCCAGAAGGCAAATCGTTTACGAAGTTGCATTACGCTAAGGAGCCTCTAAAGCTAATTTCTTTCTTGATCAACCTGCGGAGCTGAAATTTGAAATGGAAATGGAGCTCCTTTTGGATACCTACGAGTAGAATACAATTACAAAGTATAGAGGGGCTCTGATCAGCTGTGGTACCTTCGAGACTAATTTCTTTCCTAGTTGACTTATGGTGCTGAAAATAAGATGAAGCTCATTTAGGACACCAACGTGAGGGGCATTGATTTATGATTTTTGAGCCAAATTTGGTAGTGTTTGGTCCAGTAGTTTTGGGGAAAAAATCGGACGGCTTATGACAGGCGAAAGAATTTTTATTTTAATTTGATTCTAGGACTATAGTAATTTTTGAAAGTAAACCAACAAATTTTGAGGTGGGAAGAGGGTTATAAATTGTTCATTTTGTCTTAGACGCTCTGTAGGTATCTTATATTACAATATTATTAAGAACTAGCCGCTCCGGCTCGCTACGCTCGCCTCCACGTCCAGCCGGGGGGCAAGCCCCCCGGACCCCCCATTAAATTGCTCGCTTCGCTCGCAAACAGTGGCATGTAGGGAATGTTGCTCGCTTCGCTCGCAAACGGCACATCCCTAAGGGTGTGTAGGGGATGTTGCTCGCTTCGCTCGCAAACAAAAGCCCTGGCCCCCCCATTAAGTTGCTCGCTTCGCTCGCAAGGTGTGTCTGTACACATGCGATGTATTACAATTGAAACATGTAGAGGATGTTGCTCGCTTCGCTCGCAAACGGTAGATCCCTAAGGGTAGGTTTAATTCTGTAGGGGATGTTGCTCGCTTCGCTCGCAAACGGTAGATCTCTAAGGGTAGGTTTAACTTCTTTAGGGGATGCTGCTCGCTTCGCTCGCTTGAGGAAGTTATACTGCCCACCCAACTTGGCAGACGGTTTTTTTTCTGTTGGAAATTCTTACAAACAAAATAAATCTTATAAAACTACGTGGAACCACAAAAAAGTTTATTTGGGGATTGTTTGGGGATGTTGCTCGCTTCGCTCGCAAACTCTGGCATGTAGGAAATGTTGCTCGCTTCGCTCGCAAAGTATGGCATGTAGGAAGTGATGCTCGCTCCGCTCGAAAACGGTAGATCCCTAAGGGTAGGTTTAACTTCTGTAGGGGATGCTGCTCGCTTCGCTCGCTTGAGGAAGTTATACTGCCCACCCAACTTGGCAGACGTTTTTTTCTATTGGAAATTCTTACAAACAAATTAAATCTTATAAAACTACGTGGAACCACAAAAAAGTTTATTTGGGGATGTTGCTCGCTTCGCTCGCAAGGCATTGCTGTATATGTGTAGGACAAACCCGTATTCATTCTGTTGAAATGGCGCTCGAAAGGGAAAGTTCCATCCTTATACGCGCGCGTGCGTTGGCCTGCTCGCAAGGTATTGCGTAGAAGTCGAGTCCCTTCCGTTGTGAAATGGGCGGCGGTGTCGATTAAAAATGTAATTTTAAACGTTTCGCCCCCTTCCCCTCGCATTTCGACCGAGTTCTCGTCAGTTTTTTCGATATCCGATTTCGGATTCAGATTCGTCGGGATCAAACCTTTATTTCGCCCGCGAAAACCGTTCCGAAAAACGTACCTTTATGGGGTATATTTTAATCGGAAAAAACCAAGTTTTTCGGCGGACTTTTCGAGAAAACGGGTCCGTACTCTCGCATTTTTTTGACGCATTTCCCGATACTTTTTTCGCGATCCGATCGCGCCGTCGTCTTCCTCGTAGGAAAACCTACGAAACCGGTATTTTTCCGGAATTGTCAACGGCCGTTTAGAGGGGTAGGGGAAGCGGGGAAGTCCAAAAAGCGCACATTAACGCGAACTTCGACCCCCCTCCCGCCCTACGGCCCATGGTTCGGCTGGGATTAGACAATTTTAAATTCGCTTATACACCCTATCGGAAAATCCCAAGAAGATCCCCCCACTCGTAGACTCCCCCCATTCAGCCGTTTGGCCGTGCATAGACACGACAGACAGACAGACAGACGGAGTTTCATTCTTATTAATATAGAGATGAAACTCCGCCTGTCTGTCCACGCTACGCACCACCGAACGGCTGAACCGATTCCGTCTACGAATGGGAGGGATCTTCTCGGGTTTATCCGAAAGGGTTCACGAGCATTTTTAAAAATTTCTACCCCCATCCGAACCATGGCCTGGATGGCGAGAGGGGAGGGGGTGGCATCAGTTTATTGAGGTTCAGCAATGATTCATAAGACCGAGCGGCCTTGAAGGCGAGGTCGCTTTTTGCCCCGTGTTCCTTCTTATACATTTCACCCCGAGCGAGCGAAAAAACTACCTAGTTTATTTATAGTAATTCACGATACACGAATGTTGAAATTAGTTTTTAGAACCTATCGAACACAAAAAAAGTAGTTCCACTTCGATCCGGAAGTTGTCTTCTATAATCAAAAAGTCGATCAAATGAACTTGATTTCATACAAAAGTGCGCTTATATGTTTCATTATGTGTTTAAATGTCACAACAGGTTACTCTTTCAGGACTGGATGCTTTCTACGTACGACGTTTGCTTGTAACTGTATCAAATGTTGTGATTGGATTCACGGGAAACATGACAGACTACTTTCAATCCACTTAAATTATCTGATAGGAAGCCTCATAAGACCAAGTTTTCCCTGTGACAGTCAAAATTGTCATTGCGGTGGGACGCTGTGATGGAAATTACTTATCTTCCTGTTGTCAATAATCGACCGATACTGGGCTACCATTACGAAATTATTTAAGTAGTTGGCGGGAGGGGCGGAAATCCCTGACGTTCAATAGACTCGCGAGGCTATAAATAATAATGCTACTTTTGATCGAAGAGCGTCTTTTCTTATCATATAATGATATAGAGAGATACCTATTTGGTGTGCTTGTTAGATGCATTGTAAAACATCACGGCAGGGGCCTCTCCTCCCGGGGGTAAAGGAAATCTTAGCATTTATGCAGAAAAAAAGCAAAAAGTCAAGCAGCATGATCGTATGAGCGAATTTTCGTAAATTATCGTATCGTAAAATGTTGAATTGTTTTGAAATATGATCTTTTTGAGTGCAAGGATTGTTAAATATTAATTTTATGACAAAAAACGTATTCTAAATAATAATATGCTATTCAAAAAGTTGTTTTGAATTTTTTGCTATTTTTATCGATTTTTTAAGCAATTTAATGAAATTAAAGTAGATACATTTTCATCATTATTTTGTTCACAAATATTTGAATGTTCTATTTTACAGTTAGTAAACTCAATAAATATTATGTATAATTTTAACGATTTTTAGCCATTTTAAGTGATTTTTTGACATTTGACCAATTTAATGTGCTCAAAAATTGTTGGCCAACAAACATATCCTTTCGTTAGGAAAGCTTGATTTTTTGGCGCAAGAGTGGGATTTTTATCTCAATGCTAAGGAGAGTTATCGCCTTGGAATGACACACACACATCTTATATATATATATATATATATATATATATATGTGTTTGTGTGTGTGTGTGTGTGTGTGTGTGTGTGTGTGTGTTATAAAAAATACAGCAGTGGTTTCGTTATTATAGGAGTATTATAATGAACTTTAAAAAACAATACGAATTCAAATTCAACTATCCAAAATCCAACAATTTGTTTTTGTAAATACATAATCACAACAACTATTAAAGCCTAGTTTCAGTTCTCCATGAAACATCGATGACACATCATAACAATATATTTATGTAAGCTGTTAGAATATATTCCATTGGAACTATTATATCACCTGATAATCCTATATTGACATTATATCAGCTGATATTTACAAGGCTATTTGTATCTGTTCCAGTATCTAGCGATCTTTGATGGAATTCTGAGCTGGTTCGGCAAATCAATAGATTCGTTAGCAGCGTAATAGAAATCGCGCTGAGAAATTCGAAGGTGTTTTTCGATGTTTGAGCCCTTTGGGAAAATGAACCGTTTAACGTACAGCGTTTCGGATGGTTTTAATTGATATCATTGACAAGCGAAAAATCATAACTGTTACCTTGAAAATGTTTGAGATCTCGATTTTTGAATGTTTAGCCTTTTAATGCTACCCTTTAGGGTTGAGACAAATTAATGCCCAGCTTCTAGGAGCATCTACACCCCAAATGCGATTTTTAACGCAAGTTTCATGAAATTTGTTCTATTAATTTTTTAGAAAAGCCGCGGACGGCGGACGGACGGATTTTTTGTAATTCGATTCTTATATTCTACGCATCTTGAAACGTAAACCAACAAATTTTCAGGGGAGGTTAAACTTTTTGACATGGATATGTCTTTTGGCTGGGGGTCAAGGAATTTTTCGCGACACTTTTTTTCCCGACCGACACTTTTTTTTCCCGACCGACACTTTTTTTACCCGACCCGCGCATTTTCTATTGATTTTCACGTACAACCAAGGCGTTACTAGGGAAGAGTAACTCCCATAGTTTTCATAGTAGGAAAATCGTTCGCCACTTTTTGGAATGCTCTCATTTTACCACGACATTTCATGACCTCTAAGCCATTGTAGTGTCAAGGAATGCTGATTTATTACTCTAAGTTGAAAACTAATATTGTTTTGTAACCATAATGGAATAATCTTGTGAAAAGAAGGCACTACTATGGTTGGTATACAATTGAGTAGTAGGTACCAACTGGTAAGCAGTAGGTACTAGACATATCCATGATCTTTTGTTTTTCCCATCAAGGGAGAAATTAATTTTACTGATACTCTGCTAAAAATGATAAATTTTTTCTAGCTTATTTTTCTGAGATTCCTATTGTTTTGTTGTTTTTTTTTACCTGAAACCAGAAACGAAATTACTCGAAACATACCAACCTGAAATGGGTGTTTTGCACCACCCCTACCTTTTAGAGTGTAAGAGATAAACGTTTTGTTTATCAAAAAGCTTACAATTACGACTTTGCAAGTATAGCTTGACAAAAATATTTTCCGGAACCCCCCCCCCCCCCTCCGGTATCCATAGTTAAAAAAAAACACAGTTCCTTTGAGCCTGACGGCTAAAATTAAAAAACATGAATATGCTTTAGCCTTACACGACTCACTCCTCGTCAATTCTCTGAACCCGACCCCCCATCGGCCTCTGAACTCTGTTTATCATTCTGCCATCAATCCTAAAACATGGAATCATGTTTTAGCTCCTCGCTCTCACTTTATTATAGAAATGATCACGACCATTGAGCTCTTGTGGGATGATGATCTCCTAATAGAAACTCGCGAGTAAACATTCACTTTATTATAGAAATGATCACGACGATTGAGCTCTTGTGAGATGACGATCTCCTAATAGAAACTCGCGAGTAAACATTCACTTTATTATAGAAAGAGGCTAAAGAGGCTACATACGAAATTACAGCTTCCTATAGTGTAAAGTATAGAAATTACCTATTAAAATAATTTAACCACCGCTTCACAAATCTAACCGTTCTCGCAATATTCGGATCACCTGCTATGAATCACATAATCGAAACACCAGCTCAATGAAATCATCAGAAATTAACAAGCGGTTGCAATCATGTTCACAATATCAATAATTGAGAATGATCACCTGTGTGTAAACAATTATTCATATAACCATACTCATAACTCAGATTGTTGGCCACGCACTTCGCAGTAGTTAATATAGTATGGTTGGATAAATCGAGAGCTTTCGAACGAATGGTCAACGAATTTTGTGGGATGAAAAACGACGAAGTATCATATCCCTAGCAACGACTCGGTTGTAAGCGGAAATCATCACAATTATTGGCGCTACTTTCGTTGCACTCTCGTGGGACATTTTTCGGTAGTTAGGTCACGGCTAAAGCATATTCATGCTAAAAGGTCTCGTTTTTCCCGACCGACACTTTTTTTCCCGACCGGCACATTTTCTATTGATTTTCACGTACAACCAAGGCGTTACTAGGGAAGAGTAACTCCCATAGTTTTCATAGTAGGAAAATCGTTCGCCACTTTTTGGAATGCTCTCATTTTACCACGACATTTCATGACCTCTAAGCCACTGTAGTGTCAAGGAATGCTGATTTATTACTCTAAGTTAAAAACTAATATTGTTTTGTAACCATAATGGAATAATCTTGTGAAAAGAAGGCACTTCATGGTTGGTATACAATTGAGTAGTAGGTACCAACTGGTAAGCAGTAGGTACTAGACATATCCATGATCTTTTGTTTTTCCCATCAAGGGAGAAATTAAAATGCTTGATTTATAAGTAAAATTCCATTGAAAACCTGATAAATTTGATTCTCCACACAAAATGCAATGCTCCTTTCATTGTCACTTGACTATGGGTGCGAGGACGGGTATTTTCTCGCAGCACATTCATATGAGGTTATAGTGAAAAGGTTGGAGGGGGGTACTTTGACATAGACATGTCTTTTGGCTGGGGGTCAAGGAATTTTTCGCGACACTTTTTTTTCCCGACCGACACTTTTTTTTCCCGACCGACACTTTTCTTGGTCGATTACAAAAGTTCATTATGGAAAATAATAAACCAAAAATCAAGATCTCAAACACTCGGAGAATGTGAGCATAGGTAGTTATTTTGTCGTTGTCATTAATATGTATCATACCAATGAGTCGAATGAAGCAACCCGGATCGTTTTATGTTAAGCTGTTTGCTCTCCCTAAAGACTAGAGCTTTGTCAGGATAAAAACATCAATAACATGGGAATAAATCATAACTGATGGAATATAGTGAAATCGCCTTAAGACTGTGACGATCTTATCTATTGGGATTCTTTCTGCTTGAGATCGAGTTGGTTATAACTCCAGTGAAGCGTAGGTAAGTGATTTATTTTATCTCATCAATTTCCAGTTGGAGATTGCCGATCAGTGCCGATATACACAGATCAGATGGACTTGTAAAGTGGCAATGTTTTATTCAATTGCATTATTTATCTCTCGTTAGGCGCCAACGTTTATATACCTAGGCATATTGATGACAAAGTCCGACCACGACGTAATTGCGTTACTCCAATCGATTACGATTGTATGACTGGAGAGTGTAATTGCTTTATTAATCAAAAATTTGTCATGAAGCTCCATTGGGATATCAATAGAATACAATTATCATGTAAAGATGGGCTTTGATTAACTGAAGGACCTCTTACGCTATTTTTTTCCAAATTGACCTACGGCGATGTGATTTGAAATGGAGTTCTTTTGGGACACGTAGAATAAAATATTGGGTATGGACGCGAACTAATCACCAGAGGGACCTCAGAGGCTTAATCATATCCTAATTGACGTACGGTGCTGAATTGAAATAGGGTATTCTTTGTGACACCTCGAAAATAGTTACGGGGTACTGATCAGTTGAACGCCTAACTATTCATTCATTCCTAATGGACCTACGGTGGTGAAATTTAAAATGGATAGCTTCTGGAACACGTAGGATACAATTATAATGTGTGTGGAGGCGAGCTGATCTGCTGAGGGACCTCTGAGGCTAATTTATTTCCTAAGCAACCTACGGTGTTAAAATTTAATTGAATGTTCTATGGTCGCGTTGAATGCATTTACAACCTATGGAGGTGAACTGAGGAGCTGTGTCACCTCAGAGGCTAATATTTCAATCCTAACCGACCTATGTCGCCGAAATTTGAAATAGAGCGCTTCTGAAACTCAATGAATACAATGTTACGAGAGTTTCTGATGCTGATTTCTTTTCTAATCGAGCTACAGAACTACATTATTGTAATAGAGACAAGTGGAAAAGCCTTGACGGGTTGCTACGGGTGTTCCGCGTGAAGCATGCGTAAAATTGTCTCCTGTTCATCCTAGGAAAATAAAATTTGATAGGGTGACTCTGTGGGACATTAAAAGACTATTCAATTGATGGGATCTTTCCTAAACAGCTGAGTGAGCAAATTCTCTCCTTTTCACCCTTGGAAGTTGAAATTTGATAGGGAAACTCTCTGGGTGATTAAGAGATTATTGAAATGATGAGCTCTTTCGTGATCAGCTGAGTGAACTAAATTCTCTCCTGTTCCAGTATGAAGTTAAAATTTGACAGTTCGACTCTATGGATCATTAAGAGAAGAATTTAATGGAGGTCTCTCTCCTGATCAGCTTAGTATGCTAAATTCTCTCCTGCTCACAAGGAAGTTGAAATTTGATTGGGCGACTCTTTGGGACATTAAGAGACGATGGGTTCTTTCCTAATCAGGTGAGGGAGAAAAATTCTCTCCTGTTCACCCTAGGAATTTGAAATTCGGTAAAGAGAATCCCTGGGTCATTAAGAGACGATTGGAATGATGGACTCTTTTCTGATCAGCTGAGTGAGCTAAATTCTCAAATGTCTACTCTAGGAAATTAAAATTTGATAGAGTGACTCTTTGTGACAATAGGAGACGATTGAAATTGTGGGCTCTTTCCTGATCAGTTCGAGCCTGATTTTGCAACTTTTATGCTGTAATTTGGCATGTAGCCTCCATAGTTACGAACACAGTCTGGACATGGCCAGTCTATGCACCGACTAACCGCAGTACAGGTGAGTCCTTGCAACGTGCGGGTAACCGGCTAGTATATATATATATATATATATATATATATATATATATATATATATATATATATATATATATATATATATATGTGTGTTTTTAATAATAAGTAAATGCAATAATATAATTAGTAATCATGTTAATTTGAAAGTTGGGTGACATCACAATGATAGGATCTATGTGGCCAGCAGTTATCTACACGGATCTGATTTTACTAATATTTTTAGAGTACAACTGTAATAGCGCACCCGAAAGATATTTGGGTAGGTATCCACGTAGATATTGTACAACACCAAACTTGTACGCATACTATATAGGTAACAAAACACATATCTGTTACTGATATCACCCTCATTTCATAAGGTTATATTGAGTTATATAATGAAATAATTTGTTACGGGTGCTATGAAAACATGGGTAAACAAACATAAATGTACTGTAATACTATAATATACAAGCATTCGAAAATGATTCTCTTAGCTTGTAAGATGGGTTGCTGTCCATGAATAAATTGTTGGTTAAATCTCGATTTGGACTTCTGTTTCATCCTGCACCTGCCGCAGAACCATGAAATATGAAATCATGGTTTTAACAAACTGTAAAAAAAAAAAAAAAAAAAAAAGTTAGGACCTATCAGAATCTTTATTATACCTAATTGTTCAGATAGCATATCTTTTACATCAGGTTTTCTATCCAGAGTAACTTCACTCTTGCTGTTTATTTATTTGTGCGGGTAAAAAACCATTACAGAATCCTCAACAAAATAATTTAGTCATCATGTCGAAAGAACAAACAGAAATAAACAAGAAACAAAGCACAATGGATAAATATAATTACTATACAGGTAAGATATATCTATGAGGTAAAATACACTGCTTGATTGAGGGAATGAAGCAGCACAGAGATGAAAAGTTTCTCGATAGATGAGGTCGGTGTCACGAAAAAGTCCAAATGCGGGTAGTTCAATAAGGGCGCTAATTATTTAACGAGTGAGTCTGTGAAGAGGGTGGTTGTAGAGGTAGTTTATGGCGAAAAAAGGCACTCGGAATAAGGTCTGGTATCGAGAATTATACTGAGGGATGCTCAAATCGACTAATGACAGCAAAGGAAAAGGGTCCAACCGGCTGGTGGTCAATTTATGTAAAAATATTAAATCTGCGACTGGTCTTCGCTGCTCAAGCATGGTGAGTCCAAGGGAAGCCAACATTTTAATATAGTAATCGACACTTTCAGAAGAGATATGCAAACTAGATCACTCGAGACGAAGCTGTGGAAACATATTTCAAAACGGGAGTTTGTGAAAAACGTTGTCTATTTCCACGAAAAATAAGGAGTTACATTGTTAAATCGATTTCAACGGCTAGGCCATCATCAGTAACAAACAGTAACTGAACATACATTAGAAAGGACCCAGCTTATATTGTGACAGGTGAAGGGAGATCCCATTGGTCGAGAGAAAGAAAATAGGGCTGGAGGAACAACCAATTGAGTGCAAGCAAAGTGTAGGGGGGATTATAGCTGATCAGATGAAGTGAAAGGAGGGGAAGAATTACTGGTTTCAACAGTTTGAAGGGGTAATTCCAAGCTTTATAGAAATGGACTTATCAGTGGTGAAATATATTGAGGGATATCCTCATTTAAACATTTAGTTACCAGATCTCTCACTTTTGATAATTTCAAATTTTTCAAGCACATTCACCATACCTACCTTTGGACAAAAATGGAGAAATTCTACAATCTGCCTATCTGTCAAATCAAAATTGTAAGTATGATTAGATTCCTTAAGATGTTTCGCAAATGTAGACCTACCCTTATTTTCTCTGAAATCCTCTTGATGCTCTTTCATTCTTTCCCTGAATTTCCTACCAGTTTGACCTCAATATTCGTAGCCGCAAGAACATTTTAGTTTAAAAACGCCAATTCTATCCTTAACATTGATTTTGTCTTTGACGGCACCGAGCTCTAAGACTATTTCTAGTTTTAAAACCCACTTTGTAACCCCTATATGATAGAATTTAGCCGATTTTATCAGAAATTTTCCCATAATAAGGTATATCTATCCATTGTTAATCTTCTAAAGTTACATCTTCCCTAACCAGATTGGAAACTTTATCTATAATATTTTTCCTAGGAACCTAATCCCATATGGTATCAACGGGATCTCCCTCGTAGCCAGTCAATGCTTTTGATAACGGATTTTTCTTTCGATAAATTTCGTTCACTCATTGGAATAGATTGTGCTCGGTTGATCATACTACGGAAAGCTGAATGCTTATGGAATAAAAGGTGATTTGAAGTACTATGGATCGTTATATCTCTACTTGTATCTTTTCTATAAAATGAAATATCATGCTTCTTGTTTATCGAAGGGATGGACAGATCAAGAAAATTTAGTTTATTCCTGCCAAATTTAAGGGTGAATTTGATAAAGGGATCTAATTTATTGATTTTCTCGTGAAAATAATTTAGCCGTCTTTCTTGTTGTTGTTGTCTTTCTTCTTTCTTGTTCTTCGGAAGAAAGGATTGGCGTAAATGAAGATTCTGCAAGGTAAGTTACTACAATTTTGAAGACCAAAAAGCCAGTCCCTAAGAATCCATCTCCACCAACTCAATCCTACCCATTCTTTAAGAAAGTGGAAAATCTATAGGATGTCACATTTTCTCCGGCAGAAATATCCCTTCTTGAGAAAGGGTTTAAGCACAACTCGTCTTTCTCTCTTGGAATTCCAGCGAATCGGGATCTAGCATTTTCCGTCGAGGCTTCGATTAGACCGTCGGCCACAAAGACGCTTTGTGCTGAAGAGAGCCAGCCCTCATCAAGATCTCCAGGACCACCACCCGGGAAGGATGAGACTGTTGCAGCTAGTCTGAAGAAGAAGTTTGCCCAGAGAAATATTGTTGCCCGCGAAGCAGATAAAGGAATGTCATTTTAAATAAGCAAGATTATATTTCGAAAACTTTGAAATTTCTAGAAGACTATAATTGATCAAATCTCTCATCTGACCCAACTTTGAAATTTCTAAGATTAGTTCGAAAAGTTAACCAACCAGAAGATAGTTTTATTTTTTATTTTTTATAAAAGCTTTTATTCCACCGAGTAGTCTCATTAGTAATACAAATCTGACTTATATTACTACAATACACTATTCAGGACCTATGATGCATAACTTTGTCCCTTGTCTCTTGAACATATCATATTCACTTCCTACACAAGCTCATGCGGTTTCAAACGCTTAAGGCGTCGAGTTAGATCTTACACATCCAGGAGCTTTACAGCTTCCTCATTCACATGATCTTTAGTATGACACGATGAGCCGTTGCTCGCTTTTTGATCACTTCATCCACACTGTAAACTTGAAGTTCACGGTGGACTGCCTCATTTCGGATGTACCACGGCGCATCAGTGATACACCGTAGTACAGAATTCGAAAACGTTGATTGATCTGTCTATTGGTTGGAGCTGTGCAGCCCCACAACTGCGCTCCATACATCCAAACTGGCTTGAGTACTATATTATAAAAAAGCAGCCTGTTACCAATGGTCATGGTGGATCGTCGGCCGATTAGCCAATACATCATTCCAAGTTTCTATGCGAGCTCTGTCCTCTTCTTTATGACATGTTCCTTCCACCTGAGATTGGCGTCTAGCGTCATGCCCAGGTATTTGGCTTCATTCGCGTACGGGATTGCCACTGAAGATAGTTTACTAAAAAATATGTACATCCCAAGTTTTGAAGAAATCAACCCTCATGCTCCCAGGTTATCTTGTCTCCCTAAAATTCATGAGGAAGGAACGCCGATGAGACCGGTGGTGTCTTATATTGGTGCTCCTGCTTACAAATTGGCCAAAAAACGCAATATTTTATTTAGAAACAAAATCAAATTTCGGCCTCAACATACTTTACTAAATTAATATGATTTGGTCTCCAAAATTGAGGACATTCAGATGCCTCCGAATGCTAAACTCTAACCTTTTGACGTGGTTAGTCTGTTCACCAATATCGATGTAGCTAGCTGCAAAGATATGGCATGCAGGCTGATTCACTCCTCTAAACTTAATATTTCCGAAAAAGATGAATTGTTCAATTTGATGTCTGTCTGTATGGATCAAAATTACTTTTTATTTGTGGGGCAATGTTATACACAGCCAGGGGTTGCTATGGGTTCTCCGTTATCTCCTCTGCTTGCAGATATATACATACGTGGATTATCTTGAGCAACAAATATTTACAACTTGTAACACAAACAATCTTCTCTATTGGTATAGATATGTTAATGATGTTATCATTGTATGGAAAGGCTCAGAAAGACAACTAAATTCTTTTCACAAAAAAATCAATAAATTAAATCCCTTTATCAAACTCTCCCTCAAATTCATCGGAATTAAACTAAATTTTCTTGATCTGTCCATCCCTTTGGTGAACAAGAAGCATGATTTTTCATTTTATAGAAAAGATACATATAGAGATATAACGATCCATAGTACTTCAATTCACCTTTTATTCCATAAGCATTCAGCTTTCCGTAGTAAGATCAACCGAGCACTATCTATTCCAATGAGTGAAAGAAATTTATCGAAAGAAAAATCCGTTATCAAAAACATTGCGGCTAGTAATGGCTACGGGGAAGGTTGGCATATGGTATTAGGTTCTTAGGAAAAATAGTATGGATAAGAATGGGAAAATTTATCATAAAATCGGCTAAATTATGTCATCATGGGGTTACGAAGTGGGTTTTAAAACTAGAAATAGTCTTAGAGCATTACTAGGTGCCGTCAAAGACAAAATCAATGTAAAGGATACAATTGGCGTTTTTAAACTAAAATGTTCTTGAGGATACGAATATCGAGGTCAAACTGGTAGAAAATTCAGGGAAAGAATAGACGAGCATCAAGAGGATTTCAGAAAAAATAAGGGTAGGTCTACATTTGCAAAACATCTTAAGGAATCCAATCATACTTACAATTTTGATTTGACAGGTAGACAGTTTGTAGAATTTCTTTATTTTTGTCCAAAGGGAGGTATGTTGAATGTACTTGAAAAATTTGAAATTGTCAAAAGTGACAGCTCTGATAAATGTTTAAAAGAGGATATCCCTCAATATATTTCTCCACTGATAAGTGCATTTCTATAAAGCTTGGAATTATCAGTTCAAACTGTTGAAACTAGTGATTCTTCCCCTCCTTCTCTTCATCTGTTTAGATGAAATCCCCCCCTACTTTTCGCTTGCATTTAATTGCTTGTACCTCCAGCTCCATTTCCTCTCTCTCGACCAATGGGATTCAATCTCCCTTCATCTGTGGCTATATAATCAGTGTCCTTTCTAATGTGTGTTCAGTTATTGTTTGTTACAGATGATGGCCTAACCGTCGAAATCGATTCAACATTGTAACTCTTTACTTTTCGTGGAAATAGACAACGTTTTTCACTAACATCCATTTAGGTGTATGCATTGGAGAGTGAATTGGGTAGATGGGTGTTTCGGATATCAAACAGCTAGTCCGGAAAAGCGAGAAACCTAGCCCAACTCAAAAGCGAGTCCAAAACCTACTTCAACAAGGATAATACTGCTAGCGGCATCAATGGATAGGATACTAAACTTGAAACAAATCTTTCGACTCCATCCTTCACAATGTGCTGCCTTCCTGAGACAGTGAGATGTGAACCATTAATTTACTTATGGATAACTGGTCTGAAAGCATTAGTGGTTCTCTGCGGGAAAAATGCGAAAGAAAAAGGGTGATAAGATTCAACTCTGGTTCAAAGTCATAGCTCAATAGCCATAGTTTTGGATTACTTCTTTTATGTTCTCATGCCCCTTCTCTGCTAGTTATTCTACACATGCCCTCAAGAATAAACTCATGTTAGGTGTCAGAACCCCACCGACCTCGATGGTAATTGTTATTGATGTAACAATTTCGTCATTCGTATGCTTGGAGCAAATGGCGTGAGACTGCATTCGGTGACAATGACTCAACCATGAAACTACTTACAAGTAACAGTCTAATACAACACGAAAACGAACCTTTGATGGAATGGAGGATGGTAAAAGAACTCGTTAGGGAAAGAGAGATAGAACATACTATGGAAACATATCAGGAAATGTGGACCGAAGAGGAAAGAGAGAGATGGATAGCTTGCTTGATACTTCAGATCATGATTTATGGTTTGGGAGAAAATATGGAGAACTAAACTGTTCTCTAACTCATTTTCTTTCGGGACATGGGGTACTTTACGCCTACCTGGTGAAATTGGAATAGTAGACGTCCCAATATGTCCAAACTCTCGCGATGCTGAGATGCTGTGCACCACATTTTATTTTTATGCTAACGATGTGCTATCGAAAGAAGAAATCAGCAAGATGCTCTGGAAGTGCCACTTGAAGACGTGACACCGGAGGTGGTAGAAGCCAAAATGCTCAAACGAGAGCAACATTGGAATTCTGTATTTACTGTATATGATAGAGATATGTTTGAGAAAAAGATCATCAAAGAACAGAGGAGACAGAGGAGGGAGCATACATTGACCGAGAGGATTGAAGGAATTTCTCAATGGCTAGACCTGTAGTAATGTGTAAGCAGTTCCAGCCTGAGTTCCAACGTGGGAAACGGATGGTGAGGTTTTAGTGGCCTGTGAAACCCGCATAACCTTGGATGTGGTCCCTTATTATGGGTATATTTTGAGAGACTATGACGCGGCCATAAAATAACAAATCTCACATCGGTAATCAATTTAGATCTATGACGTTAGAATCCGAAAAAGATGCTTAAGGCGCTGCTGACAGAAATTTCTACAAGCCGTGAACATTACTTTCTCGACACATCATTGATGATTACTTGATTACTTATTGCCTTTAATATTACATTGTGCCAAGGATACCACGTTCAATCTCTTTCAATAATCAATGAGTTTTTCTGGAGTGGAACGCAATAGACTATGTTTGTTTCATACGACTGTTATCTTTCCTAATAAAAACTAAGACAAATGGTGACTGATGTTGAAGAGCTCTCCTTCCTTCGCCATATTCTCTTGCGCTAGTGATTCATTTAAAGAAGTCAGTTAGTAACAATAGTTTCACTACGAAATACTGTTGATTAATTCATAGAGAGTATTATATTTAAATATAAATAAGGTGTATATGTGACGTTCAGCTGATAGGTACGTCATCTCAGAACTCACTTCTAGAAATGTTGCAAATTGCAAAGTGTAAACACTCCAAGCACTAAGTCGCACGGATTTCAGACATCCAGTGGTCATTATATGGTACGACTTCCGTAGATTACGAGTATGTGAGCCATCATTCCATGGCACTGATAATAAAAGTTTCTCGAACAGGGTGTCTTGCTGTAAATAAATAAATATAAAATATATAGATAGATTTTCTCTTGAATAACTGAGTTAGAACATCATATTGTTGCGTTTTTCATTTTGAAACACCTAATTGCATTTTAGATATTGAGTAAATATTGAATTAAGCAACGTCCGTATTAATAATCGTGACTATTTCTTACGTACTTGATCAATCAAGTGTTGTCCAAAATAACTGTTCAGATATTGATGGACGAAACAGTAAGATACAAATACAGTCATTTTAAGGTTTTCAAAAATGCCTTTTGATTCCTGAAATTAATGGTAGAGGTTATTAACCTTCTAATATCGTCAGAAACTTTATTTGTGTCACGGTTTCGGGAGGAATTAAGTTAGGAGACTATTCGAAATCGGAAGCAACTGTGATAACACAATATAAGTATCAAACAGTATTAAATAATAATAACTCACACTGGCTTGCAGCATCGCAAAGCTAAGGGAAATAATTGCATGCACAACATCGGCCACAAACAAGGACCTGAAGAGTGCGTCAGTTTTTCGGATGAAGCTGCATGAAAGAGGTCACAATAATTTACAGATATGTGTAACAAATTTATTAGTAGATGTTGTATCTAGAATCATAATATAATGGTGAATGATAATTCTTATAACACGTTGACTGCCAGCCTTGGGAGCATTTCTAGAGTATTAAATTACGGGTTTCATTCTGATCAGCTTTAAGAACTAAATTCTCTCCTGTTTACCCTAGGAATTGGAAATTTTGAAGGAAACCTCTCTGGGACATCAAGAGACGAACAAACTTAGGGGCTATTTCCTGATCAGTTGAGTGAATTACATTCTCTCATGTTCATTATAGACAATTAAAATTGGACATAGAGTGTCTATCGGACAGCAAAAGTCAAATGAAATGAAAAACATGACTCCATCCTATGCAGCCTGGACCTTCCAACCTTTTCCTCCAAAAATGTGTGATGTCTTCCCAGAATGAAGCTCCGCGTACAAAAGGTGCCAAGCCACGAAATGAATGTTAAATATCATCAATTTTGTCCAAGCCAGTTGTCAGATCGCCGTCTTTCCGAACTTAGTAGAGCTTCCTAGTTTATTGAATGTTACTGTATTTGGTAAGTGTCCCATTTTCTATGAGATTTGTTAAAATATATTGCCAGTAATGAGATAATTATGTAAGGGGTACTCTCGCAGTTGAAGAGATTTGATTGATAAATTGACCTTGGTGAACTTGGAGTGTACCTACTTGGTGTACTGTGGAGTTTCATAAACTTTGGTCAAGTAGTTCCGAAAAAAAAGCAATGAACGGCAGGTTTTTAAAAATTCACTATTTGGATTCTTCAAATCTTGAAACGTGAACCACCCAATTTTGAGCGGGAATATTTTTTGTTGGTCGGTTACAAAGGTTCATTATAGAAAATAATAAACCAAACAAATTATTAAAATAATAACCCCCATAAAAATTTAACCTTTTACGTTTTACAATTCTTTAATCCAAATTTTTTCGAAAACACTGAAACCATAGTTAATAATTTATGGGGAGAGTGGTAGTGGGCATTACCGATTATCTAATATCTGGCAATGATAATTATTTTATTGTTGTCCACTGCGTCGGGATGGGGTGTATGCACGTGAAATAAATCTTTCTATAATATTGATAGACAAATAAGTTGAAAATTCTCTATTTTTATTTCTTACGTCAAGATATGGACATGGAGCTTGATACAGTCCTTGAGATATTCGTTTGCTGAATCATGCGATGTATCACCTGGAATAAAGGAAAGTTATTGATGTTTGTATGATTGAGTCTTTAGGTTAGATAGGTTAGGATAGACTGTTTTAATTTCCTATAAAGTTAGCGAGAAGTTAGTAATGAAGTAATATCTGCGTCCATCAACTTGATTCCATTTGGTAATTCCTATGTTACCACAAATATTAGGAAAATCCAGCAATACATGGTGTGACGTTAAGGTCATACCATAGCGGACTCGCTAAAGGCAAGTTTCAACAATATAGCCACGAGTTCATTGATTGGCTTGAAATGCTGGTAATCGTCCTAGCGAAAGTAGCTCTTCACAACGCCATGACAAATACGTCCAGTCGGGGAAAATATATCCTCTATTTATATCAAATTTTTGCATAGCTCCCGCACGTCGATCGATTCGAACTGGTTTTCACCTGCATTCAACAGATTGCCCACACAGCTTTTGGAAAATCGGGCACGATGCGAGTGGCGGAAGCCCTCAGTTCGGCAAACAACTAAATCGAATATAAACTAAAGAATAACTTGTTCAAAAATTGTCATCCCTCGAGGCAACACGGCATCTGGCTGAAACACCTGTCAGGCGACATCTATAAATAAAGCAATTCATCAACGGTTGGATCAAGTTATGGGTTCCCTTGAATCATTATTTACATTTGGTATTCAGCAATGACCAATATAACCAACCAAAAACGGTCTTTTAAACCCCACAATTCCCATTTGTTGATTTTTTTGTAATATATTGTATGAACATTATTTCTAGGAACACATCGTGATATACAAATACCTTTATGGGCAATAGCCTGCTTCATATCTTCAAGTTTTCCATTCAACGTTTGGAAGCCGCCGTTCGCCAAATGAATGGCAGTAAAGAGGTAGCAGTCTGCAGCCATGTAAATGTGAGCGGATGTTATGAGGCCGTAGTGACATATAAAGTAAAAAAGTGCAAACATTGCACCTTTAGCTTCAATCGGATCATAAATATTCATTGGAAGTGTCATTTCATTCAACTCAGTCTCTCCGAAAATCAGTTTTAAGATGGGACAGAGTGCCCAAAATGTGATGCAAATAAAACCTGAAACAGTGAGATTTTCAAATACTGTAAATCTGTCTTTATCTTATCAAGAAATTAATTTGACGACTGTTTCGGAAACCTCGGTATCTCGTCTTTTCCATGTTTTCGTCTTTGCGTACATGAGAAATATGGAATCGAAAAAAGTGGGGACACATACGGAACTATTTGCCTACTCAAAAAGTTCCGTATGTGTCCCCACGATATATTCAAATCCACCTAGCTTGTAAATACATTAGACGGATGTATAGTTTAGTGGTCTGGATGCTCGTAAGCTCGCATCTCAAAAGTACACAACATCAAGTAGTCAATCCCTTAATAAAAATTCAGATTAGTTGGACATATAGGTCAGAATGATGTGTATAGTTTGGTAGTCTGGATGCTCGCAAGCTCGCATGTCAAAAATAAATGACATCAAGTAGTTAATCCCTTAGTAAAAGTTCCGGAGCAGACCCTGCCTATCTAAGATTTGGAGTGTGCCCAGTTCAGGTGAGCCCAACTCTCCGTCGGGGGTCCCTAGTCTGTTGGTAGGTATAAGATGGATGTTTATTCAAGAGTCATTATCATCCTATACAATCAACTTTGTTTAGTCTGAGATCAACAACAAAAGGGTTTTAGGGTTCATTGCTCAACTTACTGACTCACAAATAGCGTGAGGACACATACGGAACTTTTTGTTGAGTCAAATAGTTCCGTATGTGTCCCCACTTTTTTCAATTCCCTATTAACATGTATCATGTTTTAGCCCTGGGGTCCTAGCGAATTTTGCGAGTCAATTTTTTTCCGCGCACGAAATTAATTACAGTGATTTCCGCCTACAACCGAGTCGTTGCTAGGGAAATGGTACTTCGTCGTTTTTCATCCCACAAAATTCGTTGACCATTAGTTCGAAAGCTCTCGATTTATCCAACAACATTTTGTTAACTACGGCGAAGTGCGTGTCCAACAAACTGAGTTATGAGCATGGTTATATAAATAATTGTTTACACACAGGTGATCATTCTCAATAATTGATATTGTGAACATGATTGCAACCGCTTGTTAATTTCTGATGTTTTCATAGAATTTCGAATCAATATCGAGGAGAAAACATGATACATGGTTGAAATTTTTGGTTCTAGAACAGAAATAAGTTTTTCTTACGTACGCGAAGGAGAAAATTAATTTATCATGAAACCATGGGAAAGAGGAGATTTGAAGGTTTCCGAAACAGTCGACAAATTGTTTTTATTATGTACCTACCATATTTTACCTCTGGATTTTTTGTTGAAAACTAAGCGGAATTCAGAGCGAGCCGACACGCTTTATATTGATTTTCACGTACAACCAACCTTAGTTTTCATACAAGGAAAATCGTTCGCCACTTCTTGGAATGGTCTAATTTTTTCACAACATCTCATGAGCCTTAATGCGCTGTAGTGTGAAGGAAAGCTGATTTATCAGCGCATCTGCTGGTTAGTCTAGATGAAATCCTTTGAAATTAGTTCGTTGAAATTAAATGATGCTGAACCAATTATACCCTTGTCTGCATGTAACGCTCAAAAAGTTGTTAGTCATGATAATTTCACCACACGAAGAGAGAAATTTACATTATCTGCTTGCATTGGCAAATGTTTTTACATTGGAGAAATGCGTGCATCAGATCAATGAAAGGCATTTAGGCGTCAAGCCTAGTTGACGCTAATATAGGACGCTAATACATTGGTGTTGTTATTAGAAGCAGTAAATCAAAACAAATTATCTCAACCAAAAGTAATATTCAATCACCCAAAGTATTACTTGGTCAGTTATTTTAGAGACTCACCCATGGAGCAGTGAAGGACTGTGAAAAACGAGACGTACTGCATCCAATTCGGAGGAACTTGGTGAATCAAAGCTGCTCCACAGTTCATCATATCAGCCATTTCATTGTGGTAGATATAGAAGAAAACCATTTTGTAGAGAGCAGACCCAGTTAAAGTGAATATATCCATAGCTTCGCTTCTATCCACCAAATCCCTTGTAATCACGCCTTTCAGTAATAATCCGACAGTGCAGAAAGCCAGCACGAACGAATTGAAGTTCAAGATTACCCTTGGAACATTAAGAAGGCAAAATCTTCAGCTCACACTGATGTTTTTGGATGGAAATGATAGATTCCTATTTTAAAAATAGTTGAATAGATGTACACATAAGCTTTCTCGTATTTGGAGTAGTTACCTAATGATAGTATACCTGCGAATTGACATGTTTTGGTAATATTCTTCTGAGTTACCTAATGGTAGCGTGTTGAAATGTTCAAAACAATCAATAGTGCCGACCTCACGACTATGTGAGACGAAGTGCAAATTAATAAAACTGAAAAGTGTAATGCAACAGAAAATAATAGCTACTGGTATGTCACTTTTTCAAACCCAAAAAATTAGTGTACCTAAAAATGATAGTATACCTGCGAATTGACATGTTTTGGTAATATTCTTCTGAGTTACCTAATGGTAGCGTGTTGAAATGTTCAAAACAATCAATAGTGGCGACCTCACGACTATGTGAGACGAAGTGCAAATTAATAAAACTGAAAAGTGTAATGCAACAGAAAATAATAGCTACTGGTATGTCACTTTTTCAAACCCCAAAAATTAATTAAAGCTCTTTGTATTAAAAAACGTTCAATTTGAATTATGATTTCCCAAATTAATCATTTCGCTCACTTTGTCAACATCTGTTTTTGGGGACTTCCATTGAAGGCTGGCCACATTGCAACTATTTGCAAAAATCTAAGTTGCACCGGAAAAATATCTTCAGCAGTTATTTCCTCCACAGTTAGCTGAACTTCCCGTTCAAAGTCAGTAGTAGTCTTCTTTTCAACAACCATATTATAGGCAGATTGAGCTAGAGGTTATAAGGAAACCACTAAGTCTTCCAAGAGTAGTCGGCTGAGATGGAGGCATTAATTTTGGATTGGTCTGGTTTTACCCTCTAATTGCGTGGTTGTGTGTAGTCATTCTTCCAATTATTAACAGAGCAGATCTTGTCTTCGGAGAAATAATTGAAAGAGAAATTGTGAAAGCCGACCATTATCAGCAATCAAACGATTCGATCCCAAATATTTGTCATGAAGTTGTGTTGTTTTCAACAGCATTCCAAGCCGACATCATTCCTTATCGGTGTACTTGCAACGTGTTGGAACAAGAACTAACAAGGGTGGGTATAAAGATAAATTTATATCTGGAACAAGATCAATACGAATAATACAGTTTTATGGTGATAAATTTGCTCTTATAAAATGTAATAGGTTACCAATCTTGTACACGTATATACCCATTTAAGATATAGAAGACAAAGATGTGACATAACTCCCTGATGTATTAGGAAAATCTCCCATAATACTAGAATTTCATAAACGGAGCATTCAAGAAACCCCTCCAAAATTATTATTACTTTCCACGGCATGTGCTTTTACACACAAAAAATACACTGGGACGTGTTACTCAGTAGGGATAAAGAGATATGGAAATGTTGAGGGACGTACTGGTGTTGAACAACTACAGTACAATGATCGAGACCAGTGATCACAAAATCGATTGTTCCAGGAGTAATGAGTTCGGTAATGTGTGCAGAAATGACAGCATTATTTTGATTATGTTTATAGACATCCTTCTTTATAGGCGATGTAAACATTTGGAAATGAAAGGCAAATACTATAATGGGTAAAGCTTTTCTATGGGTTTAGTTTTCTATGTTTTGGGATCTTTTTCTTATAGTGCCATGTTACTTAATAGCGTATTCCGAATCAGCTCTTATGTAAACATACTTGAAAGAATGCCCTCTCCACTCTACTCTCAGTGAGATGCTTTCAGCTGCATGATAAATTATTTATTTACATGGAACGTGCGTACCTAATTTCATCGAGAAAATACAGAATCTGTCTGTTGACATGATATCATATTTTATCGGTTATACAGGGAACAATCACAAAAAGAAAAATACAACTAACTTTTTTTTGTCAGTGATAAGTACGATCGAGACACAATAACACAGGCTTAGCAAGGATCTAATGGATCGAACGCCAGCATCGTATTGTCAATCATCAGTTAGGTACGTAAGTACTACTAATGGTAGGAAGAATTTCCTTGTTTCTGTGATAGTATATTTTGTTAAAAATAGTTTGTTCCTGCCTATATTTATTTATATATATTTATTTGTTTAAGCCAATTCCTAATGATATATGTTTGTTGAATTATTATAATAGTTGTGTTATATAGATATTTATTCAGTAGTTGTTGATAGCTGGTGCTTATTTTCATTTTCACATTACCTGCAATAGCCTGGATTGTTCTTCTTTTGGTTTTCCTTCTTCTGTATTGACTGTGAGGATGAGGGGTGGCGCTTCTCATCAGCACTATGAGCCCTTGAGCCCTCATGAAGAAAACACATTTTTCGAAAGCTCGGCGATGAAGGCGCTTTATTAGTTCCGACCCCATTCCCGATTGTTGACATCATCACTACTAATAGTGTCCGAAGAGAACTTTTAAAACGTAGTTTGCATTCAGATTCCATTTACCTGGGTAGAAGCTATTGGCGATTTCGTACCTACCCCCAGATTTCAGACCTCTGATAAATTTTTAGGGAATTATTTTTAAATTTCTATCACGTTGAATTTTTCGGAATCATTCGAAAAAGGGCTGTAGTCGACTGAATGACACCAAAGAGTGTTTAGCCGAGCTTGTGAAGTTTTCCTTTAATTAAGTAGGCGTATGGATAAATAATTGTGGCAAATCTTCTTAGGTGTCAGATATTCGTGTCCTTTAGTGTTATAGTTCGTGTATTACTTGTTGGTCTCTCTTTTGTGGTCCCCAGGTTGCGAGGCAGCGTGTCCCTGAATCTCGACGTTACCACTCCTATACAGACGAAAAAGAAGTGTTTATTTAGTTTTCTTACATGATAGACTATATCAATATATATCACTATATTAAGTACTAGCTGGTTCACCCGTGCGTTTTACAGGTTGACTTGAATATACGCAAGCCCCCCTCACCCATCACATTTTGGGACACCTGATCCATGAGGTTTCAAAAAAGTGCTTACTTAAAAGTACCTATTTACTTACAGTGCTTACTTTTAAATGACCTATTAGGACCAAACTACTGAGATCAACCCCCACTCCCTCTCCTCAAACACCCCCATATTTCTGAATAAAAATATTTTTGATAGGTAACCCAAAAGAACGATCAGACGAATCCAATTTCATTCGTCCGAGCATCAAATCACCAGTATGTTCGGTGATGATCAAATTATTCCATTTAACCACCCCCTCTCCTCTCCCTTTTTTTCCTTACCACAAACACCAACCAATGGTTGAGGCCAGAAAACATTTTAATAGCCTATGATTGAGGTTGACGTAATCTAAAAATATTCACCCAATCAGACCCCCAGTTTGTTCAGTGATGTCAAAGATACCCCTTTCCACACCCCCTCTCACAAAAATACCCCTATTGGTCGGAATTGAAAAATTCTAAGTAGGCTGTGGTTTTCTAGTGTTATCCAAACATATTTTAACAATCGGGTCCTTTGTTTATTCAGTGATGTTCAAGATAGCCCCATTCCACTCCCACCCCTCTCTCAAAATACTCGTTATGGTTCAGATTTGAAAATTTCAAGTAGTTAGTGATTCAAGTTAGAGTATTCCAAACATCTCTAATCAATCAGGTCTTCAGTTTATTCAGTGAAGTCCATGATACCCCCTCCTTCTCCCCCAAAACACCCCCTATGGGTTTGATTGGAAAACTTGAAGTAGCCTGCGATTCAAGTAAAAGTATTTCAAACATTTCTCACTAATCAGCTCCAGTTTATTTAGTAGTATCCAAGTGGCGCAACTTCGTGTTTGAATTACAATCTATTTTGTTTATATCTTTGATTATCTTGATTATCTTTATAATTTTCTATGAATATTTCAGTCTATTTTGAACGAGTATCTTCCTGTAACAAATACTGATTAACGCATTAAGTAAAACGGAAAATTGAATACATAAAATAAATTCCTCTTGAGAATTATGAAGAAGAAAGGATACCACAAACGGGTGCCGGATCAAAATCAATGGAAATGATTACAGAAACCAAAAGAATCCTTCAAGTTTCTGATGATGACTGATAAAAAATTCAGTAGAAGGGAATGATTACAGTGAAAACACTACAGCTTGTCTCTAACTCTTAAGGAAGCCTTTGCTAGGATGTGGTGTGAGTCGATGAAGATAATTAAGTAATTTCGATGCCTGCAAAGTGTTATGGTAATTTATATCTACGTGACAATTTCTTTTAACAACATTCTCACTAATGGCTCACGGTGAGTCCTTGAAAATAGCGATCGAATTGACTCATTAGGTCTACTAAACAATGTATAAGAGTTCAGCTCTCTAATGAATAGCCATTTTAGCCTCCTTTTACATAATTCACGTCAAATTTTCCCCTACTCCGAACATCACGTACGAGCACCATTTCATGAAAATGCCACTTCATGATTGCGGTAGAGAGATATAATGGGGTAATCATAGACAATCACATCCGAACTACCTATATGTACATACGTTACTTTACCGATTATGATGTATAGCAGGTAATGATATACCGCACCAACTCTTTATATCAACGTATGCTACTCAGAGTGCAAGTCAACCATAATAATGTCGGAACTAGCAACCATCCAGTCCCACCCTTCATCCTACTTGTACATTTGATATCACTCAAACACATGACTCCTTTTCACGAGAATAGCGCCCTCTCCTTACATAAAAGTCGGTAATAATGATGAAGCAAAATTGGATGAAGTGCTATTTTTTAGACTTACATGGAAAGCTATTCAGTTCACCGAGGAATATCTTCCGTTCCTTTATTTAGACGTCGGTGATAGGGCGACCAAGACTTAGGCCGGCGTATTTTTAGACAGACAAGTGGCACTTGTGAGGAGAAGGTTGCGCTGTCCATTTGACATATCAGCAGTCATCCAATCTCACAAATTTTGCACTAAACTCCATCGTTGAAGTTCAATGCATTTCCCAATTTTTTAGTGTAGGACCTTTAATCCTATAAAACTGCATAATGGATCATTGAACTCAGTGAAAATCAATGGGTCATACAGAAGAGGTAACTTTGGTATTTAAAGAAGAAGAAGAAGAAGAAAATAGTTTGTTATAAGTAAAATCCGCATCACAAAAATCAGTAAATACGTGTTACAATGAACATTACGACATGGTGTCAACCGTCTGTCGGAAGTTGGGGTATAGAGTAAATTACATTGCTATCTACTAGAAAATATAAATAAATAGTACCTATTCTAGAACGCATGGAGTGCACGCAAATAAATTAAAACATGCTAGGTAATAAAGAAAAATAAATCTGTCTTAGAAAAAGGGGCAAAAGTAGGGTGGCTTCAAGATTTAGTATATAGGATTTGGTACATTCAGAAGTTGAACTCCCTGACCAACAACAGTCTGTAGCGCCAAGCCAATCGTGCAAACTGCGCCAATGTACCCCAACCTGATCCATCAAGCAGTACGATGGCTTCATCTTCACTTATAGTGCCCTTTCCGAAGGCGATCCACCTAAACTCGGATAATATTGGGCACACAAACAGAAAGTGATGAAGATCTTCCCGCTCATGCAAACTACACAAAGAACACTCTTCACACTGATCCGTGTCGAAAGGCTTTGCGTTTAGATTGAACAATTCACAACGCAGTTTGAAGAGCCATCTCCTGTCTCTATCACTGAGCTGAACGTGAGTGGAGACACTTGCACATTTTACGTTTGGATCTAATCGCTTATAAAGCTAGAACCTGCTTGAGACCTCCGCACGGTGCTGAAAGAGGCGCCTCTTGTCTTCTCGGAATTAATCGCCCATCTGTATGATGTTCTGCTTCAGAATCGAGACGTCAAGGGTAGACAAATGGTTCAGCAAACTCGTCCTCTGTGCCAGGAGATTTTATCTCCCGTATTTTACTTGTTTTTGTTGCATAGGTATTTCATTGGTTTTTAATGCATATTCTATGGCGTAATTGGGTCATTTATGTTGCATAAAAATCCGGTCTCTACTAATGACTTTATTTAAAGCTCCTTCCTGAAACTTGGACTTCATTCTAAAAGTAGCAAAATGAGTTCAAATTCTTGAGGCTTGGAAAAAAACCCTGCAAATTATTAAACAATGTTTGTTAGTACTGTGTTTGATAACCCTTCTATACATATTATTGATCTATGATAATCAAACCCCGTATATTTATAATATATGATCAGAACATGGCGCATCGTGCCTATCAAAATCGTTCTCAACTTCACAGTTCCAGGACCCCGCAATTTCACGCTTTTCAGTAAATGTTAAAAAAAAAGGTCAATAGGTAAGTGTAGTGGATTTAAATATGTTTTACTTGGTGTAGGTAGACCAAGTGGGACATTTATATTCTGATTATGCGGGTTAGTCCCTGGGTTATTCCTGTAAGGAATGTGAGCAAAACCGTCAAGGTCAGCTTGCTTGGCTGGATGAACTGAGAGATAGTTCGTGTCGCAGCCGCGTGGAGCACTGGGCTCGCATAGTGGGTGCTGGGTTCGATCAGTTTGGTACTGAGCCGTTTTGTAATATTCCGGCCTAAGATTTATATCTGTAGGAGGAATATGTTGAGCTTGGTTGAGGTACTGAAAAGTATCCTTTGTTTTTTGTACATTTGGAGTGTATTTGACACTCGGATCGGCCGGGTAGCCTTGTGTCGAATATCGTGGATATTCGGAAATCTTTGTCGAATCATAATGATTGACTTCAGAGCGGGTCTGAAAGGTATCCTCGAACTTCTGTATGGGTGAGGCTTGATCTAACGTTTCCTTCGTGAATACGTTAGGTGAGAAGGCGATCTCGTCGCGAGGATCGAGCCTTGAGCCGTCGCTAGGAACGGCGGACTGGCCGGGCAGCGGGTAGGTAGCGCTGCGTGGGCTAAGAGGCCCGGCCGCGCCGTGTTCTACCTCCCCTTGCATGAGGAAATAGGACGGCCGACGTTCCATCGAAATATCCGAGTTATTAGCTCGTTTTCGATGCCTCTATGTATAGAAATAGAGGGTTTAGAAGGTGGACTCGCTTGACAGAGCTTCTTTCCTTTGCTCGTATGTCAGGGTCCTACCTTGTAGTCTTGAAAAAGACTTCCTTGGACGGTAAATTAGAGCGTATGAGCTGAGTAATTTACCGGCGTGCCCACAGCGGTCGGTGACGAGCCTAGTGCTACGAAACCCGGGCGACACGACTAGTAACGTCCCAGCGGGCGTACGATCTAAAGAGAATATCAATAGATGTACCGGGTGGCGTCCTGACAGATGAACTACGTTGGGCAATGAGCAGGATGAATAATCACTGGACTCGTAGATGCCAATGCGAGATCTGTGTGGAGAGAAGGTAGGCCTTGTAGAAAGCAGTAGGAAGCCGTTCTTGAGATGGACTCGGGAGCAGAAGGTTCGTCAGCGTAGAGCGTGTAGAAATCTTCGTACTTCGAGGTGTAGTCGTCGAGAGGGGAGAGTAGAATGAATTCGGAGGGCTCCGAGCGGGGTATTTATAGGGAGGTGGCCGCCTCCTGCCGCCTCCTGATTGGTCCGCTTAATTTCATTAATTCGACTGTGTAATCTCATTCGCTCGCACATTGTTTTCTCAGTATCTGCGAGTATGATAGCTGAGCTGGTCCTCCGGGGTGGTTTCCCCACGTCCGTCGCTGCGACGGGGTCCCCGGGGGTGGCTTACGAGCGTCCGTCGCGGAGCCGACGACCTTGAGTTTAGACGGGGACCTCGGGTGCTTTCTCTGCGTCCGTTGTTCAGACGGGGTCCCCGGGGTGGCTGCTGGACCAGAGGTGGTTGCTTGCCGCCTCTTGGTTGGTTCGCCTATTGTCTCTCGTGTAATCAGTGTTTCTGATTGGCGAGTAGGCTTGTTTGAATTGTCCTTGCTAGTTTTAGAGGACGTTTGATTTTCTGTTTGAGTTTTCTCGTTCAAGGCGACTTGGTTCGAGATACTTGTCGCATCTCTCTCGCCCAGTAAGTGTCTAGGGAGGTCGCCTTGTATGTTATTAGTTAATATTTCACTTTTGAGAGAGAAATTCGTATTTTCTCTCTGGTGAAATATTTTGTTTGACGGAGTTGTAACTCGACGTCTTATAAATATTTTTGTGTTGTGTCTACCTCTTTTTGGTAGCCCTGAAAAGGGCTGTTGAAAAGAGGGGGTGGTTTTCACCACAGGCGCCCCCCCAAGACGTCGTGTTATTAACGACGACGCCGGTTGGGGAGAACTGGGAGGTCCACACGGAATTCTCCGTATGAAATCCTCACCAGTTGGGGCGGAGGCGGAGGTGCAGGCCTCGCGTCCCGCGCCTGGGGTGCGCCCCGGCCTCGCCGGTTTCGACGAGCGCCGCGGGGCGGCCGTGGCCGGCCCGAGCTTTGCCGACGGGAGCCAAACCCGCGAGGGCTTGGCCCGCGGCCGCGGCTGGGCTGTTGCGGGGGTGCTCGTTCCGGCTCCGTCCACCCCGCTGCGCTCATCTCGTCCCACCGAGGCACGGGCACGTCGCCCGAGCTGATCCACTTTCGTGGACCCGTGGGGAGCTGGTGAGCGGGTGGAGCCCTGGGCAGCTGCGGAGCGGGTGTAGCGGTCGTCGCGTATGCGGCCGGTGTTTTCCACACCACCTCCTTCGAAGCGCTGGCGTCCGTCGGTGCCTTCTTTTCTGGCGAAGGCGGTAGCGGGCTGATGGTTGCCGGAATTTCCTCGGCTAGGAGGAGATTCTCCACTTCTTCCGTGATCATCTGTTCCGTAGGAGTGGAGGCTGCCATGGTCAAAGTTGGTATGAGCTCCTGGCGTGGGGTGTTCCATATTTATATCTCCCACTGTTCCTACCCGAGAAAAGTGGGCGTGGCCTGCTTCGAGTGCAGTCACCCACTTCTCGTCGAATTTGGTAGAGGGGACGCGCCCTCTGGCGGATTTTCGGGGAGTTTTCTCCTTATTTTCTGCCTGATTTTGGTTTCGTGACACAGCTTCGTCCGAGTTTAGAGTGTAAGCCGGTTTTATTTGTTGTTTGGGAACTTTTTTGTGTGTTCGCCAATTTGTACTGTAACCGAAAACTTATCTCTCTTAATAACCTTGAATGGTCCCGTGTAAGGACATTGCAGGGAGGAGAGCTGTGTGGGCACTCTGATATAGACATGTGTACATGTATCCAAGTTTTTGGGCATGTTGACAGCATACTTCGTATTATTAGGTTTAATATGTGTAGGCCGGAGGAAGAGAGGCTCAGAAAGGTTTGTAGAAGTTACGAAAATGTCTCCTGGGAGTGGTACGTCAATTCCGTAAACTTTTTGGAACGGTGTAGTTTCCGTTGCTGGGTCTACTGCCGTACGCATGGCGAGTAAAACTTTCGGAAGGGCGTTGAGCCAATTTTCGTTTTGTGCTTTGAGAGCCTCTTTCAAAGATCTATTTCTGCGTTCTACCATTCCGTTTGTTGACGGTTTGTATGGTAACGTGTGAGTATGTTTTACTCCGAGACGTTCCATAATGGAATTAAATAGATCTGATTCGAATTGTGTGCCTTGATCACTTGTGATGTATTTAGGTACGCCCTTTGAAGCTACCCAAATATTGATAAAGGCGTTTGTGATCGTGGCTGTTTCGATGTTGTTAAGAGGGACTGCCTCTGGCCAACCCGTTGCTCTATCGACCATCATTAGAATGTAACGTTTCCCTCCTTTAGCTAAAGGTAAGGGTCCGGTAATATCAACGTGTACATGTGAAAATTTGTTAACCGTTTCAAATTCGGAGTAAGGGAGCTTCACGGAGCGAGTGATTTTTGCTCGTTGGCAAGTTTCGCACGCTCGGACCCAGTTGGAGACATCTGCACGGAGTCCGTGCCAAAAATATCTTTGTTTAACTTTATACACTGTAGAGTGTATACCTGGGTGTCCCAAATTGTGAATTTGGCTGATTATTTCTTGCCTTATTTCGTTTGGAATATAAGGTCTTGGGTGTCCTAGGTCTAGGTTACACCAAATTTCTCCTTGAGGGAATTCGTTCTCAACTTCACAGTTCCAGGACCCCGCAATTTCACGCTTTTCAGTAAATGTTAAAAAAAAAGGTCAATAGGTAAGGAAAGAATTTGGCCTCAGAGGCCACTGACCACCTATAGGTAGACTCGGAACCAATATTCATGAGATGAAATAAGTATGTACCAATACTTAACTATTACAACCACACGGACTATACCTATAGGTAGACTCGAAACCAATATTCATGAGATGAAATAAGAATCTACCAATACTTCACTATTACAACCGCACGGACTATAGTTAGTCAATTCAACTTTGCAATGTTAGAATAAATTCCAATCGAACTCTATCACTTGATAATTCCATTGAAATTATATTAGCTGATATTTGCAAGGCAATTTCTATGTCTTCCGGTCTCAGTCTAAAGCGATCATTGATGGAATTCAGAGATTGATTGGCTAATCAGTAGATTGGCTACAGCAGCGACCAGCGAGTGATTTCTGTATAGTCTTGCACTTGGAAATCCGAAGGTGTTTTTTCGAAGTTCGAATCCTTAGGGAAAGCAAACCTTTCAACGTACAGCGTTGCGGATGGTCTTAATCGATTCTTTGGAATTTTATTAATCATTGACAAGCAAAAAATTATTACTGTTACGTTGAAAGTTTTAGAGATCTCGATTCTTGAATGTTCAGCCCTTTACGCTACCCTTAAGGGTTGACAAAAATTGATGCCGAGCTTATAGGATCATATAGACCCCAAATGTGATTTTTAACCCAAGTTTTACATAGTTTTGTAGCTTCAGAAAAAATCTCTGGACGGGGGACGGACGGATTTTTTTTTTTTTTTTTTTTTTTTTTCAAGTTCGATTTTTGGATTCTACTCATCTTGAAACCTAAACCAACAAATTTTCCGGGGGAGGATTTAAAATTTTTATTCTTGGTCGATTACAAAGGTTAATTATGGAAAATATTAACCAAAATGGATTCGTAATGCCTCATACGATTCTTAATCAATACCCAACTATTCTAAGGAACTCTGTGAATAAAAAAGATTGAATCTTAAGCAGCATTTTCGCGGATTGAATGCGTACTGGCAATCAAGGAATGGGTTGGGGTAATGGGAGGGGGAAGGAGTCGTTTAAAAGTGTTCGTGCTCTACAACGGTTTCTAGCTTTCTCAAAAGAAGAAGATATTCCAGGGCTGACTATCGTATTCTAACCTTATAATTCCAAAACGGTTTTTGGGGTACATCTGCCGATTTTAGATATTTGAGTAATACTGGCATGTATGGTATGTTACTCCAAAGTATCCAATACTACATTCAGGTAACAAAAATCACTTTACCTTTTCGTTGTCGATGGGAGATTTGATCTTATCTCATTCTTGTGTGCTATCGTAACATGAATTATCGTTGTGCAATGCCTTGCCATGTTGAAGGATCGAACAGGCATTCATAAGGTAGAGAATAATTTTCCCCTAGTAAGAAATATTTCGAAATCACTTCAGCTTTCTACATTTAAATGATGCGGCCAATTGAAAACCTGTACTGCGTACCTACCAATAAATTGCTCAATTGGATATGCTAACGTTGGCGACTACTAATGCTTTTGGTGGCTTGGTGCGAGAGGTTATCCGTGAAATTTTTTATTCAGATGTAAAGATGCCTTGCCCGAAACTCATCTGTACAGTTGATTCAAATATCATGTGATTCAAACAAGAAAAATCCTATAGTTGGCCACTACTAATACGGGTTGGGGCGTAGGGGTTCGCATTTCCACTCACATTTTATGCCTGTGTGTGTGTGAATCCTTGTCATAATCTAAATTTCTTGTTTCCATGACCTTTTCAAGGAATATGTGGGTTAGCCTATTAGAAATCCCCTTTTAGTTTCATTGTTCACAAAAAGTCACTTCTCTGCGCATGCGCAAACGTAAAATCCACGAAACCCAAATTTTGAACGATTCATTTGTCCAATCTCTCTCGAATCCGGGATGTATTCGCGAAAATACGGCTTAATAATTCATATAAATTTTTACTGAAATGCCTTGACATTTCCAGCTTAGGAAGATTCTCAAGATTTTTCCTAATTGCTTATGCTTATACTTTTTCCTGCGAGTTGGAAACAATTGTTCCTACGGATGATGGGTAATCTTTTTTTTTGACATTTTATGTCTTTACTATGGCACATAAATGAAAAAGCGTCACGCGGGGAGCGTCACGCGGAGAGCGTTACGCGGAGATTCCCTAATGATCCCACGATTCTGAGATTTGGTATGTAGCCCCTTGAGGGACTTCTGAACACAACTAACGGATCCCAGATCAGCTGAGTGGCTCTAGAATCCAGTTTTTTCCCTAATGATCCCACGATTCTGAGATTTGGTATGTGGGCCCTTGAGGGACTTCTGAACACAACTGACCGATCCCAGATCAGCTGAGTGGCTCTAGAATACAATACGGGGTTTTATAGGAAGGGGAAAGGGGGCGCAAAGACATAAAATGTCTCTCGTGGTTGCGTACTTGTACGAAAGCTGTATCCACCGTATGAGTTTTATGAGGTTCTAATACCAAGTTCAGAGTACATACGTTTCAAAGTTTTTAAAGAATTTAAGCCGCCTCTCAACCGGAAGGGTGGTTAGGTGTCAAAAGGACACTGCAACGGGCACGATTATAAGGAGAGCCATGCTGACTGTCCGTCACTAAACGGATTGCCATCACGGACTCCACTGGCAGATCGGAGGGGAAGAAACAATAATAATAATAACCCGCAAAGCGAGGCGTCGCCGTACTCTGCCACAAGGGATACAGCGACGACCGCTTTATAACCCCCTACAGCGGATAAAAATACCCCTTAATAAAAAATAAACTACGACTCGATCATCCTTACAAATACAAAAATATTATCGATAAATATATCAAGATAAATACTATACATCTAGTTAAATGAAGGTATGGCTAGATGCACATAAATATATCACAGATCAGAATATCACAGTTCTTTGTAAAGCTCTGTGGCTGCCAGATACGCCAACAGGGACTGGGCTTTGTCTGCTCCGGACGGAAATTCTACTCGCTGAGGGGTTGCATGCTGGACCCTGAGGTCCATGAGGGGTGGGCAGTCCTCCAAAAAGTGGCGGATAGACAAATCACTGCCACATCTCCCACACACAACATCACTAGCTACTGGATCAAGCAGGTGTGTGTGAGTAAGACAGGTATGGCCATTGGCTACCCGATTGACCACTAATCCGTCCCCCCTTGGAAGGTGGGGAATGAAAGGATCAACCGGGCAAAGGTCTTGAAGAACTCCACACAGACCAGTGACCTCAGCCTGCCACCACTCGAGCCATGGAATTGGCTTTATGCTGCATCTAGGAGATTTGATCCAGAATGCGCATGGGCAACATTTCGATGGAGTCATCACCAATGACTCTCCTTGCTAGGGCATCAGCACACTCATTGCTGTGAATGCTCACATGGATTGGCACCTGCTTATAAGTTATGTTTGTTCCCAATATTGTTGCTCGGTGTAGAAACACACATACACTTTGTATTATGGGAATATGTGTCCCTAATCCCCTTGATGGTACTTGGTGAATCACTACATATCACATAATTTCCAATTTCCAATAGCTGGCAATATCTAACAGCCAGTGTCACTGTCCACAGCTCTGCTGTGAAAATAGATGCAACAGGTGGTAGGCGTCTAGTGACATGAATGTTGGAGCTCCATAGAGCAAGGACAAACCCATCATATGTCTTTGAACTAACAGTGAATAGGTGAGTTAGTCCAGCATGTCGCTGGATTGCCCCTGAGTAACGACATCTGAGGATATGTGGGGGTGTACTGCCATTGACCCCAACCCTCAAGAGAAAATCAATATGCATCCCAGACAAGGTCCATGGAGTCAAAGGGGAGGGGGGGGGGGACTTCAAAAGGGACCAGACGGTATCTCTCTATGCAGTCCCACCTGGTGAGCCCCCGAACACGAAAGCCCAATGGGCGAGTTCGAGTCTGGAGCCTAGAATATGTTTCATCCAGGGGAGGTAGAGTTACCATGGTATGCGGAGGGTGCCCTGGGAAATAACAAAGGCGCTCTGCATAACGGAGTGTCAGTAGATTTTGCCTAATCTTTAGTGGCTGGTTACGACTAAGCACCTAAAGGGAGGCTGTTGGGGTAGATCGAAAAGGCCCCAGTGGCCAAACGTAGACCCTTGTTTAATACAAGTTCCAGCTTACGTATCAAGGACTTTCTTGCTGATCCTTAAACTGCAGACCCATAGTCAATTCTTGATTGCACCACAGCATGGAAAATCGTTAAAAGGACTTCCTGCTGGGCACCCCAACTATGGTTAGATAGAGCCTTGAGCAACTGTACACCCTGGATAGTAGCCTGGCGCAAGTACTCAATATGTTGGCTCAACCACATCTGGCAGTCAACTATGAGTCGAAGGAAGTGCATGTGTGTGGAGTACGGTATTGTGACTCCACCAATTGAGAGTGGATACTCATCATGTGCTTTTCGCTTTCTGCAAAAACGGATGGAGGTAGTTTTTCCAGGTGAAAAACTAAAATCTCGCATCTGCGCTGTTTGATAGATGGTATCAATAGCACGTAGCAATGTGTCACTCACATTTCTCAGATCATTGCTTAGCAGGATCATAGTTAAGTCATCTACATACAGTAAGGTACTAATCTCCTTTTGGATGTTATCAGCAAGGCCATTTATAGCGACCATAAACAGGGTTCAACTAAGCACAGAGCTCTGAGGGTTGCCATTCCTGAGGGTGGAGACCGGAGAAGACATTCCCAAGGCACACCCTGAATTTTTGGAGGGAAAGAAAGCTGTGGTGGAAGCCCAGTATGGGCCCTCCCATTCCCCACTGCTGCAGCATTTGCAAGATGTTATGACACCAAGTAGTTTCATAGGCTTTAGCAAGATCAAAAAACCCACCAGCGGCATACTCCCTGACCAAAAAGGCGTCCTGGATATAACTCTCAAAAGCTGTGAGTTGGTCAACTGCTGAGAAGCATTTGCGAAACCCAGCCTGATATTGGCTGATGAGGCAGTGGCTCTCAAGATACCATACCAGGCGGTAGTTGATCATAGCTTCCAGGATATTGCTCATGCCGCAAGTAAGGGAGATGGGCCAGTAACTGCATGCTTCACAAGGGTCTCTGCCCTCTTTATGCAGAGGATTAATGACAGCCTCCCTCCAGGCAGAAGGGGCCTGAGGCATAGATTGAATTTTACAGCCCCAAGAGAGTGCAGTTTTGTTCCTGTGGAAGATTGATCAACATTTGATAATTGATCATATCTTTCCCAGGAGCAGTCCTATTTGATTTATTCATTGCTCTCCATAGTTCACCCATTGTGAATGGTATGTCAATTGAAGGACTGAACGACAGAGTGAGCTGAGGGAGAGGTGACATTTCAACCTCTGCCTTGTGTCGCCTAAAGTCATCTTGGTACGCTTCATTACTGGACACATGGGCATAATGAGAAGTCAATGTGTCAGCAACGTGCTAGGGTTCCTCAGCCACTTTACCCTGAGGTGTGGTGATAGATGGAACAGTTGGTGGGGGGAGACCCTTCATTGCACGCACCTTCCGCCATACATAATCAGGAGGTGTACTATCCTTTATTTCACTTATATATGAGCAAAAAGAGCTGACTTGGGCCTGACGCTTGAGCTGGCACTGACGCACTCTGGCTAGCTTGACTATAGCGTACCTACATCTTCAGTGGAATCTATCCAATCCCTGATGTTGGCCTTGTTGGCTTCTCACACTTCCCTATTCCACCATAGGACATGATTGAATCCCTTGGTGGGGTCAGTTTTTGGGAAAGCAGCTGATGCTACTTCAAGGATGGCAGAGGTGAAGTTGGTAACCTCATCCTCAATGTTTCCACTGAGATTGACGTGCACCATCTGCTCCTCATAAAGAGCCCATTCAGCCTCTTCCAACTTCCAGCATGGAAGTGGTGTGAAAAGCCGACTTTCTGGGTCTTGCCACCAATGGTTGGATCCTGGTCGAGCTTCGTTTCGGAGCCAGAGGAGTTGGGGGGAGGAGGAGGCCAGAATTTTTGTGTGAGGACTCTTGAAGTGTCTTTCACATTTTTCTCAGAGCCATGCCCCTTTGTTCATGTAGGGGGAGGGGGGGGGGGTTGGGATGGCTTCAGAGGGGGGGGGGGGGGGGGGGGAGGGAGATTGTTGGGATAGGGTGGTAATAGTGGTCGATGGGAGAGAGGGGAGTGCGCCAGCGTTGTTGGCTGGGGAGGAATTGAATAGCCGGTCTTGGGCCGGTATCCACTCTTCAGATTGTTTCAACTTGGATGCATCTGATTATTCTTTTTTGGAAATAGAATCCTCCTTAGAGAGTGCTCCATGCAGGCCATTGCAATTGGCACACTTTGGGGGATTTGAGCGTGGTGTTTCCGCTTTATTGTATCGTGGAAGACCACAGGCACACATTTCATGCTCAGCCTTGCATCTACGGCTGGTATGCCCAAATTTAAGGCATTTCTAGCATCGCATTTGGGGGGGGGGGGGGGGATAAAAGGCCTTACCTGCAGGTCACAAAGCAAGGGACCAGGTGACACGGTCTTGGGCGGATTTTGTAACACAAATGTGAGCAAAAAGGTGTCAGATGACCCCTTGATGCGCCTACTACGTTGAAGAGGGATGACTTCAATGACTGAATCCTCTTTGAAACTCTCGAGGATCTCGTCAGCAGAGCATGATCAAAGTTATTGACAACGGATCATGCCCTGTGAAGTTGTTCGCTTCTGGTTGAAAGTGACTGTAACAGTTCCTCCAAACTTTACTGGTTTGCCGAGTCTCATTCCTTGTTCCTCCGAGGCTACTTTAACGTGAACCTTGGAGTTTGAAACAATTTCCATTTCCATTGGTTTGCCTATCTGGCTTACCAAGGCATTTCCGATCTTTGAGGGACTGGAGGTTTTAAAACCATCCCCCTCAATATCAACCGTATAAAAACGTGGGAAGACTTCTTGAAAATATCAAAGAAGTGCCTTGGCACTTTTGGCATTTGGCCTTGATAATGCTGTTTCTTTGGTGAGCTCAGAGGCTTCACAACAGCATCTGATTGTTCAGTGGGAGTTACACTATTGGGGACCGAACAATCTGTGATTAATTTTCCTGTTGTTAAAAGGAATAGTCGTGTTTGCCTCCCCCCCAAAGGGGAGGTGGCAACAACAGGGTTTGGTTTCCCTGTCTCCATGGTGAGGGTCTCCTCGCCATTCTTGGGTGCCTCCACTGCTGGAGACACAGAGTTGTCAATTTTGACAACAAAGACCATAGTCTCTGTATTCATGGTGAGGGGAATCTCACCATTCTTGGGTGCCTCCACAAGGGAAGGCATTGGGAAGGAAGGGGGAGTTAGGAGAGGCGGAGTGGAAAGTTCCGCAGCTGGGGTGGGAGCTGTGGGTGGCACTTATAGTACCCGCAATAATTGTTTTGGACATTTTTATTTGCTTTTGGGGAGAGAGTGTTGTGTAGCGTACAGTGGTGTCGCTTATTACATCAGGGCCAATGCAACCACCACCGGCCTATTGATTGTAGCCTCTTTGCTGGTCTGTTGTGGGTCAAGTGGGGGCCCCCACATGTCCTGCAACATCCCAACCCGGCCGCCAACGATACTACAGGACATGGGGGATTTTTATGGTCGTTACTTGGGTCAGCCCACGGACCGCTGGAGAGGCGGTGTCGTGACCCACAGCTACCCCTGCCGGCAGGAGTACCTAACCTGCTGCTCCCTCCTCCACATTACGCGGGTTACCAGGGATGGTAGCACAAGCCTCGCCCCTGTGTGTAGTGTGAGTGGTTTGTGTTGTGACATGTGTTTGTGTGAGGACCGTGTTGGGAATGATGGAGGGAGATCAGGAAAAAGGAAAAGAGAGGGAGGGATAAGTACTAGACCAATACGCTTGTTGCCTGATGCCAGAAGATCAGAGGAACAAACATGCAGGGCACGTTGAATCAACGTCTCGGCATATCACCTTTGGTAAACCAACACTGTAGGACCTGAAGGGTATTGTTGTTATTATTATTATTGTTATTATTATTAATACACCTTGGGTAGGTTGAACCATGGTGGTAGTAAAACATTAGATAAATCTTCTCCTCGGAAATCAGGTCTGTAGACTTCACGAACTCGAACTAAATTAAATAAAATTAACTAAACTAAGTTACTCCAACAAAGTTGTGAAATCGCATTTCAATGACCCCTATTTCCATGAAATTTTAAAGTTAAAATGATGTATTGTTGAGTCATAATCAGTAACAAGTAATAATAATATTTTAATTCCGTTTTATTGTTGTTGTTTTTCTTCATTCTTGCCGCGGAAATAAATTATTAACAAATTTTTGTAGCATATGAACCTATAGCAAAGGCTCGAAAAATGTTAAAATCAACATTTTTGAAAAATTTCTTTATTGAAATCCGTTTTAAGGCATTCTGAAACGAATCCTAGAGTTTAACGCTTTATATATATGTGCGTGTGTGTGAGTGTGTGCGTGTGTGTGTGTGTGTGCAATGGGGTACGTCATATTAATGTATTTTTGCAACAACGTTTTCCCGTGCGCACGCTTTCTGCCATCCAATCTCTTCGCCTGAGGCCCCACTATAAGCAGCTTGTCCAGGAGGCGATCCTGGCAAATAGCCGTGGGGCCTCTCCCGCATCTCCTACAGGCGTGGGGCAACAGCCCGCCGTTCAGCAATCCTCCCCCGGGACCTCCGGTCTTCTTGAAGACTTGAAGACTGAAGTGTTGAGGCTCGGGGAGCAGGTAGGCCGTATTGATGGTTATGAGAGTGCCTACCTGCAGGACCTTGTGAGGCGGGCTGTTGAGAGGCCTGAAGGCTTCGAGGACGAGGTTGCAGCCTACATACAGAGGATCTTCCCACGGCTTGAGGAAGCGACCGTGACGGGGCATCAGGGAGCAGTTCCTCCTACTTTGGTGCCTCGTGGAGGTCGCAGAGCAGCAAAACAAGCAAGAAGGCGGGAATATCAGCGGGTCCAGAAGTTGTGGAGGAAGCATCCGGCTCGTGTCGCTGCGGAGGTACTGGAGGGACCTGGGGATGAGCAAGTTGTGCCCCCTCTCCAGGAGTTTTTGGACTTTTGGGAGCCACTCTTGAGTGCTCCCAGCCACAACCCTGGTGAGCCGGTGGTGCCCCCAGCTTCCACCAGGGATTCCTTGCGCGGCATCATGTGCACGCCAGTGCTTCATGATGAGGCACATAAGTGCTGTGTCAAGAACTCCACTTCTGCTGGACCTGATGGTGTTTCTGCACGACTTTGGAACTAGGCACCAAAAACAGTTAAGCTGCTCTTCCTCAACCTGCTGCTTCTATCGGGAAGACCCCCGAAAGCGTTGGCCCGTTCCCGGACAATTTTCATCCCAAAAAAGGGTTAAGTGGGCCTGGAGGCTACCGCCCGATATCTATATCGTCTGTAGTCTTCCACCATTTCCAAAAGATTCTGGCATCTCGCCTCCAAGCTGCTGGTGTCATAGGTGACGTCCAGAGAGCATTTCGACCAGCGGATGGCACAGCGGAGAACCTTACAGTTCTCCAAACTGTCATTTCGCTGGCCCGTATTAAGAAACGGCAACTCCATCTTGCCGCTCTGGACGTCGCTAAGGCCTTTGACACCGTCAGCCATTTTGCCCTGACCGATTGTCTTCGTGGTGTCGGGGCACCTGCTCGTTTAATTGAGTATGTTGCTCGCCTGTACCACGAAGGCGTGACGGTCCTCGAGGCACGAGGTGAGATGTCAGGGGATGTTGTCATTGGGCGCGGGGTACGCCAGGGGGATCCTCTGTCGCCACTCCTCTTTAACCTGGTCGTGGACACGGCCTTGGGTAAGCTGCCAGCTGAAATAGGGTTCGATCTCGCCCCTGGGGTGCGAGTAGGTGCACTGGCTTTTGCCGATGATGTAATCCTACTCGCCGAAACCCGTGAGGGCTTGCAGATTGCCCTCAATGCCTTTGCTGAGCAGCTAGCCAGGTGTGGTTTGGTGGTTAACCCAGATAAGTGTGGGTCAGTCTCCTTGGTCCCGTCGGGTCGCCAGCATCAGGTGAAGGTGGTGGATGAGGAGTGTTTTGTCATAGGACAGTCACCCATCCCCACCCGATCCGTGCTGGAGGTTTGGCGGTACCTTGGAGTTGACTTCATGGGTGTGGCCACCATTGCCGCAAGCCGTGTGACCTTAGTGGAGCACCAGCTCGTATCACCAAGGCTCCATTGAAGCCACAGCAGAAGCTGCGCCTCCTTCGCACGTACTTGCTGCCAAAGCTGACCTATGGGTTAGTCTTTGGCAGGCTTACTGCGGGGAGGCTGCTAGAGTTAGATCGTGAAGTTTGTTCTGCTGTGCGCTCTTGGCTAGGCTTTCCACCTGGTGTCCCAAGTGCCTATGTCCATGCACCGGTCAAGGCCGGTGGGCTCGGTATTGTCTCTCTCTCAGCCAGCATCCCATCTTTACGCCGCCAGCGCCTGCTCGCCCTTAGGGGCTCGAGCTGGGAAGTCGCCCGCACTGCTGCTGACCTTGACTTTGTCAAGCAGCAGTTGTTGTGGTGCGACCGAGCAACACCAACTGCTCCCAAACCCAGCTCATCTGCTGAGTTCGCTGCTGCGCTGCATGAGTCAGTAGATGGTAAGGAACTCCGACAGTGCTCTGAATCCCCCATTTCTTCCCAGTGGGTGGAATGGGCTTCAGAGGGCATTGGGGCCCGCGACTACCGCCATTTTCATGCCGTCCGGGTGGCCACATTGGCCACCTCGGTGAGGTGTTCGAGGAGTAGTCGCGGGACAGTGGATACCCTCTGCCGTGCCTGTCGGGGTAAAAATGAGAACCTGTATCATGTAGTGCAGCAGTGTCCTCGTACTCACGGTGGCCGCATTCTCCGTCATGATGCGGTTGCCAAGCAGATAGTAGGCGCTCTGTCATCCAGCGGTTGGGATGTTGAGAGAAAGAGACTATATCACTTGCCGAGTGACCGACGCAAGAAGCCGGATATCGTTACTGTCAAGCCCGTGTTTCGTAAAAAGAAAAAAAAATGTGTGTGTGTATGTGTGTGTGTGTCATTCCAGACGATAACTCTCCTTAGAATTGAGATATAAATTCCGTTCTTGCGCCAAAAAATCAAGCTTTCCAAACGAAAGGATGAGTTTGTTGGCCAGCACTTTTTGAACACATCAAATTGGTCAAATTTCAAAAAATGTGCCCAAAAATCTCTAAAAACGGCTAAAAATTGTTAAATTTATATGTTTTTCAATCATTCAAAAATTTATGTACACAATTACAACAACATGTTTGCTTAAAAAAAAAAAAAAAAAAATTGCTTAAAAAAAAAATCTATTACCTACGTTTTTACGTCTAAAATCGATTATGTCTAAAATCATTTAGAATACGTTTTTACCATAAAAGTAATAGTTAACAATTTCCTTGCACTCAAAAAGCTCAAATTTCAAAACTATTTAACATTATACAATACGATAATTTACAATAATTCTCTCATACGATTGTGATGCATGACTCGAACTGTATTTGTGTTTTGATTCTGGCGTTTTGGTTTGTCTGCTCAATAGATTTCTTGACTCGTGTTTCAATACTAACAAGACTATGATTAGTCTCTTATTCCTTTTCATGGCTCGTGATATGGATGGGAAATCATAAAAACTGGTAAACCCCGGCAACGTTTCGCCCTGTAATCCCGCTCATAGCTACCCTAGCAATCTCGCGTTCTCCGGCAGGGCGCTATCGTGTGCGTCCTGTGCACATCGCCTGTACTAGGTTGACCTGGACAGTATAAAGACCGGGGAGGTACGACAGAGTTTTACAATCGTGTATGATCGGATCACAACTACTAAACAATAATTTTGATAATATTCAACATAACGTTAAATGAAAACTACCAATTGCCCACTGTTCACATTGGTAATGTATGCGAAAAACTTCAACAGTATCATGAAATTCTATCTTCATAATTGAATCAATGGTCTTGAACCGCTAATAATTCACATTGTGGTTATAAGCGATAAATGTTACTGTATCATACATAGTTATCCTTTTATCAATAACGATTATGTCGTAGGAGCGCTACGGTGAAGAGGTATGGATATTCGTTGCTGGAAAGGTCGGCTGCCCTCTGGAGTTCATCACCCATCAAATCTACGATGACGCTGTCATACATTCAATAGCGAATGTCTGCTCACAGGTCGACACCGAAAAAAACGAACAAGAGTTCATGACCTACTTTGGGAGGTGTTTCGTCAAGTTTTTTTCCTGTTTCGGGTAAAATCTATTTTTGTTTAATCTCATCACTAGGAGTAACTGTAAATGTGTATCTTTGTTTTATCGCTTTGCGCTTTATTCTTCCGTATAAGACAAACACTTTCCATCGTATGAGACATTCTGTAATATTAGAATGATATCATCAGTAACACAATGATATTTTTATAACCATTATTTACGAAATATTTCATCAGCATTTTCATTAACTTGTCGATTCTTCATGATGTATTCATTGACACGATATTTTTGGTTTATGTTTAAACCCCTCAAAATTTACGGTAGTTAATGTGTGTTGGTTTCAAGTGGTGGTCCTAATTATTGTCCTAGAACTGGGCACTTCACAGCCAAGTGAAAATTGTTTAGCTTCGATATTTGAGTAACCTTTTTCCCATCTGAATTCGCTCAAACTTTTATGGAAATTCTTTGATGCGTTTTGAAAATGTTGGGAGTCGGTATGTGGTAGGTCATTAACCCATATACTTGATTGTATCAATGAGATCCATGGCGAATCATTCAGTTTCCTCGTTTCCCGAATTCAAGATGTGCCTCCTGGCAAAACTAAACACTGTGCTTCATTTCGGAGATTTCCCTCAGTATAATTTTCTGTTTTTGTGCGCTAATAACAGTATTTCAGATCATCGACGCAATGAATGAGGATGTTTCTAATTTATACATAATGGAGGGTTCGCACTTATCCATCGGGAAGCGTTGAAAAGGGTAGATTGATTTCAATGATTCAACAATTTTTAGTGAATTTTCGTAGAAAATAAGGCTGTTGAAACAGCCTTCAACTGACATAATAGACAAATAACTAACTTTTTTTTGAAAAAGCTCTTTGTCAAAATTAGTTTTGAGACATTTCCTGGATTGTTAATTTTTTTCAAATAAAACAAGAGTTTTCAGGTAGTGACCAAGATGGTGTTGTGGTTAAAGGTAGTTTTTTACTGTTGCATTTCCAAGACGTTTCGGCTCTATATCCGAGCCCTATCCATGCACATTTATTGTCTGGTAGGTGTTATTATCAGTTTCTATATATATTATTAATGACAATGATAAAACACAGGCTACCACCAACTATCTAACATAAAACAAAACTACAATTGTATATACTCTTGTAATTGGTAGTTGACAATTTTTTGTACTGATGGTGCTAAAATTTCAAAACAATATAACATAATGAAATACGAACATTTCCAAAAATTCGCTCATACGATGATGCTGCATGACTAGAACCTTTTTCGGAAAATCGAGAAGTTGAAGTTCAGATTCCTAATTCAATAAGACTCAGATTGATCTTGAGTAGGGGGGAGAGATTTCTAGTTGAACACATCAAGTGGGGGCTTCTAACCACGCCCGAAGACGCCCGATGAATCCTTTTCTCACATTATGGATGTGACATTTTAAAATGAGGTTTTCTAGTTAATATTTTGATACTTTCTAGTTATCAAAATTTTGTTCGAGCAAGTGGAAGGTACTTCACAGATTTTCTCGAAAATGTTGACAACATTCATCTAGAAATGAGGTAATTTGCTTAGTATTACGTTATTTTCTCGTAGATGTCGTAATTATGATCAATTACGCATTATAAATATAGTATATCGTTTTAGATTTTCGTATCCTCAAATGAACGGGCCTTCAATGTACGTCATGAAAACTGATGCAAACGGCTCAGTCCTTGTTTACAGAAGTTCACGTTCTGGTTTCAAGGATTATTTGATAGGTACAATTATTTTAGCTTTCCTGTGTTAGTATTTGACATAATTGACCAATGTTTGTCGGTTTAATTTTGTATGATGTCTAGGTCAGCTATTTGAGATCGCAGAGAGTATGTACAATATGCGGTTAAATATTGAAATAATTGAAGAGAAACTGTCTAGTGGGAGTTATAAAATAAACACACTTGTACTTCACTTAAAATACGACAACGAGGAGTACATAATAAACAGAAAAAAACAGGTTAGTTATTGATAATTATCTATTAGCAAATTTTCGTAAAAAATGAAGCTATTGCAATGGCTCTGTTTAATTATTGTTTAATTAATGTTCAAATATTGCTATTGCAATATTTACACTGTTTCGAGACATTTTTCCAAATAACAAGTTAATACTAATAACAACTAATCAACAATAACAATTTTTCTACATTTCAAAACTCTGAAAATCCCAAAACTTTGTATGATTAAATAAGAAAGTTGGAAAATGCTACTTTAAACCCACGAACTCCTCCAGAAATTTTTTCACCGAGCAATAGTCTACGCATTCATATGTATATTAGCTACACATATGGTTAAAAAAAAGTATTATGGCTTCTAATACCTAATATTCAAACTTCTTGGGCGAACAAATTATCACTGCACTCCAAGAGCTCTACTACCATTAGAGTTAAAGTTAAAAAAGTCCAATACCAAACACATTCAGTTTTATCATTGTTTTCAGTTTTCAAAGCCTGGGAAATCTCCGGCACTCGTTCTCTCCCTTTCACAACATTTTAACGAAGTACATTTCAGTACGCAGTACGTCACCTCTTGTGTGCACACTTTCAAGCCAGGATAACCCCACATTATAAATGATGCACCACTCGATTCTTTAAAGTATTATAATTGATTATTCGAACTTCTCACCTTGGGCGAACGAATCACCGCTGCACTCCGGGAGCCCCGCACCTTTAGAGTTATAGTTTAAAAAGTCCAACTCCATACACATTCAGTTTGTTCATGGTTTTCAGTTTGGTAAACGGAAAAGTAAAACGGGAGTGGTGTCCTTTGTACAGCCATTGGTGTTGGTGTTCACACCCGTCTGAAGCCCTCTACTTCAACATGTAGGTAATCCTCAATACCAATTCAAATCAGTGAACTCCTTCTAATTTCCATGTCCTCTAATTTTGCTGGTGCAATTAGAGGTCGAGAGTATTGGAAATGGAAATCCGAATTAGTCTGTGGAGATAGGCATATGGGAACTGATACAATTGGTGTGTAATAGACGAGACTGCAATGAAGGTATTACAGTTATTACCTACTTAGCATTTGAGATTAATCGTTGCTTTCTTGATTCCGACAAGTTATCAATACCATGTTACAAGGTATCTTGGTAATTCATAAAACCAGGTATTTATTCAAATGGAAAACCAATTTTATTGTAATTCGAGCCCTTTTACTTAAAGTTTTTTGTGATTAGGCATATCCAGATGGATTTTATATTATTCTGAATCTACTTTCAGGCTGAAATCATCCGAACAAAAGTGGAAAAATCAGGCAGGTCCCTTCCACCTCTTTCCTCAAAGTTGCTGTTGGGCCTATTTCCTTGGGCCGTCATGTTTGGTTGTTCAATGAGAATTTTAGACGCTGGTCCGAACATCCTTAGACTTATCCCAAAAAATCTGGTACGAAGACGACCGGTCACCAATATTTTGAAAATAAGACGACCCCGAGGAATCCCGTTCACCTGGGAAAACGTACGTAATATAATATCGTATACACGAATAATTATATTACCCAAAATTTAAGTTTAACCGGCCGCAGAATGAAAAAAAAAAAAAAAAAAAAAAAAAAAAAAAAAAAAACTGCAAGCGATACAAAAAGGTTGCAACCAAACCAATCATGACTGTTTTACCAATCATGACCGATTATTTCCGCACACTACGAAACATTGTTAGAACATTGTTGTTGTTTTGCTTTTCGAGTTCCGAAGTTGCTTCTTAACTTCTGATTTCAGAAGCCACGGTTTATCGGCCATACACTTATTCTGTCGAATTTTCGTAGAAAATGAAGCTACTGCATTGTCTCCAAAAAATTCATATGAAAATTGTCATGAATTTTCTTAATTTAAATTCGTTTTGAGGCATTCTGAAGGTCTGAGCAGCACAAGGTGGGTATTAGCTTAAACATGAAAAGGTTTCCCACCTGTGAAGAAAAATTGTGCCTTCACTAAAGCCTTGGGAGGATGTGTACATTAAACCTGAGTTATTACAGACATAGTTAAAAGTAAACAACTGTGCAGTATTAGGTAAGGCCTTGGATTAGTTTTAGTGTAATGAGAGTTATTCGAGGACATTTTTGGCGACCTAGATACTCGATATAGTTATACTCGATATATACCTTACCTTACCGATTTCGTGAAGCCCAGTAGGTATGAGCTGGGTGTTCGCTCACTGAAGTATACGAACTGCACGTTTATTTATTGGGATCACAGTAGTAACTTTGTATTCGCTCATCCGAAGGATAGGGATAACTTTCTCACTGGAAGAGCAGCAGCTAAAGTTCACCTCCTTGAAGAACAGGAAGTTTAGACGTAAAAACTCATCAGCGAAACTACACGTTCATATCCTGAGGATATTTCAGTTGGTAAAAAAGAAGTAAGTGAGAATAACGTTGTCTATTTCCACAAAAAATAAAGAGTTACAATGTTAAATCTATTTTGACGGTTAGTCCATCATCAGTAACAAACAATAACTGAACAGTTCAGCTATTGTTGTTACTGATGATCGCCTAACCGTCGAAATCGATTTAACATTGTAATTATTCATTTTTCGTGGAAATAGACAACTTTTTTCTCATTAACTTCCGTTTTGAAACGTTTTTTCACAACTTCGTCGCGAGTGATTTAGTTCGTTTCTGTTAGTTTCAGTTCGTTGTCAGATCGCTTGCGTTTATTATGTTTGCTTTAAAAATTTCCTTTAGATAGTGTGAGCGTTTCATCCCCCATGGAGTATGTAAGGCCTAGCTATTTGCAGATTATTTGGCAAAGACCAATGGAGGGTTTTGAATGGTACATAGGTGCGTATGGATTATAGCGATCACATTGGGCCGTTCGCGGATTGCTGGAGGCTTGAACAAAGCAGCAACAAACACAACAAAAAAGTCGTCTGGTTGTGATGGGGCGCGAGGTACTGAGTCTAGGGAAAGTTGTGTTACCGAATTTTCTTCCCTAGGTTACTGTTCTCGTTACGACTAACTGTGGAGTACGCATATGACACAGAAGCGTTGATGAGGGGGTGCTCGTATCACTGTGTTCTAAGTTGTAACGTGGGAGGTTTTACCTACAGGCATGTCTTGTACGCAATACAAATGTAGTTGAACGACACAAAATCAAACAAAAAGACGGAAAAACTATAACTACTACTGTAATTAAGGTGATTATATTAATATATATAATGTTTATTGTTTAGTTATTAGGTAAGAACATTAATTTTAAATTCGCATCTACATTAAACTTCTGCTTCCAATACGTTACAGATTACGAACTTCCAAACAGTTATGTTTGAGGTGGAATTGATGATTTCTATCAATCCTAATGAATTCAGTAGTTCGGAAATTGATTGGCCTACTTCTAACATTTTATTGAAGGGCCAAATGAAATACATCCAAGACATTGAGACCATAATTTACTTGTGTAGCCCAGTGTAAGTATATTTTCTGTAACAAACGTGTATTGGTGGTAATTAAATCATAGTTAAAGTTATATATTTTTTGGCATTGGAATAATTTAAAAACGACGAAGAACAAAATTGGATTCAATAAGAATGGATATCTGCCATGTATGGACTATTGACTTTCAGGTCATCATTAGTATCGAAGAATTACAACATAGACAACGTTTTCATCACCGAGCTATGGAATAAAGATGGTTTTCATCGATTTCGGTTACGTCCATTGAAGTAGATGCCACAACTTCATCTCGAGTGATTCAAAAACGGTGCGGGGTAATAATAACTGTTTTCAAAATGAATCCTATTGTGATCGTAGCATTTTGAGAAAGAGGAATGGTTGACCCCCCAATTCCCGCACTATTCAGAGTTTTCGTGTGGAATTGCCCGTGGAATTGATTGTTTCTTTCCATGTCCATAGGCATCTTTCCAAGTGGTTCCATAGGCTTTAGCAAGATCAAAGAACACACCAATTCCATGCTCCCTGACCAGATAGGCGTCCTGGATATAACTCTCAAAAGCTGAGAGTTGGTCAACTGCTGAGAAGCATTTGCGAAAACCCTGATATTGGCTGATGAGGAAGTTGCTCTCAAGAAACCATACCAGGCGGTGGTAGACCATTGCTTCCAGGATCTTGTTTTTGCAACAAGTAAGGAAGATAGTTCTGTAACTAGCTGCCTCACAAGGGTCTTTTCCCTCTTTGTGCAGAGGGACAATGACAGCCTCTCTCCAGGAGGAAGGATAGTTCCCAGGGGCAGCCTGTTTGATTTCTTCATTGCTCTCTCTAGTTCACCCATTGTTAATGGTATATCAATTGAGGGAATGGAGGATGGCACAAGCTGAGGGAGAGGTGCCATCTCAACCTCTGCCTTTTGTCACCTAACGTCATCCGGGTTCGCTTCATCACTCGACAAAAGGGCATAATGAGAAGCAAATGTGTCAGCAACGTGCACAAGGAATAGTGGAGGCGGGAGACCCTTCATTGTTCGTACCTTTCGCAATACATGGTAAGGAGGACTACCATCCTTAATTTCACTGACATATACGCGAAAGGAGCTGACTTGGGCCTAACGCTTGAGTCGGTGCTCAAGCGCTCTCGCTCACTTGAATCTAGCGTAATTTTCAGTTGTACGTCTTTGGCGGAATCTATTCAATGCCTGACGATTGGCCTTGTTGGCTTGTCTCACTTCCCTATTCCACCACGGGACATGATTGTGTCCCTTGGTGGAGTCAGTTTTTAGGATAGCAGCTGATGCTGCTTCGAGGATAACAGAGGTGAAGTTGGTAACGTAATCCTCAATGTTTCCACTGAAATTGACGTTCACCATCTGCTCCTTATAAAGAGCCCAGTCAGCGTCTTCCAACTTCCAGCGTGGAGGTGTTGTGAAAGGTAAATGCCGACTTTTTGCATCAATTTTGATAGGGAAGTCGTCCGAGTGATGAAGATCTGCCAAAGGGTTCCAAGCCAATCTACCTCCCAAGGAGATAGAGCACATGGCAAGGTCGATTGCAGACATAGGCGACAAGTATGTTGGGCGACCATCGTTCAGAAGGAGGAGATCGAACTCTATAAACGTGGCTTCAGCAGCGGCTCCCTGTGTTGTGTTATTGTCACAGCCCCATAAGATGTTATGAATGTTAGAATCCCCTAGTACTAGCACAGGGCTAGGAACTTGAGGAAGGAGGTCCACAATAGTGGCCTCATCCCACACTCCATCTGTCCATCTGGAAGATAGAGGGAGACAATGGTCAAGGGGGTGGGGATTGTAACTCTGGCAGCCACTGCCTGGAGGTTGGTGTTGAGTGGCACCTCCTCTACTCGCATATTATTTCTTATCATGATCATGACGCTACCATGGGCCCGATCATTGGTCTGGGGCACCACGTCTTTTCTTGAGCTGTTGCATGCCAATTATGTTTGGAGCTTCTTTTGATGATCTGCGATTATATCGTTCTACCAGTTCATTATGTATGGTTGCTAGGGATTGTTTTCAGCCGCTTACCAATAACATTTGGAATTTAAAAAAATGAATAAAATAAATCAAAATGGAAAAAAAATCGCCGCTTCGCGATTTGCCAGGGAGCAAGGTCCCTGGACCCCCGGTTACCCCTATTTACATACTTCAAATGTTTAGCTCACGCGTTTCACGTAAACCCCTGATGCCAAGTTGCTTCATTTATTTATCACCAGCGCCATATTTGAAACCTCCTCGTCATAAGCTTTCATATTTTACAGCCCCCCCTCCCCCCCTCCCGATGGGTTTTTGGGTCCAAAGGCGCCATATTCGAAACCTCCTCCTCATAATCTTTCATTTATTCATATAATATGTATTATCAGAAATTAACAAGCGGTTGCAATCATGTTCACAATATCAATTATTGAGAATGATCACCTGAGTATAAAAAATTATTCATATAACCATGCTCATAACCCAGCTTGTTGGCCACGCACTTCGCAGTAGTTAACATAATATGGTTGGATAAATCGAGAGCTTTCGGACGAATGGTCAACGAATTTTGTGGGATGGAGAATGACAAAGCACCATTTCTCTAACAACGACTCGGTTGTAAGCGGAAATTATCCGTAAATTTTTGCAACATATTTTCGTTACTCAAAAACGCAACATATCTTTGTTAACACAAAACGTAGGACATGGCAAAGCTAAAACACATTATGTGTTAAAACAGAATCAAAAGTTCATTAGTAGCTATTCTGCGCTCATGATGTGATAAGTATTTATATGGTTGTAAGTTGTAAATTATCTTTGTCAAACATAGTTTTCACTAGTATGTACATACAGTGCATTAGGGATTTATATGCTTATAAGTAATCTACTCATAAAGTACTTTGAGATAGGTACTTGAGAATGTATGAATCGCTTGGAATTTGTCTTTTACAGCCTTAAAGGTAATCCCTCACTCACTTCATTTCAGCGTGAACGAAATGCAAGATTTGAAAAAAATGAACCTATATTTGAGCGATCTCAACGAACACGGTCTTGGAAGAGAACTCGTGGTGAAAGGATGGCACAGTTGCTCCAGGTACGAGGGATAGGTAGATCTTTATTATGAGAAAAAACATAAATCCTGGCCAGCCACTCTAAATCCTAATCATTATTATCTAGGTAAAATCTCGAATTATAACCTTCCATTGATGTTTTTAACTTATTTCATTCGTCTTAGAGAAGCCCATTTGCGAGGGTTCCTATTACTAGTAGAATAATACTGACCTATGTTGTTTTTGGTTTATTATTTTCAATAATAAACCTTTGTTATCGACCAAGAAAAACAAAAAATTTTTTTTTCAACCCCCTGAAAATTTCTTGGTTTATGTTTCAAGATGCGTAGCATCCAAAAATCGGAAGAAAAAAAATCCGTCCATCCACTGCCCACGGTTTTTTTTTTTCAAAATTACTTAGCCAAGCTTTGTGAAACTCATGTTTTCCCTTTGCAGTCTAGATCGTCCCAAAAGCTCAGCATTGATCCGAAAGGGTTGTATTAAAAGGTTAAACATTCTAAAATCAAGGTCTTGAAAACTTTCAGGGTAACAGTAATGATTTTTTGCTAGTCAATGATAAATATAATTCCAAAGGATCGATTGTAATCATCCCCAACGCTGTACGTTGAACGGTTCGCTTTCCCTTAAGGCTAGAACATCAAAAAAACACCCACGTAATGTTATGAATAAATAAACGCCCACGTAATAAATAAATCATGCGTTGCTAACGAATCTATTGATTAGACAATCAAGCTCTAAATTCTAATAATGATCGCTAGATAGCGGGACCGGATGACATAGAAATTACCTTGTAAATATCAGCTGATAATGCCAATAACGGAGTTATCAGGTAATATATACCTGTGACCTACACTTTATATATATATACCTATACTTAGGTATGTCGTGGTTTTCATTTTGCTTGCTCACTACCGAAGGTAGGGAAGGTTCGTGTTCGGATCAATAGTAGTCTGTGCGCATGCGCTAACGTGAATTTCTCATAACGTTGATTTCTCAGGATCAACCAATCCGATTTCATTCAAATTTGGAGGGTAGTTGGGTATTTGATACAGAATAGTATCTTATGAATTTCATCGCAATCGGTTAAGTACGTATTAACAACCAACCCCCGCAAAACTAAATTTGATTGGCATGTACCGATTCTGATGCAATTTTCGGAGATTATGTGGGTTTGCTCCTAGATGGTCTCCTATAAATTTCATTGCCGTCGAATCAATAGTATCACGTGAGCATGCGCAAACGTGAGCTCCTCATTATGTGGATTTCTTGTGATCTATTGGTCCGACTTCGTTCCGATTGGGGAGTGGTTGGGTGTATGCAATTTTTTATCTTCGTTTGCGATTGATTGTTGTAACCACCGCACGTGTGGAAATCTGAAAATGGTTGTAACGAACAAAACACCGAGACCGAATTTGATGAAATAGTATTTTATTGCACCGGTTAACGCGTAGTTTTTGTCTAACCGGAGAGGGGGGGGGGGGGGGGGGGGTGGATGAATTTTAGAACCACTGGTTACAAAAACAAAAAAACCTGCTTATTTCAAAAGCATTAAAAACCTAATTTTTGTTTAAAAATATTTCTATCCTAAAATTTTACCCTACTTATAGGGTTGATCGTAAGTGATGCCGCCCGAGTCAGTGCCATGTTGATTTTTCTAGCCGATTTTTGAGTTGGACCGTTAATTTTGGCCCCGTTGTTTTGGAGGCTCACTTAAATATGTGTACATATATAAAAGTATTTATCTTATGTTTTCAGAATGAGTTCAAACCTACGTAATGAGGGAGTTCTATAAAAAATCATCAAGCTGATTACAGAACTTTCTTTGTTTCTTCATGTGTTGGGATTGTGAATCTTTAATAGTTTAAAGCGTGACTTTTGGGTTTCACGGGTCAAGTAAAAAAATGTCACAAGTTTGGAAGAAGACATTTCGGAAGCCCGGTTTGGAGACTACGTTAGAAAACGATGGCGTGTTTCAACTGAGCATAATACATTTATCGTTTTTTATCTTAACTTTCAAGGCTCGAGCAAACTTGGGAGGAAAATGTCGAGCTCTGCAAGAAGCTGGAAAAAAATCTCCAACTTCTCGAAGAATGGAAAGAAAAAGGAGATCAACTTTTGTACTCGATGATCCCGAAACCCATAGCAGAACATCTTCGACGAGGCGACTCACCACTTTCTACGTGCCAAGTTAGCATGAGTTTCGAATTCTTACTGACATGATAGTAATCTTATATTTTAAATAGGTACGAATAAATAAAAGTAGGGAGGTGTAAATTCATGCCGTGTTTGTTCTCAACCTTTTTCAGAGTTATGAGAATGTTTCTATTTTGTTCATTGAGCTTGTGAGTCTCAAATTGGCTGTTGCGTCTGCAGCGGACGTCATGACTGTTGTTACTACTATAAACGCGGCATTCTCTGCTTTTGACGAGGTCCTTGATAGCTTTGACGCTTACAAGGTTAGAAATGCATGAATATGATACATAATATGTGCGCATGAATATTTTAGGTGAGCAGCTATGGCGGATCCTGTTACTATACAGTAATTATGTCATTAATTTTGCTTCCCCGTCTGTACACAAATGCAACAATTGTATGCAGTAGGTCTGACAATAAATTTACTGAAGAAACAGAAATATAATTATGTGTCTCTCTGTCTGTCAGCCGGATAATTCCTGGAGTATCCGTTGTGATTCTCACCGCACGTTTCCGTTTCCATTCAGCTTTGGTGTGTAATTAATTTTGAGTAGGCATTTCGGAAGAAGTGGAAACTTGTGGGTTTGTTTCCGCAATGGCCTCACAATGACTGCTAACTCATTTGTTCATTTAAAAGTCGTCATCCCATAAGGAATATGGGATTCTTGACAATCAGTGTTACTAAAAATTGCTCCGTAAAAATTGTTTTGAAATGTAGGGTAAAAGTGCTTTAAAGTGTCCAGTTTCTTGCAAGGTTTTTTTAAAACAGTTTTAGGAGGATTTTGTCACGTTACGATTTCTGGTTACGAGACCTTCTCGAACGGTCAAGTTTGTCCCCCACCCTGGCAACTACTTGGAACCGTTCCCTACAAGAAGAACTGTGAGTTCTTCAATTCCGTTCAACGCGGAGCAGCTCATGAGTCACAAATGAAAAGTCGCATTTACGTTTCTAAACTGTTATGTGATCGTGTTATGAGACCACGAAACTATACACTTCATTCTGATCTACATATCCAACTAATCTGCTTTTTGACATTTTATGTCTTTACTATGGCACATAAATGAAAAAGCGTCACGCGGAGAGCGTTACGCGGAGATTCCCTAATGATCCCACGATTCTGAGATTTGGTATGTAGCCCCTTGAGGGACTTCTGAACACAACTGACCGATCCCAGATCAGCTGAGTGGCTCTAGAATCCAGTTTTTTCCCTAATGATCCCACGATTCTGAGATTTGGTATGTGGGCCCTTGAGGGACTTCTGAACACAACTGACCGATCCCAGATCAGCTGAGTGGCTCTAGAATCCAGTTTTTTCCCTAATGATCCCACGATTCTGAGATTTGGTATGTGGGCCCTTGAGGGACTTCTGAACACAACTGACCGATCCCAGATCAGCTGAGTGGCTCTAGAATACAATACGGGGTTTGATAGGAAGGGAAAAGGGGGCGCAAAGACATAAAATGTCTCTCGTGGTTGCATACTTGTACGAAAGCTGTATCCACCGTATGAGTTTTTGATCGATTTTGAAACAACTGACGACATATTTACTAAGGGATTGACTACTTGATGTTATGTATTTTTGAGATGCGAGCTTGCGAGCATCCAGACCACCAAACTATACACTTCATTCTGAGCTACATGTCCACTAAACAGGTTGAACGGAATTGAAGAACTCATAGTTCTTCATGTAGGGAACGGTTCCAAGTAGTTGCTGGGGTGGGGGACAAACTTGATCGTTCGAGAAGGTCTCGTTTTCTGGTTGGGTTGAAACTGAAAATGCTGATAGTTTATTAGACGCTGCTGTTGTTGGAGTAGCGCGTTGGCATAGAATTGCCTAGGATTGTCCCTAGATTCAGAAGAAAACTATAGCCGCGCCTCAAACCGAAGCCAAAGAAAAATTTGGAATAATACCTCAAGAGTACCTTGTCAGTACTGAGAGGGGTGGAACACACAAAGCGGGCTGAGGAACCACATCAGGATAGCCCACCCAGAAAATTATGTTCCTCAGACGCCACAAAATACAGAGAGGTCTTTCAGAGGGCCACCGGAATTCATAACCCAGCGCACGAAAACTTGGAACGAACAGATGGAGTTCCAGACGTAATTCAAACCCTATTCTAGAGAGGTTTTGGAGCATCCCTGATAAACACTGATGGAGCAAGAGAAGACGATACTTGGTGTGGACGTTGGAAATGTGTTGTGAAACTTCAAGGAAGGCAGAGGCCTTCCTCAAGGTTCAGTAGGCCGAAATTTTGTATCATCTTTGACAAATCAGATTCAAGCAGTAGGTAGTTTACGGAGCACAAAATTCAGAAAAGATATTCGTATTCTGTGCCGCCATTCTACAACGGGAAATAGCCGTGACAGCAAGGTATGATGTAAGAAGGCTCAAACAAAAACGGACTAACCTGTGGAATGATGAAAAATGTGAGGAGTTAATACAGGAAGCACAACGTTGCGATCGGCGGTTAAAGAATAGAGGAAAGGAACAGGCCACGATATAAGGGTTTTTACACGCTTGGTCATGCAGGGAACTTAGGAACGCGACTAGATGGATCACAGGTCGATCTCGAGGGGGGAATTACAGCCAGAAAGCTTACTTGAACGTGGAAGAACTGTCCTTGAAACTCTCCAAAGTAAGCATCCAGAGCAAGTTACTCCAACTTCAGAGAATTTCATTTTCCCTGACTCACTAACAATGATGCTTGATGTTGACGGAACAGCAAACCATACAGAGACTGTTGCTCGAACTCTTCGGGGGGGAACATGTCGAACGGGACGGCAAAACATGTTGCTGAGGTATGGTGCTCACAGTCATCAACTTCGAGAGGCCGTCACTTCTCTTGTGAGACGAATGGCAAATGGTGTCGTGTAATGGAACCAAATAAGAGCTGTCCTGGCGAGGAAAGGAGTTGCTCTTGAAAAGGGACTTGATATACGTCCGATTGTCGTGGGAGAACTTCTTCAGCGCAAATGTGCTAAAACAATGGAACTGATTTCAGCAGAAGATCTGAAAGAAGAGTGTGGATCAGAACAGCTTTCAGCAGGTATCAAACCTTGTATGGGGGGGGGGGGGGTATCCATGCAATGGAAAGTATGTTTGCAGAGGAGGAATATGAGTGCTTACTTTTGGTGGATGCAAGTAACACATTTAATGCAATGAGCCGACCACTGGTACTATGGAATGCCCTAATATACTGGCAAAGATGTGCTCGTTTTCTTTTTAACACATACCGTGGTTTTCCTGTAATCGTTTTTCGACGAAGTGGCGCTGTATTCATGAGCATAGAAACCACCCCCAAGGGGATCCCCTTGGAATGGTTATGTATGCTGTGGGAACCTTTCCTTTAATCAGGAGCCTTAAGAGTGAACAGTACAAACGAAATTGGTATGCTGAAGATTAAGCTTGCTGTGGAAAACTTCACTTGGTTCGTATGTGGTTTGACAATCTACTTCGACTAGGGCCCAAATGGGGCTACTTTCCAGAGCCTGAAAAGAGCATCCTAGTTGTAAAACCGGGGCTAGAAGACGAAGCATCCGCTATTTTCCAAGGCCTGAATGTACGTATTCTGCGATCAACAAGATTGTTGCGTGAAATGATCTGACCAGCTACCGATAAAAAGCAATTTGTAAAAACAAAAGTAGAACAATGGGTCGAATTCGTGAAAAAGTTTGCAACAGTAGCAAAAAAAAGTCCCTATACGGCATATGTTGCTTTTATGAAATCGTTGCAACGTGAGTGGGCATTTGGGCAGAGAGTGATACATGATAGTGACGATGAATATAATATACCTTTGTGGGAAGCCATTCAAGTTCACTTCATACCTGCTATAATGGGCCAAGAAGTCAATGAACATGAATTCGCTCTACCAGAGTTACCTGTGCGGATGGGGGGCTTAAGGACAGAAAATCCTGTGGTTACCCAAGTCTCGACTTTCCAAGGCTATCGAGATTCTAAGAGAATCCATTAGGACAGGAGTCGTCTTGAATTACAGCGAGCATTGGAAACACGCCACACATGTTTTAAAAGAAGCGAGAAAGGAAAAGAATGAACAGGCAATCCAACTCAGCCAAGAAATAATCGTCACCCTGCGACAATATCAGCAGCGAGTTCTTCAGCGAATTACTGGTGCTTCAGAGTCCCAATGGCTGACGGGTCTCCCAAAGGTGGCAGACAGTTTCGACTTGTCGGTCACACAATTCAAAGATGCCCTAGCATTGCGGTACGGCCGTACACCAATTGGATTGCCCGAGACCTGTGATGGGTGTGGAGAGAGATTTGATGTAACACATGTCTTAAATCGCTAAATGCAGTTGTAAGTGACGAAACGGCGATGTTAGCAGACCTGACATAGGAAGGGGCAGTCACAAAACCTGTGCTACGAAAAACTGAAGACGAAGTTCCTGCCTTAATAGCCGACATCAAGGTGGAAGGGGTATGGGAAAGCAGGAGGCCGGCGTTCTTCGACAATCGTATAATCAATGCCGCCGTCGTTTCTCACTCTTTCCATTCCTGGAAGCAAGTAGCCCGATCAGCAGTAGCAGAGAAATATAGGAAGTATGACCAGGCAGCGGAAAACCGTTGAGGTTCTTTCACGCCCCTAATCTGTTCAGTACGCTACACGACGAGTTCAACGTGTTTTTGAAAAGTATGGCTCACAATCTTGCCGGGAAATGGAGACGACCCTACTCACAAGTCTTGGGGTGGACCAGGATAAGAATTCAAATGGCCATGTCGAAAGCTGTTTCCCAACGAATACGTGGGACGCGTAGAAGGTTGACGTCTTTGGGAATGGAGGATGGAAAGTAGGAGGCTTTCCCATGGTTGAGCGACTAAGTTTTAGTAATCTTGTTTTTGTTTGATTGTTCTGTTAATGAATTTTTACCCTTGTCCAAAAAAGATCTTACACAATAATTGGAAAAATAAAAATAAACAAATAAATAAAATAAAATAAATGAATAAATAAAATAGAAGGACAACAGCAACAATAATTTGCAGATGATCAGGAACAATGATTTACAGAATGATCGGTTTTAAAAATAATAGTTGGGGTTTTATAGTTTTATTTTTACATTTTAATTTACCCTATTCAAGAAAGTTGTAGAATTTTTAAATTTTAAGCAAACTAAATTACTTATAGCAGTGCGGGCGTTTGTTGGTGGTTGATAACAAGAAAAAGAGCGGGTGAATAATATGAACAGTTTCTTTTTTAATAACTACCTATGTAGAAAATCTTTCTGTGTCAGAAAAATCGTAATCTATATTGTAATTATTAATGTCATCAGATCCTTCTAAACTTCTCGTTTGGGACCCTGTCATTTGTAAATTTGAATTTCCATTGATACCAACATTTTTGTGAAGCCCGGAAGTACCCAACATCAAATATCTCTGAAATAACTTGATTTTATTTAAAAAATCGCTAGCAATTTTGATGAATCGGATCAGTCTGCGCAGCTCTGCAGCGGGATTCTTTCAAGAATAGTTTCTACATGCATTAGACTTTGATTCGCCGCCAAATTTAACGCGGAAGTCCTTGGTTGAATGAACTAAAAACTTGCATATAGTTTTTTAAAAGTAAAATATCTTAAAAAACATATTTTGAACGGAAAAAAAAGTTAAAATAATTTGCTTACCTTCCATGTTGTCCTTAAGCATGTCTATTCAAACGGGAAAAAACATCTGACTCAAAACAAGGTGGAATGGAAAATGAGCATTGTGAACCCAGACATGAAATTAATGGATCGTTGATTCCACTGGTAAACGCTAAGTATCTCTTCTGACCTTCGGAATGTTATGAATCATGTTAGGGCAGGTGTAGCAAACTCTTCAAGTATTACAGTATACTGACCCCCAATAATATATAAATTTTCGAGACTTTCGATTTTTCGAATTTGGCCAGCTTTCCTGGGTTTCTGGACAACCGGGCCCCAGGCGGGCCCCAGGTGGGACGGTAGGTAACGGAAAAGGTCTATTATCTACCAACTCTTTGATGTAACATAGAGCGCAGTTACGTTTTTTCTCCACGCTATCATCCGTATTTTACTTAGGCTACGTAGAAATATGGCCAGTAGCTAAAACTAAGCGAGACAGGGTCTGACGTCCATAGACACAGACAGTTTCCATCTCATTATTATTCATCTTTGACCCAAATGGACCGGACAATCTTTATCACCGCTGTGACGTTATTATTAATTACTGTAAAAGGCGGCACTGACGTAACTCGATAAAATCCCGACCAGTAAAACCGTTCGATTATATTATTGATGAATCTCCCCACGTTACTGCTTATTGGATTACTTCACATTTTGTTGTATCTTAAACTGGAGTCTAACCTTCAGTTTTCCGGGCTACATCTTGTAATGACGTGATTGAGTTAATTTCAAACGCCACCGAATTAATTTAGAAGAGCTCAAATAAGTTTTGAACGCGATCTGCTTCATCCTGGGTGTCTTGAAATCGGGGACCCGCACGATTCCTAAAAATTTGAAGAAAATCGCATCAAAATTGTGGAAATTACGGCTGTTGCAAGGACCGTAACAAGAATATTTCGTTCACGCATGCGCAGAGCGTACCGCTAATGTAATTATGATGATTGTCTTATGGGATCTCAAGGGACCTTACCCACATCATCCCCGAAAATGTGACCGAAATCCGTTCAACATTGACCGAGTTATGACCGTCACAAGGAATTCACGTTAGCGCCTGCGCAGAAGCTACCGTTAATTCGATCATGATGAAGTTAATAGGGGACTATCTAGAGCTTAACCCGCACGATCCCTGAAAATTTGGTTGAAATCGGATCAAAATTGTGGAAGTTATGGCTGTTACAAGGAAATGTGGACGGACAGACAGACAGACAGACAGACACGTAACCAAATTTGTTCAAGAGACTCTGAAACGCAAAATGCGAGTGGAAATTTTGATTTTGGAGCAAAAAAAATTTCTCATTTCGAAAGTGAAAACAAAGCTTCCGCTGCCTTGCAGTCTCGGAAGCAAAAATAAGGTGATTTGAGAGGTATGAAAAGCGTAAATTTGATAGTATTTGAAGCGCCATATTGAAAGTATTGGAAGCGCCACCCAGAGTTGATGAAAAAATAACCACGTTTAAATGTGAAAGGGTACATAAAATCAAACAAGTGGCTTGACATACAAACATGTAATCGTAAGTGATAAATGACATAAATGTCGGCTGATTTGTTATCATTTCAATTTAGGCCTGTCTTTTGATATTTTCATGTCTTTACATTGACACAAACTCGAAAAGCGTTACCAAAAAGCGACAGGAAAACGCGTTATGTACTATTTCTGACGATTTTCATTGCTACGGAACTTAATCTTATTCATTTTTCATCGTACAAAAATCGTTCACCACTCGCTGGAATCGTGTAATGTTATTGACAATTTCCTTGTTAACCGTACCTTGCACGGTACTTGTGCTGAGCTTTATGAAAAAAAAGGTGGGTAAACAAGGTACTCAGGACAAATCAACTTCGTTAAATAGTTTTCCTTCGAAAAGATGGCAGCACTACATGGTTTGGCACTATTAGGTATTAGGAGATACACTAGTAAATAGCTACTATATACTAAGAAGGTGGCCTGGGAAGTTAAAATTCGATTGATGATTGCAATAATGGGCTCTTTCCTGATCAGCCGAGTAAGCTAAATTCTCTCCTGATCTCCCAACGAAAATGAAATTCAACTGAGAGAGTGTCTTGAACATTTAGAGACTATTAAAATGATGGTATCTTTTCCATGCAGCTGTGTGAGCGACTAACTCCTGTTCACCCTAAGAAGTTGAAATTAGATAAGACGACTCTCTCGGACATCAAGAGACAATTCATCATTTTCGCGAAGTTTTGGCAAAAATCTTCGTTATTGCAACCCGTCTTGTATAGGTGACGTCACATTTTGTTGAAACTTCGGAATATCATTCCACTCATCGTCAAAACCCTCACGATGAAATCTGCTTTCATTTAGAAAAAGTAAACGCTACTTTTTAAGATCAATAAACCCACATTGTATTCATCTGACAGATTTGATTTCAGGTAGAGACGGTTGGCGAAGTGTATCTGGCGGTGGGAGGTGCACCAGAACGCAATCCTTCACATGCCGAAATTACGGCAAGGCTAGCATTGGCAATGTTGGAAATAGTACCGAAAATCAAGGCTGCCCTGCCAATTTGCACTAGAACAGGTAATGTTAATTATTATGACTTAACCATAAAACCGATAAAAAAATTAGAAAGTTATTTGCGTACAATGCCACTTACACAGTGAGATATTTGCCTCCATGTAAATGCCTTTCACCAATGAAAATGTCGCCGCTATCACTGCGCCTTCGTATCTTTGTAATGTTTGGCGCTTCAAACTAGGAGAATGGGGCTTTGGATGCCCAACACGTAGAAAAAGAAGAAGACGAAGACATGCTTTTATTCCAGAATTTCAAAGTTAAATAATTATCCTATAAACATGGCGTACGGCATGGGCATGTGTATTGATCATCTGCCGCTGGCTTCCGTTTGTCGTTAATATCTTTATTTCTGTAGAACTTTTATAATTAGTTTACAATCAATTTGTAACAATAATAACATTCATTTTTATACAGTTTTACAACCCTTTAAATTATATAGTTTTCAAAGTGATTAGATAATTCACTCAATATAAAGTTCTACATTTTTAAAGTATCTTAACTTCTTTCAATAGGTACTATATTTTTTCTAGGTACACTATACATATATATACATACATATATATATATATATATATTTCATTTTAATATTTTTCTTTACTATTATTTTTTTAAATTTAATTTTATAATTCCTTCCAATGTTTAGATGCATGTATTTGTTAATAAAGCTTTTCAAATACTCTACGATAACGCGGCCGACGTTATCCAATATCACGTGATTTTCGATCAAGAGAATGATATCAAAATAATTTATTGAACTCCAAAACTCGCGGTTGTTTGTTTTGTAATCCAGCAACATTCTAACTCAAAATTATGAAATACCCGCCCTTGGTGATCCTGAATAAGACCATATTGACTCCCATTTATCCATTCATAATTAGCTTCAATGGTCTTCAATTCCTGATTTCGTATGAGTGTCCGAGTTTTAGCATTATGATCATCAGTCTGAGTTCCCATGCTTCTTGCTCCTTAAAATATCTCATGATTCGACAAGTTGGTGTGTTTCGTATGTGTAATTTTCTATTTCCAAATAAATGGTTTCGAGCCATTGTCAGCGATTAATCTCTTCTCATCCAGCCACTAGTCAAGAGAGCGGCCGACCGCTCTCCTCAACCCCACTGACCCACCACTAGTTAGCTTGCCATTCATGTCTTCCGTAATGTCAATTTCAGCATTTCATTTATTTTCGCTGCGCCACTACCTCGTTCGTGCATAAGTCCCCGTTCCTCATCTGATGTGAATACCTCTTGTCAGATAAACAACCTGTTAAACAAGACCCTCACATGTACATCTCTTTCTTCTCTTTCAGTAGTAACTTTCTGTTAGCCGAGAGTTTCCGTACGGGTTTTTTTAACTTCCCACGTGAAATCTTAGGATATCTATGTAGTTCCTTTCCATTTGTGTGTATTCTTAATAATTACTTCTTCATCATCTTGCTCCTCTTATGTCACGAGAAGGTCTAATTCGTCTGACTTATCTATCCCAAGATCCACTTCACTTAAGGCCGTTGAAATTCGATAGGGTGATTGGCATATTAGGAGACGATAGGAATGATGGGCTGTTTCCTGATAACCTGAGTGAGCTTGATTCTCTCCTGTTCAACCTAGGAAATAGGAATTCGATAGAGAGATTCTATGAGACATTAAAAGACGAATGAAATGATGGGCTCCATTCTAATCAACTGAGAAAGCTAAACTCTATTCGGTTTGCCCTAAGAATCTGAAATTCGGTAAGGACCCTGTCAGAGACATCAAGAGAACTGAGATGCTTATTTCTGATCAGCTGATTAAGTTGGATTCACCCCTTCACCCTGGGATGTTTATTAGGGAGCCTCTACTATTGACATTAGCAGTAAAAGCGTATTCCACGGCATAAATATACTATCTTAAATAGTGAATGAAGTAAGTGAAGTGGAGATTACTAGTTTAATTTTAACCTGTGATTACAGTTTTCATTTAAAATGAAGATAGACAAACATTGATTACACCATTGGAAAGATGAGATTGTAATGAGACCTTTAGATTTAAAGTTGATCCAAAAAATGCAGATTACATTATTTGCCTTAGAGACGTTCTCAAATACTAGTGAATTTGCAAATTTTTAGGTTTGCAACCATTTTTTTTAATAGGGCGAGAAAATCCGATGTTGGTATCATCAATTTTGATTTTACATTGTACCTTCTACATGTGATGGCCGTCTCAGGTAGGAACAAAAGGGCGGCAAGCAAGAAGCTTGCAGGCCGAACATTCAGAATTGAATTAAATGCATGTCGTGTCGCTCGGAAAATCTGGCGAACCGTGGTGTCAATCATTAGTGAATGATAAAAATCTTGGATCGTATAAAAATTTCGGGAAAATATACAGTTAAACAAAAGATGTTCGCCAAGTTATGCCTCGTAGCTTTCTCGTATCCGTAACATGAATGTGTAGATAATTGAAATGTTTTAAATAATCCTGAAAGATACCAAAACGGGTTTTCGAAGGTTGGGGGAAAAGGAAAATCAAGATATAGCGTAAAACGTCAAAACCGGTCAATTAGGAATCGAGAAAATGATGCTGGATGTACTTACATTTGTGAATGAGCAGAGGGAAGTATTATTTTGAGAAAAATGAAACCGATAGGGAACTATGTAAAGCCTAATCCGCATATTATCTGAAATTTTATCATAACCGTATGAAAACTGCAAATTAGGCTTATGTCAAGCATTTTACATTCAAGCATGCTTAGCAGCTACTAATGAAACATTCATGTTGAAATTGATACGGAGTGATCTAACTGTCATCTCCTAACTACTTTCCGAATTTGATCGAGCTAGGATGACTAGGGCTTAAAAAATATGCTTCATAGAATTAATGTTTACGCAAGGGCAGATGGGAAGAATCTGCTGCCTAACATTCCATAAAAATATCATCAAAATCTAATGAAAATTGTGGAAATAAAGCTTGTTACGCAAGGGTTTGCAGAAACACAGCAGGCACGCACACAAACAGTTCAGAATGATTTTAAACGTAAAATGCGAGCGGAACTTTGGGTTTTGAAGACAAAAACTTTCTTACCTACCAAAAGTGAAAACAATGTTCTGCTACCTACAGGTAGATTCGGATGCGAAAACTCTTATTGTCATAAATTACTTGTACCTAAAATCTATTCCTGAAGCAGGGTATGTATTATCCTGAAACAACTCTACAGCTGAATTTAATATGCCATGTCCATTCCTTAGCTACCGAGAAATCCTCAGTTAACAACCTGGTAATTAAATATAGCACTCAATTTATTTCCGACATATTTTGCAATAAACGTAAAACATTTCTATTTTCCTGTTTTTTCCATTTTCTATATGGTTGGATTTTATGTTTTTGGGTTTACAAGTTGATTCGTTGCAAGGGTTCCGTTTAACAAAACTTCGCGATTAATGGAAATGAAATTAATTTGCGATAAATTCGTTTGCGAAGACTGTTGTATTTATTATTTACTCTTCACGAAACCCCCCCTGTGAGTATGCAAAACTAATGGTCAGCAGTCTTATGAAAATCGTCACACTGTCGTAAAAACTCTAATGCCAATTCCTTTCCTATATTAGCCGAGTAAGTAATAATTTGTTGTGAAATTGTTAACCATACAATTAGAATTTGGTCATTTTTTGCCATTAGGAGGTTGTTTACCCTGTCGATCGATCGTTAAGAATGTCATGCTTCCGGACGAAGGAGTACGTATCAAAGATCCCGCCCTAGGCTACGCTCATCTTCCGAATTTGCAGAAGATTGTGCGAAAAAGTGATTTCAAATCAGTTTAGCCGTTCGTTTGATTGAGCAGACGAAATTAAGAAAGACGAAAAATATCGAATATAGTTTATTTTTATTTTTTGTGTAATATGTATTTAGGTGTATGAATACCCCCGTTATTAGCTTATTCGTGCCTTTGATCACTAGGTCTTCATTGTGGTCCTGTCGTTGCTGGGGTAGTTGGTCTCAAAGCTCCCAGGTACTGCTTGTTCGGAGATACAGTCAACACGGCGGCTCGTATGCAAACTTCTGCTGAGGTATCACATTTAGTTTTCAGACAACATAATCTAATCAAAGTACAAAATATTATTAATAGTATCTGCAATCAAAATATTTGAATATCGTCACTTAGTAAACTTTATCACTAGGCAAGCTAGGCAACTAATGAAGGGATTTTATAAAGATGAAAGGAGTTCCACCAGCTTTTTATATCAAGCTCTGAATTCGGATGACGGATTTGAATTCAGAAAGCTGTTCTGAATAGAGTTTCCATTAAAAGCCAGATGCCGACCACGGTTACTAGGGACTAAGTAGGTAATCCAAATTATCTATGAATACGATTAACTGGGATCATTAGCGATTCAGCACGTGCTGGAATTACCATGCGGTAAACGCTGAGATAAATAGATCGGGAGTCTTCTCATACGCTGTCATCACAAAATAAACTGAGTCCAGTGGAAACTCATCAAACTGTTTAACATTTATTTTGAACTTTGTTGATGATATCTGTTGCTGAAGGTCGCCCGCTACAACGGAATGCAGTCAACGCTTATGTTTGTTTTAGGACATGAAGATCCAGATATCATGCTCCATCTATAAGGAGCTGGTGTGTTTGAATACGTTCAAATTCACACGAAGAGGCTTCGTCAAAGTCAAAGTAAAATTTACGTTGTCAATTTTAGTATGCCGATAATAATTTGTGAAACTAAAAATATTAATGATTATTTTAATTATATTTTGAAATAAAAACTCGGGGGGTGTGACGCAACATTAATACACATGCAAGGATGTTGGTCAAAAGCAGAAATATCATATTAAGAAAGAATATCATTGAAACTCTGCAAATTATTACACTAAGGTTTATTATTTCAGTATTCGGAAGCCTTTCTGCGCAGATCATTGGCCTATACACAGGTATCACGCGTGCTTAGACAATGTATTATAACTAGAAAACCGAATGAGATGGAGTCAATTTAGTGGAAGTGCAGCCAACTTTTTCAACTTAAAGTCGCCTTTAATTAATTCGTATTGACGAAATTCCCCTTTCCTATATTTAGACTCTTCTGGAGCAAGAAAGGTTTGTCGCAAAATGCTTTTGCTCGTCTTATGCGATTCATTTTGCTGAATTCTGTTTGCAGTTAAGTGGACACTTTTAGATGAACAAATTTTCATTTGGAAGTTCGAGACCACGTTTTTTGAAAAAATTTCAATCCTTCAGATTTATCTTCGGCTGCCGCATCCTGTTTTCTGTGCTTTGCGTCATCCGCGTTTTGGGCAGTTGTTGGCAAATCGAGGGAACTTTAACAGGAGGCGTTTGGGTTTGTCACTCTGGTGTCGAAGTACGCCATCCTCTCCTGATTCCAAACCTCATGGACCTTGAAATCTGCCACTAATCGTGGGTTTCCATCGTCACCATCCTGCATCACTGGTTTAATACTGACTGAATTCCATGCCAGGCTGGCCATTCTTGCGCATTGGTCCCTTATTTGGAGCTCACACTAAGCGATCTTTTCCTCAATTCTCGTCCTCGATAGCTGCCGCTTCCCGTCAAAAAATTTCTAAAACCCCGAGAGCAATGGAATAACAGTGTTACAGATCAAAAATTTTTCGGTGTAAAATCCTATTAATTATCGGTAACCATTTACTTAGAACCTTGGATTCGTTGACTAAGGCTGCCAATCTTATCAACACTAGTCTGATATAGGTAATTCTATTAAATTTGCCCCTACTCTTGCTTTATCGCTAGAAAGGATTCGTACCTCTCTTGCAATATAAATATAAATGTTTATAGTTTAAAATATTATCCTTCTGAATGCTTGTATTTAATGATGTCACCGGTTGAACAGCAAAATTTTGTGATATAAATAACCGAAATCGCTACAGGTGAAATGTTTGTAATTGTAATAATAGGAAAAATTTCAACTTCCAGGGCAAAGGTGATATGGAAACTTTCTGGCTTGATGGCTACCTCGGAGAGACAGATATTCTTCTCCATCAATCGTACGAGCTTTCAAGTAAACAACAATAGGCGGAGAATCAAGTGGACAAACAATAGATTTAGCATTATTAACTTTATTGAGATTCCATTTGAAGTAATTACGATGCAATACGAGACCATATAAATTAAAAAAATAAATATCTAATAACTCCCATGCATCAGAAAAAAAATTTTTTTTTTTCAGTTTATAAAACAATAGTACTTTTTTGGCAGGGTTGGATGAGTTTTTGATTTTATAATTCCATATGAGACCATGCAAGTAGTAGATACACTCTTAGTACCTATTCTCTTGCATAAGATATTGTAAGGAGAATGAATAAATTGAATAATTTAGGCAATAGCGAATCCACTAGTATGTTGACATTCCATGCTAAACCCTATTTTCCTCTCATCTATCTCTTCACAACATGAACTCATTTAATTAATAACAAAGCACAATTGGAATAAATAGCCCGAATCGAATCAGTTTCATTACGAATTGTCTGTATCACTCATATTGACTTCTTTTTCAAAAATCAACACTTAATTCATAATTTAAAATATCAGCACCTCTTTATACCTACCAAAGTTCACAGACAAAATTCACCCGTACAGATTACCTTGAAACAATGTTTCCCCAAAATCATGAAAAATCACCACAAGTATATTTTTTCCCATCAAATCGGATTCTGATATTCTAGAACAAAAAGTTGTTATACAATATTGTTGAAATATTACAATTCCTTGGTTACACGTCCTTTCTTTCCTACTTCATAATGTTATGCGTTAATGGGTTTTTCGCAGGGTGCAACCAATGTTCTTACTTATTGTTTAAATACTTATTGAGTATCAATTAGTTAATGTCAAAGATATGAGTATTTGTAGGATTTGTACGTTTTTGTCAAACTAATAACTGGGTCATGGGAAGTTTCTTAAAATATTGTGTTCTGTTTTCATAATTTTCATGCATTCTTTAGTTTCTTTGCATCCTCTTTCTCTTCTTCCTCGGTCTCTTCTTCTGCTGGCTCTTCTTCTGAAACTGAAGGTTCTTTGTCTCCACCGCCACGGCTGCAAGAGCAAGCGTCAGCAGTGTACTTCTGGATCCAGGGTAAGTAGCGATTGACACGATTGTAGACACCAGGGTAATTGGGTCTTGCGCATCCTTGTCCCCAAGAAACCACACCTGGGCAGAAAAACATATGATGAGCTGTAACACTGGTTTAATTATTAACTGGGTCAGAAATTATGTAATATCTACACGGTTCAAATTCCATGCGTAGAAGAGTTACTACTATCAAAGGAACGAAATATAGTCACCAATTAGGATCAATAAACCTCTTGAGACCTTTGGGACTTCAGGATACTTCAACAGACCAATATCTGTAATACGTACATGAGTTTGAACAATGATCTTTTGGTATAAAGATTTACATTGCGCTTCTACGAAAATTGCTGCCGTAATGTTAGGAAACAGGAGAAAGATATGATAGTAGTATATATATATATATTTTTTTTTTTGTTAAAGAAAGTGTACATTCTGGTACAAAACGGGGTAAAGATAGGGGACGTTAGTTCGAACGATGGACAAACACTGTGACCATAATAGATGCACGATGTCATTGCTTGCGAGTCACATCATTGACAATAGGAGCCCATCCATCCTAGGATATCTATTTACTGTCATTTCACCACATGTCGAGTAGTCAAAGCACTTCGAAGATGATAATTTTAATAGCTCTTTGGAAAAAGGGGGGAATGGATCGCAAGGGTTATCTTTCACATCACTTTGTGAATGGAGTTGTCAATTTAACAAAGTATTGTATGGTCTCGCGGCAGACGCGGGTGGGTAGACGTTTTTCACCTAGTCATGTGGGGAAAGGTTTGCGAAGAGGAAATTTCCATTCATGATTCAGTCGGTTGAGCTCGTTCGCATGAAGGCGATATTGAATCCAGGAAATCATTCCAAAACATCAAAAACCTCACAAGAAGAAAAAAGTGTTATGCAAATTTTACAGTGTTATACTAAAGAAGTTACTCGAGACGTGTGGTTTGAAGGAGCGCTATAAATTTTTCGTCGATATTGAGAAAATAGTAAAATGTGGCGGAATACCTGAATAACGGAATTCCCTTTCATCTCCGTTTTCTTGTCGTTCCGTTTGATCTTATAAGCTCATATATCATGAATGCGTGCCTTGGAGAGTAATCTAGAGCTAACCGTTATTACGTATTTCATCGCTATAACTGGTTAAAATAGGATTGCTACTAGATGGTACTATCTCGATTATAAATAGAGTGCATTCTTTGTCAATTTTATGGAAGATTGGAGGGAATGATGAAACGCGTATCTATGAGGTGTGAAGCAAATTACCATCGTGTTCATAATAAATATGATTATGTTCACTATATTGCTATCGGTTATGGCCGATTAAGTTCTTTCTTCTAACAAAGTGAATCAATTACCGCTAAATGAAATATAGGCAACAGTCCATTTACAAAGTTACTTATGGTGTTTTCATATTGTTAGACATAACAATATTAAGGGCTTCTGGACGAGTTTCAAACTTGATAAATGATTAAAAAAGGAGGTTCTAGGGATGTGGAAAATTTAAATTCGGAATAATCAATTCGGGTGAGTTTTTTGTAGATTGAGAAGCGAATTTCGAAAGTAAATTTTGCGGAAATTGGAGTCAATGAAGCATTTAAGAACTTTAAGTTTAATGTTAGCTTATAAATGTAGAGAAAATGTAAGTAGGTTGAACAAATAATATTAGAGTTGTTCATCATTTCCAAAAGTTCGATGTTTAGCCAGAAATCAAAGATGGCCATAGTTTTATTTTTGCATTCAGGTCCTTGAATTATTCTTTAATATCGGTGGACAATAATTCCCATTCGACATATGAACAAATTTTCTTATTGATTTTGAAGAAAATAACGAGAAATCCTGATTTTCTTTTTTTTTTTTTACATGGATATGTCTATTCGCTGGCCTACGAAATTCGACATTAGTATAGTAGAGTACGAAAATTAGTATAGAAAAATGCACCGGCTCTTTTTTTTTTTCTATTGATTTGCACTTACAACCAATGCGTTTCTAGCGAAGTGTAACTCCCTCAGTTTTCATAGCAGGAAAATCGTTCGCCACGTTTTGGAATGCTCTCAATTTAACACATCTCATGATCTCTAAGCCATTGTAGTGTCAAGGAAAGCTGATCTATTACGCAAAGTTATAAACTAATATTGCTAAGTAATCATAATGAACTAATAATGTGAAAAGAAGGCACTGGGTACATGGAAAGGCTAAAAACGGCTAAAAGTTTAAAAGTTTCAACAGACTTAGTAAAAAAAGTTTATAAACAATGAACTAGGACATTAAAACTGTCAAATTATTTAGGTACCTCATTTTTTACAAGTGACCTTATGGAGCTTATGTGTACCGTTTAAAATGACAGTATTTTTTAGTATGAATGACAAAATGATATTTAATTTGCGAAAAAGTTGAAGAAAAAGAATTATTTTTCAAAACTGAGTTTATTATGTCAATGGCCAACTATATATTTTGTTTAATAGCGAGTTGTGATGAAAAACGTGTTTGCCGAGTTGTATTCGAGTTCCTTTGTTTCCATAATGGTGAATCATTCACAAATAGTGGAGAAAACAGCATGATAATCATGAAAAAACGTGGGCATTCAACCGACTGTGTGACCCACGTTGGCATGCACGCATGAAGGTTAACAAATACACTGCAAATTATTACACAAAGATTCATGCTTTTGGGTTGACGACTTTTTCTTCTATTTCTTCAAATTCTTATAAAGATTTTACACAGTCCATCCATTGGGACGTTCCAATAATGCATGCATTACTTACCAATATGTTTTCTTGATTAGTAAATCAAGAAAAAACTAGGCTTCTTAATGGTTCATCAGCTTTAATCTGAGAACGGAATGAGTCGCAATTCTGATTTCACCATCATATTCAACTTCAAAAAATCTTTGGAATAAGGTGTCACTCAAAAACGGGGCAAGCAATTTCCAAGTACCCAATACCTACCTGCTTGGGTAGTCCAATAACGTTTGAATTTTTTTCTGATAGTATCTGGTACCCAAAAACCGCTCTCCAAGTTTCACTTCGATATCTCAAAAATTGTGGAAAAAAGGGGGGAAGGGTTACCTATGGGAAACACTGTACATCTCCACCTATATATATATATATATATATATATATATATATATATATATATATATATATATATATATATATATATATATATATATGAATCTGCCGCCGACAACGCTTGGTGCGAAACGTTCAGACCACTATCGTGAATACCAAATTGTTTTATCGTTTCCCCTGATTATCTGAATATAATATATATTGGTAAGCAATGCATGTATTAGAGATTAGAGGGACGTACCTATGAATGGTTCTCATATGATTATACGAAAGGAAAAATTATTTAATAAGAAAAACACTATAAGGAGAAAAAAGTTCCAGTCATGCAACATGATCCTATGAGCCTATTTTCGCAAACTATCGTACTGTATTTTGTTATATTGTTTTGAAAATTGAGGACTTTGAAGGAAAATAAATTGTTAACAACCAAATCTATGGCAAAAAACTCGTTCTAAATAATATTTTGCGATTCAAAAAGAGATTTTGGATTTTAAACTTTATTGCAGTTTTTATCGATTTGTTTAGCACATTTTAATGAAATTTATGTACATATTTCAGCATAATTTAGCACATGAATTTTTAATTGTCCCATTTTATAGTTGATACACTTTATTTGAGCAATATTCTGTCAAAATTTATAAATTTAACGACTTTTAACCGATTTTCGCTATTTTTAATGATTTTTTTCAGCACTTTTTTGAAATTTTACCAATTTAATGTGCTCAAAAAATTTTGGCCAATAAACTCGTCCTTTCGTTTGGAAAGCTTGATTTTTTGGCCCAAGAACTGAATTTTCATCTCTATCCCAAGGAGTGTTATCGTCTGGAAGGACATACATGTATATATATGCATGTATATATATATATACATGTATTAATTGCTATGCAATTCTTAAGCCGACCCCCAACAATTTTTTTTGTAACGTCCGTGACGAAAATCCAGCACCACCAAGCAGCACGTTCATCGTGGGTTCGAATCCCAGCCACGCTTGAAAATTTTTGTATATCCAAATTTTTTTATATCCATTTTTTTAAATGTAATTTATTATTTTATATCAATTAATTAATTTAATTAATGAATCGTCACTAGTATTGATAATATGTTGGTAATTAATAAACGGCATAGCAAATTATCCTCGTTTTCTACGCAGTACAAAAGAGAAAAGATCCGGGGGGTCCAGGGGGGCGAAGCCAACCGGCGAGGCGCGAAGCGCCGAGTATATATATATATATATATATATATATATATATACCTATATATATATATATATATGAAAAATTGTTAAACTCTAGGATTGGTTTCAGAATGTCTCAAAATTTTTATTTCAACAGCTTTTGAGCCATTGCAATAGCTTCATTTTCTACCAAAATTCGCTAAAAGATGAGAGAAAAGGAAATACCATTATGAAATATCGGATAATTTATCCGAATTACACCCTCCATTGACCCCACACGGGTATATTTCTCTACTGATTTTCGTCGTTCTTGTTTTCTTTGACCCCTATTTTATTCGAGTTATACAACAATCTGTGGGAATTCAGGATTTGCTAACGGGATGGCGGATGAAGGGGATAATTACCGTTTCTTTCAATTTCTGGTCAAGCTACAATGTTTGACTGATTTCCTTGATTCTTTTTTGATCAATTAGGAATTCTGTCATCTATTCTTAGAACATAATGTCAGGTTTTATTTCATTGTGGAAGGGGATGATTCGAGAGGGAATAGTGATAAATCGTGATGTTTTCACTATTCTCATCTGATTTTTTTAAACATACAAACACACAAGCGCACACATACACAATTTTTTTTTTTTTTTTTTTTACAAATCTCCCTTCAAAGGCGGAGGGGGCACACCATCATTTTGAGAAAATAAATAAATAAAAAACTGGGGAGGATTCCCAGGTTCACCCGACGCCGGCTCTAGGGATGAGGGAAGTTGCAGAGGGATGAGGAGGAAGAATGGGATGAAAGGAAGTGCCCCTATAGCCACCAGTTCATGTACGAACCCCTCAGGACGCTAGTGGTGATACCACGGAGCACTCTCGCCGAGATACCCAACTCGAGTAACTCCGTGGCACTTTTCCCGCACCACACCCAGTGCCATGACACGGTCGCAGCCAATATCCTGATTTTATTGGTCGCCACTCCTTTTAGCTCAGGAATCGCTTGCTGCAGATCATTTCTATTATACTTATTCATTTTTGCCCGCCTGGTATGTTGCATGACTACGCTGCCACTGACAACCTGGACATCCAGGGCTATTCAGACACATCGGGCTTGACGGCAAAGATATTCCGCTTCTAGCCCCAGTCACTCGGCATGTGGTATAGTCTCCCCCTTTCGACATCCTAACCGCTAGATGACAATGTGCCTGCTATCTGCTTGGCAACCGCATCAGGATGTAGAATGCGGCCACTGTGAGTACGACGACACTGCTGCACCACATGATAATGATTCTCATTTTTGACCGGACAGGCACGGTAAAGGGTGTTTACTGTCCTACGACTACTCCTTGAACACCTCACCGAGGTGGCTAGATTAGCCACCCGGATGGCATGAAAATGGAGATATCCGTAGCCCCCAATGCCCTCTGAAGCCCATTCCTCCAGTACCTACACGAGCCGGATGCTTCCTCCACAACTTCTGGGCCCACTGATATTCCCGCCTTCTTGCTTGTTTTGCTGCTCTGCGACCTCCACGAGGTACCGAAGTAGGAGGATCCCCTCCCTGATGCCCCATCCCGGTCGCTTCTTCAACCCGTGGGAATATCCTCTGTATGTAGGCTGCAACCTTGTCCTCCAAGCCTTCAGGCCTCTCAGCAGCCCGCCTCGCCAGATCCTGCAGGTAGGCAATCTCTTAACCTTCAATACGGTCTACCTGCTCCCCGAGCCTCAACACTTCAGTCTTGAAGTCTTCAAGAAGACCGGTGGTCCCGAAGGGGGGGGGGGGGATAGCTGAATGGCAGGTTACTGCCCCACGCCTGTCAGAGATACGGGAGAGGCCCCACGGCTCATTGCCAGGATTGCATCCTGAACAAGCTGTTTATAGGGGGCCTCAGGTGTAGAGATTGGATGGCAGATAGCCTGCGCATCGGAAAACGTTCTTGCAAAAAAACATTAATATGTCGTACCCCATTGCGCACAGCCTCTGCCTCCTCTGCTACCATTTGCCGCAAATCCTCAGAAGCATACCTTGGCCGCTCTCGCTCTATATTAATTGCAGCGTTGGCCTGTACTGGATGCTTCTGCTAGGCCTCGGCACTGAGGCCACGCTTGGAATTGAAGGCTCTCTCACATTGGGCACACTGGTGGACATTCGCTGGGGCAGTGGAAGAGTAGGAGGGATATGATGATGAGGATGAAGAAGAGGGAGAGGATGGCCGACGCCCCTGCCTGGAGCGCCCCAGAAGCAAAAATTGGTCACTCTAGCTCTGTAGTAATTGCAGCCTTGGCTGCTACGGGATGATTCTCTTACACGTGGGCACTGAGGTCAAGCTTGGAATTACAAACTGTTCTATCGCAAAAGGTACCACAGAAAGTTCCTGGGTTGCACAAAGGGGGCGTACGACCTTTACTTGGGTATGAGGAAGCTTTGACATCGACAATTACCCAACCCCAGAAACAGGAACACACAAAAACACACACATTATTTATTAATCAATAATTTTGTTTGACAAAATTCCCCACAAAAGCGGGAACCTATCATCCTTCTTAACACTATTCTCAATAAGGATAAAAAAAACCTAAGTGAAAAATAAAAATCTATTTGTCTCTATTTCGGAATTCTCAATTTTAATATTCACTCGAAAACCCATCAAGTGGATTCAGTTTTCATGGTTTAGAGCGGTAAACATAAACGAACGCGGAAACAGGAACGTGGTCGCTTCAAGGATCTGTTGCTGCACTTCCCCTTGATCGCACCTGGTTTGCAGCTCGTGCAAGTTTCTGTTGAGCTCTTCATAAACGTATGCAGAAACTCTCTTCCCGACCACTATCAGTCTGTTGCTTCTACTAAGCCACTCTCCCTGATTGGTTCACCCGTAAAATTCCTTTCCCCGGTATAACTAACCAGTTGGAGGCAGGTGAAATTCGAGAGGAAGTCCAGCAATGTTCGCACGTTCCTATAAACTGCAATAAATATAAGATTATATAATTCAAGTCGCATCCATCCACTTTACAGAAACATAGGAAGGGGAAATAATTTATCTTTAGCTTGTGTGTTTATTCATTGCTTATTACTCGTATTATTACCCACGTTGTGAAATATGAGAGGGAAGGTTAAAAGGTAAATGATCTGTGATGGAAATAAATCTGACGCTATTAAACTATAGTTCTTCACATTAATAGTATTCGTTTGAAAACCCAATGAAACTACAAATAATGTTCATTCGGAACGGTGTTATTGATCAAGTTCGAACGTTAACGTATTGATTTGTACGTTTTCTTATTATTATATATGCGTCACCCAATGTACAGTATAATACCAATCGAGAATAAAATACAAGTCCAGTGATTGGCCGTGTAGTTATTAATCACATGAGGATGATGGAGGCAATGACGTTTGTTCTTTTTTAATTCATTTTAGCAATTTTTGAACGCTTTTTCTTTAAAATTATTGCGATTTCTAAATGGTTCTATTATTGTCTTAAAAATAGAGTAGATATAATTAACTGACAAGTATAACACTTCGGTTCTCTGTACTGCTGGCTATAATAATGTGTTGATAATTTATTGTAATGATCAATGATAGGAAACCAGCAACATAAAAATCAAATCATTAGGCTATCTTAATAACGCAGCGAATACTATGCTGGTTTATTCTTTCTGTCTAGAATAACACTGAACTGATCAGTAGGCTACCCTAATTAGTTGGCAGGCATCGATCATCTCCGCTCTACCACAAATCCAGACATACCTACCTAATTATTATTATGTTATTTTAATACGTAGTCATTTTCTTTTTTTTTAGTCACATTATTTTATTCATTCATTTTTACCGAACTTTTCTTAGAAAATGGGGTATTTTTTAATAGAAAAACCCATTGAAATAGGATGAAAATGGAGGTTTTGACAGGCACAAAGTCTGCGTATAGTATAGGTACAATTTAATCTGAACCTTGAAATGACCACCAGTTTTAAGGGAGATTTATAGACATTTTCTTTTGTTAGTCGATTAATGAAAATAATAAACCAAAATGAACTGTGGAAGTTGAAAGTAATTTTGAGTTCGAATTTTCTTGCTTGAATGACTCACTTCCGGAATAATAACACCACGATAAGGGGTTTGTCGCGAAAATTTGATTTTACTTTACGTGAACAACAGTACCTAAGTACTCAAACTTTTGTCTAGAAATAAGGATCCCCTTGATCAAAGACGGTGCTCATCCTTCGCAAAAGATCACTTCAAAAGGTTTTGATTATTTCATTTTCATCCGTACATATCGATCGGACTGAAAACTCCCTCCTTTCGTTTCCTGTTTCCTCAAAAGTTTACGAAACTTTCATCCCAAAGCTGTTCAAGAGGTGTTCTACCGTTTGAGGAATTTCTCTCATTAGACTCCCTCTTTTCATTGCGGTATTACTAATATTTGAAGAAAAAGTTTCCTCCTCAGCTTACCCTCTTCTAGCCCGTCTTTTTCAAAGCTCCTAAACTTCCCTCCCTTTCAATTTCTCGCTTTTTCTCGCCTCGAAAAGATGTACCTATGCATAAATCGGAAAATCCGCAGCGTTTGGGGTGCCTTTGAAACGAAAATGAAGATGTTACTGCGATTCACGGATATATTTATGAAAATAAACGAGGTAGTAATGTGCTCAATACTTAATTGTATATTGTACAAACTAAACTAAATAAGAACTAGATCACTAGCGACGAAGTTGTGGAAACCCAATTCAATGAAAACAAGAAGTTAAAGAAGAACGTTGTCTAATTCTACGAAAATAAATAGTTACACTGTCGACTCGATTTCTGCGGTTAGGTCATAATTAGTAGGTAACAAACAATAACCTGTAACCTAACCTGTAATAACCTGTACCTGGTAAATGTTTGTTTCGTAACTACAGGAAAAATTACAGTCAAAGGTCTTGAGTCTATCAAATTATAATACGAAAAGTTGGTAGTGAAATTCATGTTTGATAGAAATTCAGAAATTTCGGATTCATTTCTTACCAACAATTTGGTGGTAGATGCCATCTGCTACGTGTAATGGTCCTCCGCTGTCCCCCTGAAATAGAAAAAAATACGATAAACAAAGGAAACTACAAACAGGTAGGTTATTACCTAATCGCTTGGTACGTAATGCATCTCTTGATTGGTTAGAATAATTGACGAAGCTATTCTTCAAAGTGTGAATGTCGAAGTAGGATTTTTGCTGTTTAAAGTATTACTTGTTAGAGATCGAAGTCAACTCGATTTAAAAACATAAAAATTTAATTGTAAAATTTCCCCATCGTACTTGAAATTAATGATTGTGATTATCGAAAAAGGCTACGTTAGATCTTGAAATAATAGGTCTTTTGTTCTGCGAGTGCTGGACACATGAACAGTACACGTGGACTTCACTCCGACTATTGGAGTAAAAAAATAACAGGCTGCTATTGAATTAATCTCAAATTTTGCAGATACAAGTATGTTTTTGCTATGAACGGTATTCAACCAATCCAATGTAGGCTATTAAAAAACCGCTTAGAATGACTCTTGAAATTCTTAACTCTGTAGAGATGGAGTGAGTAACATGGAAAAGTATTCTTTACTAGCATGGTAATTTTTGTAGGAAGCGTTGTGTTTGAGCTATTCGTTTAAAAAATCCTTAAATATCAGAAGGTGAGAAGAGGAGATTGATGGCTCTTCCACTATTCCATACCTACTAATTTCAAAAGTATAATTATTTCTGCAGTTTTATAAAATAGAAAACTCTAGCAATTTCTCTATTTTTTCTTTTCTATAAAGCACTAAAGGGATCTCCAATCCGATGTGTTAGTAAATTCCAAAGAAAAAATGAGCTATGTAGCTTCAAAATTTTAAAATGGAGAGAGGGGATATATATATATATATATATATATATATATATATATATATATATATTTATATATAGGGGGATATTTATATATATATATTTATAAATATATAAATATATATTTATTGGGTGTATTTCCAGACGATATTCCCTTATAATACGGCGAAAAAATCGCTCCAACGCAGAAAAATCCGTCTTGGCAAAAGTCTGGTCGAGTTGGTTGGCCAGCTCGATCGCTTCAGGATTTCAGGTTCAAATTTACAATTTAGTGGCCCAAAAATGCTAACAAATCGGTTTTTTTACAATAGGGCTTGTGGGGTGTCATAGAAGTATTTTTCAGCACTGAGTCAATTGTGACCACTCCTAGATCTCCTAGATTCATAAATAAGTGAGTAAAATCTATTTTTTGGTGAAAACGCCCATAATTGACCTGATTTTCGAATTCGGCTGCGTGTTCTAAAAGTTGGACTCAATGATCAGAATTTAAGTGCCTAATTACACTTTATCCACTACATCTCTTTGAAAATTCGCTCTATTAGCCATGCTGCATGACTGAGCACTTTTTAAATTTTCGCAGCGAGCTTTTTGGAATGGAAGTTATAAAACATCTGGGAAAATGCTACGGGCATTCCATACCGAATTCAGCTAAGTATTTGTGTGAATGCCTTTTCCTTTTGGCCACTATTCGTCCAGTTATATTCTTAGTTTCTTCTTTCATCTCATGCATTGATGATCTTTTATTTAAAACGTTCAGAATGAATGGCGGCCGGCAATTGGTTACATTGAATGCCACATTGTATCATCAATGGAAAAAGGGATATATATATTTCTATTATGATAGAAACTCCCATCTTTAAAATAGGTACCTAGGTATGGATTCACAAATTTTCTACCTCATGTTCATAACTCAATCATCTGCATTTAAGACGAGCATTTCGGAGTCATTCCGATAGGTTAATTTTCTTACAAAAATGAGCTAAAAACCTAACTTGGATGATTTTTTAAGTTTTCGATTCGTGCTGATCGTAAAATAGGTAGAATGAGTCGCTTCTCACATCCAGTGTCACGGAATTTATCTAGTTTTTTCCTTAAAGGAAATGACAGAGATTCCTCTTTCGTGGATGATTCAGATCATAAGCCGATAAAGCAGACGCTGGGAGGAGGGGAGATGGGGCTTTACCGATGAAAACTGTGTCAAGCACGTGTAGAGGGTGAGACACTCTATCCTAGTGGATGTTGAAGACAGAGGAAAAACGCCGTAGGGAGAAGAGAGGGGCGTAAACAGGATAGAAGCACAAGTGACGGGTGGATATACGTAAGAGGACGGGGAGCCAGTGAACCAGTGCCAAGTCAAGTGGCGGAACTAGCCAGGCGCTAACGAGTTGTCGTGCATGGCTGGTGCCGAGGGCTTGAAACCCTTTCTGTCTTCCTCTCCTGTTTTACTGCGAGGCGAGAGTGCAAATACCCCAACGCTACAAAGGTTAAGGGAGTCGCGGTTTTAACAAAGGGACTCTTCTCTTCTCCTCTGTTTACTACTCCGGTGGTCGCCTAGCATAGCACCACTCGACGATCAAAAGACACAGATTTTATTGGTCACTCACTCGAGTGACATCGACATCAATGAAATACTTCGGACCACGGTATTGTAGATCATGGATCACTAGTCTTCCTTAGGTATTTGCTCTAGAGATGTTTGATGCACATACAGTGTAAATCTACCATAAATTGGACCTAATTCTTATCGAACACTGAAAGTCCACATTCTACCAATGATGCTTGTAAGTTCACGGGAACCAGAGATTTTTCTGGGAGTTTGGAAACGTAGAATGTGGATCCTAGGATTAGTTGCGATGCCTGTTGAAAAGAAAAAGTCGATCTGCACGGTATGTAATATTGCAAGTCGATATAAGATGTAATATTGCTTTCCCTTATCAGAAGAAAAACTATAAAATAGCCTAGAGGCCAAAAAATGACTACCCGGAAGCAAGGTTAAGTCTTTCCGGGGTAGTAATCTAAAAGATAAAAGGGAGTGGTTTTAGTTGGTCGGGTAGGAACCCCGTGGAGGATCGGGTTTCTCCCAATCCCATCTTCACTCACTCGTGTTTCCCCCACTTCCTGCCGGGGAAAAAAGGCATTCCTATGGCAGATTCATCGACAGAAGTTCGAATATCGAGACCACCTAGTTAATCACTGTTCAAATCAATCCCGCATATTTATCTGACCCAATCCAAACTCGTCATGCTGAGAATTTGCCAGACCTTTTTGTTTTGCATAGTTTTGCCGAAAATGAGCAGCAAAGGGTCCTGTTGGTGAGGGACTGGCAGGGTGTTCGGTTTCGGCCCGGAGAGTCCAGTTTGACCCGGACAGGGCTAAATTTTAAAGTCTCTCTGTACGCCAAAAATGTCCGGTTTTCAAAAATGCTTCAAATTTGTGGTTCTCATAGGACTTACCCAACAAATTTAGCTGTGGCTTCTAGAGAACCTACCTACGCTAAGGTTGAGATATATCCTGGCAAAAAATTATCCAAAGGTCTTGCCAAACAGAACGCGGGCTGCCCGCGCGGACAGTTCGCCGCGGTCTAGGGGGTTCAATCTGACCTCGAATGTGACAGAGACCTTCAACGATCACATTTCCAGCTCCTGCAGTTCCTCTGACGAAGAAGAATTGCTTGTTTTGGTATCTGGCAGCACTGCAACAAGCCGAAAAAGGAAATGGATACCTACGTTATAGTAATGTACGATACTCGTACCTCGCAATCATTCCTGTAGTTGCCTATATGCATTCTCCTCACCATTGGAATGTTTTGACATGGATATGTCTTTTGGCGGGGGTCAAGGAATTTTTCGCGACACTTTTAACACAGAATGTGTTTTAGCCATGGACTAACTAGCCGAAAATGGAACGCGGGATGGGAACGAAATGTGTGACGGATGATTTTCACGTACAACCGAGCCGTTGGTAGGGAAATGGAATTTCCGCCATTTTAATCGCACAGAAATCGTTCACCATTCGTTGGAAAGCTCTTGATTTATCACGAATTTATTTCGTATTTTTTTTTTTCGTAGTTTCATACTATAACTATATAAATTGATGTTATAAATGAATAGTAAACAATGACGCTTGTTTGGTTGTCACTTGGTTGCGCGACAACGCAATTTTCGTAGTTTCATACTATAACTATATAAATTGATGTTATAAATGAATAGTAAACAATGACGCTTGTTTGGTTGTCACTTGGTTGCGCGACAACGAAAACACATTCTGTGTTTCAATAATTTCGTCCGAAGTATGTAAATAGAGGTAACCGTGGGTCCAGGGGGCTTGCCCCCTGCCGAGGCGCAAAGCGCCGAGTTTTTCTCCACACAAAATGCAACGCTCCGGCACTTTAGATTACTATTATTAACTCGAAAAGTGAATGCTAGGTAGATTACCTATATAATACCTATATAATAGGTAGTAATATCCAATTTTACTTTCCCAACATCCCAACATAGTGGAAAGTAATGTCCATTTATAATTTCCCAACATTCACAGAGTGGAAAATAACGTCCATTTTTACTTTCCCAACATCCCAACAGAGTGGAAAGTAATGTTCATTTTTTAATGTCCACTTTTACTTTCCCAACATCCCAGCAGAGTGGGAAGTAATGTCCATTTTCACTTCCCCAACATCCCAACATAATGGAAAGTAATGTCCATTTTTACTTTCCCAACAACCCTACCTACAGAGTGGAAAGTAATGTCCATTTTTACTTTCCCAACAGAGTGTAAAGTAATGTCTACAACTTTGAAATATCCATGATCTATTGTTTTTCCCCTCAAGGGAGAACTTTATATAGGTATATGGTTTGCTTTTTTTTTATGAAGTGTTGATTTCTTTTTGAACCAAATACTGAACCGGGTATTGTCAAGATGATGTACCTGAATTAAATTGAAACACTGCACTCCCGAACAAGACCAATTAATTTTTCCTTGATTTCTCCCCTTTTACCACACATTTCGGCTGTGCCCGCGGCGGACTCTGTAAAAATTACAATTTGCCCATCCTCTGTTTAACCTGCAAACCATGCGAAACCATGCAAAACCTCACGTTACAGGGTCCTCGGGTATCCGCGCGGGCTGCCCGCATTCCGTAAGACAGTGCCAAATGCACTATTATCGTAATACTTCAATCGTAACTTACTGGTTCAAATTATAGGTGCACAAAAATGTATTCAAAACATCACAAAAATGTGGACGAATAAGTTGAAGAAAATATTCTTTATCGGAACTTATAAAAATTCATATCAGATTTTAAAAATCATGTAGGAAATGCACATCAATAATTGTAGAACTGCTTAATTTTGTTATGAGTTTTCTAAATCTGCTTATCCGATTGATAGTGTTCGGTGTTTACGAACACCCAAGAACCCAATTATTTCAGAACTGAGGCGGTGGGGATGAGTTCACAAATTTTTCAGTGGATATTTCATGAACTCAAACCTATAACGCTGTCTGAAAACCTATTCCTAACCTAAATTCTTCAAGACTTAAACTCCCTTGCCAAGAAAATAGTTCCTGTCATGCAGCATGACCGTATGAGCAAATTTTCTTAAATTACCAATCATATTAAATATATTAGATAATGTTAGGTTTTGTCCTTGGGCAGCCCTCACTGAGGGAAGTTGTTTCTTTTTGAAAAAATAAAAAATAAATTATATGTAGCGCACACTTCAGGATTCGTTTCACAAATCCTCAAAACGAATTTAAATGAAGAAATTTTTATTTTAGGCTTTTCAATAGCTTCATTTTCTACGTCGCTATGTAAAGCTAAGTTCTCGATGAAGGAGTAAGTCTTGAGGATTGTAATATAGCCTAAAACCATCTCTGGAACTTGCTGGTAATTTTGGGAATAACGGTATTAAAATCCGTTAAAACCATTTGGCTAGCAACTTAGGAGAAAGAGAACAACAGTTTCATTTAGGTATACACTTGATAGATTAATTTATTTATCGGTATTTTAAAATCGCTAAAATCCAAGATCATACCAGTTTTTATAAAATAAATTCATAATTTGCATTTTATTTTTGTTTCAAGTCAGAAGTCCTCGCTACTCCAAACTCCAATCGTCGGTTTTTCTTTTAATCATACTATCGGAAAGCCTTGTTTGATGTTTCCATGTACATCGTAAGAAATTAATATATAAATGAAATGTAAGTCCTGGAAATAATTTAGTTACCTGGATGTTTCCAATAGAAGGAGCCGTTTATTGTGCATTTTTGTTATTAGGTATTTAGTTATTGTTTGTAGGAGATATCAGAGTTTTTGGTACTTTTCTTTGTATCTATAAAAAAATATATTCGACTACCTACTACCCACTAGTTCAGCCATATTCGAACTGACGAGCATGAGGATGGGGATGGGCAGGATATACGCCTGAACCCTCATGTATAAAACAGATCCTTGCCAACCAATGAATCGACTATCGAGCGAACATCTCCGTTAAAATCAAGAACAACCATCCCCAAAAGGACCAGAGGGGGCCGCCCGCCGTCTCTGCCCACCCTCCCGGAAATACCAAGTGAGGCGAGGATAGACGACGCCGTCTCCATGGCAACCACGAGATCAATGGGCTCACTGGGCCTGCCACGTGCCAAGGACACCGGGACCAGGGGGGTGTCTGCCCCCTGCGCTTCACCCTATACTTCACGAGTCTCTCCCAACTTTGTATTTCAGACTTCGTTTCCCCGAACCAATCCCTCAGCTACTTTATTCTGAAATCCCTTCACTCGATGTCTTTCTCCGCATTTTTTCTCTCACGTCTCCCCCGGCGACATTTTTGTTACTCATCTCTCATCCTCCATGATGAATAATTAACGAATATTCGTGGATCGAACATATCAACCAGTACATTTCCATTTGTAGGTCAAGTCCACACGTGTGGGTCTATTCAATAAGATGGAGAACATAATTTTTCGGAAAAATTGAGTAATGGCCAATTTGTCGTACTCTATTCACCTCTTCAGTTTTTGAATCACTAGTCTACGGGCTAGAGTGATCAAGAAAGATCAGCAGTACCAATATTTTACTCGAGCCTATTTGATTGATGTATGTATGTATCATTGATTGACAATCACTCAGCACTTATTGTTAAAAAGCTAAAATTTGAACTCAAAATTCCAGATATTTTTCACTTCTTATCAGTGATCTCGAAACTGCGTTATATTGGTCATCCTTGTCACGGAAAACAGGCGTTCAATATTATTAATATTGATATTGTCATAAGGAAAATGCATTTAGCGTAGAAGCTCGAAGATGCTGAAATTTCGGTGGGTCGGAATTTCGCATTTACCTATGAACCGTGAGCTCCTTTGAATGCCTCACTGTAAAATTTTCCCGCAAGACTCCAAATGGTTTGCTAGAAAAATCGATGGAATGAAAATCCATTAATGGCATAGGTGGACGGCAAGGGTTTCCTCCAGGGCGGCCGCGGGGGTGAGGTCTTCCTCTTCTTTACACTGGTATTTTGGCCCAATCATCCAATATCCTGCATATTGCGCCTATATAGAAACATATCGTCGAAATTCAATCAGATGGAATGAAATATAAGTGATTAAGTTACCCGTTGCAAATAGTTTTCAAGTTTCACTATTTCTCAGTGAAACCAGAATATTCTTATGGCGTGATGTTTTGAATTTCAATGTTGCTGAATAGTGAACCTCATGTAGAATCTAAAAGACAACATCCTATTTTGTACTACTTCAATTCCTAGGTTGAGCGAAACATAATAACAATACAGACTGAGTTTAGAGCAAATCTCATACCGAAACCAGGGGGAGAAGGAACAGAAAGGAATGCTGTAATGTTGACCATGTAGACTCCAGGTTTCCGAGCCAAAATCTCGTTAGAAATTTCTTTGACAGTTGGCCCAGGGCCAAAGCCAGAAATCCTCTTTCCTCCAATGGGATAAGGGTTCGGCAATTAGATCGGTAGTGGAACGGGCAGGCTTTATCCAGACTCCAGCCCCACTTTTGAAAGGTAGAGCTCTTTTCAATCCCGCCGGGTTGAGGGCGGCACGGGGGCGGGCATATCGATTCTCCTTTCTCCCTTCACAGGGTCTTCTAACCCCTTTTTCATTGCCACGGACAGTGTAACCGACATTGGGAAAGTAACACGACCTCTGCATGACTCATGCGTATAAAAATGACCTGCTCAACGACAAAAACTCTTGCTTACAACTCCAGCCGTTGGAAAAAGCTTTATATACGAGAGTAGATCAAATTTAGACTGACTTAAAAGTAAAAATACAAAACTACTAAATAAACGACATAACTAAGTACTTCTCACTTTTCTATATACTTACTAAACTTCCCTATACATTTTTCCCGAATGTGAAGTTATTTTTATTCCGTCAGCGAAAAATAACTGAGGACGTGTTTTCAACCAGTTGCGCACGAAACTGAAACTGTGGGAAACAAGTTTATGGGAGGTGTTTTCCCGACTTCTTTTTCTTCGTCTGTTCACCAAAATCTCACTTGAGTTCATAATTATGAGCTGCGTAAAGAGAGTCGAACTCTTCTAATTGAACAGTAGGATAAGCCCCACCGAGCTCAGGGGGGTGCCCTACAATTTTTATAATCATGCATCAAATACAATATATCAGGAAATATTTTCATACTTCGGAGTCAGTGTATCTATAATGTATTGGGTGCCTACCTATATTATAAAGGAAAATCATTACATACGAGTATATATTTATCAACGGTTCTTTTAGTTAACGGGTCAAGTACTTGCGATCTTTGGAAACGGGTACACGTTGAATCAACCAATGGGCACCTTGAGAAATAACCACCTCCACCATGAGTAATTTTGCATAATATTCTACTGCTCCCGGAGCCCTTCAGATATGATTCACAGTGATTATCTACAGTAAAATAATTTATTACTTTGATTATGCTATCGTGTATAAAGACCAACGATTTAAATTCGTAGCTAACACCACAGCAGAGAGATTTTTAAACTGGGTATTGATAGTTATTTAATATGCTACAAATTGGTTAGGGGACCAATTGTAAGATCTTCAAGTGGTTCACTGGAGCATGTTGAATTTCGCAAAATAAGTTCTTAACCTTTCGGGGTTACACAGCGTATATCTGTATTTGGGAAGGCGTTCACACTATTCAGGCTTGGTTAGTTCAACAATATTCTTGTACTATACCTGATGGGTTGTTTCCGCTAGTAGTAATAGTAAAATTCTCATTTTCATACCTTTCGAAGGAGTCCGTCGTCACTAGAAAGCGCTTTCGATGTAAAGATATCATCATCAGGCCAACGAAACAGTACTCGATGATGATGTCTTTACATCGAAAACGCTCGCCCCCGGTACTTGACTTGCTAGCGATGGCGGACTCTTCCGAAAGGTATGTGAAAGTGAGAATATTCTTGTTCGTTTCATGAAAAGTAGTGGTCGTGTGCTGAACCAACCATCTTTTACCATTTAAATGTCCAAGCAGTTCTTAAACTAAGCTAAGTTCGACCGGTTGAATTTAATCCTGAACCAACAACTAGCAACTGCACTGCTAGAGGATGAATAAATGCTTCGGTTCCTAAACATTTTTTAGTGGCATATGAATGGGTATTTTCACGTACCACAGTATAAAAATAATAACAACTATATGCCATTGACGATATTCTAGTGTTTGAAAGTATTGATTTAGTCAATAAAATAGAGCCTGCTGAATAGCTTGAAAAAAAAAAAAGTAAAAAATGAAAATGAAATAAAATAATAATATAAAATAAATGTTCGCAAGTTAGCCTAAAGCATGTTCCATGCTAATAAAATAAAATAAATAATTGCTCAAAAGTGAAATATTACAGTCTTCTCCCAGCACGAAAACGGTTACGTTTTTCTTTCATAAGGAACAAAAACTGCATTTCGAAAATAAACACGGTTTTTTACTAACACAAGAGAGGGCTGGGATTATATCGATTTGCCGAAACTTGCAATATCTGGTTTTATCGGGTTTAGTTCCAAACGTTTCTGAGTGCTACAGTTTGAAAACCGTTGTTCTAGATTAGGTTAGATTATGTTCTACGTTATAAGAAGTGTGTTATGTTCACCTGACACGAGTCTTTGCCGCCTTCCTTAAAGCCGGCGCAGAGCATGTTGTCCGTTATCTGGTTCTTCATGTAGCCGCTGTTCCGGCACTCCTCGTTTGACATTATGGGCACCTCCAGCTCTTGCAGGACAGGTGAGATGTGAGCGCGAATGTCGTCGCCTTTGAATTTTCCAGGAGCCGTCACACCCCATCCCGTCACTATGCCAATTTCTCCCGTGAAACTCTTTTCTGCTAACATAAAACCACTATTTGTAACCCAATACCTCAAATGAAGTACCGCAATGAAAAATATAAATTTATTGTAATTTTAAATATAAACTTATTTTTTAGAACATGTCGGAATTCAATTACTGTAGGTACCCACCTTAAAATTACACCAGTCCTCACTCTTGAACTATTTTTCAACTAAATTGCTCGGGAAACCTATTCATACTACTATAACTTTACTTCCTGTATCTTTTTTAAACACATTCGCTGCACTAAGATGTGATTATTTTGAGAGGCACTCTTATCATGATCAGATGCAACTTGAAAAATCATGTAGTCGCACCTACATAATACCTTAAGATACCTTAAGAACGGTAAAAGTGGGTACTTGCCTAAAATCTAATACTAGCACGGAATTCCATGGTTAATTATATTTGATTTTTGTATAAATCATCATTTAAGTATATTCTAGAAATTAGAACATACTGAATTTTGAGCGCAAAAACTGAATTTTGATCTCAATCCTAAGGAGAGTTATCGTCTAAAATGACACACAACTCGCAAAACAAAAAAAGCGGTGGCGCCCTATTTTATCCGATTTTAAACTTCATTTTAACCACATTCTATTTTATCTGCTACCGAATTTAAATTGAATATGATATTATTGGTTTGCTTCCAGTACTTGCCTTTTTTTTACATTTTACTGATATCATTTAGGTAAATTTATATTTTAAAAATTCCTTCTTCTTATTTGTATATCTTGATAAACCAATCATTGTAAAATCTGGACCGAAGACCCTCTCTTTGCCTTGAAACATTAGGAAATTTCGGTCGTGGCTCTCAAGTTGGTCGTTTATCGATTTCTAAAATATGAGATTCAGTACGAACTCATAATTCGTGGGCCCCCGAATGTGCGTATCGTTGCCGATCTTTGTGAACGTCTCAATCGTGGTCTTAGCGGAAATTTGAAACCATGTTAACAAATTGTAACCCGATTAGATGCTCATGTTGAGTTGACCATTTGTTCACGTGAATCGTATTGACGAATCATCAAACGAGAGCGAATTGAAAAGACTGGATGCGCGGTTGAACCAAATTTATCATAGAGCGGAGAGGCTAATTTGTGACGACGATGGTGAAGACGAAAGAAGGCTAAAAGTTGAACCTCCGAGATCATATCCCTACTGGAATCAGTCAGATTCCTTAAAACCGCTACTTTCAGAGAAAAAAATCATTGCACTAGAGGAGGAGTTAGCTGAAGCAGCTGGAGGCACGAGGCTGGAAGGTTATGATGAACCCCCACTAAGAAAGTCTCCACTTCCCTGGGTGCCATACCCAAGGTTCTGATTCAAAATACTGATAATGGAGTTGATCACCTCATAAAAAACTCCCAACAAACTCCTCATGAATATCGACCGCTTTCATTAGATCTAATGAAAGCTAATATGGACGACTTTGACAATACAGTTGATTTTCGAAATTGGCCAACCCAACCGTCTCACCACGCATCTTCTAACTTACATGGACGTCGCTCAAGCCCTCTACCCACTCCATCAATGCAATCATCATTACTGAATGAACTTTTAAGAAACCACTTTCGCGAACCTGAAGTTTCTCGCCACTTTTGTTCAGATCAACCACAACCTATAAAATGTCGATCTGAATCACGTTCTGTTTATGATAATACGAGACCATAGAAAGAAACTAAACTGTAAAAGGGGGGTTCGAAATTCTCAGGAGATGGGAATGACGAAAATAGTTTAAATAAATTTCTCGAAGATGTTGCGCAACGACGTTTGTTGGGGGCACTAAACCATGGCGACATATTTAGCTCATTTGGTGATTTATTGGTGGGTTCTGCTCAGATATGGTAGCGTGCCAATAGAAGCAGGTTCAGTTCTTGGCAAGAGCTGGAATGGGGACTTAAAAAGTGCTTCTTAGATCCCGTTTTTGATGATAAGTAGTAGGACGAAATCAAGAGTATAGAACTCAAGGACAAAATGAAAGCCCGGAAATATATTTTTAGCTAAAGTCAAATGTATGTTCAACAGGTTATCGTACCTATTGGGTGAACGACCGAAATTGAAAATAATTGAGAAAAATCTGACGCCTGGTCATCTATTGTGTAGTATACCACGACTCGAATACAGAACACTAGATGAACTTGAAACCACACTTTGTGACATTGATACTTGGACCAAGCGGTCTCAGTCCTACCGTCCCGCACGTGGATTCCTAGAACCAGATTTGGGTTATATTGGAAAGAAAAACGATCCAAATTCAACGTGCTGCTGGTTTAAAGGTTGTAAAAAAAAACCAAACATTGACATGAAGGGTGTTGAAGGACCGAAAATTCCTCGAGTGCCACCTACTAAAGCCGATGAAAAGTTATTTAAGAAGTCTGATAATTTTCGAGATATTCTTGATGTTTCTCATCCCTAGAAATGTTTGTCCCTAAGCCACATGGGGGAGCATTAATTCAGGGACATCATGATAGCCCTACTGCGGGACCTTTTGGAATCCTTAAAACACTGCATCGACTTAAAAATGCTATTACTGGCCTGGTATGGCCTGCGATGTACACCAAATGTGAGCCCTTGTAAAACTTACTTAGCAAACAAGCCTGAGCGACAAAAATTGAAAGAAAGACTTGGCACAGAACGCAAAGTGATTGAACCATGGCAATGCATATCTTTTGGTTTTATGGGACCACTTCCACGGTCAACACTTGGCAACAAGTGTCTTTTAGTCGCAGTAGTTTATTTTTCAAAGTTTATTCTACTTTTCGCAGTGAGAGAAGGAACAACTCGATTGGTTCTTAGAGTCTTGGAGACAAACGTTTACTTCATTTATGGCATCCCACAAGTCCCTATAAGTGATTATGAGTCTCAGTTCAAGAGTTTTATGTTCCAAAAACGAATGAAAGATCTTAGTTTTCAGATCCTGTTCGCTCCCAACTATCACCCTCAGGCAAATCCGACGGAAAGACTCAATAGAACCGGCAAAACTGTGATCAGATTGTTTACTACTGGTAAGCAGAACAAATGGGACGCCCTGCTGAATTTGAGTGGTTATGCCTTGTGTACAGCTGTTCATGAAGTTAAGGGCTATGACCCAGCTTCCCTTGTCTTTGGACAAATCTCCAAGAGTGACGGTTCACAACATAAAAGGTTACCTGTGTTAGCTTCTCGAAACCACGTTGCGGTACGCCAAGAGAAACCATCAGAAGTGTTTTCTCAAGTTCGAGAGGCTCAAAACCACTCTTATGAGAAAGCCAAAGTCCGGAACGGCCTACGTCGAAGAAGTATGGTGCTCAACCCTAGACAAATGGTCTTGAAGAAGTGCCTGACCCTTTCAGACCAGGCCAATGGGTTTTCTTCGAAGCTTGTATCCAAGTACACCAAATGTCGTGCAGCCAAGAAGCTTTCCAACCTAACATATGAACAAGAAGATCTGGAAGGAAAGTCACTAGGCTTGTGTCATGTCCAAGATTTGAAGACGAACTCAGTTGAAGGAACAGAAGATCTGCAGTAAATTCCAGAAGAAAATGTAGTACATTTTTAAAAATTTTTTAAAATCAAAAGTCCTCCCCCCCCCCCCCCCCCGGTACTTGACTTGCTAGTGACGAAGGATTCCTCCGAATGCTACCTAAATGATAATTTTACAATTTCTACCAGCGGAAATAACCCCTTAGATTTGATATCACCAGGGGATAATTTTTAGATTTGATTTTCTGAGAGTTCAGTCTTCATCGAAAATCCATATTTCATCTTTCTACCCATATTATTTTTATGTTATGTAGTTATTTCTATTTTGGTTATTGTTGGGTTTTTATTTATCTATTTTTCTTAATCAAATCAATTTTCTACAATCTTTAGCTTGCTAAAGATAATTTTGGAAGGTGGAAGGTGTTTATTTCTCACAAAGAGCTCACCGAATAAAATTCTTTACAATAATGTAAGCACACCCACACACTTTATTTATACGCATACCTATCATAGGGAAAAGCGCAAACTTCAGGAATCGTTTCAGAATGCCACAAAACTTTTATCCATTGGGAAAATTGAGGAAAAATTTAAAATAATAATTTTTTGTCCCATTGCTATAGTTTGGTTTCATTTTCAATGAAATTCGCTAAATAGAAATTTGAACAAGTCTTACTAAGTGGAGGTAGGCACACTGGCATGAATTCATCTTCAATCTCAACTTCTTTGTCCAATTGGAGAAGGGCGATATCATTATCAAGAGTGACGGTGCTGTAGCCTGCGTGTTTGATCACTTTGGACACTCCTCTTTCGATCAGCGTTGTCTCATTGTCCAATTTTTGGTTGTGTTCCAGAAGCCTCACTCTGATCCTGCTAGCTCTGAACCTATGGGTAAAAATCAGTCCAAAAATCTTAGAAGTCGTCATAATTTTGTAATTACTAAATTCTTTCATAGTTATATATCTTATATAATGCTATAGTTTTGATGTGTACAGTTATAGTACGTATTCCTTGATAATGTACATCATACTCGCACCTTATATATATAAGTAGTAATAGCGGGGAGGGAGAGATAAATATGACATTTAAGTAAGACTTAGAGTATAATACTTTATCGTGTTATATTGGAAACACCATAGTTTGCCCATGCAGATCATCAAGACATTTCTCAGTAACAATAATGTAGTTACTAATAATAATAGAAGTTGACGGAGATAATAAGCTGAACGACATGGAGCTAGTAAATCGTGAGAAAGGTTATCTCCTCCCAAAATTATTGGCATACTCTCATCCATCCTCAAACAGTATTTGTGTTTTAAGTGATTGATAATAGTGTGTTGAATTTCGAAAAAATATTTCGTTTTGAAAGGCGATCAAACCAGGCAAGTGAAAAAACCGAATCGGTGCGAACGTAAGAAAAGATCCGTTTTGCAAACGCTGCAAATTATATTCGGAGGCGCGTGCGGCATGTTTTGATGAATAAAATGTTCGGGGTTTAATAATTTGCCATACCAATCATACCAATGAGGGCTATCTAGTACAGAAATAATATGCCTTTGAATAATAATATTTGTAGCATTTTTGTAATTCATGTAAATGCTGTAATTGTACCTTATGTTGAAATAGATTATTGTTACGGCTCGATCTCGTTACTTTTGATTTCGGTTTATTATTTTCAATGATCAAACTTTGTTATCGACGAAGAAAAAAAATTGTTAACCCTCCTTGATAGTTTGTTGGTTTACGTTTCAAGATGCGTTAAATCCAAAAATCGACGAAAGAAAAAAATCGTCCGTTACTTAGGCACTTATTGAGAAAACATTATTGCAATTAATTCATACATCTACACTTTACTGATCCGCCTGATCTATGTACAACTACACTCAAGTAGATAGGGACCTACCAACTGAAAAATTGAGATGAAACGCCAGCCAAAGTTTGTTACACTAGTCCATCCACACGGACACTAGCACAGGTTTACAAAAGAAAAGTCATGCTCAAATCTCATTATCAAAGATTATTAGAGATCTCATTATCAAATCTAGGGGTTCTTGAATGTGCTGAACACGAATCCAAAGCCCGTTTTTTCATCTCAACAGGATTTAGAGGTATTAACTAAAACTAAAGACGAAGTTGTGGAAACACATTTCAAAACGGAAGTTAGTGAAAAACGTTGTCTATTTCCACGAAAAATAGAGAGTTACAATGTTAAATCGATTTCGACGGTTAGGCCATCATCAGTACCAAACAATAACTCAACAAACAATAAGAGTCACTGTTTGTTACTGATGATGGACTAACCGTCGAAATCGATTTAACATTGTAACTGTTTATTTTTCGTGGAAATAGACAACGTTTTTCACTAACTTCCGTTTTTTAGAGGTATTGTCAAAATTTGTAAAATGGCGACCTATTTTGCCCAAATTTTTCCAGTTTTTGTAAACCAAGGTCGTTTCCTATAGGTTTTGTCCTCATAAATCGAACGAAACCAACTGCAGGTCACTGAAATTGATGGTTTCGAAGCTAGAGCACTTTAAAGCCCAAAAAACGTGGTTTTTTGTGTTTGCTCCTTGGTTTCACACTCTTAAAATACAACATCTAGAAAAATTGGGCCAAAATTGGACAAATTTTGATAATACCTCAAAAACCTGATGAGATGGAAAAAAGCGTGCTTCGGATTCGTGTTCAGCATAGATTTGACAATGAGATCTCGAACACGTTTTATTTTGTAAACCTGTGTAGTTAATAAACTCGATTTCGTGAAGTCATAACTCCATCATTTGAATTATGTTAACTGATAATTCCATTGGAATTGAGTCAGCTGATACTTGCTTACAAGACAACTTACATGTTCCCGATATGACTTTTTTAAAATTTCTATCCCTTAGGAAGAGCAAACGAATTAATGTACGGGGTTACGGATGGTTTTATTATATTCGTTGCGATAATATTCATCAATGACAACACCTAAATTTGTATTGTTAGGTACCTTGAAAATTTTCTAGAGATCGGCTGACAATAATTTATGCCTGTCTTTTAGGGTCAACTAGACTCTTAAATATGTTTTATATCCCAAGTTTCATCAACTTTGGTTCAGTTGTTTTGGAGAAAAGCTCTTGACTGCGGACGGTAGACGAATGGATTTTTTTTAAATTTGATTTTGGGATTCTACGCATCTTGAAACGTAAACCAACAAATTTTGAGGGGGGGTTGACATTGTTTCTTTCTTGGTCGATTACAAAGGTTTTTTATTGAAAATAATCAACCAAAATGTCACCCAGTCCAGTGATTGTTCACGTTATTATTTGGATCCATAAAAACGTGAACAGATGACGATAACGATCGCCTCTTAAGCATTATTGAATTCGAACAGTTTTGGTGTGTTTATTAGCATCCCAGGTACTCTACAGGAGAATAGTCTTGCTAAATCTTCGAGCTAAACTCCATAAAAATATGTTATTATCTATATAAAACTGCCGTGAGAGAAAGGGAGTCAAAATCTATCGATTAACAATACATCTATTGCAGGGAAATGACGAAGTGGGTTTTATGAAAGTTTTCGCGGCGAATGCCACCGTAGGTAGTTCAGAGTTGACTTAGAATTATGGAACGTGAGCTCACCTGAAGGATGTCTCGGTTGAGTTTCCGATAACTGCGGGACAGGATTTGAACAATGTCCTGGATTTGGTTAGAGAAAATGTGTTTTATGAGAGAGCTCTCCCAATATTGACGACCACAAAAGTGCTCGGTTACGAAATTCATCTTCCCTGTACTTATAGGATATTGATTGATTGATTATTTTAGGTATTCAGAAAGACCACACCAGGATGCTTTATCCCTTCCCCCTTAAAAGTTTGTCGTGGAAGTGAAGTGACCAACCACTGAAGTTCCTTACAGTAAATTTGCTGTAGAATCAAGAAATGGTTGCCGCTTACCGATTAAAAATTCGATTAAGCCCATTTTATTTGATAAAGTTCAAATTAAGTGGTAGTTGGTAATATACCAATGTTTTCTTCCTTTGTTTCAAAATTTTGTACCCGCACTACTGACTTATTTTGAATCAAAATGTAATCAGGTATTGTTAATAATACCCATTATGACCAACTGATATAATATATATATATATTCACCTACCTAATATTCTGGTCAAACCTAACTAAACAACTCGTAAACGAGTTCCACTATCTGCTTTACAAGCAGATACCATGTTACATGGATATGTCTTTGATTGGGGATTTCATAACGGTTGTCCTCGAGAGTTGTAAACAAATCCTTTAACTTTAAACAAATCCCTGGGCCGCATCCCGACTAATTCCAACAAAACAACGGTTTACTTATAGAAATGTTGAAAATAACTGTGGAGAGATGCCACAACAATGAGTTGTTGTTAACAGTCGACTGTTGTCAAGAGGATGAAAATGTTTCCTATGGAGTGGAGTAAATGATGCTATTGCTTTACGTTAAGAATATTGTAACCGGCTTATTAAAATTGTTTATAGTCCAATCAACTTAGTTTAGGAATGTAGCCAGGTACGTAAGGAGGGGGAAATTGGTAGCTTGAGATGTGAACATTTATCACATAAATCAAGCGCTTTCCAACGAGTGGCGAACGATTTCTGTGAGATGAAAACTGCGGAAGTTCCTTTCCCCTAGCAACGGCTGGTTTGTACGTGAAAAACACTGAAATTGTGACACAAATTTCGCATCACGGAAATTTTTGGTTGACCCCCCAAAGCAAAGACATATCCATGTCAAAAGTATTAACAAAACGGGAAAAACCACTTTGCACCTAAAGGCTAAAGAGCGATGAGCGTAGAATACGTTCTTCACCTCCATTTAAAATGTAAGCTTCATTGTTTGAATAGCAAAGAATATGGCTATAGAGATCGCAAGGTAACGGTAACACTAGCCTTTTCGTACATATGTGTCGTTGTTACGTGTTATTACGTGTTATAGTGTTACGTGTTATAGTGTTACGTGTTATTGTTACGTGTTATAGTGTGAGCAGACCTAATGGACCCGAAATTGGCCGGCAACGTTCGTTCACATAAATAATAATTAAGCATTGTGTCGTCTAGACGACAACTATGGCAAGAGGGTCTCCGTAAAAACGTATAGGTACTAAGTTTAAAAAAAAAAAAAAAAAAAAAAAAAACTGTATTGTAAGCTTTGAAGATGAACAGAAACGTAACTGCTATATGAATTTCAGCCATAGATTCCGTCAGATATGGACGTGATTGCTATTTATCAAAAGTGATCGCTGAGGTTTTATAGTCATATATTAAATGGTGTATACAGATCTCCGCCGCAAAATTTTTTTCTGTTTGTAGATGGTTTGAGGAAAGAACTTGAAGGAATTGACCCAAGTAAATGCTGTTATTTTCTGGGGGACTTCAATATTGATATAAGGAATATAGTGGTGTCATTGAGTATGTGAATACGTATGTATGTTCAATGAGGTTCTTGAATTAGGTAACGGCACAATGTGATCATGGCACGTCGCCGACGTGCCATGTTCCTTCGTGACCACCGTTACTTAATTCAAGAACCTCATTGAACATACATACGTATTCACATACTCAATGACACCACTATATTCCTTATATCAATATTGAAGTCCCCCAGAAAATAACAGCAGGATTACTTTAGCACTGTTTGGGTATAGTTGACTCGAGGAATTCATAGTGTAGTGAGAATCAAATGCTTACGGTTGCCAGGAGTATTGACTACGATACTCCTGAGACGACGATAGCAAATGCAGATTGGAGTGATGTTTAATTGTAGACGATGTGCTCGTAGCGGCCAACTCTTTTATTGGTAGGTACCTTGAGAATGTGTAGAGAAACAGTGTAAAAGGAATTCAAACAACAAGTCTATAAGTTGACCCCCTGGATTTCTGTTGGGGTGATAACCTCAATACCGAGATGTGATAAGCTGGCTTCCAAGCTTAAGAAACCACCTTTCATCACACGTTTAAAAAAAGTTTCAGGAAGTATCAGAATCTTCCAAAATCTTTAATTAGAAAGGAAAGTCGCTAGCTCGAAAAGAAGATACTGTTAGGGAAAATGAATTCTTAATTGCAATTGCACAGAAAGAAAATCAACGTGTGAGAGGAGTAGGAAAGAATGCTTGACATTTGCTGAATATGTATTTTACCAGTATCGGAAAAGATCTAGCTTCGAAAATTGTTCATACAATTTCACACGGTCATGTTGTGCAACCTATAGTCACAAAAAAGAATTTGTAATACCAGAAATTGATGAACTTGTTCCTATGAAAATCATCAGTCAAATCAGAGGAAGATCGGCTCGGGAATAGATGGGATTAAATTTCTATTCGCTGTTCAAAGAGATCACGTAAGAGCGAGGGTTAGTGAATCTAGCTTTGATCAAGCCTCTTCTTTTCAAATCTTTAACCCATAGTTCGACAAACGAAGTTTAACCCATAGTTTGTCCGATTGTTATAGGAGAAGTATTCAATTCGCCCAAAAATCCTAACGCATACACGCGTGAAGGGCCAGCTGAATATCAGACCTCGATGTGTGTGTGCATGAGTTAGAATTGTAAGAAGTGCCCTTCCTTTTACGTTGGCAAGGCAGAAATAAAGCTCAGTTTGTGTGTTAACAATCACTAATCAACCGAGGTCAAATCGAATGAAGACCTACCAGTAAGCAAGAACGCAATGACCCATGACAAGATATTTAACGATTGATTTGGGATAAAGGTATTAAAAAAAAGAGACCCAATGAAAACAAGAGATCGCTTCACCAATCCAAAAAAGCTCACAGCATTGTTTTGAAAGCATTTGATCCTCCAGGACTGAACATTAAGAGATGATGCGGATCCAAAGCAACACAAACAGCCAACATTCCGTTGTAAAAAAATTTCCCAAAATAAATTATTTTCCCTCTTAGCGTGATCAAGGCAGTTAGCTGAAATATTAAAAATAGGGTTGTGACGTGAATTCGTGTTATTCTTTTTTTTAAACATTTTAATATCTCTTAGAGCCATATTAATCAAGTGATACATTTATATGGGTATACAATCATACATATAAAAAACGCAAACTTCGAAAATCGTTTCAGAACGCCTGAAATCTGATTCCCATGAAGAAAATTTTGGGAAATTTTTATTTTAAAGCTTGGAGACGCATTGCAATAGCTTCATTTTCTACGATTATCTACTTGTGAAAGGTAAATGCACTGACGTTGAGGAAGTATGTAAAGCCTCGCGCTATTTATTTTTCAAGACAAGAGAGACTAGTAATGTGTCGGAAAACCCAAAGGGCTATTATTTAATGAAAGGATCTTCATCATCGAGGTGTATACCAGTTAATGTCTTGTTTTCCCTCTAGCGGTTCATTATTCTGTAACGAACCATTGTAATAAATTCAAAAACATAATTCTAATTTCTTAAAGTGACTGGATGTTTTTGTACAGAATAAGGGGTATCTAACAAAGTTTCGATCCGTATTTCTGTAATAACTGGCTTTCAGGTCCCTAGCACTTGTTCCAAAAAGAGGGTGGTATAAAATAAGCAATTCAAACTGCTTGAAGGTCGCACCGAAAATCATCTCATAAGGTTTACAAGTTAGCTGAAGGTGACATGTTTCTATATCCAATTGACAAAAATGATTTAACGAACATGCTTTAAATCCTTTATAACTATCAAAAACGCAATAAATGTACAGTATTACATACCAAACTTTACAATCATTAGTCTAATGACACTAACCTATCGGAGTTGTGAGAAAACGAGCGAAATACTGACTTCACTGAACAAATACGAGTAGATTGCATCGATTTCGATACATGGGACGCTTCAAATGATGACAAAAACGTTTAATAATTGTATATTATATAGCCCTATAACCCTTCTGCGCAGAACACTCATCTATAACGATAACGATATAACAAAACCATCGGTACATCACTATCGTATATCATTATTTAGGCGTAGGCGCCTACTGAAAGAAAATAACAACCAATTCTTCCCTCTCCAGGTAACAAAGATTATGATAAACTCGCTTTTTGGCAAGGTAATTATATCATCTGGTTCTATTCTATTTAAAATCGTTTCACTTGCCTAAAAGAAAAATGTCTAAATCGCTCACACGGGTACTCATTTACGGGTGTTTTTATGAGCGGTCCCATGGTCAAAACATAAGCGGTCCCGGAGTAGCAACCGTACATGTATGAGCGGTCCCGTTCTGTACCAGCCTTAGATTGACGAACGGTCCCATATTTTTATGCATATTTGTAGAATTCCGTTCTTTCACCTTAACATCAAACTAATTGGAAAAATGGTTCAAAACCCATTATATGGGTGTGGTCGCGTAACCAAACAGTTAATATTTCGGCTCCTGATAAAACCTGTTACATATTACCTACTAAATTCGATCGGTAAAATAATCAAAGCTTATTAGAAACTGAAACTGAAACTTATTTAGAAAATAACCAAAACGTATTCATAATTTTCACCCTTTTTGTGTATAATAAGGGTTGTTTGATAACAAATTAACTTTCAACAACAGTAAGAGGTGATAGTGATAAACAGTAAGGTTAAATATTCTCGAATCATCAGGCCGTTGTGGTGGAAAGTATTAAATTTCATCCTTTGGGTTCAATAAAATGTATAGAATTAAGTCTCTACGATTCCGAATTAAACAGGAAGAATCGATTTAAATAAATTATAGATCAAATAATTATTGGAAAAACATTTTAAACAAACAAGTTGCACTAACTGAATCCATGATTTAAAGTGGAAATTTCACTCGTACCTACTCATTTAGAGGAAGTACAGTCCCCTAAGAGTTGGTCAGAGTGTTTCAGATGCGTGTATTCTGGTACTACGCTGCAGTATTACTGAGATCTATTATTCAAGTACCTGCGTAAAAACGAATATTTTTTCCCCGCTGCCCACACATTCATCAACTTGACTGATCACCTATGAAGTGAGTTCTTCTGAAGGGGAGGTGCTATTTCATTCTGGAGGCAGGGGGCGGTGGCGTAGCTAATGGCCACCTGATACAGACTTTCTCGTCTATACAGAGACCACACCAACCACGAGAGGAACATTATGAGGTTGACCAATCGGTTATTCCTAGAACTTGAAAATACTGAATAAAGTTTTTTGTATGCGAAGATTGCCTTTAACGAGGCACATTAACTCTCTCGAAACGATATAATTATTCATTAAATAATTTAAATATTGGCTGAATGATTTCATAATTTTAAGATTTTGTTAATTGTTTTTGTTTTAATGTATGCTTAGACACATTCTGAATATTTCCTGGTGATCTGAAACACAGATGAAAATTGTTCTGGTAAATAATTTATGTTGCTCATTTCCGAATGCGATTAAATCAGGAGTTTTAAGGACGCGTTCAAACTGGAAAATAATTTTGTTTTCCATTAAAGCAATATCTGCTGTGTGGGAGTGGCACATTAGCTTTCTCACAACTAGAAAATGAACGACATCAACATACTTTATCATTTTTTCAAAAGTGTTTTTGTTGAATAACCTTAATATCCCCATTAGATATTGTTATCTAAAACGGATCAAAACATTGAGGGACGTTTCTGATTATTGACCACAAATGCTACAATCTGAGTACAATGAAATAACAAATATCTATACTTGAAAAAATATAGTATTTTGTTGATGACGCTTGCCGTGTAGGGTTGACAAATTTGCTTTCTTGCAATTGAACAACTGGGTGTTGCATAAATTGTTCAAATTTTCATTCTTAATAATTATAAAATTTTGACATGGATATGTCTTTGCACTGGGGGGTCCTGAGCTGAAAAGAATCCAAACATTTTGCGAGAGACAATGCGTCAAGTTTAGATAATGTACTGGGTATGCGGACTGGGTTGAATAATGATAGACCATGCATAGAAGGGCCATCTAATAAAGAAATGATAAACTTTTGTGTAATAATTTGCAGCGTTTTGAAAATGAAAAGAGATATAAAGTCTTTAGGTATCATTAAACATGTTTGCGAAAATTGAAACTAAAGCAAGGTTTGATAAATTTTAGAGAATATAATACGCCGAATATTGCGATCAATTGTAGAATATTCTAAAACGGTTACTTCAATTAGGAACACATATAAAAATTTTGAACAACCGAAATCCTTCGAAAATTCCCGTGATTCTAAAATTCCCATGACACATTCGAACTTATGTTGCAGTATTTTTCACAAGATACATACAGGTAAGTAAAATATATAAAAACAATTATATTCGTCTCACTTTATCATTCGTTAATTTTTTCTCACTTTGTTGCTCTATTTAATTTGGTCGATTCCTATTGCTTGGCCAGGATCTATGTTTAATTTACATACCTTTTTATTATTAATTGGAAATATATCCCGTGTTGTAAGTATACATAAATACACACATCTATTATGATGTGGTTGATAGATTTTCGTTCAAGACCTATATTATATCCAGCCAATGTTCCTAAATTTTTGTTTAGGCTGGTAACGATAATCCCTTTGTCTCTTAGGAAACGCTCCTGAACCGAGTATATAGCAGAGGCTTACAATAATTTCTTATGATCCTTCTGGCCTAAGAAAGTAATAACTGTGAGAGCATGTTTCAGTAGGTCCTAAACGTCTAGAACTGTTTACTGAGTGCTGGTGGAGTGAGATTTTTTTTCATTCTTCCAAATAAGCGTTACAATCGTATTCATTCGAAGTTTTTATTCAAGCAAAACCAAATTAACGATAATCGTCTCGGCGGTATCAGTATATCGACAACAAGCAGGCCTTGCTGGGCTGGTGTGGCCTATATAGTATCGGAATCGCCCTTAGGTCGACCGGGGAAATGAACATCTGCACTTACCCTGAGACGCAGTGAGCAGCCGTGAGCACGTATCTGTGGTTGATGAGTGTACCGCCGCAGTAGAACTCCCCGTGGTAAGTGAGCAGACACATCCAGGGATATTCGTTGATCTCCGTCTCTTTGCCGCCCACAATGCGGTTTTTCTTGTTTGTTAAACCGCAGTCTGGAAAGAGGCAAACACAGAAAGCGGTTTCCATTACAAGGGTGCACTGGTGCCGGGGGTGATGATGGGGTGGACAAAGCCTCCAACACGGACATCGTGTGTTTGAAATCGTTGTAATTCAACGCTTCCAACTTTCTCGGCTCGACGATTCCGCATGAGCGGCACGTGAGGACGATTTCATTTATCATGTCTGACATCTAAGGGAACTACATGCTCGTCGCGAATATTCGAGTAGTTTGCCAAGTTGAAAGGTTTCACTTTGATAGGACTCAAAACTAAAATTCAAAAGCCCAGCTTGTATAAGACTTTAAATATTGTTTCTAAACTATGTCTGGTTCATTTCAACAGATACGGACATCCTTGACAGCACCCCCCCCCCCCCCCCCCCCCTCAGCCGCCCATTGCTATGAGATGTTATACTGTTTTTGAACTGGGTGTTTCAAATTAATTACCGAGCTTCATTTTCCAGCTTAAAACCATCAGGTGCAACTTTATGGTTCTATTCATCTTAAATTATTAATAGTAATGTTATTAATTAATGTTATTCATTATTATTAATGTTATTCCCCTATCTAATGGAGACATTTTGTTATGGACAATATCAAGATTCTACAAATTCTTCTTGAAGTCGACGCTTTTTTTTTTTTTTTTTTTTTTTTTTAATAAGCATTTATTCTTTTTTAATTTCATTATTACACAATATACCTACATTTTATATGCCAAATGCAACAGTCCCTTTAGAAAAATCTTGTGCGGGAAGTCGTCTTTACCCTAGTTACAATTGAAACAACTAAAACCAGTTAATTAGCAATATTATTATAATAAAGTTTCCAGATAGTGCATAAAAATGTTCATAATTTCAGTTTAGAATAGATACAGTCATCATAGTAACATAAGTTTTATTTATTTTTTATTTTTAAACACTGTAGGCTAATAATAATATTTTCTATTAAAGTAAACTAAAATAGTGCTCCTTGATTAATTTTTTAAATAAATTCAAAGTAATAATTATTAGCTACAACTTTTAGCGAAATTTCCCTTCCACTTATTCCATTCAACTTATTTCTAATCAATACCGTCAATAATTGAGAAATTAAAAAAAAAAAAATCACTGTTTTGAGGAAGTCCAGCTCGAAGACGACGCTGCATATCAACAGCGACAATCTCTCCAAAGATAAAATTAAAACGAATTTCAACAATATTGTCGGAGTGGTTTGGGAATTAGTTCTACAATTTATACTTATTTATATTTTATATACGTTTGCATTACTCAAAGTTCCGAAACATAAAAGGTGACTTGACTTTCCACAATGCTTTTATCATGAGCAAAGAAACTCATGAATCCAAAAACGGATTTTTTTGTCATTGCTGATGGTCACAACGTCCTTTTCAAGTAGCGGACAACTTGTTATTTAAATCTATTTATCAGATTAATCTTCATTTTCATATTGGAATCATTTTTTGTGATTCTTCAAAAACAAATTCCAAACAGGGTGCATGAAACTGTTGGTCTTTCGGTTTTGCATCTTAAATGCTTGGTATACCGTGTACATGAATGCCTCCATGGCAATGTTGATCAGGGTGTGATTTATGTTGGGAGCAGTGCGGTAAATTATTGATCTGAATAATCACAAGAAATCCGTCAGCATAACCAAACTTGTGCGAGACAGTACTAATTCAATGAGCAATCAATTCGTCAATCTCAAAGAATAGAAATCAATTCATTTGAATAATATTAATAATTCGTTCCAACTCCGAGTACACAATTTTCACGAGAGCTTCAACGAATGGGTTTTGAAAACATACCTAAATGTTGATACCAAAACGCTATTCTATGTTATAAAAAATGATTAATTAAATTTAAATGAAATATTTGTACCCGGTTCGGTCAGTTTTGAAGTTCCAACAGTGATTCAGGTGTATTCAAGTTCCGAGTGTAGTCAGGTACAAGGCCGATGTATGAAGACTTGTTTGTTCTGTTCTTACATTTTATGATAACAGATGTTTTTATATGACCATATACCTACCGATATTTGTTAACACAATGAATGAAATGACCCTTCAAAATATTTATAAATGAATTTACCGGTATGAATTTTCAAATATAATAGGTATCGATTTAAGTAGTAAAATCGGTATCAGGATTTGATGTTTTTTTTTAAAGATACATATAAAGTACCTACCTATTTATGTATTTTTCACAACCATGATTAAAGAGTACCTGTAAAATTATCGTTAACTAGGGGGACACCCCCAGCAGGCTTCGACTGCCAACCCCTGCCATTGCGGCCTGACAGGCCGCCCCTTTGGGTCAGACAGAGCGCCCATTGCGGCCTGACAAAGCCTCGAACACCTCACCGAGGTGGCTGGTGTAGCCACCGGGACGGCATGAAAATGGCGATAGTCGCGGGCCACAACACACTCCAAAACCCATTCTACCCACTAGGAAGAATGAGAGGATTCAAAGCACTGTCGGAGTTCTTAACCATCTACTGACTCATGCTGAGCAAAAGCAAACTACGCAGATGAGCTGGGCATTGGAGCAGTTGGTTTTTCTCGGTAGCACCACAACAACTGCTGCCAGACAAAGTCAAGGTCCTCCCAGCTCAAGCCCCTAAGGGCAAGCAGGCACTGTTGGTGTAAGGATGGGATGCTGGCCAAAAGAGAGACAATACCAAGCCTACTGGCCTTGACCGGTGCGTGGATTTAGGCACTTGGGACAACAGTGGAAAGCCTAGCCAAGAGCGCACAGCCAAGCAATCTTCAAAATCTAACTCGAGCAGCCTTGCTACAGAAAGCCTGCCAAAGACAAACCGATAGTTTAGCTTTGGCAGAAATTACGTGCAAAGGAGGCGCAGCTTCTGCTGTGGTTTCAATGGAGCCTCTGTGACATGAGGTAATGCACCACCACTGTGCACATGGCTTGTGGCTATAGTGGCCACACCCATGAAGTCGACCCCAAGATACAACCAGACCTCCAACATGGATCGGGCGAGGATCAGTGTCTGTCCTAAGACAAAGCACTCCAGATCCACTACCTTCATTTTATTCTGGCAGCCAGGCTGGACCAAGGAGACTGACCCACAATTAAAGGGGTTGACCACTAAACCACACCAGGCTAGCTACTCAGCAAAAGCATTGGGGCAATATGCAAGCCCTCATGGGTTTCTGCGAGCAGGATGACGTCATCGGCTAAAGCCAATGCACCTACTCGCACCCTAGGGCCGAGATCAAACCCTATTCCAGCTGGTAGCTTACCCAAGGCTGTGTCCACGACCAGGTTGAAGAGGAGTGGCGATAGTGGATCCCTCTGGCATACCCCACGCCCAATGACCACATCTTTGACATTTCACCTCATGCCACGAGGACCGTCACGCCTCCGTGGTACAAACAGTAAACATACTCAATTAAATGAGTAGGTGCCCCGACACCACAAAGGCAATCAGTTAGGGCAAAATGGCTTACAGTGTCAAAGGCCTTAGCAACGTCCAGAGCGGCAAGATGGAGCTGTCGTTTCATAATATGGGCCGGTGAAATGACAGTTTGGAGAACTGTTAGGTTTTCTGCAGAGCAATCCGCTGGCCAAAATGGTCTTTGGACGTCAGCTGCGACACCAGCCATTCGGAAGCAAGATGCCAGAATCTATTGATAGTGTCGGAAAACTACCGATGATATAGAAATCGGACGATAGTACCAAAGCCCACTTCCTCCTTTCTTTTGGATGAAGATGGTGTGGGCATGGGTCAACGCTTTTGGGGGTCTTCCCCATAGAAGTAACAGGTTGAGTATGAGCAGCTTGACATTCTTTGGCGCTTTATTCCAGAATCGGGGCAGAAATACTATCAGGTCCAGCAGACATGGAGTTTTTGACCCAGCGCTTACGTGCCTCCTCATGTGGCTCCCGAAATTCCACAAGCCCCTGGCGGGGAGCTCTGCCAGACGCTTGGAGCTGAAGGCTCTCTCAAAGTGGGCACACCAGTGGACATTACTCAGGGCAGAGGAAGAGGATGAAGGGAAGGACGAAGAAGATGAAGATGAGGGGGAGGCAACATACTCAATTAGACGAGCTGGTGCCCCGACACCACGAAGACAATCGGTCAGGGCAAAATTCTCTGCTGTGCCATCTGCTGGCCGAAATGCTCTCTGGACGTCACCTATGGCACCAGCCACTTGGAAGTGAGATGCCAGAATCTTTTGAAAGTGGCCGAAAAGTACTGACGATATAGAAATGGGTCGGTAGCCTCCAGGCCCACTTCTTCCTTTCTTAGGGATGCGGATGAGGGGGAGGACGACCGAAACCCCTGCCTGGGGCGCCTCGAGCACCTCGAGCGCCTCCTCAAGGACCCCACGTGCCAATGGGCAGGCGGGAATATGAGGCTCGTTGTTGTTTTCTGCAATAATGGGGGAGACGATAATAGAAGGGTCAGGAGACCCGTTGATACGAGTCTTCCCCCTGATAGCCAGCAGGTCATTCTGCCACCCTCTGGTCACCCAGAGGGCGCCTGGATTGCTGGATTGCACGAAGGAAACGAATGACTTGACTTGGGTAGGGATATGAAGGAGCTCCGAAGAGATAAAAAACACCAACAGTTACCCTACTACACACGCACACAAACGTGTATATGTATATATATATATATATATATATATATATATATATATATATATATATATATATATATATATATATATATATATATATATATATATATATATATATATATATATATATATATATATATTTATATTAGCACATACGGAAAAATTCACATATTGTGTGGGTTATTTACATTGTACGGGTATCAAGTTTGCCAAGATCCAACCCATCCACCCACCCACCTTCAAAATCAAAGGTGTTCAAAATTATTTAAAATGTAAAAGTTGAAATTTTTAGTTTTGAGAAGAAAAAAATTGCATCTTCCGAAAGTGAAAACAATCCTTCCGCTACCTATAAGTAGACTCGGAACCTTTTAAGTAAATGAATAAAAAAGTCAGCACCAAGATAAGTTTATACTACTGTGGAATGTTGAGTGAAAGCCGTTACCTGAACGAAATTGTGGTTTCAGAAGTTAATTGTCACATTTCGGTACCAAGCTTTGGTTTAATTCCCCCCGATGTTTACCGATGGCTTTCAAAACCAACTGGTAATAATCCAAGGAAACTTCATTAGAGTTACCCTCAGTTCTTGCACGACTGAGAAAGGTGAGTGATATTAGGTTGGACCGAGAGTTGAAGCCCGCTCCAAAAGCGAGTTTTACCGTTCCGACTCCAAAGAGCCGCTTAGGGTCAACTCAAATACAGCATTTGGTTACCACACGGTGGGTTCGGGTTATAGGTAGCCTATGTACTCGTATATTCCAATTGAAACTTTCATTTTCTTGTTTAATTGCGACGATTATGCGGTTCAGACGTCTGAATCGTATAACGTGGAACGAACGCCCGTCTCGAAGTTTTCATAACGTAGCAAACTTTGAAACTAGCAATCGGAGTTGAGTAGGATATTGATGTCTACTAATAAAATAGCGTTGCAACGAGATTTTCATTAGAGAAGTCTATCCCTTCATGGATAATCCGTACAAAAGTTATGTACAAGAGATGACTAGATCTATACTATTTTATAAAAATGAAACTCAGTTTGTTTGTCTGTCGTCCCTATGGACAGACAAACGGCTGAGTCGGGGGAGTCTACGAGTGGATGGATCTTCTTGAATTCCTCTGGAAGGGGGCATAAGCGATATTAAAATTTTCTATACCCACCCGAACCAAGTGCTTAATGGCGGGAGGGGGGTGGAAGACCCTTTTAATGCCGTTTTTACGCCGAGCGCTCGATCTTCTATCCGGTGCCACATTAAAATTTGATCGAGAACTATTCGTATGTCAGCGAGAAAGTTACGTTTCTGGACCCGTAGAACACGATGGTACATTCAAAATTGAAGAAAGATGCTGTCTTGCCACAGAAATCAGCGAAACTATTCGGTAAATCACGAAAAAAATTCATTCCCCGATGTTTTTTTCCGCCGTAGACCCAGTAATTGTCCACGGTTTTGGCTTGTTTTATCCTAAAATGTTCGTTGAAGTTCCGATTCGGTCCAATGAGAGTTTCGAGACATGAAATTGTGTTTTCCGATTTTAGTGAACGAAAACGTAGACGAAAACACTCTTCCTTATTCCGTCGAAATGTAGTTATTTGATCTTTGCCTTCGAACCTCTTGATCTCGGGAGGAATCTCGTTTGAAAAACACTTCCAACAGCAAAATATAAAATAGGCGGGGAAAACAAATACGTACAAACATTTAACATCCGATAGTTCTACTAGTACTGAAATGTTCTTAAAACTAAACTTTTCGTGGTATCACATGAGGTGCCGCGTGTGAAAGTCATTTCCAACAGAAAAAAAATCTGCCAAGCTGGGTGGGCAGTATAGCTTCTTTACATATTCTAACATGGGCGTATATAATTAGTTGAAGAATCGGAATATTCTTGAAACTAAACTTATCGTGGTTCCACATACTATTTATTGGGTAGCCCTTCTACGCAGATAAATGAACGTTTCGTGGTTCCACATAGTTTTATAAGACTCATTTATTTTATTTATTTATTATTATTATTATTTATTTTTTTTTTTTTTTGCTGTTCTCTTGGGATTGTAACTGAAAGGGATCGCAAGCAATTTTCAAATTTTCCACCTCCACCCGAACCGTGGGCTTTAGGTTTCGATGGTATGGGGACTGTATCCCATCGCATCTATACATCCCACACCGAGCGAGCGAATAACCCACCCCTAGCGAGAAAGCCGAGCAACATTCCCTACACATTTCAAATCACCCTTAATGACCTACCGTTTCCAATCATTCTACATGTCCCACTCAACAGTAAAGACCATCGCATCTAAATATCCACAACGAGCGAGCGAAGCGAACGAGAAAACTAGGCTAGTTTCATATAAACTTCATGCATTATAAAGTGGGTGTCTATATTTTAAGTGAAGTGCGAAAGTATATCAAAAATTATGTCATTTTCGATCACCAGAACATCATACTCGTATAAACTAGAAGAAGCTTTTAATTGTCAGTCACAGCCTCTTTTGCTATAGAAAAATGTGACATAAGAAGCTCAGATTGATACTTGAATGAACTATGTGAACGGTGTTGATTGTAATTAAATTCTGTCAGTTCAGTAAGGCATGAAGAGTAAAACGTATAAGCATTTCTATATTACATATTAAATTCATACTAAAGCAGTAGGAGAAAGGTTACCATAGCTAGAAATCTATTTGTACTGTTCCGCTTGTTATAGTAGTGAAGTTGTCATTTACGATGATTTCGCTGTCGCTAGCATGTCGAGTACAGATTTAAATACATTGATAGCACTCGCTCCCTGTCCTCAACCAGCTAGTGACGTTGAAATTTTCCAATGTAATAAGTAGTAAGTAATTTAATAAGATGGTAAGTGATACCTAGTAAGCGGGAAAGCTAAACGAGAAGAATGTGAAGCCGCCGTAAAAAGGTCAAGCTCAAGAGTTCAAAGGAGATGCTGAACTGTCGGATGTTCTATTATTTTCTTGAGATCGCTAACAATAAATTATTTTATTATTTAAGGAGAGATTTGGAGTAGAATTTTGAGCTTGACGTGTCTCAGTTTTCTTGCTTAAAAATAGTTACAATCAGCATGACCATTTGAGCGAACTTTAAGGTTGATCGAAAGTGATGCCAATGATGATCTTTGATCCATAAGTGACTTTGGCAGAAATTTTATAAACCTTGGTCACGGAGAAAGTTACGGAAAAACAGAGGATGGACGGCTTTTTTCTTACTTCTGGAATCAAAGGGTCATGAAACGTAAATCAGCAAATTTTGGAAGATAGTTAGGCTTTTTATGTTTAGGTCAATTGGAGTTATTGAAAATAATAAACACTTGTGTAATAATTTGTTGTAATGGTGTTTCCAAACTATTGTGGTTTTGATTCATAAATTACTTACTGACGCAAGAAAATTACTTCCACGTTTTTCCCTCCTACGACTCCTTGCAACTAGCTCATACAGGAGGTTACGTGGAAAGTAACGAGGAACGTAACAGCTACTACCTATTTATATCCATTGATTTTGAAGATAAGGTTGTGTCCCCCAAAACGATCAATTTTTTACCATTCCAACGAAAGTAAAGGTGATGAATGCAGCCATGATACCCGAAATTGGATAGACGTTTCGAGTACCTTAACGCCTCTATATCAATGTGACAATCTCATTTTCACAAGTGTCCAGTATCAATGAAATAGATTTATCTTCAAAGAAAGTTTAATAAACTCACTGCATGGTTTGCATTTCGATTGATCGACGGGATCAGGTACCTGAGGAGGCTGTTCTCCACCAACTCCGAAGCCGGCCAAAAGGCTTGCAATCCATTGGAGGATGCTCTGCTTGTTCGCTTCGAAGGCTGAAAAATCCTCAACTTCTTCAGTGACTGGAGCTGGCTCGAGGCGGAATGGCTTAGAAGGGAACTGCCCTGCGAATAAAAATTGAATTATAGATATGGGATAAAAAATATCAAGTGGAGTGCGGTACACAGTTTCCTTGTACTCATAACTTGATCGTATAAACCATTGACAAGTTTGGGAGGGAGGTCTTACATCAATGTAACTATAAAAAAATAATAGTAAGCAAATCACATCTCTAAAAAGGCAAAATGTTGAAAAAGTAAGGAGAAGCTAGAAGTACGTAAACTAGGCGATTTAAGCACATGTAAATAAACACCGCAACCTCAGATACAACCGCAACATCATTTACATTCTACGTGTTGTTGTGTGTCAAACCGTTTAGTTTATTTGCTTCACGTATTCATAATAATAACATCCAGTCCCCTAATCGTTGTCAATTAAAAAAAAATCTAATACGCATATTTATAGTGTTCTCATTTTGAGTGTTTTCCGCTTCCGCTTTCTTGAACAATGATCCTGGCTGAATACGAGTCGTATCAACACATCGAGTGAACTTTCCAAATTCCAAACCCACTAAGTTATGACTGTAACTTGGGACTTTGTTTTATTATCATTGTTAGCGCTTGTGTGCCAAAAGCCAAAGCCACCGTTCTAATGAGAGGACAGGTTTTGTTCAACCTTAACTTCAAGAACATCTATCAACAGTAGAACTCAAACTGGCCTGCTAGTGATCATAGGAACGGTGTCTTGCATTATCATTAAAGCTTCGTCAAAACCATTAGGATTTATAAAAGTTATGGAATTAGAAAGGATAAGCTAAGTCATAACGCATTGTAGGAGCAGAACATTAAACAAGATACCTACCTACAGTAACGCCTACCCTGTGCCTTTCCATCCACACTTGACTCATTGTTACCTGTTCTGTTCGTGTAATACGAGTCCTCAAGTATCTTCCGACTTTGAGGAAAATAGGTTTAATTCTTATTGATACAGTTATGGCACTCTTTAGCATCATATCCACCTAATATAGGGAAAATTCATCAGAATCATATGAAAACAATGGAACTTATAGCAAGGATCTGAAAAAAATGATGGTGGAAATGGGAAATTTCAGTTTCGGTGCAAAACATGTTTCCATATCACTAAAAACAACCCAATGTATCCGCAATTATGATGTACTAGAGGCCTGTTAGGGCTTGGAAAGCCCTAATCTAGTACCTAACATTAGTACCCAGTAGTAGGAACTCAGCACATTATAGTACCTAACGATATGTGACCTGGTGCAAAGCTAAGGCGGTGTTATTAAATGATTAAAAAATAGAAAATACCGATCAAGATGTAAGTAATGTTATAAAATAAATATCACCAGTTGAGGTGGTCCTCACCACTATGAGACTAAACTAAAAGTTGAATCGGGGAATTCAGAATTCGGGCATGGTGAGATGATGGTGTAATTCTATCTCGAGTCTTCTTCGTTTCTTCGTCCTGATGTGTCTGAACAGCAAAGCTGATTAAGTTCGTTGTGTCATGTCCAATTTTATATAAAGACCGTTCGGAATTATATGTAAAGTCCGCTAAGTTCTTCAGTTTCAATTTCTTCGTTCAGAAATAACTCTCCTAGATGTTAGTAACTACACTACGTTTCTTACTTACCGTGAATTGATGGCAACTGTTGTTACCGCCACAGCCTAATAAACAACTCTCGTTGATAAGGACCGCCTAGAACACGATCAAGGCGGGTATAGAGACGAACAGCGACACTTTTGCAACAAACTTGGGGCCGAGCTGATTCGAATGAGCAGTCTAACACTAAAATCGGACCGCGAAGTTATTCACAATTTCAAAGACCGTCCGGAATTATATATAAAGATTTGGGAAGAGAAAGCAGCTGCATTTATTATTATTTAACCTAATGTTCTATCTACGAGTATTTAAGTAAGATGATATAAGGAGGGGATTGGTGTACTTTAGACCAATAAATTTGAATATAAGGCAAATCGATTAAGCCTTTGAACAAATAGATTTAAATTTTCGACAATCCTTGACTTCACACTTCCAATAAGTGCGTAGATTTTGAATGAACAAACTGCCGCATGCAGTCCACTCGTTGTCTGCTTCAAATTTTGAAATATGCATTTCATGACAGGAGAAAGATAATGAAGAGGGGAAAGCCGGACAATTTTTTAAAAGATTACGGAATCGGAACGTAAGTATGTCAAATATTAAAATTGCATCAAGGAAGGGGTTAATGGTGATAAATCGTGATGTTTTAACAAACTATTCTCGTCAGATTTTCGTGATTATATTTTTATTGTTCAACTATGAATTCGGCCTAGTATTTGAATGTATCTAAGTAGTTTACAATTTCATTACGGAAGAGGGTGAATGGAGGGGTAATAGTAATACATCGTACTGTAATAACAATTTTCGCCAGATTTTCATGATTATTTTTGTTCATTAGGAATTTGGTCTAGTTTTGGAACACATGTTAGGAATTTCAAATTTCACGATAGAATAAGTTGGATGGAGGGGGTAATATGAAAAAATCGAGATATGTTTACGATATTTATTTCCACGGTTTTTATTACTTGTTCGATCTAGATGTTAGATCAGTTATGCAACCTTGAGAGTTTCAAATTTGCTGTCGTGGAGGGGGTAAATGGGTGGAGGAAAATTGGTGATTCCGAGAATCTAGATATTTTTGTTATTTCTCCTTTTTTAATTCTTACCAAAACAATCCATTCATTGGGACGTCCCTGTAATGCATGCATTACTTTGTTTTGTTGTCGGGATATCCTCTGGGTGTTGCAGGCTAATTGCATCTATTCTTTGAAGGGGTAACTACTCTATTCCATAACTTGCTTGTCACAGTGTCTATGTTCTTATCAACTTTAAATACCATTCGCATACCTTTTTTAAAAATCTGATAAGCAGTAAGGGTTGAAATTTACTTGTGAAAAATTTAGTGATATAATTTTAAAAGTTTAAATGTAAACGTATTTGCCAAAAGTTTCATGATGTGTCAGTTATGAATATGTGTTTACCTGCTTCAATATCAATCATCTGCTTTATATGAGTACCTAAATTATGAATCTTATCAACAGAAGCCTTTACAGGGGATATAAAATTAAAATGTCTTCAACATTATGGTAAATATTACAGACCGTATTTCGTTTTGTAACCATAATCTCAAGTAGTGTAAAGTTGAATTTGAATGATAATGATTACTAATTTGATCCTTAGTTTTCTGAGTTTACGTACCTCCAGGGTAAGGTGGTACTAATGGTGGTCTGGTGATCCCAGATGGGGAAGAAGTGGAGTTAGTTTCTGGTGAGTCCGTCACCGTTGAGTTCTCTTCTTGACTCTCATTCTTGTTTAATCTTTCAGGCTGGATGGTCACAAAGTTCTGAAACTAAAATTAAAATAAAAGTAAGTAGAACGTAGGTATGCGCTAAATACGTAGCAATAAGATCGTAGCCAATGTCAAAAGTATTCTCATGGTTGAGGGTGAAGCTGCAATTGTCAGTGATACGGGCAATATCAATGTGACTGGTGAGCTGCAGAAGAGAGATAGAACTGGACGACGCACAGTGTTGCAAAACGGTTGATTTTCGGAAAGGAAACCGAAGACTATTTTCTTTTGCATTTTTTCGCATTAGGTCGAATGGCGACTTCAATTTTGAACATATTATATGAATCGAAGGATTTAAACTTTCCTAATTCAATATAAAAACAGGCCAAAAAACGAGCTAGGAATAACAAATTGATACAGGGAAGAAAATAAATGCACTAACAATTATTCTAAGTAGAGAGGTAATGATGCGTTATTTAGGTACATTTTGTACGAGTCTATTCAGGTTTTCAACCACCTCCAATAATTCAATACGTACCGATACTACGTGCAGCAAAGGTACCTACTGAGAAAATTAGATGTAAGTAATTTTTTCAGGTTCCGGAAAAAAATAAAAAAGACAATATAGGTACCTGATACCTAAAAAAAAATAAAAAAATAAATAAATAAAAAATAATAAAAAAATGAAAATAAAAAAAATAAAATAAAAAAATAAAAATAAACATAAACGCTAAATTATTACACAAAGGTTTATCATGTCTGTATTGGAAAGCCTTTAAACGCAGATCACTGGTCTACAATAGTATTAAACCCCGTTCATAGTAAATGTATGATTGAAACTCGGAGCTTAGCTACTCGTAAATGGGTTCTCTCTATACAGCGCCAGAATCCTACAATAGTTGTAAAGTTAAGAAACAAAACGATTCATGACAAAGTCATCTTCTCACCATGAATCCTTCTCAAGAAGAGAAAAAGTTACCCTATCCCTTCCCTTTTCATAGAATACAAAGTAAAACTAATATTAAAATTGTCGTATCTTATTCACAAATAACAAGTATCAAAATATTTAAGATATAGAAATGAAAACTGGGCGCTCCGCGCCTCGCCCAGGGGGTATGCCCCCTGGACCTCCGGTTACCTCTATTTACATACTTTGAATGAAATTATTGAAACACAGAATGTGTTTTAGCTCACGCTTAAACCCGCATATAAGAATGATTCTCGTTTTGCGTTGTATCTTATCACTTCTGTGTCCAGTTGTTTCATTTATTTATCACCAGCGCAACGGCTCACCACCAGCTCAATGAAATCATCCGAAAATTAACAAACGGTTGCAATTTGAAAGCGGTAGGTACCGTTTGAAATGTTATTGTACCTAATAAAAGTAAAAAAAAATCAGCATGATTGCATCATTAGTACCTCCTGCACACGTGCGAAAGTGTAATCCAAGAAACAAGTTTAATTTCCAGTTTCCATCAGATTTTGATGAAACATTCTGGAAATATGCAAGTTAGGGTGTAGGTAGATTGTACCCTAACAATTTAATTTTTGTTTAAATCGTTACTCCATTCTGGGCTGCGCTAAAGTAAATTGCTTCATGCATTTTTTCCGTTTTCTTATTGACCGATTTTGACATTTTACGTTACCTATACCTTGATTTACTATAATTCGGCTGAGGAGTTTTTCAATGATTATTAAAACCATTTAAACCAACCATGTTATTTTCAATCGATTGGTACGAACCTAATAAAATATCGGTATACTGAGATCAGGGGGACTAGTAAAAACTATAAATAGTTTTAACTAATTGCATTAATTTTCGTTCTGCCGGTGCCTATATCTACACCCAGGCATATTGATGACAACCTACGGATCTGCAATTTGAAATGGACCTCCTTTGTAATTATTTAGAATTCAATATCAGTGACACTGATCAGCTGAGGGGCCTCTTAACCAAATTTTTTTCTGAATCGACTTAAGATGCTGAAACCTGAAATGTAGCTCCTGTCAAGTAAGTAGGGAATCTGATCAGCTTCGGAATCTCTGATGAGGCTAATTTCCATCCTAGTCAATTCACGTTGCTGAAATTTAGATTGAGAGGTATGGAAGTTCAATGAAGTTAAAATTTGTTTTTTTCTCGGTCGATCACAAATGTTCATTATTGAAAATAATAAACCAAAAGAAATTTTGGGGTCAGATGATTGGAGCAAATGGTGAAAAATGTCTTTTAAAATTGCAAAAAACTTCAAATTGAGCTCAATCGCTATAGCGATGATTTGGAATCCTACTGACGAGAATCATCTTGCTTCGACAAACTCAATCAATAATACTTTCTCAATAATAACTCGACTCTCATATCAATAATTAATTCATCCGTGTTGTTTATTACCTAGTTCACCATTTAGCGATCGCACCAACGTTATCAAAACTGATTAATGATTACGTTTAAATCGTAACTCATCAAAGGTGGGGGGAGGGAGGGGGGGGGGGGGGGTAGTGAGGGATCCAAACGCTTACAATCGCTGTTCAAAGGATTAGTTTCAAAAGGAAAATTAGTCCCAGACCGGAGGGGGAGCTTTAGACTGCCATACTCAATTTAATATGAAGTACACACGATTTCCACGCGAATTGCTTCATTAAAGTGGTACTACTCGCTCCCAAAGCAATATTTTTAAATTATTGTACCTCAACATATAAGACAGTCCATGTAATTTCGAACTTGAAAATTAACAAGGAGAAAATAAAAAATCTGATTAGCATGATATAAACGAAAAAAAAGCAAAAATGGCGTTTCCATCTTGAAAATGACAATAAAAATTAAGTAGCTTATAGAAACAAGTTGAGTATCTTGTTTAAAATTCGTCATGAATGAATACTCAGCTTTTCAGCGAAGGCAAAAATGTTCGTATTTCAGGTTTTTTGCCGCGGTCGCATCAGCAACACTGCGTAACGGTGTACCACTAGATCTTCATCGTGTCTACTCACATCGTGATGTATGCAGACTTACTTATTTTGAATAAATATGGGTTTTTTCCAAGATTCGAATAATTTCTTCTTCATGAACAGCAACTTTGCTTCGAAGTTAGCGCGCTCCTCATAGGACATGGGCTTTATCAGGCAAAGGCGTTAGTCATTGGCCCTCCCAATTAAATATGGATCTCAGTCGTTAGATCACACTAGTGCTAGGGCGGGACGGGTCGGATCAAGCGGAAAAATGCGCCTCGTTCGGTTTAGTGTATTGTTTACGGGGGCGTGCACACCACAGTCCTGGCGAAGCGTGGCGGGGCGGAGATGACTGAAATATCTCTAGCTAAGCGTATTTCTACATCAGTCCGCTACGATTCGTACGCTGAGAGCAGGAGGAAATGAGCGTATTTTTTTGGTGAGCTATGACCCGACCCGCCGTTTTGTGCTTACCAAAAAGGTACTAGTGAACGCCTCCCTTTACCTGTAAAATCAGTCCTGGTCGGCATTTTATGTTTTTGGGGCTGGTCAGAATTCCTTAAAAGATACCTACCTATGCCAGGAAACCATTTCAGGGTTTTCCCACTCAACTGAGCCGTTAACTCAAAGAAAATGGTTAATTGTTCATCCGTCTAATGTAATTTACCATTCGTCGGAAAGTTCCCTAAATATTCAAAAATCTATTTTCTAAATCCTGAAATACATGCATATTCCAAACACTTGATTTTGATGAGTTCCACCTTATTTAGGTACAAAATCAATTTTCCGAGTTCATGTTATGCAGATTTAACTGTCCCGCTATACCAAGTTTAATAGGACTGATTTCCGCTATGCTCTTGGAGTAGACCGGCAGCGGAGTTAACCATCTTTAACTTGAAGAAAACTACAGGAGCGCGTTGAAACGAGGTGGCCTTTTCCTTAGGAAATAGAGGCCTCTCCTAATTAATTAAAATCCATCAGGAAAGCTTTATAGGCTCAGAGGTGGCCGGGAGAACCCGAAAGATTAAACTTCCCGAGACTTCATCCAGTTTGCGAGCTTAAATGAAGAGGTTTGTATGCACAGATTAGGCTTGTTCCGCATCCACATTGGCACAGGCAGTGCGCCATGGGTGTTTTAGTACCAACTTTTTGAACTCTCACTTTACCAACGGTCTCTGACTCAGAAGCATCACAAAGGAATAAACGCGTATGCCCAGAAGTCAGCTTCACTAATTTCCATTTTCCAGAAAATGAATTCTTCCCGTTGTATGGCCCTATACTCTTATAGTTCGCTCGGCAATTCACCTTGCACATTTGTTATTTAACTTCCCAAGGTTTGAACTTCACTAACATGGAGTTACAAACACTAGTGTACATCTATGTATCTAAATAATAAATTAATAAAATAAAGACAGCACAAACAAACAAAAAACCGACAAAACAATAAAAACAATTTATGTCTGTCACGACTGACCTTATCGGCAACGAAAGAAAAGCAAATCGGTAAGGTCATTGTTTACGTGCTGCGCTCTACCTCGAGCTTCTCATACTCGGTGCTCCATTCTCTCTACCTACAGTCAGTTACTTCAGTATCAGAACTTTATTTCATTTGAATTATTTTGTTTGTAATTTAGCCAGTGTATCACGATCTAACAAGGTATGAACACTCATCATATACCAATCGTCATAGTCTACCATCAATCTCATCACCACCCCAGTTTAGTCACGTCATACGATTCTACTGTTAGTGATTAAAAATTCTCGATAAGCTTTCGTTATCATCCGCAACATTAATTTCGTTTGAAAAACCAGATCCTATTGAATTCATAATACGTTAAAATCATTACATTCTTTATTCATTGTTGATTAACATTGCTAAGAAGGAGCGCAGTTGCGACTTCCTGTTCGGTTTTTATTGAATGAAAATCTTGCAATATTATTATAATTATATCTTGCATGCAATATTATAGATGTCAACCGTATAAATGTCATATTACAAATGGTAACTATGTAAATTGATAAACGAAGTATGTAAGCGGACCTCATGTGGAACGAGGGGTTGCGGATCTTGAACGCCTTCTTTCACTTTCTCCAGCAGGGGAACGTCAGTGGTGGGTTCTTCAGGGACGATGGTTGTGGACAATGCAGAGGTCGCAGTCGTGGGTCCGCTCGTATGATCTTTTGTCACCGGAGGTAACTCTTCCTTCTCATAGCCCTGAAACAATGAAAGTGGCAATGAATGAAAAAGTACAGAGAAGAAAAAGAGGTCTCCCGAGGTGGAATTGCGACGGAACGGAGGAACCTGGCGTAGTTGAAGGAAACGTGTCCTGTTGTCCACTGATGCTATATAGAAGAAATTGAGAGGAAGCAAGTAATTGCTGCCGAGTAAGAAAGCAACACAATCCGTTCCACAGTTTTCATCACCCACGATCCCACACGTTCATTACAGTATTAACCTTCTCATTTTCTGGTTTTCAAGTCACGTACACATTTTTCAATGAACAAATGTATGATAATCATACTTATGATTTATGTCTCTAGAACTTGGAATACATGTGTAATTGAAACCGCGTTAACAAAAAATATCTAAAAAATTCTACTAAGAGCAGGAAAATTTGGCCAAAAGTACCTAATTTATTGTATAGTTTAACTAAGAGCATAAGAAAATTTGAACAAAAGTACTTAATGTTGTGTATAATTGAACAGTAGGTTCGATATTCTATTGTTTACTATACGAAATATTTTCACGTCAGTGTCATAGCACAACATGAACTCGAACGAATTAGATAATTGAAAAGATTTGATCAAAATGACTTAAATGAGGAGTAAACATTCGAAATTTATCAAAGGATATCCCCCCCCCCAAGTCAAGCTTGAGGTACGTGCAAAATTTAATAAAAGCCTTCCATAAACTCTTGAAGTTTCAAGCTTCAAAACTGAAAACCTAATTCCGAAAAAAATTGATTCGGGACATAATTAAATTTTGTTCACTTCCTCCATTTCCACCAGTCTCTTGAAATTGATTAATATTATTTTCTCTACGACCATATGTGCCAAATCCAAATCTACCTACATAGAGCTAAGCCAAGTTACACTGAAGCCCTTTTGAACAAAATAAAACGCTTAGACCATGCGCATGGTGTTGTCGGCAAAAGATAAAAAATTCAAAGAATCCTTTTATATGAATCAATGTATTTCGTTAATAAGCAGCTCCGTCTAGAATATGCTTTTATTTGCAAAATATGAACCATTTTGTTTAATACTTCTCTAAAGTTTTGAAACTTCAAATAGAAAGAAAAACACACTGAACTCTAGCAACAACTGGTCATAGGTCATAGTTTTATTATAAGAAACAGAATCAAGCATAATATATATACATATACAACACATCAAAACAACAGTTCGAAGAAAAAACATAAGAACGCGAAGCACAGGTGAAAAACATAAGAAGCGTCAGCTGTCATGGGGTTAAAATCAGGAGATCCACTAGTGTTTCGGTGAAGACCGAACACATTTTTTAAACTTACATGACGTCGAATAAATTTATTTGGTATTTGTTCAGTATACATGTTTAGTAAAAATTTTATCATATAAAAATTTTCACCCTAATTATATGCATTAACTATATGCATGTTGATAGTGATATTAATTCCACAGAAATTATCAAGCTAGACAATGCAGACAAGCGTCGCGTATATAAACAAAGAGGAACATAGGCCCAACTTTAGCCCCCTCCCTACCCCACCCTATTCGTTAAACACAAATTTTCTTTGTATTTCCTGGGAGGAGCAACTGGTCTGAGTCACCCGATACCAAATTCGTAATGGTAGAATGATTCTAAGTTACCTAAAACGTTGCGTCAAAACGCATGTTTTGGGACTTTCTTCATTTTATTTTATTTTATTTTTTTCTTCTTTCACCTGTTTATTTCCCCACCATATCTACCTACTAGTTCCCCTTGACTGATTCCGATGAAATTTTGGATATAGCCCACATTTATCTTGAGGAAGAGCCTTTGTCGGTTTCCTCCATCTACGTTCAAGAGGAGGGGGGTTATGAAGGAAGGGTGGGGGTGTTTATCTGTCCATCTGAACATCACGCTAAGCCAAGTGGGGGGATCGTCCCAGTGAGTGGTGGGATTTGTTGGGGGAGACCCAGAGGGTGGCCACCAGGATTTGAAATTTGTCAACCCCCACTCTATCGATTAGTGGTGGGGTGGAGGGGGTGGAGCACGTTAAACCTGGGTATTATGATAAATCGAGTGAATGGATTTGTTCTGGGACCCCCTCGAGGGTACACTGTGTTCCTGGGTACGCTGTGGTAAGTATCCCGAAAATTTTCAGAGGGGATGGTGGGGGTGCAAAAATTGGTCGGATTTCGAGAGGACCAACTCCTATTGACACCACTCCAACCCGGGTACAATGTGGGAGGTATCCAGAAAATTTCAGATCTGAGGTGGTGGGTGAGGGAGGGGGAAAAACTAAAATTGGTCGGATTTCGATAGGACCAACACCTATTGACACCAGACCAACCTGGGTACACTGTGGGAGGTGTCCAGAAAATTTCAGATCTGAGCTGGATGGTAGGGGAGGGGAAAACTAAAAGTGGTCGGATTTCGACGGGATCAACTCCTATCAAAACCACACATTCCAAGGAATACCGTGGGAGGTATTCCGAACACTTTGAGAGGTGATGGGTAGGGGAGGGGAAAACTAAAAGTGGTCGGATTTCGACGGGATCAACTCCTATCAAAACCACACATTCCAAGGAATACCGTGGGAGGTATTCCGAACACTTTGAGAGGTGGTGGGTTGGGGGGGGGGGGGGGGGGGTTTAAAATCCACTCCTACAGTTCCTGAGGACGTAAATATGCCCTTTTTAGCAAAAGGATGTCTCATTTTGAAGAATTTTTCGACTTCCGTTGTTCAAAGCATGCAATTCAAACTGTGGTGGTTACTCACCTAAAGATAGGATAGTACTGATGATACTATATGGACTAGATACCATACCTTCTGCTGAAGAATGTATTCAAGTTTTGTTGGTCGTGATGAACTCATTAATTTATTGGTAGCAGTCGTAATTTATCCCTTACCTAAATTCATAGATTATAAAGGCGTGGTTGTTACAAATAGATAATATATACTTTCACCTCATCTATAGGTCACATGACGGATCTTAGAATAAAGCGACGTTTTCAGCGCGAATTCATTCAGGTTGGTTACCCAATCACTATTCAAAGTTGTCCAAGTCCTCTCAAACTATAAAATTTTAGGAAACTTCAATTAATTTTTTTTTTAGAAATTGAGTTTAAATGCTGAAGAATAAGAATAAATATGTTTCTGTAACAGTTTCATCACAATATAATGTTAATACAATATGCAAGTGCACCCTATTTCACGTCAGTACAAAAGTAGGTACATAGGGTGGACACGACTGGTTCAATTTTGTGTCATTATGTAGACTTGCAGATCATATATTTCCAGGAAAATGTCTACTCAGTTGTGTAAAAGTTTGCAGTAAATATATACGCTTCAAAACATTATGTAGATTGTGAAATTATTCAATACTTTGGTTATTTAGTAATCGAAATGATGGTAATAACTGTCATTTAAATAGCGGGTAGATCTAAGTGCCTAGCTTAAATCATACGTTGGAGGAAATGGTGCAAATATTTGACCGCTCGCGATAAAACCAGTTTTTTATAAGGTCGGCAATCTCTCCCCTCTCATCCACCAACCCCTCCCCCTCTTCATTCTTCTATAAAATAAACTCAACAACAGTTAGAAGAACGGGACTTAGTGGCTTGTGACTAAGGCTCGGCTGCTGACTAAGATTATTTTGTATTATCTATTTATTCAGCTTGAAATCTACAGTTTTTTATAGTTTCTATGAAATTCAACATATGTACACATCAATAAATGTATATAAAAAATCTAATATTGGTGACTTCTTCCAGTTAGATTCTTTGACGATTTATGTATTTATTTATTTACCAAATGTACTCGTATTTATTATGTATGTATTTAAGTATTTATTATGTATATATTTATTATATTTATTTACCCAATGAATTTATTTATAGTCAAAATTGATTAAAGCTTAAGAACTATTAAAACTGTTTTCCGAAATTGCAAGCACAATGTAGCCAACAGATTCCTGTACTTTGTATTAATTCATAATAGTTTTTGGAATGGCATAGGTATGTTTGAGTGTTATAAACATTTTTTGACATAGATATGACTTTTGGCTGTGGGTCAAGGAATTTTTCGCGACACTTTTTTTTCTCCACACAAAATGCAACGCTCCGGCACTTTAGATTATTATTAACTCGAAAAGTGAAGGCTAGGTAGAATTTCTATTGATTTTTCACGTACAACCAATGAGTTACTAGGGAAGAGTAACTCCCTTAGTTTTCATAGTTTTCATTTTATCACAACATCTCATGACCTCTAAGCCATTGTAGTGTCAAGGAATGCTGATTTATAACTCTAAGTTATAAAATAATATTGTTTTGTAACCATAATGGAATAATCTTGTGAAAAGAAGGCACTACATGGTTGGTTTACAATTGAGTAGTAGGTACCTACTGGTAAGTAGTAGGTACTAGACATATCCATGATCTTTTGTTTTTCCCATCAAGGGAGAAATTAAAATGCTTGAAAAATTTATTTAGTAATGGACCAACAGCCATTGTGTAACTTCCTAATGATTTCGGTTGCAAAGTGAAGTAGAAAAATCAGTTAATCTTATGTCTTTACTTTGGCACATAAACAAAAAAAGCGTTAAAAAAAAAAAAAAAAGCTTGCATACGAGTCTGCAACACATTGGGACATTTTTGGGATGACCTTCCCCTGAGCAGAAAGTGAGGTGATTATTAATTGAAAATACCACACATTCTGCATGCAATTTGCTTAATCTTTATTAAATTTGTTTAATCCTCTATATTAAGAAAACCAACTGCTGCGCCGAACAACACTTCATACACCAAAGTCGAAGCACGCATTGCTCATTTTCTGGTCACGACATGTTTCCGTCGGTCAACACTAATTATTCAAAATTCATTATTCATTATTATTTACGTACCTTTCGAAGGAATCCGCCGTAGCTGGCAAGCCGAGTACCGCCGTAAAACTCGCCCCCGGTACTCGACTTGCTAGTGACGAAGGATTCCTCCAAAATTTAATTAAATTATAACTTTACTATAACTACTAGTGGAAAATCACCCGTGAGATCTATGAGTCATGTGTAACAATTTTATTTCCATGTACATCATTCAATCACAGTCTTTGTAAGTAATGAAAATGTGTTAAATTTTTATTCTAGACGAATATAAATCTTTGTAATTTATTAGAGAAAGCTCTACAACAATTCAATCTTTTCGGATCTTATTACTTACATACACCGTGCGGACTTGGCCTTCACACTACCTATCAACCTACTTTCTTTCTCATTCGAGTCTTATTTGCATACCGGCTCTGCACCTTCGATGTCGTTTGTCACCCTCACGGAGTAGGTACTAGTCGTTCATTTAAGCTTTCGCTCGCTCAATGAATTCTGAGAGCGAATAAGTCGCGGCTGGACGGATTTCTGAGAATATTCAAAGAGTTTTGACTTGCAGGCCAGTCCAGTCATGTGAGCTAGAATACCAGTTTTCCCTTATTTAATCTATGGTGCTGAAAATGAACCTGTTTTGAGCTGTTCAAAATGGTCACAAGATAGAAGGATACTCAAATCACTTAAATAAATTTTGACGTTATATTCATTCTTATCCCCAAACTGGAATTGATGTAAAGCGTCTGAAACTCAAGGCAGGGTACGAGATCAATCATATCTATTGAGTGAGCTCAGAGGCTGATTTTTTTCCAATTTAATCTACGCTTTTCAAATAAAACTGATGAAGAACAGTTCCGTAGCATGGTGAAACCCCAAAAAGCTGTGTGATATCTCCAGATAATTTCGTCTTTATTTGATCCATGATTCTGGTATTTGAACTTGGGCGCTCACAGTTATTGACTGACAAAACTCTGAGGCTAATTTCAGCTCTACTTGACCTACTAATTGTTATGATATATACTGTTGTTATTCATCAAAACAGTTTGCGACTGCTGAGAAACAATCGCTGACTATGAGGCCCAAGATCAGCTGAGTTCTGAAGGTAACGTAATTCTTTTCAACCTTCGACGCTGAAATTCAATTTGGCGCTTCTTCTGGATTGCTGAGTAACGACGAAGACGGGGCGACGCTCGAACTGTTCTTGATTTGCGCTCGTCTCGGACGTTTCAAATCTCGTTTCAGAACTCACGCGATTTGCAAGGCGCGACGCCAGACGCAAGGTTCGCGTGGTTCATTCATCCCATGGGGGCTGTTTCTATTTTTTCTACAATTACAGAACTACTATAAATAGTAAACAACTGCAAAAATAGCTAAATTTATTTATTTATTATTATTATTTTCAGAAGTTACTCATGTGAAGTTTATTAACTGTGAACTAGAACAATAAAAAATGTATGTGCAGAAATATGCATTTTCATGCAAGAAATATATACTTTTTGTACGTTAATTTCATCAATCATCATCATACCATTAATGGTTAAAAGTTTCCGGGTACACAATGTACCCAAAATAACAAGACAGCTTAAAAATATGTTGAGAAAACCAATGAAAATTCGTTCTTAAGGTCATGCTGCATGACTGGAACTGTTTATTTATTATGTTTTAGCGAATTTTGTAGAAAATGAAGCTATTGTAATAGCTCCAATAATTATAAAATCAGAATTTTTGGAAATTTTCTTTATTGAAATCTGTTTTGAGACATTCTGAAACGAATCCTAGAGTTAAACGCTTTTTCATATATATATCCTGCCAGACGGTGACTCTCCTTAGGATTGAGATGAAAATCCCGTTCTTGCGCCAAAAATCAAGCTTTCCAAACGAAAGGACGAGTTTGTTGGCTAGTATTTTTTGAGCACATTGAATTGGTCGAATTTCAATAAAGTGCTGAAAAAATCACTATAAATACCAAAAAACGGCTAAAAATTGGTAACCTTATATTTTCTAGCAGAATATAGCTCAGATAAAGTTTATTAATCGTGAAATAGAACATTAAATTATTTATGTCGAAAATTATGCTGAAAAATGTACTTAAATTTCATTACAATGTGCTAAAGAATCGATAAAAACTGCAAAAAAGTTGAAAATCCAAAATCTCTTTTTGAATAGTAGATTATTATATAGAACGAGTTTTTTCCGTCATAAAATTAGTAGTTAACATTTTCTTTTCACTCAAAGTACTCCATTTTCAAATCAACGTAACATAATATAGTCTAATATTTTACTAAAATTGGCTCATACGATCACGCTGAATGACCGGAACTTTTTTTATTTATTATTATTTTTTTGTATATTTGTTTTACTACTATATTAAAAATTATATTGCTTTACTATACCTAATATCGAAATGTTAATTTTAAATTATATTTTAATTTAGAATGTTTGGAGCTTCATTACTACGAAAATTCGCCTAAAGCATTAATATATGAAAGAACCTCAAAAACTGCTACAATAGATAATGCAACAATAGAGGAGAACAAGATAAACTGTGCCGAAAAGAATTCATAATCCTGCTTGATTACCTAAATACCCTGATTACCTCAGGGACATTTTGTATAAATTGTGCCGACGATGATCAATTTTAAAATATAGCCTCTTTGGGACAAAATGTAACTGAAAGGACGAATTGAGATATTACACCCACCCACTGTAATTTAATTGTATCGTATGTAGTCCTAGTTTTTGCAGGACAATTAAAATATTCAAGTTGAGAGAAAGTCAAGTTGTACGGCTCTCAGATGAGTGGATGAAGCAAGCGGACATGTTAGTATTTATATAGTGATTGGGAAAAAATTAAATTTTTTTATTTTGTTATTATTATTATTATTTTAAATATAACTGTATCTGGTCATTCATACACGACTAAAAATCTAATTTTGGATTTGAATGATTTAAAACTTCCATTTCATCTTTTAAACCATCTATTGTGACGCTTAACACTACTTTTCAAACATAGCTTTTACTTTCATCAAACTTTTATGGGTATTATCTATGACAGAAAATTGTCTGGGGGTTAGGTAAACAGTTGCGCACAAATGCATTGTAACCAATAAGCTTCATCAAAATAATTATTGAAAACAATCCTTGGAAAAAAAAGTCTGGCATGTTGGGTAAGCAATATGCACAGGACAGGAGGGGCATGGTGAGGGGAATGAACTACCACCTTGAGGCCGTTTTGGTTTGTTATCTTCATTATTAAATTTGTCATTCAATCAAGAGAAACATTTTTTAACCTCCCCCTCGGCGTCCAAAACTGTTAAACCACGGTTCAAATGTTCCCCGAACCTTTAATCAAAGACCTTGCTGTTCTGAAGAAGCCTCATCGGCTTCTGCGAAAACCTAAACCGGAATTGTTGGTAGCTGTTCTGGGAATCCCGGACTCATGTAGAGAGATCGGGCTGAGAAGGAAAAAGTAAAATGGGGCCGAGAAGGTTATCGCCATCTTTGCATAGACGGGTGCTCAGATTACACAGGGAAAACATCAGTCGAAATTCACGCGTTCCAGCGACATGAAGTGCTGTTTTGCTCTCTTGGTCGTGTTTGTGGCGGTTCTCCAGTTTGAACGAGGTGACTGCGAGACTCGGCAAATTACCATTACCGAATGTAAGTGCGTGTATCACAGCGTGCGGCACGAATTCCGGCAAACGATCAAGAAGGAAATCACATATGAGATCCGCAGAGTGGCTCGGGGTGTGGACAATTTATGTAAATGCCAATGACCAGTACCTACTTCGATAAGTACATAAGTGATCGTTACAGTTACAATGGTTCAATGGATTTATTACTATTCACTCGAGAACCTCATCTTATTGAGTAATTTCTACACCGAAGTAACGCGATGAGTTCATCAATCTCAATAAACATAAATAATGTTTGAATGTTTACACAGGCATTCCATCACATGTGAACCAGCAAGTTTGCGGGCATTATTTCAAATTTAAAAAAATGCATATGTGATACATACCTATCTACTTAATTTATTACTATTCTCATCACACTGGACTGAAGGGTGGACAATGGTTTGACTCAATCATGTAGAATATTTATCTGGAATATATTTTGTATAAGTTCATGACAACGACTCTTTTTTTTAGATCCCCAGCTACTTCAAAGAGCTAAAGATAACTCGTGTCACCGGCTGAAAACAAATTTTAGATACAGCCACCAAGGGCTAACGAAACCTAAACTTGATTCAGACCTTTACGAATCAAAAGGCTGTATGTGTAATCTGTATATCACTCATTCTATACATGGTGTGGGGTGACATACGAATTATCAATTTACCAGCTTTTTGGACCAGTGGAGTGTAGATGTCCTTTTAATCCAGTTAACTTCCCCTCGGTAGGAGTCTGCGCCTACGCAGTTACATTATTTACATAATGTACAATAGACTTCGTTTGGCTACCGAATACATAAATTATAGAAATTTATGTAATAATTTGTAGCATTTTCAATTTTTAATACTTTTTTGTCTCGATCGTACAACTGTATTCCTCAGATTACTGCCGGCTAACATTCCGCTAGAGTATACCAACTGGAATTTCACGATGCAAAATTGGACTTTATCTTCTCAGATGGAACTGATGTTGCTATGACCCTGGATTTCTAATTGCAAAGAGATCGCGTTTCGGGAAAAAATACTCGTAATTAAATTATACTTTTTTGAATTTTTCTCTGTTGAGATGATGAAGAATGACATCAAACCTGAATCTTCTCGATGCAACGTAATTAGAAGTATTGCAATAAAGGTTATCTAGTTTAGTAGTGAGGAAAATATTCGTGAGAAGACAATGTATTTTGTTCGTGGTATGTGTACCTATGTAATGTTTATCAAATGAATTGATTTACACACACGAGGTAAGGATGAATAATGGATTTCTTGGATAGCACGAACCAATTAAAACAAACAACTCAATTGTCGGTTTAAGCCCAATAAGCTGATCAGTATTGTTGGTAATAGGATTTTCCTTCTGTTCCCAGTTGGCATTACAGTCACAAGAAATCCAGTTTGTGCCATTAGGATAATAAGTATGATCGAGTAAGGTCAATCGATGAAGCTACTCCCAGCCTGTAAAACATAACTAAGATAGTTCTTTTTATGGCTAACACAGATATCATTCACTATCTCCAAGTATAATTAAATGGAAAGAATGTGTCCCTGGGATAAGACGCGATCTGTCTATCGAATACGTCATTCTGTAATTAACATTTCCAGGAACTACTAGGAAGTCATTAAAGTTGAATGACTTAACTCAGTATCATCCATGAATAATGGGAAACAAATGAATGGATGATGAAACCAGATCAACAGTCTTGAGTTTGATTCTGGAATAAGACGCTGATGAACCAGCAAAACAATAAATACAATATTTCAACTAGACAATTTAACAGTTTTCTAGCCTAATGAATGTTTTAGCGAGTTTTCGTTGACAATGAAGTTATTGCAAAAGCTCCAAAATTTTTTAGAAAATTTCCTTCATAGAAATTCGTTATGAGACATTTAAAGACGAATCCTATATTTTTAATCCTATCGAGTTTATCGGTTTTTCATGTACAGGAAGTCCCCGAAAAACGTCCCCCCCCCCCCCTCTGCTAAAATCGTTAATAACGGATCAAAAAAAAAAAAAAAAAAATTTGTTTTTAAATCAAATCTTAAAAATGGCAAAAATGCGTGCGCAATTGACATCAACTTCGTTATTTTGAATATTAACTCACTTTTTTTTAATGCAGATTTGAATTCTTCATAAAATTTCATGAAGAAATGACCCATCACTCGATTTTTTAGGTGCGAGAAAACGGGCGCAATTCCGTTCCAAAAGTGCGCAATTCCGCTCTAAAAGTGCAATAACTGAGTTTTTGAAGAGACTCAATTGCCACATGTAATACATGACTTTGGAGTATTTTTTCGTGTTGAACCTCGAAATGGTGTAAATTTATTGAAATTTAACAAATTTGGGAAAATACCGAAAAACCTGCATTCTATTAAGCTTTGTGCTTTGTAGAAATTTTTTGTAAAAGTGCAATTCTGGTCAATTTTTCGCTGATTTCCCTATTTAAAATAACGAAGTTAATGTCAGTTGCACAGGTTTGTGCACGCGCACAATGCTCAATTTTGTCATTTTTGAGATCCTCACGAAAAAACATTGATTGAAAAAAAAAATATACATGTATATATATTTTTCTGGGGGGGAGGTGGGGGGGGGGGGGGGACTTTTTGAGGGTACCCGGTATATTATATATATATACCGCCGATAACTTTCCTCAGGATAGAAATAAAAATTAGTTCTTGCATAAAAAATCAATTTTTCTGAACGAAAGGACGAGCTAGTTGGCTAGCATTAGTTGTGCACATGAAATTGGTCAAATTTCAAAAAGTGAAAGAAAAAATCACTTAAAACTGCTAAAAATGGCAAAAAATTGTTACATTTATATTTATTAGCAGAACATTTGTCAGAAGAAGTTTTTCAACGATGAACTAGAACATTAAAAATTGTATTAAGAAATTCATGCTGAAAAATATACTTAATTTCATTTTAATATTCACCAAATATTAGATAAAAACTGCAAAAAAGCTAAAAGTTTGATTTTTTTCTGAATTGCAGAATATTATTTAGAATGCGTCTATTTACTATAAAATTGATATTCAACAATCTCTTTTCACTTGAAGTCCTGAAGTTTCAAAATAATTTAACACAATATAATACGATAATTACTAAAGTTCGCTCTTAAGCTCATGCTGCATGACTAGATCTTATCTCTTACAAATAAGGATCTAATTCACTTGGGACAGGTTGGTATGGAGCATCCTAATTGATTGCTTAGACCATCGTGATTTATCTGCATAGTAACCTGAAGTAAGAGCAGTGTGAAGAATATTCATAACATTCTTAGCTGGAAGCAAGATATAAAGAAATTCTCTAGGCTGTATAATCACACTTAAATGATAATTGATAACTGTGTTTTCAGATATATGAAAATTTCAATTATCTCGTCATAACCATAATACCTAGGTATGTACCTACTCGTAGTAAAAATCGGTAAAAACCAATAAGTAAATAGCAAAGAAAAACTGAGAGTAACATAATTTATTTATTATATAATATTTGGTTATGAAATATAACGACTCAGAATTATTGAAATGTTTGATCTACTGAACAACGCAACACAGAGAGACATTTTCGTGCCTCCATGGAATTGTCGTTCTGGAATGAAAATTGTCGCCTCTATGTAATATACTTATTTATCTATATGATATAATTATTATATAAGATACCAGGATGCCTTCATATCATTTGTACTTCGAACGAGAAGTATTGTACTTCGGATGCTTAATAGACGTAACCAAGCCCGAACCAAACATCAAACTCTTGAACGATGAAAAATATCGAATATACAGTACCGTAGCAACGATTTGGTTGTGAGCGAGAATCAGAAAATTCGTCATCCGTAAAAATTTTCGTTCCTTAAAAGAAACGCTTTTTGCCGCCTTGTGCCAAAGCAAAGACATGAAAATGTCTTAACACGGATACTAATATGGAATGATTAGCGAAACTTTTCAGAAAACATGTATTAGGAACTGTCTAACTTCATTAGAAAATGAAGTGCAAATTATCCTGACAACGGTATCAATAATATACGTGAACATTATTCTTTATATATTATTTGTTTATTCCTTTTTTTTATCCATTATATATGTATATATAATATTCTATTGGTATGTTATCACGCCTTAAATTACCAATACGTAAGTATTATTCCTTGACAAATCGTATTGCCATTTCGGTCCCTACTTTCGAATCTTTGCCTTTTCACCTTGTATACGTAATTCTATTATGCTGTTCTTTCTTTCCGGTTCCAGTTTCGAATCCCAGCTGTAACGAGGCTCTAACGGCGCATTATGCAGACTCGACGTAACCTTACAATCATGACCAACAGGCCGTTGATTACACGTCCTACCTCTTACTTAGTGTTTCAGACCAAATCGCCTAGACCTGAACCAGTAGACCATGAAGACCAAGTGCATGAATGCTGTTTTATCTCTCAGACGGTTTATCAAAACACTTTCATCTCATTAGATTTTTAGCAATACCTTCCGAGTTTTCAAACGACAACATTTACTTCATTGAAAATGCTTCTTGCTTAATCCGAACTGGTATTAAAGCTTGTAGTTTATAAAACAAAGACCCGATCTTGTAATGCAGGTCTTCAATAATTTGTTGACGATCATAAAGTCTCATTATGACCTTAATATCTAATTCTCGTAATGTTCCAACATGTATGCTTTGCGGGTAGAAAATTCCAGATAGCAGAGAAAGAGTTACCTCATAGTGACATCACCTACCGTACTGTATACTAGTGTGTATATGTATACGAGTACACTACTATACTAGTACAGTACTAGTACTGTATACTAGTGTATTTATACTAGTAGAATAGTGTACTAGTGAGTAGTAGTAGCTGTATAATACAATGTGGGAGGTTAAATTATCTCAAGACCAACACGGTTCCATAATCTCCTGAGCTACCGCCTCCACGCCCGTTATCGCAATTTTCCCCCCCCCCCCCCCCCTCTCAATCCTATATGTTCCTAGAACCATCAGGACCACCTACATCCACACTCCGTTGTATCTTACTTCTGCACTTCCCTGATGTAGTACACAATGGCTTCTGAAGCTAATGAACCTAAATCCCCCTGGCGAGGATTTAGTTCACCTAGTCAATGATAATTAAATCCCTATTTAAATATGTTCTAAATGAAGGCCGATCCTGTGCAACGTATTCTCATAAAATTAGGACAAAACGTACCACTCAGAAAGGAGCTGTATGCCATCCAGAACAAGGGAAATGTTTGCACCATAAACTATTATTCTAGTGGGTTCAAGTTTGCTTTGACGAGTGGGATACAGGTGTATCCAACGCTGCTTTACTAAGCAGAGGCAGAGGACAACGATTATTTCTGGTAAGGCTCACGAGATGTCCTTCCAGAAAGATGATCCTAGAATGGGTCAGCTCAGACACCATTCCCACGCCTACAGGTGTACGGAACATCTTGGGCGTATCATGCCAACCAAATCAAAGAAACGCCCGGATATCAATCATATCCTTATCTATACGAACGACCAAGATGGACAAGCCTGCGGTACGCTGGCATTAGCATATCTATGAAAGACGGTTCCGAGGTACAACATATAAGTTTTCTGCAGGACATAAACAACCGATTCAGGTAGACAAAAGTTTTTCCAAGTATTTTTGAGTAGGACGTCACTAATATAGAGCTGAAGTCCAGAAATAATAACTGTTTTGAATAACGATTGTTTACCAGCGGTGAAGAGGGCATTACACGTGTTCGAACAAGTGCCGCTTACATTTATTATTATTCAAGCTCATTTTGGGCCTGAATTGTGCAAAAGTTGGGCCTTTTGATTAACTTTTTTCCATTTTAATCACTTTATTGATGACGTATTTTTAATGTTTTGCTGAATTATTAGTCAAGATCACGCAAAACTGTTTTTTTCGAAAATGGAAAACATTTTTCATAAATGAAGACGACTGCACCATTGATTCCAAAAAGTAATAGTTGATGAAATTTGTTGAATAATGAAATAATCCTCTTCTTCTATTCTATGAAAAATATGAATAAATTTAAGTTTTTACCGCTAAACTTGCAAAAACTATATTTTTCTATTAATCATAATTTTGAAATTAAATATTTTTCTCCATTTTTAAAATTAATTTTGGGAAATAGGTTTTGAATCGACGCAACTTTTAATATTGCATAACTTCTCTGTGGAATAAACATTTTTAAGTAGATCCCTAATAGCTCAACATAGCAAAACATATTTTTAAAAAGTATTTTTTGAAGAGTTTTTCGAAGAAAACCATTCTTTAGGTACCTATAGAAACGATATACTCGGAAAGGGGGAGAAATTAGCGCCAAATTACCCAAAAGAATTAATGCTCATTAAATAATTTTTTCCACCAGATCAGTCCTCCCAATATGTAACGTCCCATCATGTTTAAATATTGTCTTCAAAGTGGATACACTATCCGAATTACGGCTTTCTCCCGTGCTAAAAGTTCTGACTATACTTCAATAACCACTACAATTGTGCATCTAATTGATATAATCACCCGTTACTGAAATACAACTCGTTATACCACTTGTATCTGACCTGTTTCTTATATCAACCACAAGAACTGTATCTTGGGCTGATAGAAGGTAATAACGATATGATTCAGTTTATTATTGGAGCGGATGTATACGCAATTCAGATAAAATTTGATTATTTAAGAAAAAAGACTCTTCTCCTGGAGGTTGGATAACTGCTTCAATCTGGGAGTACTCGTGCTAGTGATAATTAGCTAAAAATCCTATAACGGGTTTTCATAGTGGGATACTATTTAGAACAAAAAAATTATGATTTATACGTATGAAAATCATGCTGTACCCTAATAACTTTCTCAGGTCGTGAGTTTAAGAGTTGTCCATTGCTCTAATGCGATACTAGGTAGTACACATTTCAACATTCGAGAAAGAAACAGCTATTAACCGGGATTCATCGGCTTTTTCACGTTTTCAGATATAGTAAAAACTTATTATTAAAATTCATATCTTTAAATGATATTCGTGTTTGGTTGACATTTTGGTGAAATTACATTTTGTATTTCAAGTAAATATGTACCAACTGATTTTAAGTATCACTAATGTTCGAAATCATGAAGTATTTTCAATTGGATGGGAACGTTTCATGGTGTCCACAGGCCTCATTGCTTCATTACAGTTACACACATTCATTATATCGCAAGTAACGAATATATGAGTTTGAATACATAAATATAGCACCTATCTACCTTGGTACCAATGGTGCTATCAATTTTTTATCGCAAGCAAACCTGGTTTCAAACTTCTTCCTCTTCCCCTGAACCTGTGTTCATACCAAATGAAACTACTTCTTGCAAGTCTCTTACCAACGAGAAGTTCATAAACAACATCAGCATTGAAGAAGAAGGGTGCTGATATAATATGCCGTTAATCTTTCGCTTATCCCCAAAACCCCCTCCTCCTTTTCATTGCCACACCTATCATCCAAATTTTATTTTTTATAAGAAAAAAAAACAATTTTTTATAAGAAAAAAAAACCTAACAGAAAAACCGTTAGCTATTTTTCAACGTGCAACATCATATTATGCGCTGAGGAGAAAACCTCATGACCAACAGGACCTAATTAATGAATAAATAATTAAATCCCTGACGAGGGGAAGTTGCGAAATCATTTGAATCAGTAATTCGATTAAAAAAAATTATGTATACCATCTACCTCTCTCCTTCCACTCTCCTTAAATCTTGATAATTCATTCCACATTTTATTTCATACCACATTTTATAGTTAGTAAGTTCCGGTAATGTTTGTGTTGCTCAAATGTTTTGGGATTAAAATTCGCCAGGATTTTTCCGTATTTAAATTCTGTACAAACCTTTATGGCGTGTGGAAGGGCCGGCGGGATGAGAGCGGAGACGAGAAGTATTCCCGCTGCCAGGGAGACAGTAGCTCGACATTCCCACACCATAACACAACCGGACTGGACTTCGCGAGGGAACGGACTGTCGGACTGTTATATACGATGGGTCAGTAGGACGAAGAGAAAGCAGCTGAGAACTTCTTCTTCTTCTTGAACAGGAGGGAGGAGTTTCGCCTCAAGGGATGCCACGGCCGCTCGCGGGGGTGTGAACGACGGACGGACGATCTGTCCTGGAACAGCGTCTGTCCCCTCTCTTTTGCCATCCCTTCCAGAAGCCGGTGAAGTGGTTCTCTGGAGAAGTTTGTCCTGCCTCAGATGATATCAACTTAATTAGGCTGGAGTTAGCTGTTAACGAATTCCGGTATTAAATGAAGTTGATTGGTATGAGAAGAAGAACGCAGACTCCTTCTGCTGTTTTTCATGCTTAGCGTTTGGGGGAACTCAAAGCTTCCCTTCGTGAGTCTTTGTAATTTTGGACAATTATTTCGTTTTCGACACACTTAAGTACACCGTAGGGTGATGCTAATTTCACACTTTCAAATCAGTCCTGAAATTTTATTTTCAGAGAATTTCCTATTTTTTCTTGGGAATGAACTAACCAACCATACAGGACAAAGCAATAAAAAATAAAACTAATTCACGCAACATTTTTTAATTTTTAGTGGTCCCTTATTGGAACACTAAGCAAACCGGAAAGTGAACGAAATTGGATCGTGCTTGTACGATTTTTTGAAAAACTACTGCATGGGGAAGGATGTTGTTTTCAAATCTGATAATTGCACTGACCAGCGCAAGTTCAAACCATTGGTATCTAGTGTGTCCAATCAATGCAGTCCGTACTTTGAACGTAAAATCTATTACGCATAAGTTCCTAATTCTTATTAAGCACATTAAACTGTTGAAAAACGGCTGAAAAGTGTTAAATTTAAGTTTTAGATTAATTTTAGTCAAAAGTAACTCGCCAACGAGGAACCAGAACATAAAAAAAAAAAAAAAAAAAAAAAAAAATGTTTAGTATATTTAAAAAAACTAGAAATCCTAAATATTTTTTAAATTGTTGGTTATAATTCGGAACGAGTTTTTTCCTTTTTTTTCCAGAAAATTGGTTGTTGAAATTTCAAAACTATGTAACATAATAATTAAATACGATAATTTACTCATAAGGTCATGTCGCATGTCTGGAACTTTTTTCATTAATAAAAGTACTCAGCCCATGGTAGGTATATGTAATACTTAATATATCCCATGACCAGTGGCTTGTTTATACCTTTGAAATGAACGTTAAAAATTGGCGACCCGGGGGTAGCAGCGATAAGTTATTTACCGTTCGTGTCACCGCAGCGTATCGACTAGCGATGATATGTCAACACCAATAACCCGCTTTATTATTTCCCGCATTAATGCTGGCAATGCACGCGCCTTGGAGGATATAGTGGTTATGAACGTGTCCCAAGTGGATGGGATGGGAGGAAGCAGTGTGTTTCGCCGTTTGTTTGCCAAAAAAGTATCTGCCAACCAAAACGTATTCAGAAATGTGTTTTTCGATACGTGACGTATGCGAGATTTTAGGGTTTCACAATCCGATACAATTGATTACTAATGCGTCAACAAGTTCACTTGTACCATGTGTGATACTTCACGATATTATTCCCAATTGTATACAATATTGAGTGCTAACAGAGTTTTTGTTTTCTAAAATGTAAAAAATTGTCAGTGTTAAGTGAGGGACTTTAAAACCTTACAGAGTGGTAGGTAATAATAGCGAAAAAGGTAGTAGTTGTACTCATAATTTTGGCTCAGTATTTTATCATTCACTTATGATTGACATAACGTTTCGCCAAATTTTTCGAGCTGCTCTACATGCTTTTAATGACACATTAATATGGAAGAAACTTCTCTAGAATTATTAGGAAGCTCGATGAGAAGTTTCCTTCGACACGTTGTACGGAAACATCAATCATAGGTGAATGCTCCGACTGCAAGCTTCTCCCTTGTCGTCGTTTCAGTTGACGTTCATGCCACAATTGTCGACACTGTGCGCTATTCCACTCCAACATTGAACGAATGTCTGGCAATCTTTTTGGGTGCAGTGTTACAGAGGTTCAGGATGGTCATGAGAGGACGTAAGCATATTACAGTAAGTATCATTCCAGTCAGCTTTGCACTTTATGGAGCTTGATGATCAGTAGGCTCGCTGGTTGGAAAGTTTGGCGTCTTATAATTTTAATGATGAACACAGACCTGGCACCAAACACCAGAAAGAAGATGACTTATCCAGGCCAGCTTGTGAAGAATCTGACTGCAAGCACTGTGGACGATCCGATTGTTAACATCCCGAGATATTGCACGCATTTCACACGCATTTAGTTGGTGAACACATTGCCTGGAAATTCAAACTGGTGGAAGAGCCAATGTTACGACCGATCTATGAGTACCTACTTTCAAAGAGGAGATCTACCAAGATGAGGGGGAATTCTACAAAATCTCGGTGGGAAATGGAGTCGGGTGGTGTAGGATAATGATTCATCAAATCAAGGTCCGACAGGGCTCAAGAAAGTGATGTTAGAGAGTCAGACTCTGTCATTTCGGTTGTCGCAGAACGATAGTAAGATAATACAATCTTTTAATTGGGTAAGACTGCAAGAACATGTCCGAAGATACTGCAAGAGTTGTGAAATTAGTGAAACAAATTAATGGAAGTAATTACAAAATCCTAAGAAAGTTCATAAGAATCCTAAGGCAACCCCCCAGAATAATAAGAAAGTTCTCAGTTCTTTGCATGTGGTCGGTGCTGGCCAGGAACACACTTTTTCAACTTTCTTTGGGTTTGTAGTTAAACATTCCTCATATACTACATATTTAAACCAACAAACCATATAACATGTTCTATATAAAACTATATAAAATTTTATATAGTTCGTTGATTCCAACGCGGTATACCATAACCTCACCAAAATTGATTTAGTGGCCACAGGGTCGCAACTGGTCAAACCATGGTCATCTACTTTGACCCGCTGTCGTTTCCCGGCTTTTTACTGTTTGCAAAAAGGCTCCTTTAAGAACATACTGTGGGAGAGCCATTTGAAGGGATGGAGTAGACTTTGCTGGGCGGAATAATCGTTTCATAATCGCGGTTATCGATTATTTTAGCAAGTGGCCAGAAGCGTTTCCAGTTCCTGGTATTCGGAGATCAAAGGATCGAGGATCTTGGTGGTTCACCTGATTTCAACATTTAGGGTACCCAGAGAGTTGCATTCGAACCAAGGCAGCACCATTGAAAGTGAGGTCATCAAAGAATTCACTGATGGAATGCTGATCATATTCAAGACAGGATTCATATTCAAGTCCAAAATACCCCTCAAAGCCCCCTCAAAATGATGGACTGGTTGAGCTTTTTAATCGAACTTAGTTGGACATGCTCTCTAAGACAGTGAACAATCTCAAATCAGACTGGGATCTGAGACTACCTTGTTTATTAATGGCTTATCGAGTCACAGAACAAAACCCAATTACATTTTCTCCTGCCGAGTTACTTATGGGACGAGAACTCGAACTCCCACTGCATTGGAGTTTGGTAAAAGGACTTGGATTCGCAATTCGTACGGATTTTTTAAACATGCTGGCTGCTGAGTTAGAAGGGTAGGTAGGTACATCAAGTTCCACGCAGAATACTAGTACAAATATCTTTAATTTGATTTGTAGAATTAGATACAACCTGTTGTACCAAAGTTACAAATACAACGTACAACCTATCTTAGGTACTGATTTCTCTAACGATATCATGAGTTATAATATTGTACCCAGTATAGCATAAGGTGGTTTGTCGGTATCAATAATTGTTAAGATCATATTGACTATCCCAATCCAGTGTTGATTTTTTAATGGTAGGGGCTCCGATTCTAGAGGTGTTGGGGTTAAGATTTTAATGAGCCAAAATTACCAATATAAACTGAGACAATTGGAGTTCATAACATTTCAAATAAAACTCACGTCACAATTAAAGTCCATGAACAGGGTAATAAAGTTCAGTTAGACGTGAAAGGTGTTTTGTTTTGCCTGTCATAATTTTCAAAACTGTTCAATCACCATTGGAAAATCTTTTTGAGATATGAAGAGCATTTTGATATTTCAGGGTACAAATATTAGTACCTTCAAGATCTCATCCATCCTTGGAAGCCGGCTAAAATGGTCCGTTCTTTTACCATTTACATAAATCAAATTCATTCGTTGCATAGCGGGGCGAGTCGCCAATGTAGGTTAACACAGGAATTTTGGCAATATTTTGATCTAGTTGTGATTCCCTGATCACAAATACGTTCTTCCATTAACAACTGAACAAAAGAACCAAATCGAAATTCATTCTGAGGAGCCTAGTTCGAATATTTGAGTACGTGCGCGGTTTCCGGCACAAACGAAAGCGAAATGAGATAGTTTTGACATTGTATGTCCTTGCTCTGGCACATAGGTAACTCGAAAACCTTTACCAAATTTTGTTACCAAATATTCTGATGATTTCCGCTTACGACCGAGTCGTTGCTAGGGAAATGGTACTTCGTCGTTTTTCATCCCACAAAATTCGTTGACCATTCGTTCGAAAGCTCTCGATTTATCCAACCATATTATGTTAACTACTGCGAAGTGCGTGGCCAACAAGCTGAGTTATGAGCATGGTTATATGAATAATTGTTTACACACAGGTGATCATTTTCAATAATTGATATTGTGAACATGATTGCAACCGCTTGTTAAGTTCTGTTGATTTCTTTGAGCTGGTGTTTCGATGATGTGATTCATAGCAGGTGATCCAAATATTGCGAGAACGGTTTGATTTGTGAAGCGGTGGTTAAATAATTTCAATTGGTAATTTCTATACTTTACACTCTAGGAAGCTGTAATTTCGTATGTTGCCTCTTTAGGACATTTACTTGACGATGCCCGGGGTCCGGATCAGCTGAGTGGCTCTTAAAGCTTGCATACGAGTCTGTAACTAAAGACATAAAATGTCCCAATGTGTTGCAGACTCGTATGCAAGCGTTTCTTTATACACTAAATAAGCAGCAACTTTGCCGAAGCAAAAAGATGAGACTGTTTGACATGGATATGTCTTTGCTCTGGTTTTCGTATAGGTACAAATCTCTATCTCTATCTATCTATACTATCTATACTATTAATAAGAATGAAACTCCGTCTGTCTGTTTGTCTGTCGTGTCTATGCACGGCCAAACGGCTGAGTGGGGGGAATCTACGAGTGGGGGGATCTTCTTGGGATTTTCCGATAGGGTGTATAAGCGAATTTAGAATTTTCTAATCCCAGCCGAACCATGGGCCGTAGGGCGGGAGGGGGGTCGAAGTTCCGGTTAATGTGCGCTTTTTGGACTTCCCCGCTTCCCCTACCCCTCTAAACGGCCGTTGACAATTCCGGAAAAATACGGGTTTCGTAGGTTTTCCTACGAGGAAGACGACGGCGCGATCGGATCGCGAAAAAAGTATCGGGAAATGCGTCAAAAAAATGCGAGAGTACGGACCCGTTTTCTCGAAAAGTCCGCCGAAAAACTTGGTTTTTTCCGATTAAAATATACCCCATAAAGGTACGTTTTTCGGAACGGTTTTCGCGGGCGAAATACAGCTTTGGATCCGCCGAATCTGAATCCGAAATCGGATATCGAAAAAAGTGACGGGCAGTCGGTCAAATTGCGAGGGGAAGCGAGACTAAGCTATTAAAATGAGAAATTATATGTGCTGTGGACGCGAGAAGGCTCTAGGAAGACAGACGTGTTTGGGGTTCGATAACGCAGGTACAGGTTTCGGTGTTTGGGTGTTGCGAGCAGGTACACGCACTTACGTCTTGAAGGGTATACAGGTATACCTTGTGAGCGAAGCGAGAGCCATTTCAACAGAATAAATTCGGATTTTTTCCTACAAATATACAGCAATACCTTGCGAGAGAAGCCAGCAACATCCCCGAATAAACTTTTCGTGGTTCCACGTAGTTTTATACGATTTAATTTGTTTGTAAGAATTCCCAACTGAAAAAAACGTCTGCCAAGTTGGGTGGGCAGTATAACTTCCTCAAGGATATACAGGTATACCTTGCGAGCGAAGCGAGCAACATCCCCTAATAAAATTTTCGTGGTTCCACGTAGTTTTATAAGATTTAATTTGTTTGTAAGAATTTCCAACAGAAAAAAACGTCTGCCAAGTTGGGTGGGCAGTATAACTTCCTCAAGCGAGCGGAGCGAGCAACATCCCCTACAGAAGTTAAAACTACCCTTAGAGATCTACCGTTTGCGAGCAACATCCCCTACACGTTTCAATTGTAATACATCGCATGTATACAGCCACACTTTGCGAGCGAAGCGAGCAACATTCTCTACATGCCACACTTTGCGAGCGAAGCGAGCAACATTCCCTACATGCCACACTTTGCGAGCGAAGCGAGCAATATTCCCTACATGCCACACTTTGCGAGCGAAGCGAGCAATTTAATGGGGGGTCCGGGGGGCTTGCCCCCCGGCTGGACGTGGAGGCGAGCGTAGCGAGCCGGAGCGGCTAGTTAATAAGAATGAAACTCCGTCTGTCTGTTTGTTTGTTTGTCGTGTCTATGCACGGCCAAACGGCTGAGTGGGGGAAGTGTACGAGTGGGGGGATCTTCTTGGGATTTTCCGATAGGGGGAGCGAGCGAATTTAAAATTTTCTAATCCCAGGCGAACCATGGGCCGTAGGGCGGGAGGGGGGTCGAAGTAAGAATTAATGTGCGCTTTTTGGACTTCCCCGCATCCTCTACCCCTCTAAACGGCCGTCGACAATTCCGGAAAAATACCGGTTTCGTAGGTTTTTGAACGAGGAAGACGACGGCGCGATCGGATCGCGAAAAAAGTATCGGGAAATGCGTCAAAAAAATGCGAGAGTACGGACCCGTTTTCTCGAAAAGTCCGCCGAAAAACTTGGTTTTTTCCGATTAAAATATACCCCATAAACGTACGTTTTTCGGAACGGTTTTCGCGGGCGAAATACAGCTTTGGGTCCGCCGAATCTGAATCCGAAATCGGATATCAAAAAAAGTGACGAGAACTCGGTCAAATTGCGAGCAGAAGCGAGCAAAGCGATTAAAATGATTCTGCCGTGGACGAGAGAAGGCTCAAGAATTGACGTGAAGGGTTCGATGTCACAACGTTGCGAGGCGAGCAGGTATGCCTTCATAGGTACCTACCTTGCGAGCGAAGCGAGAGCCATTTCAAATAATAAATACGGACTTTGTCCTACACATATACAGGTATACCTTGCGAGCGAAGCGAGCAACATCCCCGAATAAACTTTTCGTGGTTCCACGTAGTTTTATAAGATTTAAATTGTTTGTAATAATTCCCAACTGAAAAAAACGTCTGCCAAGTTGGGTGGGCAGTATAACTTCCTCAAGCGAGCGAAGCGAGCAGCATCCCCTACAGAAGTTAAGCCTACCCTTAGAGATCTACCGTTTGCGAGCGAAGTGAGCAGCATCCCCTACAGAAGTTAAACCTACCCTTAGAGATCTACCGTTTGCGAGCGAACCGAGCAACATCCCCTAAATGCCATACTTTGCGAGCGAAGCGAGCAACATTTTCTACATGCCAGACTTTGCGAGCGAAGCGAGCAACACATCCTACATGCCAGACTTTGCGAGCGAAGCGAGCAATATCCCCTACACCCCGCCAACCATTTCACAACGGAAGGGACTCTACTTCTACGCAATACCTTGCGAGCAGGCCAACGCACGCGCGTGTATAAGGATGGAACTTTCCCTTTCGAGCACCATTTCAACAGAATAAATAGGTACGGGTTTGTCCTACACATATACAGCAATGCCTTGCGAGCGAAGCGAGCAACATCCCCAAATAAACTTTTTTGTGGTTCCACGTAGTTTTATAAGATTTAATTTGTTTGTAAGAATTTCCAACAGAAAAAAACGTCTGCCAAGTTGGGTGGGCAGTATAACTTCTTCAAGCGAGCGAAGCGAGCAGCATCCCCTACAGAATAAATACGGACTTGCGAGCGAAGCGAGCAACATCCCCTAATAAACTTTTCGTGGTTCCACGTAGTTTTATAGGATTTAATTTGTAAGTAAGAATCCCCCAACAGGTACATACATAGGTACCTACCTTGCGAGCGAAGCGAGAGCCATTTCAACAGAATAAATACGGACTTTGTCCTACACATATACAGGTATACCTTGCGAGCGAAGCGAGCAACATCCACTAATAATCTTTTCGTGGTTCCACATAGTTTTATAAGATTTAATTTGTTTGTAAGAATTTCCAACAGAAAAAAACGTCTGCCAAGTTGGGTGGGCAGTATAACTTCCTCAAGCGAGCGAAGCGATCAGCATCCCCTACAGAAGTTAAACCTACCCTTAGAGACCTACCGTTTGCGAGCGTAGCGAGCAACATCCTCTACAAGTTGGGTGGGCAGTATAACTTCCTCAAGCAAGCGAAGCGAGCAGCATCCCCTACAGAAGTTAAACCTACCCTTAGGGATCTACCGTTTGCGAGCGAAGCGAGCATCATTCCCTACATGTTGGGTGGCCAGTATAACTTCCTCAAGCGAGCGAAGCGAGCAGCATCCCCTACAGAAGTTAAACCTACCCTTAGAGATCTACCGTTTGCGAGCGAAGCAAGCAACATCCCCTACATACCACACTTTGCGAGTGAAGCGAGCAACATTCCCTACATGCCACACTTTGCGAGCGAAGCGAGCAATTTAATGGGGGGTCCGGGGGGCTTGCCCCCCGGCTGGACGTGGAGGCGAGCGTAGCGAGCCGGAGCGGCTAGTAATATATATCTCTATATTAATAAGAATGAAACTCCGTCTGTCGCTCTGTCTGTCGTGTCTATGAACGGCCAAACGGCTGAGTGGGCCGGATCTACGAGTGGGGGGATCTTTTTGGGATTTTCCGATAGGGTGTATAAGCGAATTTAAAATTTTCTAATCCCACCCGAACCATGGGCCGTAGGGCGGGAGGGGGGTCGAAGTAAGAATTAATGTGCGCTTTTTCCACTTCCCCGCTTCCCCTACCCCTCTAAACGGCCGTTGACAATTCCGGAAAAATACGGGTTTCGTAGGTTTTCCTACGAGGAAGACGACGGCGCGATCGGATCGCGAAAAAAGTATCGGGAAATGCGTCAAAAAAATGCGAGAGTACGGACCCGTTTTCTCGAAAAGTCCGCCGAAAAACTTGGTTTTTTCCCATTAAAATATACCCCATAAAGGTACGTTTTTCGGAACGGTTTTCGCGGGCGAAATACAGCTTTGGGTCCGCCGAATCTGAATCCGAAATCGGATATCGAAAAAAGTGACGTTAAGTTGGTCAAATCGCGAGCGGAAGCAAGAAGAAGCGTTTAACATCAGAAATTAATTTTGCCGTGTTCGCGAGAAGGCTCTGGGAAGACGTGTTTGGGGTGCGAGCAGGTGGCGAGGTGCCCTACTCATATACAGGTATACCTTGCCAGGGAAGGGACTTAGCCTACGCAGTTAAATCTTGAAGGGAGTCGATGACTCATTTCAACGTAATAAATACCGGTTTTTTCCTACACAGGTATATCTTGCGAGCGAAGCGAGCAACATCCCCGAATAAACTTTTTTGTGGTTCCACGTAGTTTTATAAGATTTAATTTGTTTGTAAGAATTTTCAACAGAAAAAAACGTCTGCCAAGTTGGGTGGGCAGTATAACTTCCTCAAGCGAGCGAAGCGAGCAGCATTCCCTAATAAACTTTTTGTGGTTCCACGTAGTTTTATAAGATTTAATTTGTTTGTAAGAATTTCCAACAGAAAAAAACGTCTGCCAAGTTGGGTGGGCAGTATAACTTCCTCAAGCGAGCGAAGCGAGCAGCATCCCCTACAGAAGTTAAACCTACCCTTAGGGATCTACCGTTTGCGAGCGAAGCGAGCATCATTCCCTACATGTTGGGTGGGCAGTATAACTTCCTCAAGCGAGCGAAGCGAGCAGCATCCCCTACAGAAGTTAAACCTACCCTTAGAGATCTACCGTTCGCGAGCGAAGCAAGCAACCTCCCCTACATGTTTCAATTGCGAGCGAAGCGAGCAACATTCTCTACATACCACACTTTGCGAGCGAAGCGAGCAACATTCCCTACATGCCACACTTTGCGAGCGAAGCGAGCAACATTCCCTACATACCACACTTTGCGAGCGAAGCGAGCTTGCCCCCCGGCTGGACGTGGAGGCGAGCGTAGCGAGCCGGAGCGGCTAGTATATTTATAAGAATGAAACTCCGTCTGTCTGTTTGTCTGTCTGTTTGTCTGTCTGTCGTGTCTATGCACGGCCAAACGGCTGAGTGGGGGGAGTGTACGAGTGGGGGGATCTTCTTGAGATTTCCCGAAAGGTGGAACGAGCGAATTTAAAATTGTCTAATCCCAGCCGAACCATGGGCCGTAGGGCGGGAGGGGGGTCGAAGTTCCGGTTAATGTGCGCTTTTTGGACTTCCCCGCTTCCCCTACCCCTCTAAACGGCCGTTGACAATTCCGGAAAAATACGGGTTTCGTAGGTTTTCCTACGAGGAAGACGACGGCGCGATCGGATTGCGAAAAAAGTATCGGGAAATGCGTAAAAAAAATGCGAGAGTACGGACCCGTTTTCTCGAAAAGTCCGCCGAAAAACTTGGTTTTTTCCGATTAAAATATACCCCATAAAGGTACGTTTTTCGGAACGGTTTTCGCGGGCGAAATACAGCTTTGGGTCCGCCGAATCTGAATCCGAAATCGGATATCGAAAAAAGTGACCTTAAGTCGGTCAAATCGCGAGCAGAAGCGAGGAGAAGCGTTTAACATCAGAAATTAATTTTGCCGTGTTCGCGAGAAGGCTCTACGAAGACGTCAAGGGGTTCGTCAGGTATTTCACAATGTTACCTACAGGCCTATTTCAAAAGAATAAATACGGGTTTTTCCTACCTATATACAGGTATACCTTGCGGGCGAAGCGAGCAAAATTCCCTACATGCCACATTTTGCGAGCGAAGCGAGCAATTTAATGAGGGGTCCGGGGGGCTTGCCCCCCGGCTGGACGTGGAGGCGAGCGTAGCGAGCCGGAGCGGCTAGTAATATATATGAAAAAGCGTTAAACTCTGGGATTTGTCCGACAATTTTTGCTTAGGTTTATGGCGCAACATCGTGTCATTTTCGCTTATACATTCTGTCTGCGCTATAAGTATGGATTTAACAAAGTGCATGTTCCGAATTTGATGATACCCCATTGACAGCGATGATCTGCATTGGCTCGTGGTTGTCACACCGGCCGTCAAGTAAAAGAGCACAGCGTGAGATTATTTTTTTGTGTGTATTTGTGTAGCGGACGATTTCATTTCTCATTTTTTCTTCATTATGAAATCCCTCTGTAAGTAGATTGAAACGAAATAGAACGAATTGACCAGTTACAGCAATATCACATACCGAAAATACTAACAAAGGAAGTAAATTTTCATCCAGGCGTTTTGTAAGCACTTGAATTGGTGCAGGTAGCTAGCTATTCGTACCTGTAGTTGTGAGTTGTCCCAGGCAACGGTAGTTGTGATAATTTGAATTTGTAAAATGGGACAATTTGTTGAATTCAGAAGTTCTAATGTTAACTGGGCATTCCTGATATTATTCCAAAAGTACCTATTGGAAGTAGTACCTACCTATTCCAAAAGAAAGGAGGAGTTTGTAGGCCAGTATTTTTTGAACACATGAAATTGCTACAACTTAGAAAGATTTGTTAACAAATCACTAATAACGGCTAAAAATTGATAAATTAATATTTTTTAACAGACTATTACTCAGAAAAACAATATTAACAGTAAATAAGAACATTAAAAATTTTAAAAACAGACTTACGGTGAAATGTGTGTTTAAATATGAAAATGTACAAGAAATCGATAAATACTTACTTAAACTTATTCCATTAGATAGCTAATTTTCATTCTTTTCAATCAGCAAACTTTGTTTTCTTTAGTTTTTTAGTGAAAGAATGCCATATAATGTAGGTATTAAATTCACTTATTCGTCTTTGCTTTTTCGCCACAATGAGAGCCTGCTGCTGCATGTCAAATGCGTTTTGAGAATCACTGTTGTGTTATGATTGTTTTGTTCTTCTGACATAAATCCTTTTGTTTGAACAACGCTCCGATTTGTCTTTTGATGTATTCATTGAAGCCCTATAATCTAAGCCACATGAAAAACCTACTTTTTTGGTTAATAAGTTTTTGGCATGATTTTTCAAAACTGCAGCACATAAATTTTACGCATCGGGGCTGATCGAAAGTGATGACGATATTAGAGGCACTTCGGGTGGGCGATTTCGGAGCTATTACGTGAAGAGCTCATTCGAGACGGTCAATGGGTGAATGATTATTTTTTGCCTTCGGTTATTGGAATATATGTATCTTGAAATAAAACAAATATACAAACTTGAATACATTTTTAAGAGGGTAAAAATGTACCTATTTTCCATAATTACAAATAAGGTCCTATTAGACCATGCGTTTTGTTACAGTTGTTAGGTTAGATGTGCACAAAATCATACAGAGCTTAGTTTCCAGAAATACATTCATTCCTAAATTGAACATCGTCTCGACAGCTTCTATCAGCTAGAGATACTTCATTGGCGAACGAGGAAAACGTATGAAGATGGATTAAAGATGACGACAAGAAGACGAGGAAGACATTCTGAATGATGCAAGGTGAACAGGGTGGAGGAGAAGATGACCGCCCTGACGTACCTATAAGATCAAACCTGAGCAGAATCAGTGTAAGCATAAGTCCATTTAGTGCCGAAGCACGAAAATGGGAGTATTACTTGCCGGATTTTGAATTGGAATTGAAATTGGCAAGGAGAGTGGAGGAAAAAGATTGCAGGAATTTTATCTCATGAATATAGGGGATCAAGCTTTCAAAATATTCGTTGATTTTTATCAGCCAATATTATGGTGACAAAAATACTATAAAACGAACTGACTAGAGTAATCAATAAATATTATAATTCAAAAAATACTGTCACTACTGATCGTGTATCGTTTTCTATGCAGAATAGGTCGGAGAATGAGGTTTTAAAATTTATTAATGATCTTAGAGAATTAACTGGAAGCTGTCAACTTGGACATCTCTCGAAGAGCGAGTCAGAGACCAGATCATTGTAGGATTTAATGATAGCGTTCGGCAGTATGAGTTCCTGACGTCTTTTCCTAGCAATGACCATACACCATACCTGAAGTCGAATCGTTGGCCATAGGACTTGAAAGAGGTAGGTTGCAGCAGCAAAGGTTTGAAAAGATGACAAAAAAGGGCTCTAGTATGTAAAATTAAGGACCAGCAAAACAGCAATAGAAATGCAGACCCTAAATTTGGACTAAGTAAGAGGTCAAAATTATTTCAAGTGTGAGATAAAGGCTCTCAGCGACAATTGGGAATGTCCTGCCATGAATAAGTCTAGGGATCTGTGTCAAGGGAAAAACCAGTTTGTGGTTTGTTTCATGTACGGCCCAGCCAAAGTTCTTCCAGAAACAAAAATGAAGAAGGGAAACTGGAACCAGCTACGAGAAGCTAGGCACTTAAACAGTGACAGTTCAACATCCAGCAGTGATTATGAATCAGAAATGGGCATCGGACATAATAAACAATTTAAAATCCAGCGATCAGCCTCAAACAAGAAGGGGGACCAACATTGCGTTCTTGATCTGGTAGTAACATTAAAGCTCATTAGTATCAGTGAGTAGTAAGATCAAATTGAATTTTATTACTTTTATCAGTAAAGGCTTCACTTGTATCGTGATGCGACTCCGTTATATGAATTCGGGCAGTTAAAATCAAATTTGATTGCAAGACTACATTAATTTAATGCTCAAATCGTTTTGGCATGTCAGATATTTGAAAGGCAATAGAATCGACAACGATGAAATCAAGCTGGTGGTTCTTTGGAGTTTGATCTTGTTAGAGAGCGAAAGTTACCGTGCGAACAACGGAGTCAAGGTGAGTTAGCAAGCGCTTAAGTTCAATTAATAGCCTCACGATAGTTTTACCGAACAGTTGGGACACAAAGGTTGCCCTATAAAAAACAACATACGTTTGATTGGAGTGATGACATACTTCTAACTGTGAGCATGTAGGCGTATGTTGGTATGGACATAGTTTATAAGAGTAGGCCGTATAAGGCACTCACATCCTTGAGGACTTGGTTACTGAGTTATGTGCTTCAACCTCCACATGTTTCAATAATTAACATGTATCATGTTTTAGCCCTGGGGTCCTAGCTAATTTTGCGAGTCAATTTTTTTCCGCGCACGATATAGTGTTACATTGATTTCCGCCTACAACCGAGTCGTTGCTAGGGAAATGGTACTTCGTCGTTTTTCATCCCACAAAATTCGTTGACCATTCGTTCGAAAGCTCTCGATTTATCCAACAATATTATGTTAACTACTGCGAAGTGCGTGTCCAACAAACTGAGTTATGAGCATGGTTATATAAATAATTGTTTACACACAGGTGATCATTCTCAATAATTGATATTGTGAACATGATTGCAACCGCTTGTTAATTTCTGATGATTTCATTGAGCTGGTGTTTCGATCGAGGAGAAAACATGATACATGGTTGAAATTTTTGGTTCTAGAACAGAAATATTATTTTTAATAAGATAATTTGATTCAAGTATAGAAATATTACCTTATTTAATTTATTGTATTGAATTATTTAATTTCGGAAAGATATTAGTCACTTTCTGACGAATTTTAGCTCATGTATGAAATCTTAATAGTCAATTAATTGAAACCCATTTAATGTTGACAGAATTACATTTTGCTTTTTTGACGAACGAAATCTCAATTTTGACTCGGCTCTAATTTGTCAGGGTGCGAGCGTGCGATTGTGTTCCACGCTGTAGGCCACTATATTGGACCTATCAACTTCAGTTTCCATCGGTAGACTCTTTAGACATTAGCTGTACAGCTTTCGGTCAGGAACTCGTAGTCGGAGACGACAATTGGCGTCAAATCAACCAAAAATTGAGTTTGGTTTCGTTTTCCATAGCTTTCGCATCTCAGGATCGACTGAAACCACTAGAAAAGTTTTAAAAGTTGTCCTTGACCACAATGTGACGTCATAGTCGTCGTAACTTACATCAGTGACTGTTGATTATCCAAAAATTGAGTTTGCTATCGTTTTCAATACTTTCCAAAACAGTTTTTTAGATGATCGAAAATTAATGTAACCAACGCAAAACAGTGATGATATTAAAATCATTGACGGGTGTCGGTACATCTAAAAACCTTAATAAATGCGTGGTCGTTTTCTTTATTCGTTGGACGCTGTATCGAAACGGATTACGTTCAATGCGAGATTATTCATCATTGCCTTAAAACTACCGTAGGTAGCGAAAATTTGTACATCACCTCAATCGTGAAGCACCTGTTTTTTATTAATGAAAGATAACTTTACTTGTAATTGATAATTATACGTTGGTATGCTATTCGAATGGAGTAGGAACTTCCTGATTAACTTGATGAGAGAAGTTTAGTCTCTTAGGAATCCTAAAATCTCCTACTCATTAGCTGTGTTCACTGGTATTTAATAAAACTTTCAGTTGACTGTATAACGAAGGATAATTATATAAAATGAAAAGATATGAAATATTAACGATTATATTTAAATATTTACTCGTAATTACGTGTTCAACCTACCTAAGGCATGCCATGCTTGGTGCTATGAAAGAATAAATTAATGATTATTTACAATAAGTGGGTAAGTGTATTATGTTGAGGTCTTGGAGCAAATGTTCATCAAAGGGGTACAGAACGACGAAACTCTTGGAGCAAATGTTCATCAAAAGGTACAAAAAAAAAAAACGACGAGAAGGCGATGGTGTTGCTGATCTTTGAAGGATGCTTTGTGTGTCAAATTAACAGGCCCTGATACCAATTATATCGGTATAATGTATATTGGAAAGGACTGACCTGATTGCCGAGCTCGGAATATTGAAATGGGCTGATACAGGCAGCAGAAAGAAGTCTGGAGAAGATGGGCGTAAAATGGTAGGTCAATGATGGTCAACTGGTCGACGGGAACTGAACTGCCCACGACAACGAACAAGAAGCGTGATGATGAGAGGGATTAAGATAAAAAAGAATGTTTTGGAAGGGAGCTTTTGGTTCCGGGGGGCAAATAGTACCCTTTGGCACCAGAGTCACGAGAAATTCAGGACACAGCAACACATACGATGATCCGATGAGTCCGCATGTTGTCATTCGAAGGTCTGATAGATCCGACGGTCCGCAGTGGCCCGCCTCATATCGCTACTTGGACTAACACCAGGAGTAACAAATTGCCCAAACATAACTCGACAGTTGAAGGAGCGACATGCCCACTGGTTACTCTCCGATTATAAAACTAAAATTAATTTTTTCTTCGGGTTGGATGTCATGCGCGTTTAACAGGTTGGAGTGTCGTTTCCTCTTCAGTCGTCGTTTCATTCATGGCTCTGGAATGTGTGTTGCTGTAACGTGAACTGATGGATTTGTGTGAGTTTCCATTGATGCTTGTATTCTGTTTTAACGAGTCTTGAAGTCTTGATAGCGCCTTCTACCCAGGGAATCGGTAAATTGAGGTAGGTATCTGCTCAGCAGACCCATTAGCTTTATGATCCATGTTTAATATGAAATGTAGAATTACAGACGATATTTACATAAAAGTATGCAATTGGACCGGCTCAATGGAGCCTTCTACTACTGCTCTCAATGATTTATAATAGGTAGAAGTATTTCAAATTAAAGTTTAAAATATATTATATCATATATCTGTCTGTTCAAGCACCCTCAAATGCACTCTCAAAACGCAAATGGAAGTATGCCTGACAACGCTTTTTTTTAAAAATATTTTATTGCGCAGTTTTGAGTTTTGTTTTATCTCAATTTTTTGTAACGGGTTTTGGTATATTATTCATTTATGAAACCATTATAAATGCCTCTTGTAATTGAAAATGAATACTCAACCTTAAAATCATTGGAAACCCGTTCCATAATTGGATTAACCGTTTACTAGAATGTAATTGGGTAAGTGGGTAGCTCACAGCATCGGATACATTATCACTGACTTAAATGTATCAGAAATGAATACATCTGAACTTTACTTATTGAATCAGATTCCATCCAGTACTCTACATAAAGACCGTTTCCACATTTACGAGGTATAAATATGTCGTCTCAGTCCTACGAGTATATTGTGAAATCCCGAGGCAACTGGGACTTTTCTTTTCCGGCATCTGTCGAAGTGATAGGTCAGGCCTACGGCCAACTTGAACGGCCTGGAGCAACCTAGTTTCTATCTCACTTCTTCATACTCCTGGGGCTTAGGATACTTTTTTTTCCTCATAATTTTTTCCATTGGAAAACGGTGCAAATTACTGCAAAATATTTTATCGTCGTAGTATAAGATAACCTTACTGTGTGTACTAGTGATCAGTTATAAAACGAGATATTGTCATTCACAATCATGTCAATTAATTTACAAGAAGCCATGGGTTAACGTTTTGAACTTTTTTCTTGTTTCATCAACTGTTTACTCAGTCGCCGGTAGAGAGTATATATATATGTTATCGTTAATTTGTGTAATCCAGTTAATTCATGAAATAACTAGTTAGGTAGTATAATGCACGGTACATCGCGTCTTTCAGAATAGGTTATTATATGTATAGTTAGTAATCGTGTTCAGCACTAAAAAATCTTTAAAATAAGATGTCTTTAAAAAAAATGAGATGAAACTTTTCCACGTACCCCCCCCCCCCCCCCCCCCCCCCCCCTCCTCCCTAGGACCTCCGAAGAACTGTTGGACTTTTGCTTTAATTTTTTGTATATTACTTGGTGTTAAGGCACCTACCCCAAAAAAGCTTCACTTCGTTATCTCCAAAATTATGAGGGGGGGGGGGGGGTTATTTTTTGGACACCTTGCATATATATATATATATATATATATATATATATATATATATATATATATATATATATATATTAATTTGAGTTGTTACAGAAGGTTGGAAAAGATAGGAAACACTTAAATAAACTTACAAAATTGAGAGAATATTTCGCTGTGTCAGCGTCGTCAGCTCTAGTCAGACTAGAGCTGACGACGCTGACACAGCGAAATATTTTCTCAATTTTGTAAGTTTATTTAAGTGTTTCCTATCTTTTCCAACCTTCTGTAACAACTCAAATTAATATTACACGCGAGTGTTTTCATCTTTCATCAAAATATATATATATATATATATATATATATATATATATATATATATATATATATATATATATATATATATATATATATATATATATATATTTGCAGTTTGAATATATCAACTATAACAATCCGAAGGAAATATATTCATCGAAAATGGCCTAAGTCAACTTTTACACTCCACACTTCACATCGTTTTATTTCAAGAGTTGTCGGGGGAACAGTATTCCGGTTGCACATTTTTGGGCGAATCTCTGCTAAAAATAGACTGATTTGAATGTTCTTTTCCTTAATTTAATGGTTATTAGATTTCCAACAACGTGAATGGAAAAGTATTTTTTTTTATTCAGCACCGATTTCTCGTAATCTACTGAAACAAAAATGTTGATTTTACATTTTTTTCTGTTTTTCATAGTGAAATATTTATTTTCCGGCTTATTTATGAGGACCAATAATGTTGGCCATAAAAGTACCTACAATTTAAGAAAAAGTATTTTGAAATCGAACAGGCTGTTCGCAAGATACGACAAATTACAAAATAGCGGCTGGCGGTCATTTTGAATGACGCCATTTTTAAAAGCTACCGTTCTGATATGGCCATCATGGTTTTACATGCTCTACATGGTCACAGAAACATGTGGTATAAAGTTTGACTGGTCCGCAAAATTATACCAAAAATCGTCTGGCACCTGGACTACACAATGACATCTTTTCCTGATACACACCTAGGGACCTTGAGTCTGCCAAAATGCATTCAACCCTGGGATAGTTTCCATGGTTTGCATCGATCATGAGGCCCTTGCCCATTGAGTGTTGTAACATTTCACACATACAATTTTGCAAAATCGGGATTTATTATGTAAGTGAAAGGAGAAGGGTCTGAAACATGCCATATACAATTCTTGGAAAGTTTTCATCCGTGAGTCAATATTAAGTTCGGTGGGTGAGGACAAATGTCTGGATGGCAGAGGAGAGGACCAATCTGAAATTAGCCCGATTTTAAATTGTTCGTAACTCCCTTATTTATTAATTTATAGTTCTCTCTCTCTCTCTCTCTCTCTCTCTCTCTCTCTCTTCCCTATATATATATATATATATATATATATATATATATATATATATATATATATATATATATATATACTTACTATTCACAAAGGCAACCTGAGCAATAGCTTAGCATTGACTTATGTAAGTATAACTGGTAGTATAATTGTATAGCGTACTAGTTTAGTTATTAATAGCTACGTTTTTGTGTTAATTAATTGAGTATAACCTGGTTGTTAAATTGAACTTTGTACGTTGTTACAACTCCCCCGTTAAAATGCCGATGGGGTGCACGGTTTTGGTAGGTACAATTTAGATAAAAACTCGAAAATGTCCAATATTTCCACTCTTATGAGGCTTCCATGTTGTATTTCACCAGATTTGAGAGGTCAGACAAAGATCTTCTCATTCAGAATGGACTTAATTTCAGAATATTAACACAAACCTTTTCCACTATTCAAAAGATTTTTCTATCCCATCAGGCTATTTGGAATGCAGGGAAGTGGAAGATCTTTCTCCAATCTGCTAACGTAATGCAGAGTGCATTTGACGTACTTCAAAGGCCAAAATATTTTCATCCTTGTCCTCATGGGCGTCTTTCACCTTGGTTGGGTAGTTGTACTGCTAAGTTGCTCTCCTTTAAATGAGTGCTTCACGCTCTATGACATCTTTATTCAATTAATCCGCAATCTGCAAGTCGGTTGTTCCAGCAGTAGGGATATCTCAAAACGTATTTTTACGAATATAAAATACGCTATCCTAGTACGTTTTATATCTTTAGCTTGCATATAACGTAAAAATATGGCAAGATCGGTAACATTTGGTACCATAAATCGATTAAGAAGTACACGATTACATTGGTCTAACTACTATTCTTTTCATTTCAGAAAAATGAAGGAAGTCCGTAAAACTGGCAGGGAGTAAATGCCATTACAACCATCATCATGAAATTGAAAAACTCCATAACCGTTATCAAATTCCTGAAATGGAAAAATATGAACGTGGTAGCTGAAAAGGGACAAAAAGATAGACGTGAAACAAGTGCTGAAATACAAAAACGAGAGAATCGTAGACTTAGTCAGGAAAAGGGAAAACGCGAAAATTCTAGATCAAGTTCTGAAACCGAAATTCGTGAAGGTCCCAAAACGAAGAAACGTGTTTGCGATGCAGGTAGTTCAAAAATGGTGAAATGTGACAACCGTAGACTACATCTTGAAACTGAGGAAAGTAACAGTCTTGAATTAAGTCCTGGAATGAAGGGACATGAAAAAAGTAGATCTATTCCTGAAATGGAAATCCATGAAAGTCGCGATGAACATAAAGAATCTCGTTGCCAGAGTCTAGAAAACATTCAAGATTGCCATAAACGCAGTCTTCAAAAGAAAAAACTTATATGTCGCATACTAAGCCCCGAAACGAAAAAACACGAATGTCGCAGACTATTTCCTGAGAAGGAGAAAAGCAAAAGAGGTAGAAATATACATGGACTCAAGAAATGTGATAGTTATAGTAAAAGAAGTGAATCCGTTGTGAAGAGTTCAAAAATGGAAAAATTCGAAAGCCGAGGAGTAGAGAAACGTGAAAGTCCCAGACTAAATTCTGAAACGGAGACGTGTAAAAGTTGTGGACTCAGCACTGGAGTAGAAAAACGTGAAAATCGTAGTAAAAATTGTCAGTCTCGTCAAAGTACTAAAACATTTGGAAGATGTAGACGAAGTTTCGAAAAGGAAGAAGTAGGAAGTCGTAGATTGAGCACTGAAATGCGTTCAGTAGTCACCAAGAGAAAACGTTCGTATTCTGCTACGAGTTCGGGAAACTCCGGAAACAGCCAAACACCAGCCAGCAGAGCAGTGTCGCGAGATCTAAAATGTCGTACTTGTGGAGTTCTTGGACATAAATCTGTGGATTGTTGGTATTCAGAACGCATGTGCTATAACTGTGGTGCTTATGATGGGCATGAATCTCGAAATTGTCCACATCCACTGAGTGAATGGACCAAGGCTAAGCGCTCTAAAGAACCACAATTGTCTGTACTAAAACGTCTTGATGTTGTTCAGGGGCCATTGTTCAGCGTCGTGGAAAAGAAAGCTAGGAGACGCAGGCGGGTTTCATTGGAAGCAGGTTTAATTGAGCCTCCGGACAGTAAGTGCAAAGGAAAAGCCCGTTGGCTCCCTGATTTTGCAACGGAAAATCAGCCTTCGGATAAGAAATGGAGCTATGTTGAGAAATTAGACTCAGTCAATCGGGAAGATGATGTATCATCAAGGAACCGTGATAGATCTAATGAATCAATGATTCATAGAATTCCTAAGCCTGGTCGCAACTTTATCTCTATATCCTCAGTTGTTCGTAAAGTATAGAGGTCCTGAAAATATAGTGTATATGTTTCCCAATAATGTAGATTGTAGAGGAGCAACAGATCATATAGTCGATAATATTGTCGACTGTTTCAACTCATTCATTATCTTGAATGCTTGCTGATGGCAACTCAATCGTTCATTTACAATTTATTTAGTACCTAATTTTGTTCTTGACATGAACAGCTATTTCACCTACGCAATCGCTGAATGGCTCTTCACCAACTTTTTATCTGACTGTAGCTATACATAGAAGAGGATCATAATAACGTAGACACTATGAATTTTAATTTACCACACCATTTAACAGGGAACACTGTAAAAATTGTATTAACTTAGACTGAAAACAAGAAAAGTGTGTGATACACTTTAATAAAAACCCCTGATATATTGGTTAATACCTACGTGTACCTTTTTCCAAAGGTGTAGGAGCATGAAGAAATTAATACGATACAGCTTAGAGCTTTCCAAGGCCGTGGTTGATCTGTGTTCGTATCGAGTAAACTCAGTTTTGTATCATTACAGACGTTGCCTGTTATTCATTATTATTTCATATTATATGTATAAGTAGTAAGTGGGCACGTTTGGATCAACTGAGAGAAAACTAACAGTAAAATATTTAAAGTGAAAACTAACAGTAAAATATTTAAAGTGACACCAAACAGTAAAATATTTAAAGTGAAAACTAACAGTAAAAACTTTTCAACACAAAACATCAGAACCAGTGACTTTTTCATTTGGGGGGGTAAGTTAAAAGAATATTTTTCCTATTAGAAACTCTAAAAAATTACAGTAGGTTTTAATTTTTAATGACATGTATCACTAAAAATTGTATATATTAATTATACCATCAGCTCATTCTGTAAACTCTATACAATGCATTTTATTACCATTTTTAAGTGTCACTTTACCTTTATAGATCAATTTATATTTGTCTTTCACGAGTGTTTCTAAATCCCCCTCTTGGTTAAATCTATTTTTTAAAAAATGAATTGGTAGCAATATGTTGGTAAAGCCACCCTCCAAGTCTACCGCTATAGTTTCGCCAAATTTAGCTTTCACCTTTTCCGCTTTAAGGATCACATAAGGTTTGTTACGTTTTAAATCATTAAACGTACTAAATTCGCTCCTACCATTGATTCTTTCCAAAAATTTATCGGCCATCTTTTATTATAAAACCCCATTCCTTTAACTCATCGTTTCAATTTTAAAAGTTGCCACAAAAACATCAGAACCAGTGACTTTTTCATTTAACGACTTGAATCCCTGTTAATGATCCAAACGTACCCGTTTACTACCGATTTTTATATAAAGAGTTTCTTAAATGTTTACGTTTAATATCCCCAAGGTAAAGTATCGATAATATCGGTTTCTTTGTTTTCCATTATATTTCGTTTATCATATTGAAATTTAAACTCTTTTTCCACTTCTTTGTTTACTAATGTTTTATCTTTTACATTTCGAGTAATCATGTTATATTTTAGCTTAACGCTGTTTATTTCTTTTATTAACATTTTATTCATAGCTTCTCTATTTAATGATTTACCGTTTTGATAATTCAAAGTAAATCCTTTAACTTTCATAGTTTCTTTTCCTTGATTGGTTATATAAGCGTAACTCTTGGGGCCCGTACTAATCCATTCTACAATGTGATTATTTTTTCCCAATTCATCAGTCCACTCACCCAACATACAACCTGTTTTTACAAGAGTTTTCCCATCATCAATATAAACAATACTATCTGTATCATAATAAACAACATTCTTTCCTATTTTATCAAGCATATCATATAATCTTAATCTTGCATTGGAAGTGGTAAAAGCAGCTACAAAAACGTTAGTTGAAAAACTATCTTCGATGTATTGATTCAAAAATTTATAAGATATTTGCACGATATTGTCATTCAGAAATTGGCATGAACCAATTTCTAGTCTGTCATCTAAAAGTATATCGTACCATCTTGTTATATCAACAACATATTCAGATTGTGACATGTTCAATCTTTGCCCAAACTTTCCCCACAAAGAATTCAAACAAATCTTTGCTACTGCTCTTCGTCCAGGATTTGGTTTAATACTTTCTTTTTCTAAATCTATATCGAGACTTCCTTTAACGCTTTTTATATATTCTTCAATAGTTTCAAAGTCGCTTTCCCACGGGCTAGTCTCTAGTTTTATTTTCATAAATGTTTTTACATATTCTTTGAACAATTCATTACTTTTTTCTTTGAAATGCCATACTTCGTAAATTTCTTGAATCTTATAACCTTTTTCAATAGCTTTATTTACTTCATCTGTAGTCCAAGTATCAACCAGAGCTCTTTCATTTTCATCGTGTGAACAAGTATTACATTTATCTACAAAACATTTTTCGCATAAAATAAATAGAAGTTTATCTCTTTTGATCGGTAGAACTGGGTGATATAATTTTTTAGGAGGTAATATCTTACATTTGATTAATCCGTACCAATTTTCATCATATTTCTCATGTTTATGAATTTTTGTTGGATGACCTAAGGGATAATAATCGAAATATTGAACTGTTGGATACAAACTACAAACATCGATATATTAATTTTTTATTTACGACTTTCAATTTACTAGCATTGGTTCTGCCACCAAAAAATGCGTCTCTAGGATTTAATGGTTCCACTATTACGTTTCCACTACTTTTTACTGCTGCTTTACCCTCTTTCGATTTAATCCAGTTACATTCCCACATTTCTACTAATTGGTATCCAGCATCAATGATTTGTTTACTCCTTTCCTTCGTTTTTTCATACAAGTCTCCCATAGATAGATGATTTACATTATTGGGAGTATTTTCATGAAAACATGTAGGACAGCCGTGCCAAAAACACCCGTGATACTGATAAACCGTGTTAGTAATTTGATCAAAACCATCAACTTTGGCACCACAAACAGTTACTTCCCCTCCATTCAATGCGTGCTGTACATTTTTAAAAGTATTCAGCCAAGTGATAGATCCTTTGCTAAACATTTCCTTTCTGTCCTCTTTGATACTTGCTATCGTATTTTCCTGTAAATATAAGGACCGAAAAATGGCCATGCAAACACTCGCTATAGTTAAATATTGGAAATGATCGATATTAGCTATGTCTAAAAATTGCTTCCTAAATTCAATACAACCCCTTCGCAAAATATCGACATCTGATTCACAATATTCTAATATTTCTTTCTGAAAGTCGAATATATAATTTTCCTTTACTTTTTCAGCGTGCCATTTCAAAAATGCTTTTCTTACTTCGGGTTTCATTGAATCAGCCCCATAAAATTTAGTATCAGGAATTGGCCCAACGTAATTTTGATTATCTCGAGTATTGAAATAATGGGGGAAATATCCTTTTTTTAGTTCTGTTAATCCGAACGTTTTTGGAAAAGCAGATAACGGAGATGCAACGAAGTTAGAACTATCGATTATTCTTATTATTCCTTAAATTTCTAATAACATTAGTTTAGTTCCATTATAAATAGTGTAAGGTTTCAGAGTATTTTCGACGCAGTATTTCAGAATGAATTGAGAATCATATCCTTTTGCATAATGTGCTATGGCAGTGTACCCTTTGTGTTTACTTGAAATCAACCACTCGCAAAATTCCTCATTAGTTTTGAATACGAATTTAGTACCATCGTGGTAGTGAGCTATAACAAGATTTGCTTCATGGGTTCCTGTTTCCTGCATTGCTTCGTAATCAAATGTTATGTATTTTTCGGTGTAAGTACATTTTTCTGCTGTGATATCAGAACGATTATTACAAGTACAAGGTACTGTACAATACCCACCGTTTGATCGTCTTGCTAACATAAAACATTCATGACCACCTATATCGTCGAATATTTCTTGACAGTTTCGACATTTTCCAGAACCACATCTATGTTCGTCGGTTCTTTTGCAAATTTTCCCGCAGTTTAAACATTTATAGATTATTTTACAAACTTCTTTATGATTTTTAAAGCAATTATCATTATAACAATAACGGTTACAATCGTTACAGAATATTTTATTTTTATCTTTTTCATCGTGTTGTATTTGTTTACAGAGTGTACAGACATCTTTATTTCTAGTCTTTTTGCATTCATGTTTCTCTTTATTATTATAGGGAGTATCACAATTTTTACAGTAATATGAGGAGGCGTAAAAGGCTGCTACACTATTAATAACATCAAAATGATTCCCATCTTTATAAAGATAAATTATAGTATATTATTGAAATTTTCGGCGCAGATAACTTTAACTTGAATGTCTAATAATTCTTCAACAACTTTGATATCTTGCAATGTGAAACCTTCCTCGGTGTATGAACCCATTTTTTCGCAAAGTTCTTTAGCTAAATCTAGTTGAATTGGGCGGCCCATTCTTATATGTTTTACATCAATTTCTGAGAGTTTCCGATTGAAAATATCCTTAGTATGATAAGTTAACGCGGTAATTATGGCTCTTGGACAGCATAAGTTATCGACATTTTTAATTTGAGTGATACATTTTTTTGTGTGTTTACTCTCAGCCAAATTTAATATTTTGACACCTCTTGCTCCTCTCGGTAAATTGATGATTTTAATGTGAAACGTAGTATTTGTTATGTCAACGTGTTCGTTTGAACTAATAATGTTGCTTACGTGTTGGGTAAATTCTTTAGCTTGTATACGAGAAAAAACATTTGATTTACTACTTAAATCTTTCGATATATCATGGTGAAAATGAGGGTTTTGGGCAACGATCATAATTTTATCCCCGGTTTGGAAATTAGATTTTTCTTTAGCCAAATTTAACATAGCAAATACAGCTTTTTCGACTTGTATGATATTAGATAATTTTATACAATAATCGATTTCTGTAGTTTTAAATTTTTTAATGTATCGAGATTTAGTTTCTATAATAGTAAAAGGAGATTTTCGTTTTTCTTTGTTTTCATTAACCAAGTCATCGTCGAAATTGAACATTTTTCCTGTTTTTACTTTAAATGCATGCCCTTGTGGGTGCATTAGATGTTCGATGATATTGATTTTTTTATTCGGTTTTTTAATTTTAATATGTTTTTCTTTAGCTATTTCGCGTAGTTCTTTAACAGTTAGTTTTTCTAGATCACTTTTCTTAAAGTATACATTTTTAATATCATTTAAAGCTGTAATAAGATTATTTTTCTTCATTTTATAACCACCTTTTAAATTGTAATCTTTCGCTTCATTTCTCAAATCTTTAACTCTGAATCCTTTCTCAACGACTCTTTGTTGAGGTTTAAGAGTTTGGTTAGGGTCATTTTTTAGATGGAATGGTGCTTTTAAATGACGAGCCCAGTTTTTATATGTGATTTTTCGATCACATTTTTCACAGATTTTATCTGCATATCGTTTTTTAATAGTATCTTGCATTTTTATTATAGTAGGGGTTCTTTTAACTAACCCTTCATTTTTTTTCGTATCGTTCATTTTTATTAGAAAAGAGATTCTTTTAACTAATCCCTCAATTTTTATATTATCCACCCGCTTTTTCTTGTATGGATACTATATATTGTTGTTTTAATGGAAATTTTCCATTAAAACGTTTTTATTAATATTTAAAGGTGAGGGCGATTCGCCCCCACCTTTAATAGATTGGGTTTTAAACAAACTTGATGTTATACATGTCTCTCCCATTTATTGATTTGGTGATTCCATGGTACACTAAGCAAACACCGTACTCAACTAGAGCTTGGAGTTCATTTTTATCAAATTTTTGAATACATCTTTCTGGTATGAACACTCTAAATTCTCCTAGATTGGCTATAACAGCCTCCCACGAGTATTTCGTTGACACAAATTCAAAGTTTATAATTTTGTAAGGTTTTCCGATTTCTAGTTCAGAAAGCTTGTTTGTGTTGTTTTCAAAATTAATTTTTTTCAATAGCTGCTCCCTATTCATTTCTATTTATTTATTATAGAATATATTCTTTTAACTAGCCTTCCATCTTTAAATAGGAGACCCGGTGATTCACCGGGTCTCCTATTAAGGCAAATACAAGTCAATTTGATTTTTAACAGTAAATAAGTAACCCCCGTCGATTCGACGGGGGGTCCTATGTAAAGTCGAATACAAGTCAATTTGATTTTTAACAGTAAATAAGTAGCCCCCGTCGATTCGACGGGGGGTCCTATGTAAAGTCGAATACAAGTCAATTGACTAAAAAAGCCGACGCTCACATGTGAGCCGCGGCTTGAATTCCAGCCGCGGCTTTTTCATTTCATACGAAAAAGCCGCGGTCGGAAACCCGACTGCGGCTTTTTCATTTCATACGAAATTTTACGGCTCACATGTGAGCCGCAAATTTTGATCTCGGTTAACAATTGTTTGGTTCTTTCGAGCCTGAACCAATAAGTTTTTTCTAGAATTCTGTTTTTTGTAGTTCTTGAGCATAGAAAGATCCTTCAATCTCTTCGTCGTTTAAATCTTTTATTTTGTAAGTAATTGGATTTGTTGGTAGAATTCCAGAAACCACAAAAATTTCTCTAGTCCATTTAGCATCATATTTATTCCCAAATGTTTTCTTAAATCTTGTTATTCGAACTCGATCTCCAAGAGAAAACTTTACTTTTTGTGAGGCTTTTTGGTTCCTAAACAATTTAACTAACACTTCATCTTCGTTATTTTTATTAACTTGTACAGGTATCATACCAATCGATCTATGGAAATCTTTAAAATTGTATTCATGAATCAAATCCTCTAGAATATCGATCCATTTCTTATTATTTCGTACTTCAAAATGGATTTTCATTTTTTCGTTTAAAGTTCTATTAAATCTTTCTATGATTGCCGATTTTTCTTCATTCTGTGTATGATACATTTTTATTTGGTGACTTTTCAGAAATTCTTTAAACATTTTATTTTCAAACTCTAAACCTTTGTCAGTGTGCAGTAAATTAGGAGCTTTATGATTTTGTGATTTGGCCTTTTCTATGATTTTCTCAAAAGCTTTTGTTACGCTTTTTCCATCCTTTTTCTTCAAGGGTAAGGTCCATGCAAATTTTGAAAATGTATCGATAACATTAAGCATATAACCGTATCCATCATTCTCTTTTTCATAATTTTTCATGATTATCAAATCAGCAGCCCACAAATCATCAATACCTTTAGTAAATATTGTCCTTTTTTGAAATTTATTTCTTATTGACTTATGTAATTCTTTAGCGAGAGATAATTTTTCATCAACATTCAGATCTTCTACTACAGTTGGTTCTTCAGAATTTTCTCTCTCGGGGGAAGTGATAAACTTACTCTTATTAGTTTTACATTTTGTACATTTTGCAGCCACTCTCCATCTCCCGTTTATCGTTTGTATTTTTTCTGCATCAATATTATTGGTTCTCTTCTTACACTTGTGACAGTAAATAGGATCAGTTAAATCATTATCCATTTTTATTATAGGAAAACAGGTTTTTTTAATGTGTCCGGTACCTTGCCTTCTATAGCCCAATCAAAAATGGCACGAATTGGTGCTTTTTCTCCGTTAGGATCTTGAATGAATTTGCTCTTATGAGTTCTGCATTTAACACATTTAGCTGAAATTCTCCACCTTCCGTTCACAGTTTGTACAATTTTCACGTTTATATTTTTCGTTTTTTTCTTACACTTACAGCAATAAATTTCGTTGTACATTATTTATTTTATTATAGGAAAAAAGGTTTTTTATGAGATATTTCTCATAAAAAAGAAACTCCTCACTCACTCTTCAATCAAATGCAAATAAACTGTAACATTTTCAAATTGCAGCTCATCTCCATTTTCATTTCTACATGATAGTTTAATTTCTTTAATTTCTCTAATTCCTTTTCGTAGAGAACTGTAGAGAATTTTCTTATTCGTTTCCATATAAGTAGTATTTGGGAGAATCGTTTTCTCTATCAAAGATACATGGAGTAATTCATGTACACTATGGAGATGTGAATGTTCATCATGATTAGCGAAGCTATAATCGGTAATATTGCAATGCCATTCAATTAATGAAATAGGTTTGATTAATTTTGGATTGTCTTCTGAATAATATTCCTTATTAGCATCAAAATAATCCCCAGGTGTTTTACACTGTTTAAAATCGAACAGTTCGCAGAAATTTCCATACCTTATAAACCCGAGAACAACAGGAGATTTAAGATAAAATCTATTACAATTTGGACCGTAGTCTACTTTAAAAACCAAACTTTCAGGTTTTGTTTTTTTTAATGTGTCAATTTGTGATTTATAAAGTGTTTTATTCTCCTCAAATTTCTTCATGAGTTCAGTTATATAATTTTTTATTTTTAAATATAATTCTCTTTTAAACGTCTCAACAGTAAATGTGCCATCTAACACATGCTCGGTATGATACCATCCATCTATAATAAACATTTTTAATGATATCAATACATTTTTTACTTGAAATGAAAGAGAAGGTGAAGTAACTAATAACTTTACTATTCCGAGTTTATAATTTTTATTGGGATTTAGAACAATTTCTGGATCAAAAGTTATTTTTAGATCTTTGTGTTTATCAGAAATCTTTATTAGAGTCATGCTTTTATTATAGGTAAAAAGTTTTTCGTATAATAAATATGAGTAAATACAAATACGAGATTGATCCAATTTCGCATGATAAAAAAGAGGCTAGAAAAGGAATTTTACCATTACCTTTAAGATCATTAATAGTAGGAACTTCTGGTTGTGGGAAAACAACACTTCTCTATAATCTCATCACAAAGCCATGGGGAATCCCCTTTAATCATCTATATATTTTTTCAAAATCTCTGGATCAGAATGCATATGAGATTTTGAGAAGCAATTATGAAAAAATTTCTGCAAAAGATGGTGTGGAAATAGCGCAGTTTTTCAGTAATTGTGACGAACTTATAACCCTGGACGCATGTGAAGAAAAAAGTCTTATTATTTTTGATGATTGTGTAAACATTCAACATCAGAGAGAAATCAAAGATTATTTTGTGAGAGGACGTCATAAGAAAATTTCGTGCGTTTACTTGACACAATCATGGTCAAAAGTTGATAAACAACTCATTAGAAACAATATTAATTTTTTATGTGTATTTAGACAAGGACCAAGATACATGCGAGATATTTATGATGAATATGTGGGAACTGATTTCACTTATGAACGATTCAAAGAATTATGCTATTCTTGTTGGGATGAGGGCTTTGGTTTTCTAACGATTGATCTAACAAAGAAACGCAATGACGGACGTTACCGAAAGAAATTTGGCGAAATATTTTAGATTTTAAGTTTTGTTTTTATAGAGAATCCCTATAAAAACGCATTGGGAAACGCTTCAAAAATCGCATTGGGAAACGCTTAAAAACGCAAAAATAGCGTTCCTAAAGCGTTTAAGCGTTTGAGCGTTTAAGCGTTTAAGCGTTTAAGCGTTTAAGCGTTTTAACGTTTAAGCGTTTTAACGTTTGACCGATTTTTAAAAAACTTTTTTCCTATAATAAAAACATGACAAAAATTACTTTAGAACAAGCGCTTAGACAGAAATACAAAGAAGCGCAACTTGAAATTATGAAGGAAAAAGAAGCCAAACTTAGAGAAATAAAAAAGATTGATAAACCTCCCGAAAAAGATGAACAAATATTTTTCACAAAACCAAACCGTAAACCCATGAGCGTAGCTGAAGCTGATAAATCGATTAAACTTAGAAAATATTTACAAAAATTAGCAAAACAAGAAAGGATTAACCAAGCATCTGATAAGGAGACAAAAGAAAAGGCTTATGAACCTATAACTTCACGATTAGATAAGGTAGAAAAAGCAGTGAAACAAACTGATGAAGATCTTGGTAAAAAATTAGAACTCATTCCTGCAATAAAAACATTTAACCCCTTGGCTATCAGTTCACCTAAAAAAGTTTCTTTTCAAGATGTTGATGGCGAGGTTCAAGGTATTGATAATGATACTGAAGATACATTAAATCAAAGCTTTTCAAGTGACAATGCAGATAGGGATGATGAAATGGAATTAATATTACAAAAAAGTTTTAAATTACCAAACTCTTCTGTAGGCCCTTTAGGTATTGGACCAATTGCAGAATTATATATTCTTCATCCTGATAGGCAATTTGGAATATATCCTTTAAAAAATCATATATTTATTGGAAATAAACAGATACGGGTAAATGGCAATGATATTGAAATAGAAAAAATGAAATATTCCGGTACTGAAGGCTTATGGAAGCTCTTAACAAAACCCATAGCTTCTGATATTCCATCCAAAGATGAATACACTAATGAAGACTTTAATGCTTATGCAAAAATCCTCATTCAAACAAATAGCATGTTTCAAAATAATAATCCCGAATCTAAACAACCAAAATCAAGTGTTAGTAAAAAATGGAAAGAAATCATAAAACCAATCTGGGAGTATAGTAAAAAGAAAAAGATTGGTACTGGGTTGATTAAATATACTGAAAATCCTGTAGAATTTAAATATATAGATAATTTGAATCAACTTCAACAAAGACTATACTATTTGTATGCGCAAGAGCAGGCAGGAAATAATAATTTTCACAACGAAAAATTGGGAATTATAAATTTCATTAAAGATCAACTGGAGAAAGATATTGATAATCCCAAGGGAACTGAATACTTGATTAAAATTATTAATAATTTACCCAAAAATATGATAAAAAACGGTTCTGGTATTTTCAATACTTTGTTGAACAAACTAGACGGTTTCGTACCTGAAATGCATCTCCCAGGTGGTTATCAATATTGTGGACCATTTACTAAATTGGATAAGAGATTAAATAGAGGTGATGAAGGTATAAATAGCCTTGATAAAGCTTGTAAACAACACGACATTTTTTATAGGGATCATGAAAAAACAAGTGATAGGCATCTTGCTGATAAACAACTAGAAACAGAAGCTTATAAAATTATGAAAAGTTCAACAAATATCGGTGAAAAATTGGCTGCTGCTACTGTAACAGGTGGTATGAAAATTAAACGGGTCTTTGGGATGGGTGTATACTAATTAGTTATTATGATTGTTTTTTATAGAATTTCGATTCTATAAAAAAACTTTTTTTCCTATAATAAAATGATTACACATCAAATAAATTTGTCAGAAATACAAATGAAAAAAATAAGATCTGCTTATAAAAAACGTATTCCAGTAAAAGTACGACTGACTTTTGCAGATATTAGTGGAAAAGGAAATCATAGAATCCTGTTAAATGAAACTCAGAAAAAAAAGATAGATAAATGTATCAAAAACAAAAAAGGGTTGGAATTGGAAATGAATTATGATCAGTTGCAAATAAATCATTCAGGGGGATTTTTACCCTTACTTTTTGCAGGAATTGGCGCTCTTGGGGCATTATTGGGTGGTGGTAGCTTCTAGCGTTATTGATTCTAAGCATAAATCTGCTGAAGAAGCAGAAATCAAACGCCATAACTTGGAAATGGAGAGATTAGCACAAAACGCAAAAAGTTTAAGTATCGGTTCTGGATTGAAGAAGAAAAAAACTATTTCAAAACCTAAAAAGAAACCTAAAAAGAAACCTACCAAATCAAAAAACTAAATAGCTTCCAACCTCTTACCAATTTTGATATTGAAAGATTATCGAAAGAAATGAAAATTAAAAATTTCAAAGGAGTTTTCATGAAGGATGATTTACCAGAGAAAGTGAACCACACGGAATGTGGAATTATAAATCTTGAAAATTCTGATGAGGCTGGAAGCCACTGGACTGCATTTTATAAAAATAACAATTTAAAATATTATTTTGATTCGTATGGTAATGCACCACCACCAAGAGAACTTGTTCAATATTTAGGTTCAGAAAATTTATTTTATAATGAGGAACAAATCCAAAACCAATATGATCCTCCTATCTGTGGACATTTATGTTTATTAATTTTGAAAAAGCTATCAGAAGGACACGATTTTGAAAATAGCGTGAGAACATTGAAGAAAAATCTTAATTTCTTTTATTAAATTTTATAGTCTTGATATTTTTATAGAATTTCGATTCTATAAAAAAACTTTTTTCCTATAATAAAATGATGTACACAAATAATGAAACACCTTCAGCCCCTGAAGAATTTAATCCAATAACTCATCCTAGATTATATCCAAAAATAAGTTTTCCCGAGTTTAAAGAGAACAATTATAGAATCAATCGAATTATCAATCAATTTAAATTTTTAGAAGATGAAGAGAAAATGAGAAATGGTTTGAGTAAAAAATATGGAAAACTATCCAGTACTCTTTACGGTACTGAATTTTTATTTGCCCTCTCAGAACTCGGACTGACTGGTGCTTCTATAACATTACCAATAATAATTCCATTCAGTGTTCCAATTTCTGTAGGCTTGACAACCTTATCAGTAATATTAAGGACTTCAAGCGGATTTTTCAATAAAAAAATTACTAAACACTCTGAAATTGCGCTTTTGGCAAAAGCTAAATTAAATTCGATTGAAGAAAAGTTCATAAAAGCAATTAAAGACGGTAAAATATCTGATGAAGAGTTCAATGATATTGAACAAGAAATAAAAAATTATATAAATATGAAAAGTAATATTCTAAATCAATATAATAAAAATAAGAAAGAAATTAAAAGTGCGGACCCTTTCAAACTATCACTTTTGAAACATGGGGAAGTTTTCAGAACTGGATTTTAACTTTAAAGGTAGTGTCTCGTAGACACCACCTTTACTAATTAGATTTTAAGTCAGTTTTTATAGGGATTCCCCTTTAATTATTCCACTATCTCGATATTTTTATAGAATTTCGATTCTATAAAAACTTTTTTTCCTATAATAAATAAGTATGAATGAAATTAAAGCAATATACTCGAAATACGATTCTGAAATCACAAGTATTGAGTATCAAAACTATAATCCTGAAACTAATTTGGAATTTAACTCTGAGAACAAAAGAATCGTTTTCAAGTTGCTTCTAAATGATGAGTTTATTAGCAGCAATATTAAATATTACATTGATGGAAAATACATTCCTAAAGATACCACAAAAGCATATGGAACAAATGATAGTGTAATGATGATAAACAATTTTGTAGCACATCTTTTTTCCAAAATTGAAATAAGAAAACACAGTACGCTTATTGATGAAATTGATCATCCAGGTATTGCTAGTACAGTGATGGGCATAGCTTCTTTCCCAGGCCCAGCAAACTATAATGGTAAAGTAATGAATTCAGGTTTTAATACGAAAGCTATAGGAGGTGGAAATTTCAGTGCAAGCGGTAAATTGGGTGATTTAGGCCTTGGGTTCTTCAGTGATTCAACAGTTCCAATTTACAGGGGAGGATTTGAAATTACATTCATTAGAAATTCTGATGATAATGTGCTCTTCCGTTACAAGAAAGATAATACTTCTCCTGAAGCTGTGGAGGGAAAAGTGGAAATTAAAACTTTCTACCTGCGAGTCCCGATAATCGAATATACGGGTGAATCCAAAAATAAATTAATTGCTGAACTTAGTACCGCTCCTTATTTGTTTCACTTTAAAAAATTGCAATGTATTGAAAAGCGTGTCATTAAAAATTATATCACTTATAATATTACCGATATTTATAGAAATTTACAGAATCCGATCTGGGGGTTTGTTGTATTCCAAACTGCCAGAAAAAATGATCAAAAGAAAGATAATTCCAAATTTGATAATTTGAGTGTAAAAAATATTAGTTTTGAAATAGCAGGGAAAATTTTTCCTCGAGAACCTTTGAATTTAAATTGGAGTTCAGAGAAGTATAACTTAGCTTACGACATGTTTACAGATTTCAAGAGAATAATATGTCAAGATGACTCATCCCTTCCATATTATGAGCCTCAGTTCTTCAAAGAGAGCTATCCAGTATTCAGTGTGAATATGACTAGACAACCACAGTCCATATCTGGACAAAAAAATAATATAGTTTTACGAGCGGATTTTGAAAATGATGCACCAGAAAACACTTTTGCTTACGTAATTTTGGTTTCAGAAGTTACTCTGAACTACATGCCACTTAAAAATATAATTCGAGAGGAATTTTAAACTTGTTTAGGGTAGGGTGAATATGTTTTTATTGAGAATTCTCAATAAAAACTACTCCGAATAACGAGACACTAAAGAATTAGAACTTCAAACACAATCTACCGACTGTTCGGTGAATCTACATTATCATGAACTGGTTACATAACCGATATGAGTCAAGGAAGAGGCGATACGCAGTTCTCATTCAGAAGTGACGCTGTGTGTACAATGTCTCAACCTAAAGATTACATGAGGTTTGCATTTGGTGATGAAGAGGATTTTTTTTTTGAACTTCAGAGTCATAAAAAGTATCACAGTGAGTGTATAGACTTTATCAAGAAAGTGGAAAATTGTGAAAGTTTGGAAGCAGCAAGAACATTGATAACAGTTGGAAACATTCAAGTGCCAGTGGTAAAGCGTATTAATTATAAAGAATTATTAAAACTTCCAAGAACATTTAAGACTATTCCTCCTGAAAAAACGCATAGTTTTTTACTTAATCATCTCGTACCAGATCGAAATACTGAAGACTTACGACCTCCTGATAAGACGAACATTGGTGAAGTTGAAGATTATTTACTTAAACTTCATGTTGTCATAAAAAAGCAAAAGACGAAGCTCTTTTATTTGTATTCAGCATACGGCTACTTTCTCAATGAATATTTCGAGAACTTCAAGAAAAATACTTCTGCAACCACCTGGAAAGAACACTTGCAAGCAAAATTTAATATTTCTGAAGGATATGCAAGAAAACTCAGGGCAGTTGGCAAAATGGTTTATAAAAACCCAAAGCTGAAGAAACTCTCCATTTACTTCTCATCATTTTATAAAATTATTTTACGAGTGGAAACCATGTTAAAGATTCCTGAGTATAAAACATTTTGGGAGATGGAATGAAATGCATCTGAACCAGAAGGTCGTGTTCTCCCACCCAATCCGCTCTTCGAGGAGCGCCTTATCTACAGGAGCGCGGGACGATGTGACGTAATTCTCTGACGTGATAAGAGCGCCTCGGTCTCCAGTTTGAATCACAGATAAAATGTGCCTGATTAAAAATATTAGTTCCCCCCACCTAAAGCGCTCCTCGAAGAACGCCTTATCTACAGGAGCGCTCCTCGGCCTCCAGAACTCCAGTTTGAATCAGAAGGTTGTGTTCTCCCACCCCAAGCGCTCTTCGAAGAACGCCTTATCTTTGAAGACCGCGGGACGGTGTGACGTGATTTCCCCCTCCAAAAGCGCTCCTCGAGGAGCGCCTGGATCTAGTATTATTCTTTTATAAAACTACTCGATGTGACGTGATTTCCCCCTCCAAAAGCGCTCTTCGAAGAGCGCCTGGATCTACAGAAACACTCTGAAGAGGATGAACCAGCTGTCTCAAGATTCGAGTGTAAACCTTGAAAAGACTCTGCGTTTCTAGTTATTCTTTTATGATGTAAAATAAAATGTTTATTATTGTTTATTTTTCTTTCTTTTAACTTACCCCTCATTGTCAATGAATTCTTAAAGGTGGGTCCGAAAAAAATATTTTCTATAATAAATAAAGAGATATGGGTTTAGACGACGAAGCATTAGATTTATGTGAAAAACATGGAGGTTTCTGGAAGTTTGTAAAGACACCTAAATTTCAATTTTATGAAAAAAACGTTTACGCACTAGAGAATATTTTACATGAATTGAAGGAGTATAGATTTAGTAAATTGATGCTTACAGAAGGTTTATTTGGTGTCGATGGTAAACCACCACTCCGTACAAAGGAGGAAGTAAAGGCATTCCTTAATAAAAAAAATATTAAGGTTCCTAAAAATGTCACTGAACATCAACTTAGATTAGTGGCTTACATTGTGTATAAAGCTATACTGAAGAAGCAGTTTGAGGATAATTTTTACGCTTGCTAAAGTTCAGAATGCTTGGGGGAAGGAGATTTTATTTTTAATGAACTGTGTTCATTAAAAAATTACTTAGTTTTGTATTCACACCCTAAAGAGTCGAATATAGTTTTACAAATTCTGTCTGTTTCATTTTTACGATCAAGAGATTTTACTGTAAGAAAATCTCCTTCGTCTAATTTATGATTGTGTCTCAATAACAGTCTGTATAAAATAAACTTTGTATTTATAAAATTTTTTCTTTCAGAGTTTGTAAATATAGACGAATATTTTTCAGAAAATTTTTCAAAATCTTTGACTAGAATGTTTTCCAGATGACTTATGTCGTTTAATTTTTGACCAGTTAAATTTGCGTGTATAAGTACATAATCGTCATAATGTTTAGTATATCCGAGTTCTTTTAAGAAATGTATAATATGAGATTTTTTTACGTTTGCAAATTTTTTAGACCTAGATTCTCGCTCGTCTTTAATTATTCCATGAAATATCAATAAGCGCTCGAGGTCTGAATAAATAGTGGGGTTTATAAAAGTATATTGCTTTCCTTGATACTTTTGAATACATTTTTTAAAGTAACTAACACGATCATATTTGTATTTTGGTACTACGACGTTATAAGATCTATTATTAAAATAAGTCGTTTGTATAACTTCTGAAAAACATACTTTGCAAATTAAAATGTCGTTTTCTAGTAGAAATTTCTCGTCGTTTTCACAATTTTGACAAAAATTTCCACTATCAAAATTAAGTTTTTGTAATTCGCTTGTACTCATTTTTATTATAAATGTTATTCTTTTAACTTACCCCCCAAAAATGAAAAAGTCACTGGTTCTGATGTTTTGTGTTGAAAAGTTTTTACTGTTAGTTTTCACTTTAAATATTTTACTGTTAGTTTTCACTTTAAATATTTTACTGTTAGTTTTCACTTTAAATATTTTACTGTTAGTTTTCTCTCAGTTGTTCCAAACGTGCCCACTTACTACTTATATATATATATATATATATATATATATATTTTTTAATACGCTATGGACTTGAAAAAACATGGCAACCTGAGTGACTTTCCACTTATCGAATAGTTTTATTCACGGAAAGCACCGAAAAAGATACTATATGTTGCGTTAGATATAAGCTAAGATACTTATTTAAAATTTGGTAGGTAGATGTTATTCACGTGAAGGTACCTCGTACCTCCACGTAGCACCTGTGGGAATCAAGCAAGAAGGTGGTAGGTACTTGGTAAAGTCATAGATAAGTAATTTTTCTAATAACAACCATTGTATTTTCTGCAGCAATTTAGTTCGTTGCTGCAAATTTTTTTAAAGGTGGTGAACCCGATTCACAAGTCAATAATATAACATTCGTAACACCCCACCCACTCATTTTCTAGCTAGGTGAACTTCAAACAAGTTCATTGAGATGGAGCATGTTGTTAGAGAAAATGAAATATTTTTCCTCCATCAACCAACTTTCCTGAAATACCAAAATTAATAGGAGTTATGCCAAACCGTTTTGATTGGTTTCATTTGGAGATATCTGTATCCTGGAGATGTAGCATACCGATGATAAACTTTGAAAACAACCAAAGAATCCCTAAAGCTTATTCTCAGATTGGGTATTGCAGAATGGAATGGACCTGGCAGTTCATTCAATACGAACATACAATTTTAAAGTCAACAATTTAGAATCCGTAAAACATACCTACCTTTATCATAGCTATATATCTAATCGGAACATCGGTGGACTATTGTTTATTGAAAAGAAGGGGACTCCTGTTAGTATATTGAGTGTGAATTCGTTTTCATAATTGCCTACTAACTTGGTTAAATACCTCCGGGAAAGAAATCAACACAGTGATGGAGGTAAATTTATTGTTCTAAAATTCGTTTGGCTGAGACCGAAGATTCAATGAGTATTGAGAAATCCAGGTAAACTGCACTCGCTTAAATGAGAAAGGAAATTTACCTTCAGCGGTATATATAGGTTACTTAACCACCATAAACGAACATGTGTAGCACGTCGTGTGGCTCAATATCCTCCAAGCCGGCGGAGAAAAAGTCTTATAGTACTATAAGTACTCCAGGCTTGCCTGTAGCTAATTTGATATTAGGTTAAGGGAATGATTGTGTAGGAGTGAATGTATTTATTTGTGTCACTGTGGGATGAGTGTTGTGTTACTGGCATGAGGCCGAGGCAGCGGCCGCTGGCAGTTGCTGGCTTGGCAATTTTACCTGGTTGAGTGATCCTAACTCGTTAGAACAGCATGTTCAGTAATGAACAGGTATCCTCGGGAGCCGCCATGGTGGGTGGGTCTAGGCCGGTCAAGCACTCTGGTCTCGGCCGGCTGCATTCGCTCCAGCTCCTCTCCACCCCCTGTGTGTCTGGTACTCACAGATTGTATGTGAAAAAAATTTGGGTACGTACCTAAAATATTCACGTTTTAATTTTTCATTTGGATTAACATATAAATGAAGATGGATACAAGCATGTTTTGACGTTTGCTCTTAATTTATTGTATACTAGCCGCTCCGGCTCGCTACGCTCGCCTCCACGTCCAGCCGGGGGGCAAGCCCCCCGGACCCCCCATTAAATTGCTCGCTTCGCTCGCAAAGTGTGGCATGTAGGGAATATTGCTCGCTTCGCTCGCAAAGTGTGGCATGTAGGGAATATTGCTCGCTTCGCTCGCAAAGTGTGGCATGTAGGGAATGTTGCTCGCTTCGCTCGCAAAGTGTGGCATGTAGGGGATGTTGCTCGCTTCGCTCGCAAAGTGTGGCTGTATACATGCGATGTATTACAATTGAAACGTGTAGGGGATGTTGCTCGCAAACGGTAGATCTCTAAGGGTAGTTTTAACTTCTGTAGGGGATGTTGCTCGCTCCGCTCGCTTGAGGAAGTTATACTGCCCACCCAACTTGGCAGACGTTTTTTTCAGTTGGGAATTCTTACAAACAAATTAAATCTTATAAAACTACATGGAACCACGAAAAGTTTATTCGGGGATGTTGCTCGCTTCGCCCGCAAACGGTAGGTCCCTAAGGGTAGGTTTAATTCTGTAGGGGATGTTGCTCGCTTCGCTCGCAAACAGTAGATCTCTAAGGGTAGGTTTAACTTCTGTAGGGGATGCTGCTCGCTTCGCTCGCTTGAGGAAGTTATACTGCCCACCCAACTTGGCAGACGTTTTTTTCAGTTGGGAATTCTTACAAACAAATTAAATCTTATAAAACTACGTGGAACCACAAAAAGTTTATTAAACAATGTTGCTCGCTTCGCTCGCAAGGTATTGCTGCATATTCCGACATGTGAATAGCTAAAACTACCTATGAATTTGCACCGCTTGGGATTTGGAACCCCAAAGGGTGTTAGGGCATCATTAGCGGCCGTTATGTGACCGTTATGAATAGCTCGCAAGAGTGCAAGAGCGAACTTTGAGTCCCTTCAACTCGCATTATTGTGAAACAGCGGCCTGGGTCGATTAAAAATGTAATTTTAAACGCTTTGCTCGCTTCTTCTCGCAATTTGACCGACTTAACGTCACTTTTTTCGATATCCGATTTCGGATTCAGATTCGGCGGACCCAAAGCTGTATTTCGCCCGCGAAAACCGTTCCGAAAAACGTACCTTTATGGGGTATATTTTAATGGGAAAAAACCAAGTTTTTCGGCGGACTTTTCGAGAAAACGGGTCCGTACTCTCGCATTTTTTTTACGCATTTCCCGATACTTTTTTCGCGATCCGATCGCGCCGTCGTCTTCCTCGTAGGAAAACCTACGAAACCCGTATTTTTCCGGAATTGTCAACGGCCGTTTAGAGGGGTAGGGGAAGCGGGGAAGTCCAAAAAGCGCACATTAACCGGAACTTCGACCCCCCTCCCGCCCTACGGCCCATGGTTCGGCTGGGATTAGACAATTTTAAATTCGCTCGTTCCACCTTTCGGAAAATCCCAAGAAGATCCCCCCACTCGTATACTCCCCCCACTCAGCCGTTTGGCCGTGCATAGACACGACAGACAGACAGACGGAGTTTCATTCTTATTAATAGTATAGATAGAGATAGAGATGATGTTTATGGCAATAAAAAATTTATTTTTGTTATTATACTTGGGCGATTCAAACTAATCCGTTTGCTTTTTATTTCAGATTGAAAATTTGCGAGTGATGCGAAGTTGCAAGAACCGCCCTCGTGAAATGAGGAAAATACCTCAGTATAATAGTACTTATCTTCAACAACCAAGCGTTTCATAGTTTGAACATAGAACGTGATTCACACTGACTATATATAGTACAGTGTCGATTCAATACCGATGCCATCATAAGCAACAATATGGAACTCGTAAACCCAACAGAAGGCATCAGAACTTCACACAATCACTGACTTTTTCTAGCCGGCTTTTTCATCGGTTGTTCCATATTTTTTATTGATATCCCCCCCCCCCCCGTAACTGCGCACTGTTTCGCTGGGTTTGTAGCTGGGTACCGTAGCCTTATTTTCTAATATCTGATCAAACCTCATGGGGCCCGTGGCTTTAACCAACTCCGGACCGGAATTATCGGATATATATCACCAATGAAATGAAAAATAAAGAGTCTTGCAAACTAGAGGAGTAAGGTTTGTTGAGAGAAAAGCCTGTTTGTTGTTTGAGTTTGATCAGTAGCAGATAGTCCTAGAAAAAGGTGGTTATTTTATAGCACTTCTCCTTCCAAGCAGATTGCCCGTCTGTAGTGCTTAGTTCTGCTCCTAAGACTCATGTAATGAATTTATTTCGAGCGAACTACATCTGATACAGGTCGGGCACGACACCCGAAGTTATAAGAAATACCTAAAATTCAGAAATCGATGTGATTCAGAGTAATTAAGATAAGTCATTGCTACTTTGGAACGGGATTTTTTACAGAAAGGTCAATTTTCTTGTTCAAATTAATAAAGAATTGAAATTGATTTTTGAATCATCATGTTTTTCCTTCCATCCTTTTGACAAGAAGCTGGGTTTAATTCTAACATTATTTTGTAATAGGGTAATACAATGAACATCCACCAAAATAAAAATTTGTACTCACTACGAGTCCATGCATGAGACATATGGCTTTCGAATATATTGAAAAAATTGTTACAAGTTTCCTCTGGTGTTTGTTTTGTAATTACAAGTCTCGTATCCACATTCTTATATGGTTTAATGTTAAATAATTCATTCTTATCTTAAGTGATTTTTCCTAATAACATTACAATGAACACATGGCTTACTATGTTAGCCTTGCTCTATGGAGCCCCAACTTCCAAGTCACAAGACGCTTACCACCTGTTGCGTCTATGTTCACAGCAGAACTGTTTGCCAGTTTTTGGGAGTTGGGAATTCTGTGATCTGTAGCGATTCACAAAGTACCATCAAGGCAATTAGTTATACTTATTCTGATGATACTCTAATACAAAGCCTACATATATCGCTACACCAAGCCTTAACATCGGGTTAAAACATAACTTTCATGTGGGTGCCAAGCCATGTTGGTATTCATAATAATGAGTGTGCTGATGCCCTTGCTAGGAGAGTCATTGGTGATAACTCCATCGATACGCTGCCTGTACGTATTGAGGATCAAAACTTCTACATGCAACATAAAGCCAATTCCATCTGGCATGAGCAATGGCAGGGTGGGGTCACTGGTCTGCGTGGTGTCCTTCAGGACTTGTGCCCGGAGTGCCTATTCGTAACCCAACTTCCAAGGAGGGACCGAATAGTGATCAATCGGGTTGCCACTTGTCATATCCGTCTTACTCACAGACACCTGCTTAGCTCAGGAGCTCAAGTTATTGTGTGCCGAAGGTGTGGGGGGATCTGTCCATCCGCCACTTCCTGGAGGTCTGCCCATACCTTATGGACCTCCGAGTCCAGCATCGGCCCCCTCAGTGGGTTGATGTTTTATCTAGACCAGACAAGGTCCAGTCCCTGTTGTCCCTGAGAGCCACTGAGTTCTTTTACGAACTGTGATATCTGATCTGTGATATATTTTTGTACAATCTAGTCATAGTTTTATTTCACTCTGGCGATTATACATATATAGTAACATATCTTTAATTATTAGCCTATTCTAGATCTAGTCTTAGTTGTATTATTTTATTTATTATTATTATTATTATTTTATTTTTTTTTTTTTTTTAATCCGCTTTAAGGGCTAAATAGTGGTCATCACTGTACCCCTGATTTTGTCCTCCTCCGATTTGACAGTGGAGTCCGTGATAGCACTCTGTGGAGGTTAGCATGGCCCCCCTTGGAATCGTGCAACTTGCAGTGTCCTTTTGGACACCTTGTTCAATGCCGCTAATGACCCTTATGGTTAAGGTGCGGCTTAAACCACTAAAAAAAAAAAAAAAAATAAAAATAAATAAATAAATAAATAAAAAAAAAATAAATAAATAATAATAATAATAAACAACACTGTTGGTGTTGGTTACAATCACAGATTCATTACGAACAATGCATGACATTTTTGTTTGATTATTTTCAATAGGTAATGAATCTTTAAAAACGACCGAGATAGCACATTCAAGTAAAGTTTAGAAGGGGTACATCTAGTAAAAGTATATTCAAGTCGCAATTCTCAACAAAATCGTATATATATTGTTGAAATATTACTTTCTCCAAGTCATGGTTTCAACATATGGCCTAGTCTCCAGCTCGAGTTAGTAATCCATTCGGCTTTGTCTTCGATAATGATTTGTTGCATTTCCGGTAAATAACTCGGAAATGCTTCATAGGTATAATAATATATTTTATTATGTCAATTAATAATATTTATATATTCCGCAGATTAGTTGGTCTAACTTCAGATTCGGAACTAACACGCATCTTCACACCTGGAAGATCAGGTGATCCGATTCCGTCTTTTGTCAAGACTCCGAATTCTTCACTTCGTCTCCTACTACGTTCGGAAACTTCTCTTGAATCAAGTTTATAGACTTTTTGTTCTGTTCACCACATACTTCCAACTTAATTTACGTTCAGTTGTTTGTTCGTTTTCGACATAAACCTCCAACAGAACAAGGTATGCGTTTACTTTATTACTAACATTAACTTCCCTGTTGCTATATGAATGTTACCTCATACTACACGCTCCAATAATGACATCCGGGCATATATCCCATACATATAAAAGTCCCTGTACCTAACTAATCCATTTTTTCCCCCTCAAATATTCGCTAAACCAAATCATGGTATTGGATTAACAATAATTTATTAGATTAAAAAAAAAAAAATTAATCTATTCACAATATTACAAAATCTCAAGACAAATCAGTTGTTGAAGTTTCTTGTTGGGCAAAGACCCACCATTGCCTCTGGACATCTGACGTCTTGCTCGTGTAGGCAGGTACAATACAGAGCTGAGCGCGTGACGGTTGAGAGGTGACCAATCTATTTGCTTTGCAACGCAAATCCGCCGTTTGTACGGGGGAACCCAGTAAATCCGCCGCGGGCCCGAAGCACGCACGTTTGTCGGAGAACGCGCCGTCCCGAGCAACCGGCGGATAGCGAGGAGCAGGAGGCGCCTGTCATGAACGGCAACAAAGCCGCGACCGGGGCGAGGAAGGGAGCGGCGACAAAATCAACAGGGAGGGGTCGCGTATGGTTCCGGGCCTGCAAAGCCTGTCAAACGCAGCGATTATCGTAGACGTCGCGACGCCGTTGTGCATAAAGGGTTACCGGTAAACATAATGTACACGTTTGGGGAGTGGTATCATGATTGGGATAGGTCTGACCTAAATCAGTCAATCAACTATTCCTGTTTGAGTGAAGATTTTTCGAGCTACTTACTGGTCAGTATCCTACCCCTATTTGAACCTTAACTCTCAAATGGTAGGTACAGCGACCCAGGAGAGGTACAGCCAGGAAGGTTTGAAGTGCTATGTAACAGAATTGAACTACTACAACATGAGTTTATTCTTTATTTTCTACTATTCATTAAAACGCAACATAATAGTTATGTAAACAGTTGTTGCGGAAAATAATAAACCAATACAGAAGCTTCTGAATCTAATATCATTGGCCAACTTTGAAAGATTTTCTCACACAGATTTAAAAATTGGACTTCCAAATGTTTACCCATTAAGTAACCTTCTGTCACGAACGTGAATTTACTTATATAGCTGACTACTCATCCATTTTGATTTATATTGATTTCATTTTGAACATTATATTAGGTTATTTGCATATTTCAATGTTATTCTCAAAAGTCCCATACATGTTTTATTTTTGAAACCCCAAATGATTCATGTTGTGGCTGCTTGCAAGTTGTGCAAAAGCTAATCTACTGAGTTGAACTTTGAATTGACTGTAGTGAACTTGGACAATAAAAACTTCGTTATGTTCTTTGGGTATTGGAGGAAGGATAGTTGAATTTAGCACCAGAACACGACATCCCTTGGCCTACGGAAGATCAGGCCGGTATGCACAATTCTGTGGCCTGAAGTTTCAGAAGGAAGGTATTTGATGAAGTAAACTAGAAGAAAGTGGGATTTGAAGTGATGCTCGTCACGTCAACCTGCTTCGTATTTATACGAAATAAGCTGGGAACGTTCCCGCTTACTGTAGGGGAACGTTTCCACCCGAATGACGTGTTGATTTGGTGGCACCATTTAATTTTGGTGGCACGCACAATTTAACTGACCTATGAGGGAAAGGAGCTGATTTGAGCCTGATGCGCATCTTTCCTCTTTGGTGCCTGGGTCCAGCCACCACTGACTGGATCCTGGTCGAGCTCTATTTCGAAGCCAGAGAATTGGCGGAAGGGGGGGGGGGAGGGGGGGGGGGAGTCAAGGATTTGTGTCACCTCGTCCGTAATTTCTGTTTGAGGACCTTAGAAGGGTCCTCAGCATATTGGCTAGAGCCAATCCTTCATCCTTTATTGATTTGGGGGATTTCGAGGATGGCTTCAAGGGAGTGGTTGGTGGGGGAAGAGACATTTGAGTAGGGGGGATAATAATGAGGGATCGGGGTGATAATGGTGGTAGCGGGGGAGAAGGGAGTGAGCCAGTTGTCATAACTGGCAAAGAATTGTGTTGCTGGTCTTGGGCTGGCGTCCCCTCAACGGAGTGTATCACCATTGAGGCGTATGATTCCTTATTGGATAAAGAATCGTTACAGATTCTACAGGTCACAGGGAAGGGAACTTTTTCTATCGTCATAATAGTTTGGATGGCAACTTCTTTTTTAAATACTAGGCACTCCTTAGAGAGTGCTCCGTGCTGGCCATTGCAATTGTCACACTTTGGCCGCATTGCACATGATGTTTCAGCCTTGTTGTGTCGTGGAAGACCACAGGCACAGATCTCATGCTCAGCCTTACATCAGTGGCTGGTATGCCCAAATTTAAGGCATTTATAGCACCACATTGGTGGAGGAATGAACGGCCTCACCTGCAAGTCACAAAGCAGGGGACGTGGTAAAATAGTCTTAGGTGGAATTTTGGAGTGAAAAGGTCACCAAAAAGGTGTCAGATGACCCATTGATGCGCCTACCACGTTGCAAAGGGGTGACCTTAATCACAGAGTCTTAAGGCTCTCAAGAATCTCCTTGGCGGATCACGATCTAAAGTATTGGAAACGGATCATGCCCTGTGAGGTGTTAAGCTTTTGGATAGGAGTGACTGCAACTTCAATAACTCCTAACGTCACTAATTTGGCCAATCTCACTTGGCCTGTTCCACTGAGGCCACTTTGACATGAACCTTAGAGTTGGAATTAGTCTTCATTTCTGGTGGCTTGCCTCTCTGGGGCACCAACGCATTTCCAACTTCCAGAGGGCTGGAGGTTTTAAAAACATTCCCTCCTGATCTCTACCACATAAAAACGGGGATATGCAGACTTCTTGAATAGGTCGATGACACTACCTGTCACCTTGGGGATAGCTTAATTATCTTCACTGGGCTGCTTTTTTAGTGTGCCCAGAGGCTTTGCTACACCATTTGATTGTTCAGCGGGGGGTTCTACGTTACAGACTAAACAATCAGCTACACTTGTTCCTGGTTTTGCAGGAACATTCATATTTGCTCCTTTCAAACGGGAAGTAGCGACAATAGGAATTGATGACTCTGCCTCCATGGTGATGATTTTTTCACCATTCTTCAGTGCCCCCACAGATGGAGACACAGTGTTGTCAATATTCACTACAGAGTCTCCACATTCATGGTGAGAGTAGCCTCACCATTCTTGGGTGCTTTCACCAAGGAATGCACCGGGGTGGATCAGGAGGTTGAGAGAGGTGGAATGGAAATCTCCACAGCTGGGGTGGGAGCCCGGGGGGATATTTATGTTGGACATTATCATTAGTTTTTTGAGTAAGTGTGGTTGTGTTTATGTGTATGTGTGTATTGTGTTTGTTTAATATACAGGGGTGTTGTTACCAACACCAAAGCCAATGCTACCTCGACCAGCCTATTGATTATAGCCCATTCACTGGTCCATTGTTGGTCAAGAGGGGGCCCCCACATATCATGGAACATCTCAACCCGACCACCAACCGGTACTAAAGGACATTGGGGGTTTTTACGGACGTTAATTGGGTCAGCCAACAGATCGCTGGTGAGGCTCTGTTGGGGCCCATGACTATCGTCGCCGGCAGGAGTACCGAACCTGCTCCTCCCTCTTCCACACTCCAGGAGGCCGCCAGGGGTTGTAGCACAACCCTCGCCCCTGTGTGTAGTGTGTCTTTGTGTTGGGTCGTGTGTTATGTGTTAGGACCGTGTTGGGAGAGGGGAAGGGAGAACAGGAGAAAGGGAAGGAGAGGGTGGGAAGGATTTCAAACCCAACACGCTTTTTCATCCTATATCTGAAGAATCTGAGAAACAAACGTGGAGGGCACGTTGGATCAGCATCTAGGCCTATCACCTAGGGTGAACCAACGCTTGTTTGGGGCCGCAGGGATGCCAACCCTGTAGAACCTGAAGGGTCCCCCATACGGGGCAACAGTGTCATTATATGCCAACCTATCTATGTATAACTTGCGAGTCCACCTCTAGATGCTTTGTTTCAACTTTTTTTTTTTTTTTGTTTTCATCTTCGCTGAATGACTTGTCAGCTATTTGAAAGCCTTGGTCTGTTCAAAAGTTTTACCCCTGATTGATCTTCCACGTTTGTCATCCGGCTCAGCCCTACTCTTAGTCCGTGCAGGTCATCTACGTCCTGCACCCATATCTTTGTGGCCTTCTTCGGGCCCTGCGTCCTTGAGAGTTTTCCAGGGGTGGCCTTCAGGTCTGAGCGAAAGAAACGCCTTTTCTGAAATAGCCATGAGCTCTTTCCTGCACCAACTATCTTCTGTTTCCTGTAAGGAATTTGCCACCCAGCATATTTTCTCATGACCCACACGGCAATTTTGGATGCTGACCCGAAATGCATCCCACCTGTGAGTAGTTAACCAAAAATCGGCTCCGTAGTCTACGATAGGTCTTATGACACACTCTTATTTTCAAATCCTGGGAACACGGAATAAAACTTTTCATTTTTTTTTTTTCCAAAGATCAACGTTTCTTCAGATCCCAATGGTCCCAGCTATCTCTTCAGTTGAGCCGTGATTTTTTATCGTCAGAATCACTCCGAGACTTTTAAACTCAATCGTGGCATCGAAATCACAGATATTGCTTAAGAGTGGCAGTTCTCTTCATTCGGCAAGATTACCGTATACACACAACTTTATATTTTTAAATGACGGAAATCCGAACGTTTGTTTCATATTTTCAAATTGAAGCAAGGGATATTCAAACCGTACGGACACCAACTTCACTGGGTGGGAAAGGAGAGCAGAGAAACATACGAGGAAAGAACGGCTGGAGGGGAAGCGAGGAGGAGAGGACAGGCAAAGCAAAGTGGTGGAACGTGGAGGGGGAGGGGTAGCCTGCAGAAGCGTGGCTGCTTCCAAAGAATTTGGTAGGAATTTTCCCCAAATATTTCGGTAGGCGTCTACACCTAAGCAGATAAATATTTAGATACCTAACGTACAATACTCTTCGTTCAGTAATCTGTCCTAGTTACCGTTAGCAGGACATTCGTGCTCTTGAAATTAATCTTGAAATACCTTGTTATTCGTGCTTTCTTTTGGAAAGGTTGAGTTCTGATCGGGCGATTACGCGATTCTGAACTTGTTGGTAATTATAATTCACCAATTCCGTGAGTTTTTCGCGAGTTCAAGGTTTTCGTCGTTGTGAAACGAACGATTTTTTTTAGTGAAAAAATGATCAACAATTTCAAGCATAGCAACCGAACTACAACTGTTACCATGCGACCCAAAGTTGCTGATGGAGTTAGTGCTCGACTGGATCAGCCAACAGTAAGTGATTCCAGTACTTCAAAGAAACAAAAATTTTCTTTTAAAACAAAACGTCCAAAACTGTGCAGTTCAGCGAGTTTGGACAATTTACATTTTGATTTCCCTGCTCTATCACCAAGGCAGAATTTTACTATCCCTCCGTGTAACATTGTCAAAAATACGAATCCCCCTTTTATCACAACTAGCAATAGATTTGCTGTATTGGAACAAATGGAAATTCAATCCACTCATACCAATCAAACATCAGAAAAGCGAACCATAAAACCACCCCCAATCTTCATAAACAATCTCTCTAACATCCATGTTGTTCTCAATCATCTAAAAACTGAATGCAGAGGGGCTTTTAAACATATAACCATTGACAGTAAATTAAAACTGAATTTTGAGGAGGTTGACGATTACAGAAAATGTGTTGACTATTTACAGAAAAATGGAGCACAGTACCACACATTTCAGATGAAATCTGAACGCAATTTCCGTGTAGTTTTACGTGGGCTACACCCCTCATGTGACATTCCTACCATGATGAACGAATTGAGAGAGTTGGGACATGAACCAATCCAGATGCTCCCAGTTCACCACCCAATTACCAAGGTTCCTCTTCCCCTTTTCTTCCTTGACTTGAAACAAAATTCCAATAATGAGCAAATATATTCTTTAACAAGTTTGTATTACTGTAAAATCAGGGTTGAACCCCCAAAACCTAGAAGAACTGTTATTCAGTGTATGAATTGCCAGGAGTTCGGGCATTCAAAAAATTATTGTTACAAGAAACCGCGTTGTGTTAAATGTGATGATGAACATGCATCCGCAGAATGCAACAAATCACGAGATACACCTCCGAAATGTGTAAACTGCAAGGGTAGTCACACGGCCAGTTATAGAGGCTGTCCGACACACAAAACCTTACAAAGCATCACATTCCCTTTGAGAAGTACTGTACCTGTAAAAAAGAGTTTAGACAACCCTCAAACAAACTTTAGTCAAACAAACTCCGCAACAGCCACCAATAAAATCATCGATCAGGGAGTGACTCCAATCTCCTACGCCTCAGTCCTTCAAAGTAATCAATCAGATTCAGTAAACCAAAAATTAGACAAATTAATCTCTATCATTACACCAATGCTGGAAATGTTGTCACAAATCATCCCAATACTTATCAACAAACGATGATCAATTCCTCACAACATAGTATGAGAATATGCACATGGAATGCTAGAGGGGTGAATAACAAGTATCATGAGCTGAGCCTCTTCCTTAATATTAATAAAATTGATATAATGTTAATCACTGAAACAAAACTAGCTCCTAATATATATTTTTTTGTACCTGGCTACAGATGCTACAGAGCAGACCACCCTTCAGGCAGTAGGAAAGGTGGATCAGCTCTTCTTATTAAAACTTGTATAAATCACAACGAACTTCCTCAGATAATAGAGTCTAACTTCCAAATAGCTCAGGTTGAGTTGAATCATTCGCTTCTGCCACGTTTACGAATCGGATCATTCTACTCGTCTCCACAATGCCATGTATTGATGTCAGATTTCTGGGCTATTATTCATGAACTTCAAAGACATTTTGTATTGGGAGGCGATTTTAATGCGAAGCATCCGAGATTCTCCTCCCATGTTTCTAACCCACGGGGTCAAATCCTTCGCGATGCTGTGATACAACATGCTTTGGACGTTTTCTCTCCACATGAACCTACTCCTTATCCATCTGACGGTAACATGCCAGATGTACTAGATTTTTTCATTGGAAAGAGCGTGGGATGTTTTCACTCTACTATTTCAGTACTTCACGAATTGAGTTCAGATCATCTTCCTGTGTTGTTGGAAATCGGAATTGAACCAGAAAATTCTACTCCTCCAGATTTTCTAGTAAAGTACCCATTTGATTGGGTCAAATATAAAACGGTAGTAGCTGAAATGGTAGACCTTTCCCTTCCTTTGAAAACCGGAAAAGATATAGAAGTGGCAATAGCATCTTTCACCAATGCAGTTCATATGGCAGCCGGTATTTCTTCAGCCTCGCCTTCACCAAAGGATCATAGACATTCTACCACTTTATCACCTAATATTTCAAACCTATTATCATGCAAAAGATTAGCTAGAAGAAGGTGGGAATCAACTAAATATTCACAGGACAAAGTTGAATACAATAGAGCTACAAGATTATTGAAAAAAGCCTTGGAGAACGAACAGCAGTCAGCAGCTCACACCGAAATTGCATCTCTAAACAATACAGATGGGTCCCTATGGAGAAAAACTAAGGTCCTCACTAAGGAATACCATAGTATTCCTCCATTGAAACAAGATGGGCGTTGGTTCTCAACACCTCAAGAAAAAGCAGATATATTCTGTGAACTGCTTTATGAACAATTTGCACCCAATCCAGAAATTCGACCCGAACACTCAGCTAAAATTGCCGAAATAATGGATGAACCATTACAACTTCAGCCCTTTTCTCTCTTCTTCACTCCTGGCCAAGTTATGAATGTCATAAGAAGATCTCCCGGAAGGAAAGCACCTGGACCCGACCTCATTACACAAAACCTTCTGAAAGCTCTTCCTCGTAAAGGGATTGTGATGTTGACACAAATTTATAATGGAATATTACGTACTACACATTACCCAAATAAATGGAAACATGCACACATCATCATGGTTAAAAAACCTAAAAAGCATCAAGACAACCCACATTCATATCGTCCAATCAGCCTTTTGTCTCTTCTTTCCAAAATTTTTGAGCGGCTATTTCTCCCTCATCTTTTACAATTTCTAACTCCTCTCCTACCTGATTCTCAATTCGGGTTTCGTCGAGAACACTCATGCCAAATGCAACTTCATCGCGTCATCGACACAATTTTAGACACTTATGAGAAAAAGCAGGTCTGCTTGGGAGTCTACCTAGATTCAGAAAAAGCGTTTGACAAGGTTCTTCACAATGGTGTCCTTTCCAAGATCAAACAGTACTTACCTGACACTCATTACCTTGTTGTCCAGTCCTACCTTTCGAATCGTACCTATAGCGTAAAATGTGGTTCGGCTTTATCCAAATCAAAGAGCATTCGTGCTGGAGTTCCCCAGGGAAGTGTATGGGGGCCATTCCTGTACCTGGTTTATGTGAGCGATGCACCATCGACCGATGCAATTGTTACGGCTGACTTTGCTGATGACAAAGCAATTCTGACCCAGGGGGAAAAAACCAGTGACGTGCGGCAAAAATTACAGTCTCATCTTGATAGAATCTCCGGTTGGTGCAACGATTGGCGCATATCGATTAACCCTCAAAAGTCAGTATCTATCCTTTTCACTCTTCGCTATGAACGATTGATAGATGGATTGACCTTCAACGGAGCCCAAATTCCAATCAAATCGTCCACCAAATACTTGGGAGTCTATTTAGATCCAAAATTAACATGGGAAGTCCACATCAAACACCTTGTACACAAAATACGATGCAGAATACGACAACTAAAACATTTGTTAGACAACCGTTCTTCACTCCCTCTAATCACTAAAAGGCTACTATACCTCACATTGATTCGACCAATTTGGCTTTATTCGTGTGAAATATGGGGATCCGCTGCCAAAACGCACATAAATAAGATACAAGTTACCCAAAATAGAGTACTTCGTTTGATAACTGGAGCTGAATGGTTTGTGCGAAACAGTACTCTGCACCAAGACTTGGACATCCCAACAGTTGAAGTACTGATCAAGGAAAAATATGCCAAGATCCACCATACCATGTCAGACCATAGCAATCCGCTGGTAGCGGCTATTCCCCTAAATCCCCCCTTGCTACCAAGACAACGCCGCCTAAAAAGAAAACGCCCCCAAGATTTTCTCTTAGCTTCAGACAACGAATAGACTACTCTGGTTAAGGGCAGCCGCTGGGTTGTACCTTCCTTCAAGTTCCATGTTAATTAGGCAAAGCCTACTATATACTTTGAGCAAAACTGTAGTATTCTATGAATAATAAAGTTATCATTTATTAAAAAAAAAAAAAAAAAAAAAAAAAAAAAAAAAAAAGTAATTTATTATAGACAGGTTTTCTGCGTAGAAGAACTAAATAATACAGGAAAAAGTAAACCTTTGTGTAATAATTTCTGCCAGTAACAGCGACATCCGGTTCGATCAACCCTAGGGGGTAATATCGGGCAATAAAGGCCAACAAAGGGAATATACGAGCCCTGATGTACGTCGGGTAATGAGATCTTCCAATGCAGGCGTTTATAGCAAAGTGGATAGTGAGTGAGCCATGCGACTAATATCAACCGGTTGGGGTTCGAATCTTAGCAGAAATCACATATTTTTTAATTACCTATTTCTTCGTGTTGAAAGTGAGTTCAGTGAGTTGAGGAAGTTTTTCATATTTATATTATTTGTATTTATTTATGTATATCATTTATATTTATTCATTATTTTTAGTTGTAGTAATTAATTTATTTTCTTTTGGTAGGCAACATCGTCTAGTTATATTTCGATAGTGCACTTAGTTATATTTGGTAATTTTTTATGCACCAGTGGGCATGTGCCTGCCTAGAAGGGCTAATACAGAAATAATAAACCTTTGTGTTTTCGTTATCTTTCATCTCAGTCTTGGGTCGTCCCACATCCTCTGGATCAATCCTGTGTACATATATGAATATGTGTGAATCATGCACAATCCCCGAGACATTCATTGAAATAGGGTGGTAATTTGATTGAAGAATATGATGGATTGATGAATAATGATAAATTCCATATTTTTGAGGTTATTGTGCAAGTAGAAATTTGGATTTTGGAGACCAAAACTTTTTTTCTCCCGAATGTGAAAACAATGCTTCCCCTACCTATAGGTAGAATGGGGGGGGGGGGGGGGGGGGGCACGCATTTTAACAACAACTTCGGGCAATAAATCTATCATAACGTAGAGTACTTATGATAAGCTTGTGGTGGCATGTTGATTCGGGAATAACTAGAACTATAAAGTATGCGAGAGACAGTGAGATCCGGTCTCAACAATGCCATACACGGTGTCCCCGAGTGCGGAAGTCTTATACGAGGGCATTTTGTCCTCGTGTCCCGCAGGCAAGTGGGATCCGACATTGAACCAGTTGCTTTCGAAGGAAAGAAAAACAGCCCAGGGGGCTAACGCGAGAGGGGGCTATAAGGTTGAGCAGGTCGGGACGTGTCAGGGGGCGACCTAGGAACCACGTGGCAAGGCTGAGACAACATCAACAGAGATTTCAAATGAAGAAAGCATATTGAAGGTAAACATCGCTGGTAAATGATTTGAGTGAATCATCACATCCTATAGGAATTTGATTAACTAGGCCATCCATTCGAGGTACCATTTTAGAGGTACTTTAGTGGGATCTTTAAAAAAAAAAAGACTGATCCGCGAGGTCAACTTACGAGGCCAAAACGTCTCTAGGAATTTGAAATTTGATAGGGAGCCTCGTCTTTTGGCATGCATTGTCTGGGTCCATGGTAATCAGCTGAGTGAGCTGAATTATCTCCTGTTCATCATAGGAATTTGAAATTTGATTGGGGACCTCTCTGGGACATTAAGGGACGAATAAAATGATGGATTCTTTCAGTTGATTGAGCTAAATTGTCTCCTGTTCACACTTGAACATTTAAATTTGAGAGAAAGCCTCTCTGAGTCAACAAGAGTTGAATGAAATCTCAAAATTTTGAAAAATTATAAACTACTTATCGCAGGAAAGTCGAATGGCGACAGGCATCAGGATAAAAAAATTCACTTTCATTGAAGAAAGTAAAGGCAATGTTTTCAGACCAATCGATAGTCCTCCTTTTCATATTACAGCCGTTTCGAGTGTTTCAGAGAATCGAAATTCGCAATTTATTCAGGTTCGGTCGAAATAATGTACGTATTTTAATTATTTTTAGACATGACATTCACTCATTTACTAGGAGCAATTTGAGATGTTCCTTAGGTATTTTATAATACCTACTAACATAAGTGTGAGCTTTGTGTTCGATGTTTTGTAAAATATCGTACTAAATGACATATTAACTACTAGTATACCAATATTCAAACCTGACAGTTTCGTCATTTTTACACAGTTATAAATAAATTCGTTATTCTCAACAATTTTCAATTTTGGTTTATTATTTCAATAATGAATCTTTGTGATCGACCAAGAAATTTTTTTTAACCCCCCCCCCCCCCCTCCATCAAAATTGTTTGGTAGTTATACGTTTAAAGATGCGTAGAATCCAAAAATCAAATAACAAATAACAATAAAAAAATCCGTCCTTACGCTACGTCGTCGAGAGCTTTTCTCCGAAACGACTGAACCAAAGTTAACGAAATTCGGCTTAAAAGTTATACATCTGCCGGAGATGTGCCAGTAACATCGCCATCAATTTTGAGCAATCCTAAAGGGTAGTACTTAAGAGCTGAAATATTTAAAAATCGAGATCTCAGAAAATTTCAAGGTAAAAATAGTGTTTGAATTCCGTAATACAAGGGGTAAAGGCGAGAATACGAGGTGTTTTTCAACGAATTTTGTCGATACCACCCATCCTACAACTCTCAACCGATTTTCGTGATTCTTGTTTGGATTGATTTCAATTTTAGTCTAGTTGTGGGAAAAAAAAAAAACTTGAGGATTTCGGTTTTAATGCCACGGTGGGTGCTGGAGGGGATAATTACCGATTCTTTCAAGCTTTGCCCAAGCCACATATCTCTACTGATTTTCGTGATTCATATTTTGTTCTATTAAGACTTTGATGGATTACAGAATTATCAAATATAAAATATATTAAAATAAAACTCTTTGATATTTATTCAGTGAGAACTTCATTCATCAGTCATTGAGCATCATGAAAAGTACAGGAATCCAGCTGTGAGCAATAAATCATAATATCAAAGGGTTTTATCTCAATATTTTATAATTGATAACTTTTTATTTATAATGTGAAATAGATTTATGTATAATATTAAGTGCTATATGGAAATTATAAATTTAAAAAAAATTACTGGTGATATGCATTTGAAGAAGCGCAACCAATAAAGGAAAAAATTGAATAAATAAACGAAATTGATATAGTTTTGGAATGTATGACAGGAGTTTAAAATTTTATCGCCGAAGGGGTTGAGGAAATAGAGGGGTTAATACTGATCAATCATGATGTTTCAACAATTGTCGTCCGATTTTCGTGATTATCTATTTTTTTGTTGAATGAATTCGGTCTGGTTGCGGAAAATCTGTCGGGGATTTTCAAATTTCATGCTGGAAGTTTTATGATGGGAACTTACTGTCGGTGGAGGGGGTTGTTGGGATGGGGTAATTTCGAGAAGTCACGATATTTTTGTTCTTTCAAAGGGACGGACCTGTAATGCAAGCATTACTTACCAATATGTTTTACACTGTAATGCTTTCGCAAGATGTTTCCAAACCCTCATTTGAATAAAAATTGAAGTATGAAGGACTATCACTGCATTTAACTGATAGATTCATGTTTGAACAGAATCGTGATTACCGTAAATAAACAACCTCCTGCTAAGTTTAGCTTTTTTCCATCCAATTATCCCTAAAGTACCTAGTACCGTATCAAAAGACCTACGCCTGCCTTCAGAATCAAAATTGAAATGTGCCCGCATCTGGAAGTGAAACCTGTTGGAACTCAATGCCAAACATCATTCTGTTGATTGGTTTTATACCATCAGGCAGGGCGCGTAGGTCCGCGTCAGTAACATTCGAAAATTTCATACAATGTAAATTTTCGTGCAGATTACCAAAATAATCAATATGCCTGACCTCCTTCTTCTTAATTTTGTCCAATTGGTGGCAAATCTCCTTCTCCGAACATATTCTTCTTAAAAAGCTGGGACCTTTCGGACAACTTTTGACTTTACCGAAATTTGTCGGACAAAGTAGCTGTTAACTGGCAGTTTTCCAATAATTATTGTTATATAATAAGAAGTTTTCTCTAGCTGGGCTAGTTCTAAATGACGAGTGATTCGATAAAACGATATGGGTTCGTAGTCTAGGGGAGGTATTTAGGTGTAGACAAATACCCAAGACACCGCGATTAAGGGACATTGAATTTTGGGTTTTAGGTCTAACATCTCAATGAATCTATACTTATATATTACTGAAAACCTATAGACTAAGCATCTTTAACAGTTTTTTGAATTATTTTTTATTTTGACCATCTGCAAGTGAGGTAATCATAGCTTTCATAGCTTTTTAATTACCTATAAACCTCTGTAATCGACCAAGAAACAAATCGTAGACCCCCCCCCTTCAAAATTTGTTAGTTTACGTCTTAAAATGAGTAGAATTTAAGAAATCGAATGAAAAAGTTCGTCTGCCCGCCGTTCAAAGCTTTTTCCGAAACTACTGCACCAAGCATTATGATATTTGGCTTAAAAATCGTTAATCTGCCGGGGATGTGCCAGTAGCATCAGCATCAGTTTTGATCAAAAAACTTTCAAGGTAACAGTAATGTTATTTTTAGGTATCATTTATCTTGGACATCATCATGCAGAATCGACTCAAACCACCCGGGTGGCTGTACGTTCATACGTTTACTTTCCCTAAGGGCTAAAACTTTGGTAGGAAAAAAAAAAAAAAAAAAAAACGGACGGGAGACCTACGGTTCTACAGTCAGATCATTTAATAATGATTAATTTTACACATTATTAGTTCATTATGGTTACTTAGCCATATTAGTTTATAACTGAGCGTAATAAATCAGATTTCATTGACACTACAGAGGCTTAGGGATTATGAGATGCTGTGATAAAATGAGAGCATTCCAAAAAGTGGTTAACGATTTTTATGCTATGAAAACTAAGGGAGTTACACTTCCCTAGTAACGCATTGGTTGTACGTGAAAATCAATAGAAAACTCCACCGTGACGTGACACTCGTGACGTGACGAAAACAAATGGAAACGTCCTGTTAATCATTATTAAATGATAAAATCAAACCATAGGAGCACATCATAACTAGTGGAACATAGCAAAAGTCGCCTTTTATCTACGACGCTCGTATAAGCTGAAATAATTACGAGTATAATGGGATTTTCCCTTCACGTAACCGGGTTTATTAAAAATATTGTCGCCTGTTCTGAAGCTTGGATAAGTAATCTACTTTATATAATTATTTTTCGGTTTGTGGATCAACTCGTGTTTAATAATAGGAATTTGTGTGTGCTACCTAATTTAATTAATTTCTCTTCGGTAGGCTTCTACACCTTTGCAGATTCTACATCTTTGCAGATATATATTCAAATATTAAATGCGTAATAGACTTCGTTTAATAATTACAGACAGGTCTTCTGCGAAGGTCTATCCAATACAGAAATAATAAATCGTTGTATATTAATTTGGAGCATTTTTAGAATGGTGAAAAAAATTTCCAATTTTTGGCTCTTCTTCAAATAACCCTGTCTGTACTCAAAGTTTGCAAACTTTTGATCTAGGAAATGAAATTTCTAAACTTGAAATTGAAATCAGGTGTCATAGTTTTAGCTAACGTTGAATTAATTAGCAGCTATGTAATAATTTCCAGTTCCATTGAAATATTTTTTACAAATCGTCGGTGAAGAATTGATACCTCGTAACTCACATTTTGCCTACTTTACAGGAGAGCGAAAAAACTTCCCTATTTCTTTATTATTCCTTTTATTTCAAATTCCTTTCACCACTATTCGTTATTTTGACTTAGTTTTTGTTTTATGTACTACTCAATTTGATCCCAGTCATCCAATTAATTATTTTACTGGAGATACGTGATCTCGATATGAGCATATATGTCTCTTACGTGATTTCAATAGTACAAAACAACGAAATTTACCTTCAGCACTCATGTTGCAGCAGCGGAGAACGGGTTGATACGCGTTATCAATGCTTCTTCTTCTTGACTACCAGTTACGTGGTATCAATATTTTCACTTTTGAGCCGTAATACTGCGAAAATCCACCAAATGAGCGCTAAAATCGGTGAAAACCAAGGAACTTACCTACTAGCAACCAAAATCCCGTTTTCGACGAAAATGGAGATACGAGGTATCAATTCTTCACCGACGAAATATTACTGTACTGATAAATTCTGTAGTTGATCAATAGCCAACCGAACAGTTGTTAGTGGAAGACATCAAGGTGTTCCGCTAATACTTCTTACGCCATCTACCGGATGATGAACGAGGGAACCATCGCATTCAGGTCTGAGGAGAAGAGTTTCGAGATCTCGCATCTAGTCCGTAATAAAACAAATAGGTTATAATACGTAACTAATCTCCGCTTGACGCGTTAAAATCTATTAACGATGGAAAAAAAAAAAAAAACATCGACAAATTGTTCATTATAAAGGATAACGGTTCATTCTAGCGGTTCACAAATATCGGTTCATAAATAATTTGATTTTGATTCACTATTTGATCGTAGGTGTTTTCCAGCTTCTAATGTTAGTATGAATCTCAAAACGATGGAAGTGATTGATTCGATTTTACAATATTTTAGTTTCTTTATAAAAAAAAGTTTCAGCCGTACAGCATGATCGCATGAGCGAATTATCGTAACGTATCCTATTGTATGATGTAAAAGTGTTTGACGATTGAGCGTGGGGAGAGAGAGGGGGCAAAGAAATTGTTAACTAGTAATTTCATTAAAAAAAAATAAAAAAAATAAAAAATAAATAAATAAATATAAATAAATGTATACTATTCACAAAGAGATATTGAAAATTTTGCTTTTTTTCGCCGTTTTTATCGATTTTTAAGCACATGTTAACAAAATTTGAGTAGGTAGGTATATTTTTGAGCGTGATTTTGTAAATAAATTTGATAGTTATTACATTTTATTTGAGCCATATTCTGCTAAAAAAGTAAATAAATAGAATCAAAATATAAATACATAACAATTTAACGATGATTCACTGTCTTTTGCCATTATTTATGATTTTTCTTAGCAGATTTTTCGAAAAGTTTACCAATTTATTTTGATCAGAAAGTGGTGTCTAACGAACTCATCCCTTAATTTGGAAAGCTTGATTTTTTTTTAGCAAGAACGGAATTTTTATCTCAAATTTAGGGAGAGTATATTTTCTGGAATTAGACAAAATGGGCATTCTGAGCAACTGCTTTGAATTCGTTTTGGTTTTTATTTTCAATTATGAACCTTTGTAATCGACCAAGTAGAAAATATTTTTAGACACCCCCTCAAAATTTGTTGGTTTACGTTTCAAGATGCGCAGAATCCAAAAATCGAGAAAAAAATCCGTCCGTCCGCTGTCCGCCGTACGCCGTCCAAAGCTTTTCTCGAAAAGTATTGAACCAAACTAAGAAATTTGACTTAAAAATAATGTATCGGCCGGGGATATGCCAGTAACTTCGGCATCAGTTTTGATCAATCTAAAGGATAACAATTAAGGGCCAACATATTCAAAAATAGAGATCTCGAAAACTTTCAAGGTAACAGTGATGCTTTTTTGCTTCTCAATGATAAATCTAATCCCAAAGAATCGATTAAGACTATCCGCAACGCTGTAGGTGGAACCGTTCGTATTCTATGAGGGCTAGTGTCGAAAACATCGTCGAAAAAACCTTCGGATTTCTTCCCAAACTCGATAATGCACTTCTAATCACAGGTGGATCGGTAGCTCAATTAGTAACGTGACGGACCCGAGAGTTGAAGGCGGCCGCCCCGCAACGGTACGTATCCTGGCGGGGGCAATAAACATTTTTTCTTCCTGGTCACTTTCAAGATTTTGCTGCCGAGTCTACCTAAAGGTAGCGGAAGCATTGTTTTCACTTTCGGGAGAAAAAATGTTGGTCTCCAAAATTAGAATTTCCACTCGCAATTCACGTTTTAGACCATTCTGAACAACTTTGATTCCGTCTCTGTCTGCCTGTCGTGTGTCCGCAAATCCTTGTAACAGGCTTATTTTCCACAGTCTTCATCCGACTTGAATGAAATTCTCAGGGGGCGTGCGGGCTAGAGGGTAGACAGTCCCTTATCAGTTTCATCATTTTTGACTCAATACCTCACTCTGCGCATGCGCAAACGTAAATTCAACGAATCATAATTTTCTCAGGCCCTAGTCGTCCGATCTCGCTCAAGTTTGGATGGTCGATCATCATCATCATCATCAGATTTGGACGATTTGATCATCTTGCATCAATTACAACGCGATTGTATCACTAATAGCTACTGCGCATGAAATCCTTGTAACAAGCTTATTTTTCACAGTTTGCATTCGGCCTGGATGAAATTTGCAAGGGATGTGCGGGCTAGGGGGTAGACAGTCCCCTGTCAGTTTCATTGTTGCTAAATCAATACTTCACTTAACGCATTCGCAAACGTAAATTCCATTATGCTCCATTTTTTCACGTACTAGTCCTCTGATCTCGCTCAAATTTGGATGATAGTTGGGGCCTGTCGATTTATTAATCCCATATCAATTTCAACATGAATGTATTAATAATAGCTACTGTGCATGCGCCTATGCGAAATCCTTGTAACGACCTTAATTTCCACTGTTTTCATCCGATTTCGATGAAATTGTCAGAGAATATGCGGATTAGATTGAAGATGGTCCCCCATCAGTTTCATCAAAGCCAAATCAATACTTCATTCTGCGCATGCGCAAACGTAAATTCCATTATGCTCCGTTTTTTCACACTCAAGTTGTTTGATTTCGCTTAAATTTGGATGATAGTTGGAAGAAGATGACTTGATTACCTCATATCAATTTCCACACGATTGAATCATTAATAGCTACTGCGCACGTACCAATGTGAAATACTTGTAATGACCTTAATTTCCACAGTTTCCATCCGATTTTGATGAAATTGTCAGCGAATGCGCGGTTTACGTTGTAGATGGTCCCGAACCTATTTCATTGTTTTCAACTCATCAGTTCATTCTGTGCTACCACAAAAACGTAAATTACATTTAGTATCATTTCTTCATTTCTCAACTGACCGAATTATGACATTTCACGATACTTCTTGATTTACTGATGGTCTATACACTCATGATAGGAACGAGAAAGCTATGTACCACACCCAACTTGGCAGACTTTTTTTTTTTTTTATTCGGCCGCTCTTTAACACTAAAAATTATTTTATTTATTTATTATTGATAACTTTTGTTACCTAAAGATGATCAGCGATTATTTTAGGTGTCCTATTTTTTCTCATTAATTTCAATTCGTGGGTACCTCGATCGATGTCGATTCATACCGTTGATATTTATCTACTATTATGCTTGTATTTCAGCTCTTGTTACGTTTAACAAGATAATAATTACCATAATAATGATAATTTTTGATTAAATAAATAATATTGATTTCTCCACGTTTTGCTTGTTTATGACATAAATAATCCCAAAGAATCGTTAAAAACTACCTGCAATGCTAGGTATACGTTGAACGGATATTTTCACCAGTCAACCTACTGAAATACATTAATGGTAAATAATTTGCAAGGGAGAAACAGTTTCAAAACAATAGGTGGCGTATGCAACCCTTCTACTTGATGGGATGATAGAATAGAATAATTTATTTACATCATTTTTTTACATGAATATTACAATATAAAATAGTACTAAATACATTTTTAATTCGGACTCCTGAAACAAAGGTGCTGCCTGACGCTTGGCTTGGCCGGTGTTGACAGGCGACAATTATTATGAATTAATCATGGATCATTTTGTTCCTCAACTTTACTATAAAGCGTAAAATTATGGGGTATTGGTGCTGTAATGCAGTGAACCCAATCGGAAGCGCGAAGGCCCGAGTTTCGAAAGTAAATATACTTTAAGCGGGGTTTAATACGATTACGGCCAGTGTTCTGCGTAGAAGGTCTGTCTAATACAAAAATAATGAACCTTTGTGTAATAATATGCAGGTTTTTCATGTTTTTCCCCCACCAGATGGTATTTTTAATTATTTTAAAGGAAGTATTCATTTTTAATTTCTTTCATCTCCGCCATATCCGGTCCCCAGCCTGGTTGAGAAAGGAACGGGGAAAGGGAATAGAAAATTATGAAATTTCATATGCAAAGACACGCCAAAAAAGATGATTTTTTTACATCATACCCAAATTTTGTTCATTATTCTGCTAAAATCGAATCGAATCAAGAAACGGATAGCGCCATGTGAATCAGCGTTTGAAATAAATGAAAATTCATGTACGGCCCTTGGGGTCCACCAGAATCTATCTTTTGCGCAATTTTGGTAGTTGAGCAACATTGTGCGCTTGCGAAACTGGTTGCGCGCGGTCAAAAAATTCAGTCAGGGGTCATAAATTCTTTGTGTAGAATCCAAATCTGCAATTAAAAAGTGGGTTCCCATTTGAAATAACAAAGTTGGTGTTGGTTGCGCAATGCCTACCGTGGTCATATTTGAGATCCTTTTTTGAAAATAATTTTTTTTTTTTCAAAACCCCCTCAAATAAGGATTTTAGTGGGGGGGGGGGGGAGCGTCTCGTGGGACACCATTTACATACATATATATATTTACATACATATATATATATATATATATATATATATTTGAGATCCTTTTTTGAAAATAATTTTTTTTTTCAAAACCCCCTCAAATAAGGATTTTAGTGGGGGGAGGGGGGGTGCATCTCGTGGGACATCATTTACATATATATATATATATATATATATATATATATATATATATAAGCGCAAGCTTCAGAAATTGTTTCAGTATACCTCATAACGAATTTCCATGAAAAAATCTAGGGAAGAGTTTCTTTTTAAAAATTTTGGAGCCATTGCAATAGCTCGATTTTTCACCGAAATTCGCTAAAATGTGCCCTTAAATACCGTGATAATTTAATTTGAAATTCATGTTTTGTTTTTCGTTACTGAGGAGCGCAATATAGACCGATACGTGCCCTTGTTGGAAAACTCGTGTCAAACTTAGACCCGCATGATCCTGACACAGTTAGCTACCTATCATTCCTATCCGGCTTCCCTCTTGTTCCCCCAGGCGCTGCCCACCCTGACTCAAACGCCAACTTTTACTGCGCAGTTAGACAAACGACTAATTGCTCTATTTGCATGATTGTTACCATCTTTTTTGTGGGTCGAAAGTTGACCCGGACCAAAAATCGTAAGGACAGTCAAATGCTGGTCGGAAGTAGAAGTTATTTTCCTGAATATTCATAGGCATATTATTCCGGAAATGATAAGAAAATTCCATGATGTGGGTAGTGACATTGGATGTTGCCAGGACAGTGAGGAATAAAAGAGCTTTCGATAGAGCCTTGTTATTGTATACCTGCAGTTCATTCACATCACGGAGTCTAAACGGAAATATTCGTTCTCATGAAAAACTAGTATTTTCTGTTTTGTCGATAACTGTTGAGTGAGCTTCGCTCGGAGCTACCCGAATCCATTCCAAAAGTACCATATAAAACAAGACTTTTGCCAGTACCTTCAGGTTTTAAGACATTTAAAATCAATTACCTCGTACCCGCTTACCTAAACCAACAGATTGGAGTTTACACATTGTGAATCCGAAATAACGTAGAAGTAGAAGTTAAGGCATTGTGGAACAGAATACGAAACGCGTAGCCTTTGGTATGACACAGCTTGGATATCACAGTTTCTATAGCTTTGCACATTTGAAAATGTAGATCAGTACACAAGTAGTGAGCCAAATGTTAAGCGCATTTTGTTTTAAGTAGATTAGTGTTTCTCACGGAATGACGTTAATAAATTAGCATTAAAAACTCACTCAGCTACTTCGGATGGCAAGTGAAAATCATACAGAACCTGTCTCGCAGAGGCTCCGTTCCGAATTTCAGCTTCTTAGGATGAATAGCACTGAAACTAGCGTAAAAAGCTCACACAGCTGATTGGGGTGGTTCGGCAGGTTAAAATACTATCTTACTTGACCCACAGAGGCCCCATTCAAAATTTCAGCTTCGTAGGGTAAATAGCATAAATATCGGATTTTTCGAATCAGCTCACGGTGTCAGTTATCAATGACGGTTTTTGCAACCAGTTTATTTTTAATGACTATAGCTGATCAATTTGCGACCCATCCCATCAAATTCGATGCAGTCGTTCTTGAGTTGAAGCGCTTTATAAAGACGCAACATAAATAGAGAAAGTGAATACTACAAAAAGTTTTTTTTTTTTTTTTAGAAAACGCGCTAAAAACATCGTTTAAGTACTCACTTGTTGAAAGCTAAAGCAAAATAATTTTACATCACCCTTCATGATGGTACAGTACGCCTCCGAGTCTCCAACATGGATGTTCCATAGAAGTTACTACCCTCAGCATAGAGGTGAAAAGGAAGACGATTCTTCACTTGCCCAGACTACCTAGTGCCTGATGGATTTACCTAACCACAATTTGTGGGTTGTCATCGAATCGAGTTATGCGTTGCCGCATTACTCGAATCGAGTAATTTGAGGGGTTGATGTTGCCGTTACTCATATCTCAACGAATTTATAATATTTCATTTATATAACAAAGCCTGTCTGACAATGATAATGTTCATGCTCGTTTTCTGATAGATAATATCAGTTTTCCAATGGTGGTGTTGCCACTAAGCCTAGCAGTTTGGTAGCACAATAACTCCGCAACGATATGCTGAAGTAGGTTTCGTTCAAAGTTTCAAGCCCTAGCTCAGGTGTTGCCTTTTTGGACAGACTGGACCATGGATAGAATACGAATATAAACATTTAGTTTCTATTTAGAATAAAATACAATTTTGTTGGAAATTTAACTGAATATATAGTATATTTATATAATATATTATATTTTTTTTTATAGAATTAAAGAAACGGCGCACAGTATTCAATGTTGTAGGTAATCACCTACATTTATTTAAGTTTAATTGATAGGTAATCAACCCTGTAATTGAATCAAATCCATGCTAAACACTCTTCGCCAGTGGTTCTGGATAATCCAAGAGGGCCGTCAGGAGTTCTTTTCACCGATGTGGGCTATGTAAGCTGAAGAGAGCCAAAATAGAGATACCAATAATTACACCACTTTCAAGACGATACAAACTTCCGCCGTCCGATTCCTTTGGGTCCGGTTTGCCACCATGGAACGTGCGATGACCAGTCCAGCTAGTGTCACGGAGCATTACGACCTGGGGTACTTTATCTCCATATTATAAAAGCGTCACTATAGTTAGTATTTTGTTGAATACTCGCCCTTCAGGCATTTCTCAGCTTACAGTTACGTTTCCGTTTCACAGAGTATTAGTTTATCTGGTCTTATATATGACAAAGGTAGAGAGGAGTATTTAACACCCATTGGACAGTGGATTCATACCTTTTTTCATGCAAGGTAGAGGCGCGTAGCACTCCAGGTACTTTAGTATTAAGGTTTAGTTTAATAAGTTAGATTAGTTACGATTTTGTATATATTTCACGCTTAGAGTATGTTGTAGACATTAGCCCTAAGAGTCCATTTATCACATTCATCACGCTATATTTTCTATATTTCTTCTTGTATGTTACCGGTTGGTTATAATATTTGTCTTTACCGTTCATAAACACTTGTTTTTGGTTGAATTTTGAAGAAGTTGTTTCGACTTTATCCCCCTAGAGTGCACTCCAGTTCAGTAAGCCAGGTTGGGGTATTCGCTTCTCGAATAGCGTGGTAACAATATGTACGAGTATACTTGTAGTTCTTGTGGAGTTAGTTTTCTCCAAGGTCATTAGTCACGATAATCTACTAGGAGACATAATTTAATCATATCAAGCTAACAGGTACTTTCACCTTGAGACCCCGTTAGAGTTCAGTTACCTTCAGTGACAGATAGCAGTAAGTAGTTACGAGAAGAGGCTTACAGCTGCACCATATAGGGCTGGATCTCATTTTGACAAGGGCTAGGCCCTGAAAATGGCAATAGACGCGGGCCCCAATACCCTCTGAAGCCTATTATACCCATTGTGAACAAAAGGAGGATTCAGAGCACTGTCGCAGTTCTTCACCATTTACCGACTTATGCATAGTAGCAGTAAAATCAGCAGAAAAAGGCACAGCTTCTGCTGTGGCTTCAATGGAGCCTTGGTGACACAAGCTAATGCTCCTCCAAGGTCCACACGGCTTGCCACTATAGTGGCCAAACCCATGAAATCGACCCCAAGGTACTGCCAGACCTCCGTCTTTGATTGGTGTCTTTCCTAAGACAAAGCACTCCTGAACTATCACCTTCACCTTATGCTGGTGGACCGACGGAACCGAGAGATCAGCCCAGACATAGAAGGGCTGACCACTAAACCACACCTGGTTAGCTGCCCAGCAAAGGCACTGAAGGCGATCTGCAGGAACTCATGGGTTTCTGCGAGTAGGGTGACATCATAGGCAAAAACCAATGCACGCACTCACACCCCAGGAGCGAGATCAAACCCTATTTCATCCACCAGCTTACCCAAGGCTGTATCCACGATAGGTTGAAGAGAAGTGGCAATAGAGGATCCTGGTGCACACCGCAACCGATGACAACTTCCCCTGACATTTCGACACCTGCCTCGAGGACAGTTACACCTTTATGGTACAGACAGGCAACGTACTCAAACGAGCAGGTGCCCACTAAGGCTTTCAGCCAAGGCAAATTGACTTACAGAGTCACTGGCCCTAATGAGGTCCAGAGTGGCAAGATGGATTTCTTGATGCGAGTCAGTGAAATGACAATTTGGAGAACTGTTGGGTTCTACGCAGTACCATCTACTGTATGATATGATCTCCGGTCACCTATGACATCAGCAACTAGGGCGCGAGCTGGCATAATCTTAAGGGAAAACTACTGACGATACAGAATTCGGAGGGTAGCCCAGGCCCACTTCCTCCTTTCTTAGGGATGAAGATGGTCAGAGCATGGGTCAACGCTTTCAGGGATCTTTCCGATAGAGGATGAGCAGCTTGACATTCATTGGGGCTTTATTCCAGCGTCGGGCTGAAATATCATCAGGTCCAGCAGACGTGGAGTTTTCTACAAGGTACTCATGTGCCTTGCACCGGCTTGCACATCATACGAACTAAATCACTCGCGACGAAGTTGTGGAAACCCATTTAAAAACGGAAGTTAGTGAAAAACGTTGTCTATTTCCACGAAAAATAAAGAGTTACACTGTTAAATCGATTTCGACGGTTAGGCCATCATCAGTAACAAACAATAACTGAAGATACATTAGAAAGGACACAGCTTTTATAGTAACAGGTGAAGGGAGATTGAATCCCATTGGTCAAGAGAAAGGAAAGGGGCAAGAGGTACAACCAATGAAGTGCAAACAAGGTGACGGGGGATTATAGCCAATTAGATGAAGTGAAAGGGGGAAATAACTAAATATGGTTTCAACATTGTGAAGGGATAATTCCAAGCTTTATAAAAATGGACCTATTAGTGGTGAAATATATTGAGGTATATCCTCATTTAAACATTTACCAGATCTGTCACTTTTGATAATTTCGAATTTTTCAAGTACATTCAACATACCTCCCTTCGGACAAAAATGAAGAAATTCTACAAACTGTCTATCTGTCAAATCAAAATTGTAACTATGATTGGATTCCTTAAGATGTTTTGCAAATGTAGACTTACCCTTATTTTCCCTGAAATCCTCCTGATGCTCGTCTATTCTTTCCCTGAATTTCCTACCAGTTTGACCGCAATATTCGTAGCCACAAGAACATTTTAGTTTATAAACCCCACTTTTATCCTGAACATTGATTTTGTCCTTAACGGATCCTAGTAATGCTTTAAGACTATTTTTAGTTCTAAAACCTACTTTGTAACCTCTCGATGATAGAATTTTGCCGATTTTATCCGAAATTTTCCCATAATAAGGTATACTTATCCATTGCTTTTCTTCTAAATTTACATCTTCCCTAGCCAGATTGGAAACTTTTTCCCTACTCTTTTTCCTAAGAACGTTATCCCATATGGTATCAACGAGATCTCCTCCATATCCGTTACTAGCCGCTATGCTGTTGATAATGGATTTTTCTTTTGATAAATTTTGTTCACTCATTGGAATAGACAGTGCTCGGTTAATCATACTATGGAAGGCTGCATGCTTATGGACTAAAGGGTGATTTGAAGTACTATGGATAGTTATATCGCTATATGTATCTTTTCTATAAATTGAAAAATCATGCTTTTCGTTTACCAAAGAGATGGATAGATCTAAAAAATTGAGTTTATTTCCGCCGAATTCGAGGGTAAATTTGATAAAGGGATCTAATTTATTGATTTTTTCGTGAAAAGAATTTAGTTGTCTTTCTGTGCCCTTCCATAGAACGACGATATCATCGACATATCTATACCAATAGAGAAGATCATTTGTGCTACAAGTTGTAAATATTTGTTGCTCAAGATAATCCATGTAAATATCTGCAAGCAGAGGAGATAACGGAGAACCCATAGCAACCCCTGGCTGTGTATAACATTTCCCCTCAAATAAAAAGTAATTTTGATCCATACAAATAGACATTAAATTAAACAATTCATTGGTGAACAGACTAACCACGTCAAAAGATGCAAGTTTAGCATTTGGAGGCATCCGAATGTCCTTAATTTTAGAGACCAAATCATAGGAATTTAGTACAGTATGTTGAGGTCGAAAGTTGATTTTGTTTCTAAATAAAATATTGAGTTTTTTAGCCAATTTGTAAGCGGGAGCTCCGATATAAGACACCACCGGTCTCATCGGCACTCCTTCCTTATGAATTTTAGGGAGACAAGATAACCTAGGCGCATGAGGGTTAATTTCTACAAAACTTGGAATGTACATATTTTTTAGTAAACTATCTTCTGATTGGTGAACTACTTTTCGAATTAATCTTTGAAATTTTGAAGTTGGGTCAGATGAAAGATTTGAACAATTATTATCTTCTAGAAATTTGACAGTTTTCGAAACATAATCTTGTTTATTTAAGATGACAGTTGTATTACCTTTATCTGCTTTGAGGGCCACAATATTTTTCTGGGAAAACTTCTTCTTTAGACCAGCTGCAACTGTTTCCTCCTTCCCGGGTGGTGGTCCTGGTGATCTCGATGAGGACTGGATCTCTTCTGCACATAGGGTCTTGGTGACAGATGGTCCATTCGTAGCCTCGACGGAGAATGCTAAGTCCCGAGTCGCAGGAGTTCCAAGGGAGAAACATGGGTTATGCTTCAACCCTTTTTCAAGAAGGAATACTTCTGCCGGAGAAAATACGACATCAGTCAGGTAATTACCTTGCAACTTTTGAACACTTGAACACTTTGAACAACTTTTGAAGACTAAAAAGCCAGTCCCTAAGACTCCAGCTCCACTAACAAGGTCTCACCCATTCTTCAAGAAAGTGGAGAACCAGGACCACCACCCGGGAAGGAGGAAACAGTTGCAGCTGGTCTAAAGAAGAAGTTTTCCCAGAAAAATATTGTGGCCCTCAAAGCAGATAAAGGTAATACAACTGTCATCTTAAATAAACAAGATTATGTTTCGAAAACTGTCAAATTTCTAGAAGATAATAATTGTTCAAATCTTTCATCTGACCCAACTTCAAAATTTCAAAGATTAATTCGAAAAGTAGTTCACCAATCAGAAGATAGTTTACTAAAAAATATGTACATTCCAAGTTTTGTAGAATTTTTTTTTTTTTTTTTTTTTTTTTTCCAATATTCTTTATTGCACCAAGTATTACTTATTAACAATATTATTTTGAAAATATGGACTTTAATTCAAAACTAAGATACATCACTGAGTTTTGTTGATTATGGTGGATGTTTCACTTCACTGCTTCACAAGTAAGCAAGGTCGAGTGGTTTGGTACGCTTCAATCTTCTGATGATATCACTTGTATCAAGGAGTTGGACAGCTTCCTCGTTGATGTGACATCTTAACCGCTGTAGGTGTCTCACAGCTTGTCGCTTTATAGCATCGTTTATTGTTTCGATCCGAAGCTCATGATGGAGACGTTCGTTTCGAAAGTACCATGGTGCATTGACCACCGTTCTTAGCACATTGTTCTGGAATTTTTGGATGATGTCTCGATTTGACTGAGCCGTACAGCCCCAAAGCTGAGCTCCATAAGTCCAGACTGGTTTAAGGACTTGGTTATACAATGTTAGCTTGTTCTGGATTGACAACTTCGACCGTCTCCCCATTAGCCAATGCATTTTTCTGAATTTTAGAAGGAGTTCTTCCTTCTTTTTCTTGACATGGGCTTTCCATCTAAGTTTGGCGTCCAGTGTCATGCCTAGGTATTTGGCTTCATTAGCATTCGGAATAACTTTTCCCATGAAATGTACCGGAATATACTCGATTCTCTTGTTGGTGAAATCGACATGTACCGACTTAGTTTCATTTATCTTGATTCTCCATTTTGCTGTCCACTTTTGTATGCTGGATATTGATTGATTTAACTTGTTGGTGGATTCAGTGTTACATTCTCCGACTGCCAAAATCGCTGTATCATCTGCGAAGGTGGCTGTGGTGTTCATTCCAATTTCTGGGAGATCACTGGTATAAAGGACATACAAGAGCGGTCCAAGAACACTCCCTTGTGGGACTCCTGCCTTGATTAGCTTTGGCTCTGAGTAGGCGTCTTCTTGCTTTATTCTGAAATAGCGATTGGTGAGATAAGACTGAAGCAGCTCAGCATACTTTGTTGGTAGATTTTTGCGCAGCTTGTAGTTGAGTCCCTCATGCCAAACTTTGTCAAACGCCTGAGCGACGTCTAGGAAGACGGCTGAGCAGACTTTCTTTTCCTCAAGGGCTTGTTCAATTATATGTGTTATTCTATGGACTTGATCGATAGTGGAATGTTTCTGTCGAAAGCCAAACTGGTGCCTTGGGAACAGCTTACGTTCTTCGATTATGGGTACTAGTCGCTTGTGGATTAGTTTTTCAAATAATTTTGATAATACTGGTAGAAGTGAGATTGGTCTGTACGAACTTGGCTCCGTGGGAGGCTTTCCAGGTTTAGGAATCATTATGACCTCGGCAATCTTCCACAACTGAGGAATGCAACGGTGTTTTATAATTGCATTAATAATCATGGTTATTTTTGCAATGGCTTTACGCGGGAGATGGTTAAGGATCTGACCAGTGATAAGGTCGTAGCCAGGAGCCTTTTTTGGACTGATTTCCTTATCGATTATGAGCTTAATCTCTTTGATAGTAACGGGTGGAATGTCGACATCTTGATCAATACCATTTGCGACCTCTAGAGTCAGTTCATCTGTCATAGCAATGTTTGGAGTGAATATGTTTGCTAGGTAATCAGCAAAAATCGCTGCTTTGTCTTGATTACTCTTAGCCCAACTCCTATCGGAATTTTTTATGGGTGAAGCTTGTATTATTGGTCTTTTAAGATATTTGGTAGCCTTCCAGAGTGAGTAATCAGTATCACGATGACTTGTGAGTCCCATGATATAGTGCTCTTGGGTTTCTTCATTGATCTCCTGTGTCAAAGACCTCAGTTCACTTTCTGCCTTGTACCATTCTGATTTATGGCTGGGTACTCTAGTTACTTGCCATCGTTTTCTGGCCTTGCGTTTTTCTTTTATTGCAGTGACTATTTCCCGAGGGTAATTGATCCCTCGGAGTCGCCTTGTAAGTGTTGGTGTATTTTCCCAAGCAACAGTTTGTATACTGCAAACAAGATGCTCGAGCTCGTGTTCAATTTCTTCTGGTGATTGTAAGGACTTACTCAAGTCGATATGTCTGCATATTTCTTGCTTGAAGAGCTCCCAGTTGGTCTTCTGATTGACTAGGGCAGGGTTGGATGGCTTCTGAATGATTCGATCACTGAGTGTCAGTATGATGGGTGAATGATCTGAACTGAGATCAAAGTTTTCTTCGACTAGCAGGTAGTTCGCTGAAATGTTTTTCGTAATGAAAAAGTCAATCAGATCGGGTGTCTTGTCGGGGTCTTGTGGCCAGTATGTTGGTTTCCCGGTTGAAAATGCTTCGCAGTTTTTATCATTGATTGCTTGAATCAATCTACGACCTTTTGTAGTAGTTAGTCTTGAACCCCAAAGTGTATTTTTAGCATTGAAATCCCCTCCTAGGATGAAACGATTCCCAAGTTGGGAGAGTATACCCATGTATTCATCGTATGTCGTTTGGTGCCTCGGCGGACAATATATGCTTGCAACATTAATCATGAATGAAGTGGTCCTGATTGCAATGGCACATAACTGTAACGCTTCAGTTTCTATTTTGACTTGCTCATGGTGATAAAGGCTTTCTTTAATCAATACTGCACTGCCGCCGCGCGCTTGATTGCTTGGATGAATGGCGTGGTAGCACTTGTAGCCTTTGAGTCGGAGGTAGGGTAGTGGCACCAGTTAATGAACGGACCCCAGTGAATGAACGTTTTGCAAAGAACTGCTTGAAATAAAGTTCTCAGTGCACTCTAGTGATTTTTGCGGGGTTTAGTAATTAAATCAATATCCACCAGAGGCCACGCCAAAAGAGCATGGCCGTATGTTCAGTTTGAAGAAAGTTATAGTGCTGTTAGTTGACACATGGCTGCAAGGGAGTCAAAACCTTAGGTAAGTCGTAAGGTTTTACACTCTTCAAACAAAATTTGTAGGTACTTTTATTAATATTTTAATGTATTCTATGGTATATATCTCATTACTAGGGGTTTCTTGTGCTAATAACGCTTGGAAACCGATTGTAAACATGCAAGTATTTTCATAATCTGCTGTTCAAGCACTGGTTCTAAGAAACGTGAAAAATCCAGTGAATGAACCCCCGTTCATTCACTGGAGGAATCATGATTTCTTTGTTTTTTCAAAAACTTGATGTGTTTTGAATTTAGAACATTCTGGAAATTCGTTAGTGCTAGAATCAACCTTCTAAATATGCTTGTTCCAGTAACTGAACGGTGGTAAAGAATAAAAAGCTAGGGGTTCATTCACTGGGTCCGAATACCCATTATAGTGTACCAGTGAATGAACAGTATGAAAACCTGTTTTTTTAAATTACCTATTTCGTAATATTCTTAATTTCGTACCTATTTCCAACATATATATATATATATATATATATATATATATATATATAAACATATATATATATATATATATATATATATATATATATATATATATATATATATATATATATATAAACATATATGTTGGCTCTGATCTCACTCCTGATTCAAACCAACAGGTTGTTCATTCGAAAGTTGGTAATGATGCATCAACCAACGATATCAAACTTGGTGATGATATTCATGGAGATAAAAATCCTGCAATGCCTCTTGGACTAACGCATGACATGGCTGACGAATCTGCTAAAAACAGAACAGATATTGATTCCAAATCCCCCAAAAGTAGACCTAAAAATGATCCTTCAATGTTATCCAGCAACTGGATATCTCCAACAAAGCCTTCAACCAGCAGGGCAAACATTGAAGATTGTTGGAAAACCGAACTTATCCTTCCAAGTATGCAAAAACGTATTACTTCAAAAGGAGTGAAAGAAAAAATCCCTTACTGCATCACAAAGCGTGAATAGCAAGATATGCAGGAAAAGAAACAAAGAGCGAAAGAAGAAAAAGAATTGGCAAAAATGGAGAGAGCCAAAGTACGAGAAGAGAAAAAAACAAGAAAAAATGAAAACACAGAAGGAGAACACTAAAAAAAAAGTTTCAAAGAAGAGCAATAATGAGACTGACAAGGACACTGAGACTGACATAAAATGTCCCCTTTGTCAAGAACCTTACACTGATCCCCCTATACAAGATTATATTATGTGTTCTACCTGTGAATGCTGGTGGCATGAGGATTGCACCCCTTACTCTGGCAAAGGACCATTCATTTGTGATAATTGTTAAATTTTTCTTACCTACTGAAATCATTACGTAGGTACCTGATGCATAGATAGTTCCTGACATGTTCGCCTATTTGAAAGTTTTTAATCTATTTTTTATTTTTAGTGGCATTTTTTACCTACCTACCAAACCAAATGTATGTTAGAATGCGATGTTTTAAATATTTTTTAAGTACCTAACTATCGAGGACATCTTAAACGTACCCAACAAAGTTTACCCAGTCTGATGAACTAGTCATGTTTAAGAAGTTTATTTTTTCTAAAAACAAGCTATATTGAAGCATTTTTACCATCTGTACCTATTACTCGTTTTTTTTTTTTTTTTTTTTTTTTTTTTTTTTTTTTTTCGTAAGTGTTCAAGTTTGAAATAATTTTATATTGTAAAATATACACATTTCTTACATTTTTGTTTTGAATATTACCTTATTTTTCCTTTTTTCACCCTTTATCAAACATGCAGTATCATATATCAAGAAAATTATTATAAAATAACTTTCAGAAAAAGCAAAAATGGGAAAAAATAATAAAATAAATTCATTTTGAGATCGTATTAACATTTACTTAATTTAATTTTTTGGTGTTCATTCACTGGTGACTCAGTGTTCATTCACTTATTCCAAAGTGTTCATTCACTGGATTTTCGGCTCATTTTTGGTTTGAAAATTTTTTAAAAAAAGGAGAAACTGCAATCTGTTATTTTCTTTCTTGAATCAAGTGCTTCAGTAATTTATGCACATCGGGAAAAAACTTCTAGAACCTCAGCATGTTCCACAACTTTACAAAAAAATTTTGAAGTTGAAAATTTCCTTAACCGTTCATTTACTGGTGCCACTACCCTACGATTCGTTGGTAAAGTGTGTCTCAGAAATGAGACAAATGTCAATCCGGTTGAAGTCTAGAGCCAACTGAAGCTCAGTTTTTCGTGACATGAGCCCATTGGCATTCCAGCAGAGTATTTTGACACTGTTCATGTTGATCTTTCCGGACGAGTGCTTTCGATTCTACGAACACGCTCATCCAGGTTGCTGATACTCTGGCTGAGTTTTGTGACTATTTCGAAAATCTGATTTATTTTTGAGTGGGTGTCTTTGTTGACGGGATCGACCGATTGCCCGGTTGGCAGTTGTTGTAGCTTTTTCTGATTTTGCAGAACTTTCGAGTATGACAGGAGATTAGAGACCTGACTGGCGGCCACCTGGGCCGTTTTTTTATTACAGAGTAACGGCTTTTTTGGTATGAATGTTTCTCTATTGGGTTTTACTTGCTCTAACTTTTCCATCTGTTGTTGATGAGGAATTGTCTTGTTTCTATTAATAGCTTCAATAGCTACTGGGCAACCGCGATAATTTGCAGTGTGGTCTCCAGAGCAGTTGGCGCATTTTGCAGGTGTATCTCTGGCCTTGGTGCATTCTTCAGTGAAGTGGCCCTTAGCACACTTAACACATCTAGGTGGCTTGGAGCAGTAGTTTTTGGTGTGGTTAAATTCTTGACATCTTTTACATTGGGATGGATGTTTCGAAGATTTGATCGGATGCACTGTCACACGCCCTTTGAGAACCTGCTTAATTTCATAGATTTTCTCGGGATCTAAATCTTTACGAAAATCGACAATGCACATATCTAATGGATTTTTAGATTTCCATTCGAGTTTTCTGTCTACTTGAAGTACACTGTGGGAACCAAATTGGTTTCTCAGATCATCAAGGACCTCCTCATTTGTCCATGATTTGTGGATTCCTTTAATCATGACTTTGATGGGCCTGTTCTGTTTATTTTGGTATGTATAGTGCGGAATTTTTTTGTCCGCAAAACACTTAGTGATAGCACAAAAGCCATCTGAATCCATCGTGTTAATTTTGACCACATCATTTGACATAGTGGTAAAACTAACTTCGCCGGTTTGTTCCTCGACCATTTTCTTGAGGGCTGGAAAGGAAGTAACCCTTTCAATATAAACGGGAGGAGGTTTTGGATCTTTTTTTGGTTTTGGCTTGGCAATAGAATTTATGATTAGTGGACGTGAAATAGATTTTTTTCTTTTGTGTCCTCTTTGAATGACGTTATCCCATTCGCCCGTCTCTTCGGCTAGGATTTCTTCGTCTGTTGAATAGGACTCAATGGGAGGGGCTGGCTGATTTGTTTTGCTCAGTGTTTTAGTTTTGATTGTGTCGATCTCAATCTCCAGTTGATTGACTCGAGCACGTTCCTGTAGACCAGCGTCATTAGCTTCCTTCAAAATATCACATAAATGGGTAATGATTTTTAATAACTCACTAACTGTGCTATGAACAGCAGGCGAATTACGAAGCTCTGGAGAGGTGTTGACAAATTCTTGTTGTTGTTTTGCTTGGGCTAGCGCTCGCGATATCACTTCGAGGACAGTGACCTCCATTCCGCAAACGCGCGAAAACACTCGCGGAAACAACTGACATTCGTTTTTTGTTTCGCTCTCCGATGTTACCTCTTCGGCAGTTCGAACAAGACTCTTTGTAGAAATGAACCCTCATGCGCCTAGGTTATCTTGTCTCCCTAAAATTCATAAGGAAGGAGTGCCGATGAGACCGGTGGTGTCTTATATCGGAGCTCCCGCTTACAAATTGGCTAAAAAACTCAATATTTTATTTAGAAACAAAATCAACTTTCGACCTCAACATACTGTACTAAATTCCTATGATTTGGTCTCTAAAATTAAGGACATTCGGATGCCTCCAAATGCTAAACTTGCATCTTTTGACGTGGTTAGTCTGTTCACCAATATCGATGTAGCTAGATGCAAAGATGTGGTGTGCAGGCTGATTCACGCCTCTAAACTTAATATTTTCGAAAAAGATTAATTGTTTAATTTGATGTCTATTTGTATGGATCAAAATTACTTTTTATTTGAGGGGAAATGTTATACACAGCCAGGGGTTGCTATGGGTTCTCCGTTATCTCCTCTGCTTGCAGATATTTATATGGATTATCTTGAGCAACAAATATTTACAACTTGTAGCACAAATGATCTTCTCTATTGGTATAGATATGTCGATGATATCGTCGTTCTATGGAAGGGCACAGAAAGACAACTAAATTCTTTTCACGAAAAAATCAATAAATTAGATCCCTTTATCAAATTTACCCTCGAATTCGGCGGAAATAAACTCAATTTTTTAGATCTATCCATCTCTTTGGTAAACGAAAAGCATGATTTTTCAATTTATAGAAAAGATACATATAGCGATATAACTATCCATAGTACTTCAAATCACCCTTTAGTCCATAAGCATGCAGCCTTCCATAGTATGATTAACCGAGCACTGTCTATTCCAATGAGTGAACAAAATTTATCAAAAGAAAAATCCATTATCAACAGCATAGCGGCTAGTAACGGATATGGAGGAGATCTCGTTGATACCATATGGGATAACGTTCTTAGGAAAAAGAGTAGGGAAAAAGTTTCCAATCTGGCTAGGGAAGATGTAAATTTAGAAGAAAAGCAATGGATAAGTATACCTTATTATGGGAAAATTTCGGATAAAATCGGCAAAATTCTATCATCGAGAGGTTACAAAGTAGGTTTTAGAACTAAAAATAGTCTTAAAGCATTACTAGGATCCGTTAAGGACAAAATCAATGTTCAGGATAAAAGTGGGGTTTATAAACTAAAATGTTCTTGTGGCTACGAATATTGCGGTCAAACTGGTAGGAAATTCAGGGAAAGAATAGACGAGCATCAGGAGGATTTCAGGGAAAATAAGGGTAAGTCTACATTTGCAAAACATCTTAAGGAATCCAATCATAGTTACAATTTTGATTTGACAGATAGACAGTTTGTAGAATTTCTTCATTTTTGTCCGAAGGGAGGTATGTTGAATGTACTTGAAAAATTCGAAATTATCAAAAGTGACAGATCTGGTAAATGTTTAAATGAGGATATACCTCAATATATTTCACCACTAATAGGTCCATTTTTATAAAGCTTGGAATTATCCCTTCACAATGTTGAAACCATATTTAGTTATTTCCCCCTTTCACTTCATCTAATTGGCTATAATCCCCCGTCACCTTGTTTGCACTTCATTGGTTGTACCTCTTGCCCCTTTCCTTTCTCTTGACCAATGGGATTCAATCTCCCTTCACCTGTTACTATAAAAGCTGTGTCCTTTCTAATGTATCTTCAGTTATTGTTTGTTACTGATGATGGCCTAACCGTCGAAATCGATTTAACATTGTAACTCTTTATTTTTTGTGGAAATAGACAACGTTTTTCACTAACTTCCGTTTTTTTTTTTTTGCACATCATGCTGCGTAAGGAATCCCTGGTGGAAGTTCCAAGTACCACTGGCTCACGACGGTAGCGGCTGGGAGCACGCAAGAGTGGCTCTCAAAATTCCACAATTTTCAGGGATTTTCCCAAGCAACTAGCTTGATTTATTGCGAAGATTCAAAACAGTGAGTTTTTGTTTTGAAAATGGACTTCCAAATCAAAAGTCAAGGGAAGTAGGGTTACTTATGCCATCCTAGTCTTTAATATTTACCAGGGTAAAATATTTTTGGGATTTTAATAAAATAAATAGCAAAATTACCGTAAATTTTGCCAAAAAAGCTCTATTATTATTTTTAGCTCATTAAATCAATGAAGACTATTCCGTCTCAAAACGGTCAATAATTCCTATTACCTAATCTATTAGTTTCTACTATTAGATAGGTTTATAAACGGTGATGCGCATTACTATCTATTTCATTGTTCCGAAATTTTTCCGCTAAAAACCTCACGATCGAAGTACTGTTACGGCGATACCGACGAAATACCTTAGACATAAACGTTAGGTATTGGTGTTTCTGACGAGGTGGATCAATTGAGACGACATTCTCGGCAAACTGATTCGATGCTACGTCGATATTATCGTCAAAAACCGTCGACGATATCGAACGACAATACTAAAAAATAAGGATTTGTCCAATTTTTATGTAATTTGGGAAGCTGAATCGGATGCAAAAGTACTTAAATATACTCTGAGCGTTTTATGGTTCCTATTCATCAGATATAATAAGCCGACTCACCTTTTCCCCAACTTTGAGAGGAACCTGGTCAATGGAGACACTAGTCATATCCTACCTATTCATTTTTTTCCCCGCGCTCTTCTTGGGCTAGTAACTCAATAGTAACTACGAAGGTCACCTTTGGCTCATGACGATTGCAGCGCATCCTTCCCTGAGATAAGAAAAATGTATGGTTACATTTCATTCGTGAGGTCACCTACACGATCCGATAAGGCTATGGGGGTGAGTGACAACTTTAGAACTGCGACGTAAAACTTTGGCGGTCATCTTCCATTAAGTCCTCAAGTTCAAGGTGGAATAGTCCATCAACGAAATGGTCTTCACTTCCAAGTTCAAAGGTTTTGACAGCGGCAATTCTGATCTTGGAACAATGCGGGTCATCGATATGACGACCTCCGATCCCTACTTAGTTCTTCTTCTATTGTCCACTTCCTGTTTTGTGTCCATACTCATTTAGTCGTTATGGAGTTGGAAGGTATACCAATAGGTATCATCAACGTTCCATGTCACGAACTGTGTAACTAACAATAATAATAATACCTATGAACTGTACTCTAAATCAATACCTACTATGAACTGTACTCTAATCGTCTTATACTAAACTGCTACTCATTATTACTGCAATAAATTGACTAATTTTTAATATTAACTCACTACTCCTTAATTGTTGAATGCCAGTTCATTAAAATACTGAACTATAGGATAGTAACTATGAGGTGATGTGGAAGAAGACCGAGATAATAAATTGAAAAATGAAAGTGGTAGTTTTGATGCATCAAATGCGTTCACTGATGCTAGTACAACTGAATTCCCGCCATTTGCTTCGTCAGTTTTGAAGAGCTGAAAAAAAAAAAAAAAAAAAAAAAAAAAAAATACGAAAGAAACTTCTCAAAATGTCGCCTACGAAATTGTTTGACGAACCGACGTGGCGCACTCTACCTTTACTATTTTCGTTAGACGTTAACAATAACATTTTAGTGTTTACAAAGCTCGGGCCTTGGATGAAGACCCAATAACAATTTATGCACTCAAAAAAGTGCTCCTCTACGCATGGGTAAACGTAAAATTTTACAGATAAATGAGCTTCTCTCGTCGTTTCTGTAACGTAATATTATTGGTAGGTGTAGGTCGCTGCTTACTTGGACACTCCACTTATTAACCTCTTAATCGACTGTTCATATCCTAATTACCATAGTTAAAAACATCACATGTCAGGCTCCGCCGCCATTTTGACCATACTCACATGATACATTGCATTCACAATGAATCGCTCAAGTCTTTCTTATTCTTGAAATATTCTATAATCATATTACAGCTTCCAAGTTACCTTCACTTCTAAATAAAAAACTTCATCTGTGTTTTATTCTACCAATTAATAAATTTCTATATACGGAATCAATAAAAGAATCTAATGAAATGTTCAGGGTTCGTCCGGATTAGCTCCTAGACGGCTCCGAACTTTCATTGCCATTAGATCAATATTCCGCATATTACCCTGTCTACACATACCTACTTACATTATTCCACTTCTTTCAATTAAATAGTTTTGACTTACTTTTTGAATGATTTGGTCTTCAGGTACCTACAACTTCAAAGAACCTTCTGTACGTTCATGTTACAAGTGATGACGCTATACTGCCCATTCAACTTGGTAGACGTTTTGTTCATAGAATATCAACGATCTCAACCATCCTCGTTAAATCCTTGTAGAATTGCTAACAGAGAATTTGAGAGAGACCGTTGAGAATTATATTTCAGGAAATTGGTACATCAGAAAAGCTGAATAGGAACAAAATAAACTAGAGAGCCCACCCAGCTGTTTGGAATAGTTTTTCAAGTTGTTATAATTATTCTCTTCCACGCCCGAAAACGCCCCGTACCAAGATAACGAATTTTCAAAGAAAAAGATTTTAACGTAGTTTGTATATATATGTCCTCTGTATGTTAATATATTTACGGGGAGCATTTTCAGATGATAACTCTACTTGTAGAGTATTTGTAGTGAAAAAAATATACGTGCGTAGTAACGAAAGGGTTACTTAAAATACCGCGTGAGAATTTCGTTCCAACCCCAAAAAATCCGTCTCGGCAAACGATTTTTCGCATCTTAAGTGCGATTGGAACAAAGTTAAGTGTAGAGTTCACTCTGCTGATTAGGGTGATTCTTTAATTTGTAAATATAATCTACCACTACCAGAGAGATCCTGTTCCAAAGTTCAGCAACTGAAGTTGCGTACCCGGTCGCTTCACTTACATGTCCTATTGCCCTACCCATCATCATTAATCTTTAAAAAAAAAAAAAAAAAAAAAATCTGCAACATGTACCTACTACCAGAATAAAAAAAACGGTTTAGAATTATTTTATATTACCCACCAGTCCCGAAAAGGCTTCAATTCAAATTTCAGCAAACAAGTTTCCACTTGTTCCTAATTAATTTATCAACCCTCAATTTAACCATCTCAATATAACCTTAGTTACGTCAAAACTATACCCGACCAAAATTGCTGCAGTTATAAAGGAGTTTTAAATACCAATTACTGAAAATCTATCTTTACAAGTAAATACTGCTCGGCTCAACCCACCAAAATCGTTTTGGTATGTTGAACTTTGTTATCGAAAGTTCTTCACCCACTCAATCTTTATTTGAAGTGAACAGTTCGACGAATGTCAGATTTTCCTTAATTGCAAAGTTGCGACGTTAGGGAAAGCCGAGTTCTCGATCAAGCAGTAGGTCTGGAGGATGGTAATATAGCCTATGTGGTAACCAGGGACCCTAAGAACGTCCATGTACAATTTCAGCACAATGGGTCCAGTAATTTATACGTGATTGTGTAACACACAGACAGACACCATTACATATAGGGATTCGTGTATATACATGTCACTTCAGACAACTAAGTCTCCTTAGGATCAATATAAAAAATTATAATATTATTCAAATAAAGTCTATTAGATAAGTATAAACTAGAATATTTACGAATTTATGCTCAAAACTATGCTAAAAAATGTACTTTAATTTCACTAACCAATAATAAATTATTGATTAGTGAAATTAAAGTACATCTTTTAGGAGAAAACCCCAAATCTCTTCTTAAAAGGAAATTATTATTTGAATAGTAAGTTTTGTGTCGTGCAATTCATAGTTAACAGTTTCTTTGCCCTTTGAGTGCTCAAATTTCAAAACAATTTATCAATATAAAAACCGATTATTTAAGAAAATTTGCTCATATACTATGACGCTGAATGACTTGAACTTTTTATTAATCGTTTGATGATGTCCAAACATCATTTGCCCAACAACTCATCAAGAGTTGTTTACCTATTAATAAATTTGGTCCTCCGGTAAAGAACCCACCTACATTTACTATGTATCACGCTGTTCATAATCAAGTTTTTTCCTTCACGATCAAATATATAATAAATTAGGAGGAGCGAGAAAAGTGGAAACTCAGTTATGATGTTTTGATATTAATTAGTAGCTGCTGTAAAAATAAATTGGTGTAAAATATACGGAAAAGGCGCCGAAAGGGAAGCTTAAAATAAATTTCACAAGCGGTGTTAGGTCGGGGTTTGTATTTATTTTCCCTCTGTTTTTCATCGTGGGTTGGTGAGGGGAGAAGGGGTGGGGTAGTGCGGGTTGGGTGGGATGAAATGGTGGAAGGGGGAGGGACGGGTCGAATAAAATGTCAAAATATATTTCTATATAATATACGATTTTCTTCCCCGATTCCCGCCGGGAGTTGACCGGGAGTGGGGGTATCGTAAAAATAGGGGTAAAAAGTATTATTATATAATATATTTAATTGCAGGGGGGGAGGTCGTGAGGGGGCGGGCAAGTCTATTTTTTATAAATTCCCGACCAGGATATCAGGAGCTGGCAGGAGGTCGGAGTGGTCCCTCTCGCGCAGCCACCCCCGGCGCCGTCCCTTCGCCCTGGCCCCCTCTCACTCTTCCACTCCCCCTCCAGCCCTTCACAACTAATTCTATATTATTCAATATCGTCCTTCTCCCGGGGACTTGACCACGCCCAAATTCCCCTTCAAAATAATATAGCTCCCGTTGGAAGACTGCACACGGGTTATGAAGTCCTGTGATCTGCTCATGAATTATAATCAATTTGATGATAAATATTAATATTACTTGGAACAAGGGCAACTAAATTTACATAAATTATATTTGTAGGTCACCAGACACCAACAGCTGCCTGTAAAAAAAAAAGAAAAAACTTCAATATTATCTACACTAACTATTTAGGTAGTATACCAGATTATATACCACCTCAATATGTGGTAGCCACTCATTAGTAATTATATACAAATGTTAATAGCCAATTCAATCTCCGAATCAGAATGTTTATTAATCATCAAATATCTTTTATTAAACTACTTTCTTCTTTCCAAACAACTTAAGAGTAAAAGCAGAACACTGCGTGTAATAATCTACCAGAAAAAATCATCTCTGGAACACACTCAAAACCGGGACTCTATTCGGACTAATGTATTTATCAGGTTCGTCTCTTGCCTAAACGAATGAAATTTACTATATACGTACATCTTGGGTCAATTTTTTAATAGTCATTCTGTCTTCCTGTCACTACGTCTATCTCTGTGTACTGTACGATGCTTAGGGCTTGAGTTTCATTTATCAAATGCTTCAAATTATACGTCAAAGGGGTGGAAACTTCTTCGGGGAAAAAACAAGTTTTTAGCAACTTTTCTCAACTTTACCTGCAATGGCACTGATTAAATTCATATAAATTACTCATAAGGTTGTATACATTACATCCGATATCGTCTCAATCCGACATTTTGTCAGAGGGGATCCTGAAGACACTTTGGGTATTATCAGTCAATCAGAGCTTTTCAAGATTTTCAGTTGTTTGGTTCTAATATATTTATAAGGAGAATGGAAGAATAAAAAATAACGAAAGGTAAAATGTAAAATAAAAAAATAAAAAAGTCTGATTCAATTAGGATCTGAGTTTTGACTGAAGTCTTGAATTACTGAGATACATCTTAAATCTCTGGTATGAAATTGATACTTGGAATCACAAACGCTACGATCCAAGAAAAGTAATGAGTGGGTTTGGTTTTTCTACACCGACATAGAAACTTCAGAGATTGTAAACACGAAACTGTTCAACATAATAAGCTTGCAAGCGTGTCCAAATGGGACTGGAGGGCTGGTATTGGCTTAGCGACGTTATAAATTCTTCCAGATTTAGCACTTGGGCCCCAACGACTCGGTTCAAATGGAATTTGATGGATCGAACTCCACTCTCCGATAACCCACCAAAGTTTGGGGCATATGCAGGATGTAAGATCCAATGAATTTCCCGTTCACTCAAGTAATGGTGGATACTCGGATCCGCGTTCCCCAGAAATTGAGTGATAGTATTAATCTCACGTACTGCCCCACGGAAATGTCTACCTTGTTCTGAATATACACGGATGAGAAAACCCCTGCGAGCCACGAATCGGTCGAAGCAGGCAAAAAAGGCCTCCGTTGTTAGGTCAGTTATAAATTTAGCTTTCATACTTACTTTATAGCTTTTGTGTTCATGTAAACAAAAACCGTGAAACACACCTTCTGGGCTCGAGCGTTCCGATGCCTATTGAGTCTTACCATGAATGGACCCGCCACATCCACACCCATCTCAAAGGAAAGCACGTCCTGGAGTTGCACGACTGGCAGGCAGAGCCGACATCTCTGGCTGCACTGGCAGTGCTTGAAATTTGTAGCAAGGCAAAAAACGAAAAATTCGGCTTCGCAATGATGATAGCGGAGAAGGGATCCAATAGTCTCGATGCATTAATGAAAGTACAAGCCGAGGGCCTCCGTGGCCTGAAAATATATGCAAATAGTCACACAACAGCGCGGCTAGAGGTCTATCACGTGGAATGAGGAGGGGATGCCTGCTTCGATATGAAATTGGGGCGTTAACGAGCCTACCCTAAGATATTCCAGAGAATCGAGGGAAGGGGAAAGCGATCTCAATAACTTAGGTAGTGGTTTTCCTTTCTTTAAATTTAAAATTACATCACCGTGATACTCTGACTAGGTCACTTCTACCAGGAAGAGACGAGCTTCTTGATATTCCGAACCACTCATAGGTTCCAAATGCCAGTTCGAGCTAGGTCGCTTAAGGGACTTCATTTTCAAATTAAACAGGAATCGGAAGACGTAGATACAACTGCTAACAGCTTTAAGAAAGGAAGTACAATTTTTTAGCAAAACAAGAAAAACATTCGACATCCATACCAGTAATTTAAACTACACGATTGGAAAAAATGTCTTTAACCTATAGGGTGGGGTTGAAATCCATGAAAGCACACACGATGAATCTGTGAAACAAATGACCTACGGGACCTAATGATGATAGAGGTAAGGATGATTTTATTACTTGTGACAGCAAGACCGCTGCACCGAATTCTAAGGGCGGAATAGTCCACAACATAAGAGAGGCAACGCGAGTTTTACTCTTTATCAAATTACAAATGACCCCTCGGTCCGTCTCAACACAAACAAAAATCGTAGCGGACATTGGCTCCTGGAGGGGCAGCTCCTCGAGAATCTGCGCCCATGATTCCACAACACCATCCGGAAGAGAACATCCCAACCAACCCAGACATGCCACAGCTTCTGAAGAAGGTCTTTCATTAGTACTGTAATAGGGTCGATATACCCATTAAAATAATGGATTTGGGCAATGCGTGATAACGAACCCCGTTTCGTAAGAGGATCCTGGTAGGTTTGATCCTATACCTAAATACATCACGAGATGGATCCACCATAAGCCAAATACTCTTACTTCCGCCGAATCAGAACAAGTAAGCTCCATTGGAAACTCTAGGATCATAGCTTGACCATTTATTTAATAGGAAATAACCTGCAACTAATAGGGATGGTTCATCACAGGGGGGTTCATCACATAAAACCCGCGCTTGTTCCACTTATGATGCTCCCGACCAAATATCGTCGACATAAGATCCCTCCATCAAACCTTGCGCAGAATGAGGAAACCGACTTCCTTCATCCGCGACTGATTGCCGCAAAGTTAGGGAGTGGGCCAAGTAGGGAGAGCTCGAAATCCCAAAAACCACTCCAGACAACTCCCATTCCTAACTGGCTCCTCAGCCAAAAACCGAAAAAATATATGCTGATATGCGTAGTCTTCGTTATTGACTGATATTTTCCTATTTATCTGACTCACATCACATGTGACCGCCACTCTATGCAACCTAAACCGTGTGACAACCAACCCATTGTTGGTCAGTAATTTGGGACGGGTGAGCAAGATATCATTTAGACTACGCCCTTCAAGATCACGTTCTGCTACAGAAAATAACACTCGGAGTTTCAACTCCCGATGTTCTAATAGTTTGACTACCCCGTAGTTTGTCATTATATGAGGAGAGAGTGACTGAGGTGTTATGAGGTGCCTCGATTTCTGTAATCCTGTAAATTTTTTCATATAATTTTCCTTAAACGCCATCCCATTTGAACCGCAATTCCAATTTAAATAATCTATCCAAGGCCAGTTGCCTTTTAGATCCCAGTGTGGGACGAGCCAGGTCCCAAAAAGGTGATCGAACAGTATACCTCCTTATAAAATTTTTCACATTGTGAGTAGGTGGATCACGATTACAGCTATTAGAACTGGACTCTGTGGCGGGCGCATCTGGAGAAGAGTGAGTAGTACTCGGTGTTCCTGATGTCGAAGGGGACTCGATAGTTGGCCGATCTAAATTGGAATGGTGCTTACTGGAAGAACAGGATCTACATAGGGTTTGGGAATGACATTCTGTTATAGAATGCGATCTCGCAAGGCAGCGCCAACATAAGCTAAATTGACGCAACTTGCCCGCCCTATTACCTGCACTCACTTGTGAAAACTTGGGGCAATTCACTATTTGGTAATGATTAGCAGAGTGTTAATATAGTGTTAGTAATATCTTGTGTTGGAGTGTCTGTTGCCACAAAAACCTTATTCCTAACAAGGATAATAGTAACTACGCCCAATCCGCGAGCTGTGGTATACCTGCCACTAGTACCTACAGAATTAGGAACTTCAGCTAGTTTAGCTACAACAGACTGAGCCCTAACAAACTGTACCAACTCCACGAATGTTGGATATTCAGCCGATGAATGCTCACCTTCAAATTCAGCCCTACGGTCAGTATCCAAAAGCTTCAAACCGAGATTAAGCATCAGGAAGTCACCCAAATCCGGTACATCCAAAGCCTGCAAAGCCTTCACACCAGTATCCAATGCACCCACCACCCGTATTGCCGAATCAATAGGGCCCACTTTAAGAGAGATTTAAAATTTGATTAATTTGATAGTGTGCTACCAATCGAAGTTGCGCACAGTGGGATTTCATTAAATTACATGCTACTATTATAAATACGCCCCTTCCTACTTTTCAATCTGTTGAAACGTAGCTAAGCCTCTTCAGACATAGTAATATAATATCGAAATTACTAAGGGATCAATAGGTAGTAGTTATAACACAATAAACACCGCTAAGCGCGAACAATAAATAAAAATTTGGAAACGAAATAATAATGCCGTCTATGGTAAGGCAAAAGGTAAACAGGGTTGATAATTATGAAGACTTGATAATAAAAGGGAATATAAATTAGTGCGAGCAGGAAATCACGTAAACTACACCCACAATAAGAAAAGTACAATTGCAAACCGGTGAACCTCTGATCGTACCTTTGAGTTTGAACATAAAATAATAACACCGATATAAAATTGGAAATAGGTAGGTAATCCTATTTATACTCAAAGGCCTGTACGCTATGGGAGCTTCCCAACCGCTTCCACAAATGTTGTCAGTTCCCGCCACACTCCGATTCAAATTAAATTGTTCCGCCGAGAAGGTATTTGGTACATCACCCAAAATTTAAAGCAAATAGTTGAAAATACTCAGAAAATTTCAAGGAATCAATAGGATTCGTTCGCCCGTGAACAATCCCAACTTCCCACTGTATTTTACAAATTTAATATCGATGCATCTACAACATGACGCCGATGTCATGCGCGAAACTGAATACTCGTATGACGAATCGCATAATACGGGTCGACTTTGTGCCAAAATATGTTGGTGGAGGTATTCCGTACCCCCGTTAGTGGACGTGTATAAAAGGAAACGCTGGTAATTATGCTCGAAAAATTTATCACCGTAAGAACGTGGTTCACCAATTTGACCAATATGCAATAGGTAGGTACAGGAACCTTATGCAAACTATCCGCATTGTTCGACAAATACGAATAGGTTGTGTTGCAAGCCCAGCCCTTCAACCGCAACTGGATGGCGCTGTAATTGTACATTTAATCAGAAAAAATAGATATTAGGTATCGGAGCTTGTGCTTTTTAACGTGTTTGGCGCCTCCAGAGATGCAGCCAGTTCCTCGTCGTTGAAAAATATATGTACTTCTGCCCGATACGACGATCGAACCAAATACCAACTGGAAGCTTGATTTAATATATATATATATATATATATATATATATATATATATATATATATATATATATATATATATATATATATATATATATATATATATATATATATAATAAACAATAATAGCGAATAATGGAAGCGGAGGCGCGGCCATGAACGCGTACAGACACGAAGTGCTTGGCACAGGCAAGCTTGGCAAGCATAGGGGAAGGGGTAGACAGGAATGGAATAAAGGCGGTGATTCACTGCAGATATGCGCCGAATTCAAGCGTCTCCAAATGGGACTGAAGGGCTGGTTTTGGCTCCGAACATAAAGTTTGTGAACTCTAAAAGGCCCGAAATTGTTTTACCTTGAACATAATTGTCGTAACTGCCAAAGACAGAAGGAGTGCGGACACCTGCCTATAGATCGGCACCAAAATAAAATCAACCGCTCTCTTCTCCTTCCCCTATCCGGAAATTCATGTCACTGAACAAATAAGACCAAATTCGAACTAACTGATTCATTAATGGAGTTAAAAAAAATTGTAGGTACCAACCATTGGATCGGTAGAATCAATCGATTTGTTCAGTTGAGCAAAATATGGTGCTATGATAATCAGCACAGCCTAAATCAAACATCACGGACTGGAACAGATGAACATGAAGCGAATAAATCTGATTCTGGCCTGGGGGTAAGCTGAGTCGAAATTGTAGCTCTCAAATGCCTATGCATTGTAAAGAAGCGGAGTTATTGAGTTAGCTAAATCATGATAACAAAGCTATACGATCACTTGATTGAAAACGCTGCAAATTATTTCACAAAGGTTTATTATTTTTTCAATTGAGTTTGATCGTAGTTTTAGTTGGCTTGCGTACGTCATAAGGCCCTTACTCCTCGGCGTGTCCTACTTCGAGTTGCCACAACCTATACTTCTATAATAATTATATACGCACGTTTATATTATTTCTCGATTTGAGCTCCTATCTATTCGAATAGTTATTGCCTTAATAATATCATTATCTAAGTACGTACGAAAAGTCGAGAGGATATGTTATCAAACATGCGTAGGAAAAGCGTTGGTATTAACACACAAATATGACCTAGAAAAAAACATATATTCATGCCTCGAAGGATCGCTGTACCCACCTCATGGTGCCGCGGTGTATTATATGGGTATAACACGTAAAAGTGATAAATATCCATTCTCCTTCACCCCTCTGCTACGCCCCAGGTCACTCCAGCCACCACAAGGTGCCGCGGCGCTTCCTCTCACCCCCCCCCCCCCCGCTCACCCCCCTCACCACCCACCGGTGACCCCCTGCCAAGCGTACCTACCAGGCGTGCGTGTAACACGTCTAACACTCAAAATCTCGAAAAAGACACTTTTTCGCCCGTTTTTCGCCCATAGCATCTATGCGAGTAAAGCGATCGGGATGGTTAAACGTTAGGACCAACTAGACCACGAATGGAGTCTATGTGCGAAAGAACGGGTTTTTTGAGTAAATTCTTAGGCCTTTTATGGCCCGGACGGCTGACGGCGAACGGCGGACGGCTGACGGCGAACGGCGGACGGCGGACGGACATTTCAAATTTGGATTCTACGCATCTTGAAACGTAAAGTGACAACGTTTGAGGGGGGTTATAAAAATTGTTTGCTACACGATCACATAGGCTTATTATTGGAAATAATAAACCAAAATCGAGCTCAAAAACAAGCCAGACCGAGGATTATGTTCTTGGATCTGTTCATCCCAAAAGGGCCCTAAGGTTAGGAGAGTTCAGGTCAGAGCTTCTCGTCAGCTGTTTTTAGAACGGAGTTCTAAGGAGGACTGAGCCAGAAATCATTCAGTAACGGATTCTATGGTGAAGCTATTCGTTAAATGTCATAAATGGTACATTCGATTTAGCCGACTCAAAAATGGAACCAAAATCTTAAGGTTTGACTCTACGTTTGAATCCCTCGAAAAATCCACTCCACGTTCTATTTTTCATGTAGGCATATTTATTCAATTTCGTAGTATTTATATATACTAATATATACTAAATAGTAATAATATATTCATATATACAAGATTATAATTAGGCGTGAATATTGAGTACGGGTATTGTGGGTATATTGCTAAGAAGCAAGTTTGCAAATATCTATCAAATCTCTCGCAATATTTACGTAATGTAAATTGAACGTTTTGGAATTAGTTTGAAAAACTGTAATTCACGGACAAGCTTTGAGAAAAATTCACGAGATTTTATCAACTAGCAATATTTGGATAAGTGGAAAGGATGGGAAAGCTGCAGTGCTGAAATTCTCATTACCGATTATTGCTTCAGTTGAAAGCAACCCGATAGCGTGAGGTTTATTGCAACTTGTTACAATCGAAAAACTGGCGGCGCCGATCAAAGATTTTCTGAAATGACTAAACCATGCGGAAACTAAATCTTCAATCAGCTCCCTCTTTTTTCTCGTGTTTTCACAAGTTCACAAGGGAATAACAACTATTAGGGTGATGAGCAGCTTGCTTGATGAATTTTTAATGATTTCTCAAAGTGACGAAGCTTTACGTTCCGTATTGACAAAGAGAATTTAGTAACCGAGAGAATCACGCAAACTTTGAGCAGCCTACCCTGAAATAAAGGGAAGCACTCTTCAAAGTATGGGATTTTGTGTTATTCCTGTGTGTTGATGCTTCAGATGGAATAAGTTGTTGGATCGTGTGGCATGTGGTCATAGGATTTAAAATATACTGAGCCAGGCATAAGGAAAACGCTGCAAATTTACACAAAGGTTTATTATTTCTGTATTAGAAAGTCCTTTTTACGGAGATCATTGGTCTACAATCATTAAAACCCGTATATATAGTACATCACTAAACTTGACGCTTCTTGCCAACCAAACGTGTTAACACCTTTACAGCACCAACCTCACAGTTTTATGCTTTTTTAGTAAATGTCGAAAAAAAGGTACCTAGGTCAAAAAGGAATGAAATTGCATCAAGCCTCTAAGCTGATCGTGCGCCTCCGTACCTCGTAATTGTTTTTGAGGTGTCCTAAAGAAACTCCATCTAGATTTCAGCACCGTAAGTTGATTAGAAAAGGTTAATTATATTTATTCATATTTATATTATATTTAGGTTATAATAATATTCAATAGTATTCTAGATGTCCCAAAGGAGCTCTATTTCAGGTTTCATCCCCATGAGTAGTGTAAAAACAAATTAGGCTCAGAGGTCCTTCAGCTGACCTGTGCGCCTACGTGCATTGAAATTGTATTCTGGGTATTCCAAATAAGCTCTATTGCAAATTTCAGATCAGTAGGTTGATTAAGAAATAAATTAGCTTCACAAGCTCCTTATCTTGACGCACATTTGTAAACGATTTGCGTAATCTGATATCGTGCTGGTCGAGCGAAAGGCTGACTTTGTCATCAATATGCCGACGAGGATATATGCACCTACAGAAGGAAAATTATTGCAAATAATTAATTCATCTACACTTTACAAATCCCACCGATCCAAGTATAACGACATTTAAGAAGGTAACCAATTGAAATGTATGAGATAAAATAAAAAAATCAATAAAATGTTTCAAATCAGCCTAACTATTCCAGCTTGGAAAATAGTAAATCAAGATGTAGGTAGCGTAAATCGTAACGTAGATCAACTAGGAAACCGGAAAAATGCTTGAAGCAATTTATGTTTGCGCTAGCGCAGAAAAAAGTTATGATTTGAGAAAAATAAAGTAGTAGGGACTATTTATTGCCTAACCAGCACATCCCCTGAAAATTTCATTAAAATCGGATGTAAACTGTTGAAATTAGGCTCGTTTAAAAAGGAATATATCGCACCCGTCCTAGAATAAGGGTACAACTCAAAAATCGCGATTTTTGATTTAGTTGTGGTTCTGAGAAGTAGAAACGGTCTAGTTTGTCTGTAGAAGGTGGAGATATGTGTAGGGCACTCTAATTCCGCTAGAGAGTGCGTGTGTCTTTCTTCTATGGAGGGAGTAACCAATTCACGTCCCAGGAAGAAAGACACAACTCAGTTGAGTTCACGCAGTCTGTGTCTTGTTTTGAGTTGCTTCCTTTTTGTGTGGACAATTTTAACTTGTGTCTTTCTTTTCTGAACATTTTGGATCCTGACAGGTGAGATTTTAGTGTTTGAGTTGGAACAACTCAAAAATTCTTAAAAAATCAACAAAACCGTTCCCCCCACTCCCTTCCCACTGGCAAAAAAACTATTCATTCACCATGGGGCGTTAGAGTAATAATGTAGGAAACAAGTTTCGCAAAGATAAATTATGTTCATCGTGTTCCAAAGAACGGGTAGCCAATGGTGTGGAAGGAAAACTTTGAATGCGATTTGCCGAAAATGACAATTTTTGAGTTGTACCCTTATTTTAGGATGGGTGCGATATATTCGTAGCTTCGCCCATGCTAAGCAGCTACTGATGATGCTACAATGTTTGGCATGAAATGCTAAAGCATGGAACATGCTTTCTTCCCGTTAATTCGTAAAGGTAAATAAATTTAAAACTACGGACATAAATGTTTTACTAATCGAAATTAGAACAGAGTACAGAGTAGGTAATTTTTGGTTATGGTGCGCGTCTACAATTACTTTAACCAAGATTGGCTTCTCAACTAAATTAAAACAAAACAAGCGGCATTGTTTATTAAATCCATTTATAACATAAATAAATATAAAACTACGACATGAATAGAAGAACAAGTACGGAAGAAATGCGTAAGTAATCGAGAGCTTTCCAACGAGTGGAGAACGATTTTTGACCGGTAAAAACTAAAGAAGTTTTACTTCCCCAGCAAAAGCTTGGTTGTACATGAAAAGTTGTACGTGAAACTCAAAAGAAAAAATTTCTTGACACATCCGCGTAACGTTTATCGATAGTTAGCTAATGCATGTTCCGTGCTAAAAACGCTTTCGCTACCTAATAGATAGACTTGAGAGCAAATGGTAGCAATGGAGCAATTTAAGAGATAAAATTTAGCATTTAGCTACCAATACTTCACTAGTAGGTACACCCGCACGGACAATAGTTAATTTACTCGATTTCGAAACGTTAGAATAAATTCCATTGGCACTATATCACCTGATAATTCCAATATTGGCATTATATCAGATGATATTTACAAGGCAATTTTTATGTCAATATTTTTATATCAACAGTTGAAGAGCTCGGCCGAATAGGGGTCTAAGTTACATTTTTTCCGAAATGGAGTTATTGGTATCAAATGATTCGTTGAGATCTCCTCCATTAGTTTATACAAACGAAAAACCCCAATTTCATATTTATGTGCTTGTCGCTATAGACCTTCAACGACTCAAAATCGTGGCTATTTTTCGCTTTGAACAAGGGTCTATGTTTGTTGTCGCCTAGCGACCGTGCTACGTGCCGCAGTTATTCCATTCATCTCTCCTGGGTTTTCTTTCGTGTCGGTGATATTTCAGTTTTCTGCACTTACTTTATCTTTCACGGGTTCGTCTTCAAATTCGAGTGCCTTTCAACCCGTTTTAGTTGTTATTTCGGTTTCTTTATAGTTTTTGGGTTTCTTCTTTGATTTTTCTGTCATTCATAGTTATTCAACTTATAGTATTCCCATCAAAATGAACGGGACCGTTTCCCTTACGGACAATGACTTGGACAGGATGAATAAATCAAAATCGCTAGTTATTAATATCAAACAGTGGCAGGATAACGTTCGGAAGCTAAGGAGAAATTCGGGTCAGCCCGACTATTTCCAAAAAAAATCCAGTCCCTGGGAAGCTGCCTTCCCGAACTGAACGAGTGTGTAGTACGGAGTGCCGAAGTGAATGTAATAGGGTAAGAATATTTTTATTTTTGTTAAAAAAAAAAAATAAATAAAATAAATACTGGTAAAATATAATAATAACGGAGAACACTGTTGATGATAAAGATCGCAAGATAATGAGTGCATATTTTTATTATTGATGGAACAAGGGTCTATGTTACACTTCATCCTGCAGTTTCTGGCCTTGTGGTTACAAAGAGTTTTTTCGCTCTCCTGTAAAATTTAGTAAATGTAACATAGACCCTTATTCAGCCGAGCTCTTCAGTTGAAGTGGACCCACAAATCGAACATGAGGAGGAGGCGTTAGGCCTCGAGGACGGAGCACCACCTCCCCTTTTAGCAGCCACCCCAACTTCTATGTGGAATACTTAATCTACGAAATCCCTGCTTTATTTCTCTTATAATGGACATATTATTTGTTCTCCCAGCCTAAATTTTTGATTGAGAGTTTGTTGTTGAATTAGAAATTATTGATTGTTTTATAAAAAATAAAAATAAATCAATGGAATATAAAACTTTTTGAAATGTATTCCAGTATTACTATATAGCGATCTTTGATGGCGTTTAGAGTTTGATCGGATAATCAATAGATTCGCTAGCAGCGCATTAGAAATTGCGCTTAGAAATTCGAAGGTTTTTTTCGATTTTCGAGCCCCTCAGGGAAAACGAACCGTTCAAAGTACAGCGTTGCTGGTGTTTTCAATCGATTCCCTGGGATCATTCGTATTTATCATTGACAAGCAAAAAATCATTACTGTTACCTTGAGAGTTTTTGAGTTCTCAATTTTTGAATGTTTAGCTCTTTAGTGCTACCCTTCAGGGCTGACACAAATTAATGCCGAGCTTCTAGGACCATCTAGACCCCATATGCGATTTTTAACGCAAGTTTCATGAAGTTTGGTCTTTCCGATTCCGGAGAAAAGGGGGTATTACAGCCGTCGGCACAGCGGCACTTGGGGATGGGGATGCATTTTCTTTGCGTTTAAGAGGGTGTAGAATACGATTACAATAATCATTCATTTTCAGGTTTCTTTATATATATTTATATATTTATGGACAAAACTCTGTGCTCACTTCTCCACCGACACCTCTGGACCGATTTGGACCAAAATTTGATATTATGTATTGCCATGTCTGAACTTGTGCCTCGCTGACTTGGGTGAAGATTAGCTGACCACTAGCCGTAACATCAATCATAATGATGGCATAATCGTGCTCAAATCTCTCCTACTTACCTTAGGATGTCGAAGTCGGATAGGGATCCTCTCTGGGACATCAAGAGGCGAATTTCCTTACAGGCTCCTTCCTGATCAGCTAAGTGTGCTAAAAGCTATGTCGACTGTCTGATTACAACGAAATTTGATAGGGAGCCTCTCTAGGATATGAAGGGACAAATGAAATGACGGGCTCCACCCAGAGCTCCAGCTGATGGATTCGAAAAGTTGGATCTGCTTACGCAAACTGTTTGAGTTTTTTTTTTTTTTTTTTAAATCTATTTTCATTTTATTTTAGGATTCTAAGCATCTTGAAACGTAAACGAACAAATTTCAGGGGTGGGGGGTTAACTTTATTTTTTGGGTCTATTACAAAAATTAAGAGGTGCAATTCAAGATGTTATTTCTACTGTAGTTGTTGTTGCTACGAGTAGTAATATCAAATTCTAGTTGCTTTCAATGATATTCGAAATTGCCAATATAATATTGATTAATAGTAGGAGGTGATTGTGAGGCGTGAAATTGAAATAGCAAGTAATTACCATTTAGTTTACACTCAAAGTTGTCCAATTTACTATTCAAGTTCGCAAATATCGTAGAATGTGGTATAATATACAACTGACTTGTTATCCCAAATCGGCGTTTTATCGTATGATACTAACGTATTTTTTTAAAAATTATAGTGACTTAAATTGAATTTCAGTTGCTATTGATTAAGGTCAATTTTAATTGAATTTTGTGTGCCTCTGGGTGATATGGGCCAAGGTTTGTGTTCCGTAAAGCACCAGTCAATAATTTATCGGTGTCAATGTCGAGGTGTTAGTGATCCTCCATTCTAATTCATCCCATGGGAGTCTCCTGAAGGATCCTTGAGACTGACAAGGAACCTGACTGGGCGATGATGGTTAGGCCGTTTTTATCAACATAATTACCTTCCAAAACAGTCTTTTCGTAGGCCGCACATTAGCGTATCATTAGGCCTATACACGTTTTTCCTTACGATGCAAGTTGAAAAACGATACGCACATAGATACCTGCGCAATGAAGGAAGCTCTGCTTACATAATTTACCATTAAGTGGTACACTTACCTATTTTTGATCTAACTAAGACGTAGGCCATAGCCTCAATCATAAGAATGAGACAAGGCCGGACTTGTGTAGGATTATATTGTATTAAAGCTTCCACGTTGAAAAATTCATGTAATATACCTTCAAATGATGAAGTGATTATTCAACTTATATATATTTTAAATTTAGGTCAACGAAAATGAGGGTCTATGTCTGTAATGTGGAGTCTCTGAAACTATGTTAAGGTAGGTAACAGCTTGTTACCTATCTTCTGGATGAAGCCTCAGTGATTCCATCATCTTGTTTCCTTCAGAACCGATCAGGTGATTACAGGTAACGAAAGCATTCATCATAGGTCATGACTGAAAGTGCAGATCAGTAGGGCCCATGTTATACGAGCGCTATTGCCGTCGCGCAGATGCCGTCGAGATTTTTCAACCACCGTGTTTCTCGTCAGTTTTTCGACAACTTATTTTTTCTCGGTAGGTGTATTCCCAAAACTTTGCAAATTATTACACAATGGTTTATTATTTCTGTGTTAGATAGCCCTTGTGCGCAGATCATTGGCAAATCCAATTGGTCAATTTATTATAAATTAAACCTCATATATAATATATGATCAGAACATGGTGCATCGTGACTCCGAGAAGGGTTCACACTTTTACAGTTCCAAGACGCCGCAATTTTTCGCTTCACAGTAAAAATCTCTATTATTTATAAAAAGGTCGATAGGTGAGGAAAGAATGTAGGTTCCGAGGCGCCTCAGTTGACCAGTGCCCAAAACCCAAAAATTTTCAGGGGGAATTAACTTTTTTCTTTTTTTTTTTTTCTTGGTCGATTACAAAATTATAAATCAAAAACACGGTTTTGGGTAGTTGAAGAATCGCAAAAAATCCATTGTCACGCCTCCAGAGCTACTGTTGGTCTCATTTGACACACAAATAGTCCAAGTAATAGAACAATTCTTTTCACGTCGCCAAGGGGGATGAGAGATGAAACGACGCCAGTACGCCCTGGTGGAGGTTCGCAGAAGGTGGTATCAGATGTTTGTTTACATTCGTCAATTGACCCAGAGTGTAGAAGCAAAGTATTTCACTTTTGGCGTGAGAATGAGTGATGAAACGACGCTAGTTTGCCTTAGTGGAGGTTCGCAGAAGGTGGTATCAGTTGTTTTGTGTGTGACTTCCTGATCCTCAACGCTGCTGAAGGCAGTTTCCAAAATAACAGAGGCCAGTATTGATAAGAATGAATAGTGTTTTCTTATTTCTGTTCTCTCATATTTACCCACAGAGCAGTTGATGTGAGGTGTTACACTACTATTTTAAAACTTCTTTTAATAGGTTCCAAACTACTTTTTAGCGCTTTTTTTTTTTTTTTTTTTTTTTTTTTTTTTTTTTTTTTTTTTAAAGGAAAACTGAGCTATTGTGTTCACTTCGTTCGTTGATGTATGTATGTATGTCTTCTTAAAATCATTTTATATGCCAATTCTCGACGTCCGATGATGAAACTTGGTATGGATGTAATCTGTAGCATGGCAAGGATAAAGATGTATCAGAGGCCACTAACGCATGAGGTTATTGATCAGCTGATTGAGCTCCATAACCATTTTTTCTCCTATTCAACGCAGGAAGCTGAAATTTGAGAGGGAGGCTCAAGGGAGAATGCTGAAGACGCAGGAGAGGTCATCGATCAACTGAGTAAGCCTCAAAGCCATTTTGTCTCCTATTCAACGCAGGAAGCGTCTATTTCACGCGGATCTCCTTACAAGAAAATGCGCTATCATGTGATTCACTTCGTGAGCACTGATATACTTGTTTAGTATTTTAAAAGATATAATGAGAGTCGTCACACTATTTTGCTGACTTCCTAATTGGTGTTACGCTCATATTCATTCTACAACTATCAACATCACTGGGGTGGTTTCGTTTCTGAATATGTAACATATACCTGTCATCCTGTTGTACATACGGAGAAAACGCAAAAGTCTTGTAGTAGGATAATTCAGTTTATTTATTTATCCTACGATCCTCACTGAGAACAAGTAGGAGTAAACGCAGCAAGTAAATAAAAAACGCAGCAGGCCGCTCGTACTTTCTCTCTTATGAGAGAAGAGCTATGAGTATTGAAAATGTCTCAGTAATTTCAATGTTTTTTATTGTTTTAAATGAAATAAAAATTAGAAAAATTGTGTTAACTCAACACGACGTGTAACAATAAACTAGTATTGTCGTCGTCATGGTGATTCGTCAGCATTCGTGTTTTGTAGGTTTCTATCATTTTGCCCGAACAGTGCTTCACATGAAACTTAGTAGTGACAACTCGTACTGATTTCTCCAACCGAACATCATATGATTTATTGCTAATATACACAATCATAACAGCACCTAACTTGTTTATAGGTTGCGTGACGTTTTTTTCTTTGCATAACAAAATTTCCGGTTGACCCGTCGACTAAGTCATTTTCAATGTCATTAAAGATGAAGAACTGTAACTACTGGTTGTTTCATGCTACATACTTTTGACACCACCTAACGATGCATCTAAAGTTAGCCGTATAAAATTCATATTTATAGTTCCTGACTGATGGTTACAAGATAAACCACGGGTAACGGGGCAGAACCAATCGATACTGACGTTTCATACTGACTCTCTTTGGGACTTTCGGGTAATATTGATGTGTATGGAGCATTCCTTATCAGGTACGCCGGGTAAACCAGATAGTTTAGATATAATTCCCAAGGTGCCAAATATTGAAAAAGCAATGGGAGTGTTGTTCATAATGTAAAGAAAAATTGGAATGAGTGGAAAGACGGATGCAAAGTAGACAGAAGAGAATCCGAAGGTTACAGAAGGGAAAAAATAAGTTAGTGGAGTAAAATATTCAACCATTTCAGGGTGGGTATTCGTATGCATTGATATTTGTATGTCAGTCGCTCCCAGTTTCACAGACGTCATACGCTATCCTCCAAAAGTAGGATCTGAATTTGTTTTCATTCTTTATTCACAGTCATACAGATTTGTACATTGGAAGCGTCAACTATAAATTACACATACGTGCAATACAATACAACAAATAAAAACTAAAATAACTATTGAAAACAATAAATCAAAAGCTTACTCAGTATTTCCTTACATACTGTGTGTCATTAGTATAATTAATTATGGTAATTATTATAATTATATAGTTGCTTACATAATTAATTTATAAATTTTTACCCACTGTAAAGCCAAAATCACTTGAGAATCAAATTAATCAAGGTATAATTCAATGAAAATGTTCTCAGTTGATGGAAACTCATTCTCCGAAAGTCATCAACGTAGTAGAAACATTCACTCAGAAGTAAGTTACGGATTTCCCTCAATAAATAACCCTCCTCCTCATTCCTAAGCGTTTCAGGCAGTTGGTTAAGCATTTTGTGGCCTAGTGTCTTTGTCAGGCTCGTCTTTGGTATATTTATTAGGTCGGCCTGAAATGGTATGGTTCATTCTAATGTCTTTTCATCGAGCCAATGATGACAAATTTCTTTTCGCATCTTTCAAAAATTCGATCACATATATCAAGGGCAGTGACCTTGCAGCTGATGGAGAGAGGTCGAGTGTGGGTTCTTGCTGGTTCCCTGGTAACGATTCCCATAGCCTGATTTGGAAGGTGAAAAATTCTCTGAGCTTCTGACGAATTACCCCAAAGTATTACACCGTACGTCATTTTTGATGCAAATAAACTCTAGAGTGCCATCCGCATAGTGTTTTCATGAACGACTGGCCCGAGTGTTTTTTAGGCAAAAAGGTGCACTGCGCAGTTGTGTGGCAAGAGTGTCAAAATGAAGGGTCAATGTGAGTTTAGCATCGATACAAACTCCTAAGAGCTTGTCCGACACGTTAATGGTTGTTATATAGCGAAATCAGACGCTGAGTTTGGTCCTCATTTATTTTCATGCGATGTGCATGAAACCAGCCAACCACTTTGATCTCCTCCTGTTTTCCTTGTTTTCATGAGTTTGCTCAAGCTGTCATATACCCTAGGCAATAGATCCTTTATTTTTCTTCTAACCATTCAAATCATTTGTTTGTCTACATATTTTAAATTTCCATTAATATGAGTGAGCCCAGAGGTCAATTTCTTTTCCAATCGAACTACACTGCTGCAATTTGAATCGGGAAGCGTCTGAGACGATAGAAACAGCATAGCTCAGCTGATAAAGAACAGAAGTTAATTTATTTCAATCGACTCTAATTTTCCAACTCATCAATAATAACTTAATATTTTTTTCGGTAAAAGAATCAAAATTTTATTGTAGCTTTTGAATGATTTATTGATTTTTAGCTTTTAAGGGCTCAAGCTACCACGCTTATATTAGCTTTTTGATAAGTCTACATTAGTGCGGTTCGATTACGTTCAAAACAATAATTTTATTCGATTTGATGCCTTTTATATACAGGTAAAATAACTCCTGTAAGAATGAGCCAGCATTGCACCTGAATAAAAATGATGAAAAATGATCATCAGGTTCACGAACGATTGTCGTTCAACAATGTTACTATTGCAAAGTTTGTTATTAGGTACTCTTAGTTTAAAAAAAGTAGTAACATAAAAAATATTGCACATTTTATGGAAATATTATTTTGATTGATTGTATGCCTTACATTGGGTTAATAAAAATTGCCCAGCACAAAACCGTGCGCTAAGGACTGATAAAAATCGTTGGAGGCCGAGAAAAATACCCAGCTTTTCTCATAGAGTCGGGTCATAGTATGGGGCTTTTAGACTGTAGAGAAAAATGTACTCGTAGTATTTCTTCTGAGTAGGTCGCGACACCTTCCATCTTAGTAGTTACACGTTTTCGGTTGTTTGAAGGATCAAAAAATAACCTTCCTCTTGAATACCAGTTCATTCACTAGCTTGGTAATTACCGGAATGGCTATTTACGGGATCAACTTGCTCGTAGCGCATATATTTGACACACTTATCGACTTGAACATGATGGCTAATAGCAATATTCCATTGTTGAACGATGATGTAATCTTCGTCCACTTAGGATCAGCCGCTCCATATCTGACCCATTACCCTACTGAGGAGTCCAGCACGCGAACTCAAATTTTCTCTACAATATAAACAAACAACTGTTTGAACTTCCATTATTATAAAGATACGAGTACATTCCAACGAACTCCAACACGGTACTAATTATTGCAATTATTAAATCGTCATTATTTTATTCAATCGATCGTATTAATTTATATACATAGTACCTCAATACCAGAAAAATGACTTTTCGTAATCTGAAATGAAATACAGTGTTCTCAAGATAAAGTATGCTGTTCTCAAATTAACTTTAATCATACATGAGTTTAAAAGTAAATAATCAAATAGAAAGACACGTATAATAGACAAATACGTTTCAAGAGCTATCAGTTAATAGGTAACAAAAGTTATGTTTTAGAATGACAGTTGTAATTAGGCGGAATTCGAAAAAACTGAGAAAGAAAAGTTACCTACGAGGTACCAAATGCCGCAAAATCGAAAACAAAATTATTCTCAGACGCACGCTAATGAACAAAAAATAATTTTAAAAGCATTACAATAACTTGAACGAATAGATTTGAGTTTTCGATCAAAATTTCAGAATCAGTGAATTCCGAGCACCCCTTCCTATCCCGACTTCAAAAAATTTCATAAAATGGAATTTATAGCAGGTAGGTCTGGCTTTTGTTTCATCGACGAAGAATTTGCTAATAGGATTTAAAAATTTCAGCAGTATTTCTAGAGTTTTATTATTATTCCACAAAATTATGGTCAAGGAACTTTTTTTCTCAGTTAGCAACAGACGGATTGCGGATATAGAACCTCGGATATAGAATCATTCTTATTCAGTGTTCAATATTCTATGTAATCCTCAATTCTGTGAGGTTGGTATAGGTGGCATAAGTTATAATAATCTCCTTTTCTCGAAAATATAATTCTATCGTAATTATATTAGCTGGTTCGGTCGTCGATCACACGAGTTAACACTCATGTTAATGTTTTTTTTCCTGCCATAGCTGATGTCCCTAGGAAGAGGGAATGAAAGAAAGTACAAGGACGCAGTTTGTCTCATTTGATTCGTTAAAATAAAATCTGTCAAAAACAATTTTGAAAAGTCAATCGTGTTGGGTGTGTCACATAGCTTTCTATGAGATACCATCGACGTTTTGTTTTTAAATCCTTGTAATCAGCATGACTTCAATTCAATCAATTTCAATTAGTTTGAAAATTCGACATTTTACGCGGTTAGATCATGATGTATGATTGTTGAACAAAAATTGTTTTTTGTTGGTGCAAGAGCTTCTGGATTCCTTAATACACGTAAAATACAGCAGATCAATATAAACTACCATTGGTAACCACATCAGAGTTGATAAGAAAGACCCGGAGTTTGAAAAAAATTTATTTGGTCAACATCTTACTTTTTTTGAGGACGAAACTGGATATAGGTCGCTTTCACAAAGAAACAGGTTGAAAGAGCGCACGGAGGAATCGCCACTTGCAATATTTTCTTGAGGGAGTCCGCATCATTTCTCAACAATTTGGGTGAAAAATTAGATATTTATCTAGAGGTTATAGTCTTTAGCGTGAAAGCGATGCGGAAATGTTCGTGTAGATACATATATGGATAACGACTATCATGTAGGACTTATTTTGTTCATTCATCCATAGTGCTGTTCGCGGTGACCTCTAATAACTTCTGGATTTCTGGTTGGTCTTGGTTTACAATGAAACCTGTGAGCACATCTGTGCCTGACGTTGGCAACTTCGAGATAATATTGACACTCTTCTGCATTAACGAATATACTTTTTTCTCTGCTACAATTACTGATACGTGGCTTTATAGGTGTTTATTATACCTACCATGGCTTTGGATTTGATACTTAGGTATTGGCTATATTTAATAGATACATTTATTTGTGTTCTGTAATGTAAACTATTTCTCTCGAGGGATAGTAATGCATTTTCAAAGAAATAACCCATTTGGAGAACAATTTGAAAATAAATAATTGTATGGAAATAGTTTGGTAAACTAAATGGAGGGACTAATATCAGCTTTGCAGTGGTAAAATAATTTAAAATAATCACATACTGATAATTGTAACATTAGCATTGCAGTTAATAAACAGTTAAAACTTTGAAAAGTGTAATTAAGAAATTTAATTCTTATTTAGGGTTTTAAAAACCCACAGCTCAAAACGTTTGTAAAATAGTATCGTAGTTAGTAACTTTATATAGAACGTGAACACGGCGAACCGGTTATAAAAATTTTGTAAATTATTCCAAAAAATTCTTTTATTTTGTATTGTATACTTTCTACCCAGAATACTTCGTCTTGTAACCAGAATTGAACGAAATCTGTTTTACAATCTAAATGAAACTGAATACACTTAGACGCCTACTGAGATACATTAATTAAATTGGTTGGAACATCTACACTTCACTAGTCCTACTGTATAATGGCAGGAGCTGACCTAACTCTTCACTAGTACATTTTTAGGTGACAGAAGTTATAATAAACTCGATTTGTTGAAGTGAGAATTATTGGAGTTATATCGGCTAGTTCAATCGTCTTAGTTTTCGAGGCAATTTTTACAATGATCCCCCATAGCGATTCACTCCCGTGTTGACGTCTCAATATTAATTCATCATTGTTCGGAACTGTTTGTGTGGGTATGAGCTCATTGCATTACAACGTCGAAAATAAAACCATTAGTATTACATGACATTAAAATTTAGTTTATAAATGGGTGGAATTGACAAAAGAATATGAGATTTCACCAATTTGGTTGCACTCTTTTCAACACGCAAGGTTTTCTGTGTTATATGTTTCCACTGTTACAACAGTACTGTATGAATGAGCATGGTTTGGGGTTCGATTCTGCCGCAGCATTATTCCTAACGATTCTAGGTTTTTGCTTTTCCTATTTGGCATTTTCCTTCTTTTTTTTCGTACTTTGCAGTTTGCTTCTCGTCTATTCTCATCTCCTACCAAAACATGTTGTCATAGGATTATTCCTTAACTTGAGTTTCCCCAAATTGTGTTAGTAGAATTAAATTAAGGAATAAGTACGAAAATTGTAAATAGAAAATTATTTATAAATAACCAGGAAGGAATCCACATCAACTCAGGAGGTGACAAGCTTTGAATCTAATTGAGCTCCATCATTGGCGAAGGGTGCCAATATTTGATTATTCGACGAAAAAATTGGATATTTTTGGTATTCCAAGCTGTTAATTGAAACATTGAACACAAAAAGAAAAGAGAGCACAATGTGTATCGATGGAAAGCTAATATTCATACTATTTTATGAATATTGGGATTCTACATTTGGTTCCATGGATAATATTGCTTATTTAGAAAACGACATTACTTACGATATTTTCTAAGAAACATACCAGACCATGCTTCCTCAAATTCGAACAACTTGGCATGAAGATGGAATGGTGAATGGGTAAAACTACTATTTCACAATGGGTGGGGAATAAATTTGCAGGCAGTTTGAAGCTTAATGCTTAATTTTTCACTTCTACTGTTTGAGGATGCCAATATTTGGGGAGGGTGCCGTTCAATGCCCTACCTCTACCCGACACACACAATAAGCAGATTCGTAGTGACCTGTAGAATGTTGACAAAAAAATGGTTTAACAAATTCACAAAGATGAATCGATGTGATGATTATTGTGGAATGAAATCGAATTAGGAAAATAGAAACATTATCAAATCATGCTTAATTGTTTAAGGTCCTTGTCCCATACAATGTAAATTTGCAAGTTCTTACAACATTAACATTATTTCACACTCAATCAACATCTGTCATTAACTGGTGAATAAACTTTCTAATTCTAATAAAAATGCTCTAACAGACTGGAAAACCATGAGGAATTCCTTTACTGCCTCCTTTTAAAACTCCATCAAGTAAGTGCTATCCTGATATCCTTCTGTTTCCAAGATATTTTACTCTATACAACGCTAGCTGAGGACACTCACATACCTCATGGCGTTCGACATGAATTTTATAGAGAGTTCTTTGCTAATATATATATATATATATATATATATATATATATATATATATATATATATATATATATATATAAAACCTTGTTTTACTACTCATTCTTAATTGGGCCAGCATTATTTTTTGTATAATAGGTACATCAAGTTCTAAGTAGTGCACTGGTTAGAATGTTCGTAGTGAACGAATACAGTTATCACACGACTCGGTTAAACTAATGCCAGGAAAGAAAAACATTTAAAAAAAAATTAACAAGTGGATCCAGTAACCTTGGACTGTGGCTACTTTGCCACATTTGCATGCACCGAATAGATTTACCAAAAATCTATTACATGCACAAACAACATTATCAATAAAACCGACCATAAATCATGAAGTGTTAAACAGTGGGAAGGAAGTACCGAGAGTAAACAGGGGGGGGGGGGGGGGGTTACAGGGGGTGTTTCAACGTGGGAAATGGATGGTGAGGTTTTAGTGAGGTTTGAATCCCCCTTAACCGGGGGTTCGGTCGCTTACGACGGGTGTCTGACGAGATCCGATTATCACCATAGGATATTAAAGATTTCTTTACCTGCCTATGTAAAAATAAATTAAAAAAAAATATAAAAAAATCGAACAATCTTTTGAGTTATAACAAAATGGAAGAAAACAGTTGAATAAATAACATCAAAACGATAACACAACAAAAACAAAACTTATGATTTTGCATGAAATAAAAAGAAAAAGGAAAGGGGAGAAAGAGGACTACGACCTAATCAAAATAAGGTGAAAGACCTGCTAATGCACATAATAAGGAAGATAAATTTTGAAATTTGCCATTTTCACACCTTCTTTCTATCTACGTGAATCCCTTCAGTAAGATGAATGGTATGCTGATGTAAAACATTAAATAAATTTGAAAGTTTATTTAATGATGCTGTTAACATATACTGAACCTGACGGAGAAAAAAAGGTCTACAATAATGAGAGTGAGAAAAGTATCGGCAAACGTCAGGGCATTTCAAACTCAACATACTGGACAGATTATTGGAGTTGTTTTCTCACGGTATTGATTTCAACCGTCTTAAGTTAACTCGTCAAGCTATCTTCTACGATTAAATAAAATATTTATGGTAGGTATATAATTAGACTGAAACTAATATATATATTTAAAAAAAAAAAAAAAAAAAAAAAAAAAAAAAAAAAAACTGGCGGTAATGTATAAGATAACGATTTTCGTCATCCAATTCATACATTCTGAAGATCGTGGGTTCCCTAAAATGGCCGATACGTCTGTGATAAAATCAGCAGGAAGCCTGTAAGGGAAGTTGATCCTTGCCTGACTAATGGACGTACAGTTGACACTCACCTAGTTGCCGGTGGACAACTAGCATTGACATTGGCCGAGCATTTCTGGCAGATACCCTGCTACCCCCTCTAAGGCCGTAAGAGTCCCCGTTGTTGCACAAGAGATGTGCGTCCTTGTCTCAGAGTAGCAGACTTCTAGTATAAAACCGAGCGGCGCTCCGTTTAGGCAGCTCAGAGTCGTGTCCGTGGCGAGCAGGCCGTCCCCGAGACAGTTGCGTTATCGGTATTTAGAAGTGAATGAATTACTGTTTCACCACAAGAAATACTTTTGTTTACAAAACCTAGATATTTCAATTGGTACGAAAAAGGAATTTCGCTTTTGAAAACCGCATACAAGATGAAACGCGTTTGTCAAGTGTCGGTGGCTGCGCCTCCCTTAAGAACCGGTCTTCGTCTTCTTCTGCTTCTGACCGCTGCGAGCTTCTTCCTGCCTCACGTGAGTAGTCCACTCCCTCGAAGTTCGGCCAAACTTTCACTCACGTGAAGTTGCAAGCCGGTACCTGTAAACAATCAACTATCAGTATTGTGACATGCTGTTATAGAAGTTCTTTGTTTCAAACTCCGTTTGAGAGGATAGCCGTTGAAAATGTTGTCACCTTAGTCCTCTACTAAGGATACCATTTCGATCGCTTACAAGTCGGTACAAACCTAGTGCAGTTTATATTGGTGAGACTGTTTGTTCATTCTGCCAACGTTTTAGAGCGGAGAGCGAACGGAAGAACCTATAACAATCCTGGTAGTCTCATTCAATTAGAAAAAAAGAAAAGTTTTTGAGATTTTGAGTTTTAAATATTTCAACCCTTCAATTTTTTTATTAAGAATTAATCGAAAATGATGATTGTAGGTATTCATGTGAACTCCCCCCCCCCTCCTCAAATTAGTTTATCACTATTCCTTCCAACAGTTTCCTACAGCCATATTGGCGCCCTATATTCGTGTCAAATCTCAAAACCACAAACGAATGGTCTTGAAACACACTATAGATAAAAGAATTAAGAAAGAAAGTTCTCATCATGCAGCATGATTGTATGAGCGAATTTTTTGAATTATGGTAATATTTAATATTACATTGTTTGGAAAATTGAGCACTCTAAGTACAAATAAATTGTTAACTACAAATTGTATGGCAAAAAAATTTCAAATAATATGCTGAAACAATAAAGTGATTTTGAATTTTCAGTTTTTTAATGCAGTTTTTTATCAAATTTTCAGCAAATATTGATGAAATGTAGGCACATTTTTCAGCATAATTTTGTAAATACATTTTTTAATGTTCTTGATCATTGTTGATAAATTTTGATGGACTAAAACTCTCCTGATAAAAACAATAAAATAAAATTAAATTAAAATAAAAAAATAAATAAATAGAATAGAGAATAAATAATTGATAAACATGATGGTTTTCAACCGTTTTGAACAATTTTAGTGATTTATTAAGCACAGTTTTTGCAATTTGAGCAATTTAGTAAGCTCAAAAAGTGCTGAGCCACTAACTCATCCGCAAAAACCGACTTTGTATTTCAATCCTAAGGAGAGTTATTGTATTGAATGAAATGAATGATATACCTCTATATATATATATATATATATATATATATATATATATATATATATATATACTTCTATATATATATATATATATATATATATATATATATATATATATATATATTTCGAAAATTTTGATTCAACAGTTTTTGGAGACATTGCAATAGGTTCATTTTCTGCGAAATTTCGCTAACAGTTTCCACACGTTTCCCCCAACTTAATTTAACTCGTCAGATGTAATACAAAATGTTATTAAATGTTTAAAATGTCAATATACAATATGATGAATAAATAAAAAATACTACAAATATCAAAGAGTTCAAAAGAGGATCGGAACTTTTGATAAGTATATCTATTGAGTCTCGTAACACTGACCTCTATTAGCCGGGACAGTCACTAATGGCTTTGTTTGACAACAAGGTAGAAAGTTTTCTCCTAAGATTGATCATTTCTTAATTGGATGCCACATTTTCGATAGGGGACTCCGCTATATGCTCGTCTTAACGTAACCATGAAAGTTCATGAGTGAAATATGTAACGGCAATAAATAGGCATTTAATAATATTCCTTCTTTACAATATCGAAAAATGCCTCACAAGTTGAATGGACAGTATAATTCTTCATTTACCTATTTTCAAATATCACTTGGCGATTGAGTAATGTTGACTTACTTTTATATAAGTGTATGGTTTCTTCCAATTGCACCAAACATATTTTCATATTATATTTAACATTTTTGAAAAGGTTGCACTGATCAGTATTATTCAGATTGACACCTGATAAATATTTATTGGAATACTTCATTTGCTTGCTGAAGAGGTAAGTGGAGAGAAAAGGAAGAGACTTTTAGAAAGATACTGGTTACCCTGGATCTGAAAAATATCAGACCAAATTATGAATTACAATTTAAAACTTTCTAGTTGCAATGAGCATTTGTTATTGCAGGAATAAAAATAAGGAAAGCCCGGTCCGATCAGTTTTAACATGTGTTTTTCTCGACATTCAAAATAGCATTGGCCACACCACATAGATACCCATTTGCTGTTTCACAACAGTCATTCACTATCCCTTAAGATATCGTAGTGTTTTGAACATTACAATTGGGGTTGAAGCATCATGGAAATAGTTATACTGCACACTGATTAAATCAGCGGATTGATCCAGGCAGTGAAGAAGATCTGGTTGAGTTGAAATGAGATCTGGTACATGATCAATAAATTGGCCTGTCTTTTGATATATTTCCAGGAAAAGCGTAATAAAGCAACTCAATATCGTAACGAATCACTTGTTTTCCGGCTAACACACACCCCAAACACGGTATTTCAGGAGTGGGAAGGAAGTACGTGATAAGTATGCCCCTTATTAACAGCTACGTGAGCTGCACAGTCAGTCATCGAGAAGAAAGCTTATCCTCCTGTGTGTGGGCTCCAAGGGCTCATTAACCCTCCCCTCCCACCAACATCAGTTGGTTTACGACTCAAATACGTAGATTAGAAAAATAAATAAAAATAAAAATTAATAAATTTTAAAACACGCTTTCACCGAAACCAAAAAGTAAAAACGCTGCAAATTATTACACAATGGTTTATTACATCTGTATTAGACAGCCCTTCTACGCAGATCATCGGTCTACAATTTATTGTTACACCACGTACATGGACTCAGAACAGAGCGCATGGTGAATCTGAGTAGAGCTCACACTTTTATAGTTCCAAGACCCCGCAACTTTACGCTTCAAAGGAAAGATGTTAATATTAAAAAAAAAAAAAAAAAAAAAAAAAAAAAACGGAAAAATGATGCTTGAAGTAATTTACGTTAGCGCATGTGCAGAATGGACAAATGATTTGAGAAAAATGTAATTGGTAAGGTACAATCTACAGTCTAACCCACAAATTCCCATAAAATGTAATCAAAATCTGATGAAAACTAGACCTTGTTCCGCGGAGTACACTTTCGCGCATTCGCAGGAGCTAATAATGATGCAATCATGTTGAAATTAAAATGGAATAATTAAACCATTGTCCCCCAACCATGCACCAAATTTGAGTGGGATTGGACGACTATGGCGTAAAAAATTATGCTTGAAGGAATTTACGTTAGCGCAAGCGAAAAATGGAGTGATGATTTGAGAAGTAAGTAATAAATAGTGGACCATTTACAGCCTAACCGACACATTCCCTGAAAATTTCATCCAAATCAGATTAAAAGTGTTGAAATTAGGCTCGCATAAAAAGGAATACATATTCGCGAATGCGCAAGAGCTACTAATGATAGGATTATATTGAAATTGCTGGGGAATGCTCAAATTAACCTCTCCCATCTATCCTCAAAATTTTAGCGTGATCGAACAACGAGGGCGAGAGAAAATGATGTTTGATGGAATTTACGTTTAAGCAAGCGTCAAGTGAAGTATTGATTTGGAAACAACAAAACTCATACGGGACCATCTTCACCCTAACCCGCACATACCATGGGAATTTCATAAGAACTGGTTGGAAATTGTGGAAATTAGGCTTCTTACAAGGATTTGCGGACATACACACACAGATATAGAGAGAGAGAAAGATACAGAACGAATGTTGATCAGAATAGTCTGAAACGTAAAATGCGAAAGTAAATTTTTCCACTGTAAAAAAACAACAACCGTTTCATTTTAGTGGAGACCACAACTTTCAAGTTTCTCGAAAGTGAAAACAATGATTCCGCTACCTCTATAGGTAGACTTGGGAGCAATTTAAGAGATTAAATTTAGGATTTTGGTACCAATACTTCACTAGTAGGTAGGTACATCACAAGGACGATAGTTAATAACTCGATTTCTCAACGTTTTTAATAATTCCATTGGATCTATATCAGCTAATAATTCCAATATTAGCATTGTATCAGCTGGCAATTTTTATGTATTTCAGTATCACTATCTAACGATTTTTGGTGGAATTTAGAGCTTCACCGTCTAATCAATAGATCCGCTAGCAGCGCGTGATTTCATTTATCTTCTCACGCTTAGAAATTCGAAGGTTTTTTTTTCGAAGTTCAAGCCCTTTGTTTTTTCTCAATTCTTTTGGATTAAATTTATCATTAACAAGCAAACAATTATTACTATTACCTAAAAAGTTTTCGAGATCCAGAGTTTTTAAATGTTTAGCCCTTTGACACAACCGTTCAGGGTTGGTAAAAATTGATGCCGAGCTTCTAGGTCCATCTAGACCCCAAATGTGAATTTTAACACAAGTTTCATATAGTTTGGTCCAGTACTTTCAGAACGAAGCCGCAGACGGCGGAAGGACGGATTTTTTTTTATTCGATTTTTGGTTTCTACGCATCACGAAACGTAAACCAACAAATTTTCAGTGGGTATTAAATTTTTTTTGTCTTTTTCGATCACATAGGTTTATTATTGAAAATGATAATCAATATAAGTGAGTTTCGTACAATTATTCTTCTATTTTATTTTTATCAATTTCAAACCACTTTTTTTTAAGACTATGAACATAAGTTTTATGTTAAATCTTATTTCAAGCATAATTATCTACTGTATATTATCCACTACATTATACCTAGATAGAACAAGAAGGGAAAATGATTCTGCTTTATTTTTCAGGGAGGAGTCCTATAAAAATCAAATTTACATGTGATTCAGCCAAAGCCAAACATGATCTCCTTCAAAGTTCAATTTTTCCTGTATCCCTAATGTTTCTTATTCAAATGGATTTAATTTGTGAAATAAATAGGCTGAAAGTATTAGGTAAAATTGACTATGCTAGTGTCTGTTTCAGTTAGTTAGTTTTGCAGCGTTTTCAACTTGGATCTGAGAGAATTGCTTTTGTGTGGACCAAAACAAATTTTAGGCTTTGAACGAGATTTAAAACTATTGAACGAGTGACTGTTGGTTTGAAATTAGTAAAAATGCTTGAACTTGAGCTACAAAACAACGAAATTTGATAAAGTTATAATGTAATGGTTAGAGATCTGTAAGGCGCGGTATTTTTGACGCCATTATCGTGGACTCAATCAGAAAGTAAATAAGACGCTGTATTCGAGGAAGGGGTTCCCCCGATCTTCTTCATAGGTTGACTGAGTGCATCAGGTTTGCCCTTGGCACTAATTGAACGAAAAGGAACAGGCCGCTCCCCGGACCATGTTTGGTATTCAAATTTCAGCTTTGTATTGAGTGTTGTTATTACAAAGGATAATTTTTCCGCATCTATCAACCAACGTTTGTTTTAAAGGTGTTCCGAATCAACTTGAGGACAGTTCCATTATTCATTTGTGGTTTTGAACTACATGAAGGAACTAATGTGACAAAGATTCAATGGGGAATGGAAGGCAAAGCTAATTAACATAAACACGGATTGTAAACCTAAATACCCATGTTGAATACATTGTATAAGAGATTTTCAATGAAGTTATACACAACCGACGGGAAAAATAAAGTGTATATACAGGGTGTTCCACGAAAGGTTACACCTCTCTATAGTTCCCTTGAATTCAGTAAAAAATTGGGACCGACGCCATACTTCATACATTTTTTACGTAGATCTCAGGAAAAATACTTGCCAAAAGTGGCGCAAATGACGTAAACTCTGTTTTTTTGTTGGTTTTTTTTTTCAAATTGGAACTTCATTTTTAATTGTAGATTTGGATTTTACGCAAAATTCCATGAATTTACGACCACTTACTCGATTTTTTTTACCTACCAAAATTTCGCAAAACATGGATTCCGGTAAACCTCAAGTTTGGTACATGAAATTTAATAGTTTTTCGACGCTGATTCATGTGGCGATATCCGTTTCTTAATTTGATTTGATTTTAGCGGGATAATGGCCGAAATTTGGTTATTTAGCGTGAAACAATCACCTTTTTAAGCATTTGAAATTTCATAATTTTCCATTCCCTTCCCTTCCTCCTTTCTCAACCGGGCTGCGGACCTGATATGGCGGAGTTAAAAGAAAATAAATTAAACATACCATCTGGTGAGGGAAAAACGACGGAAACGGTGGGGGATTTCGAACGGGCATTTAGCCTAAGCGGCTAAGAATAGTTACGTTTATTTTTTTAGCGAAATATACTCAAAATCAGTAATAACTAAGAAATAGAATATTAAAAACACTTATGCTCAAAATTATGCTGAGGAATGTGCTAGTACATTCATAAGTGCTAAACAATCAATAAAAAAAAGAAAAAAAAAAAAAAAAAAAAAACAGTAAATCCGATTTTGGAATAAATAGCAGACAAAGAATTACGAACGCTCTGGTTTATTTCTCATTTACTATTTTATTTATAGCTATTTTGGAGTGTTTTATTCAATTTCAAGATCTGGCCAAAAATGCAATAGATACCTATAGGTAAATACCTACCTCGCAACATTTGATTTTTTTTTTTTTTTTTTTTACGAAACTTGCAATTTTTATCATTTTTCTAGTGTCAAACTTCTTATGGAAGGTTTTATATACCAACATACCTGTATGTAAAAGTATGTTCTTCATAATTCGTTTCTGAATATGCCAAAACCAATTTCAAACGTTTTGCATTTGCAAAACCATCCATTTTCAAACGTTTTGACCATTCTCAAACGTTTTGCATTTGCAAAATTTTTCAAAGGTTTTGCATTGAATAGTTTTCACCGGGAGGGGGGTTTCTTTTCATCCAAAATTCCCTTGGTACTTGGTTCAAACATAACAAGATCGATTACAAGGGTCGATTTTTTTCCATTAAATTTATACTTTTTCAATTGTCAATATGAAAATTTGATTCAGCAGCTTCAAAAAATGAGTGTTACCAAGTTTCGGTGAACTGACTACTGGACAGTATTTTTTTCTTCTCATAGTATACCGCGTGCAGGAGAAGCAACAGTTATTTTGGGTAAGCATTTTAGGTTTCTAGGTTTAGGTAAGCAGGTTTTTCTTAATTAAAGCTGCTTTCTTAAACCTAGCTCTCTAAGCTTTGCTACACTCTTCCCCAATTATCTATATCCACTGCTTTTTAAAATATCTAAATACAAAGTGATTAACTGAAACGAATTGAAACCAACAAATACTTCGGGCGGTATCGTACGTAATGTAATTAACTGAAATCCGCTCGCCAGAGTCCTTTCTGCGCGTCAACATTCTGCACCCCTTTTGCATCTCCATCTCTGGGGACACGCGTTCACAGTAACGAGCCAACTCCAACAAGTAATCAACTGCAACTGGAAGTCGCCCCTTTGCCTCATCTCCCGGAGGATTTCAAAACTTTTAGCGGGGAACCCAAACGCCCCTTGCGCCTGATACTGAATCGAAACTGGCTGATCAGCATTGAGGCTCCCGTGTTATCTCAGTTCCCGCTTTCCAGCCGGGGCTCGGGTCTCCAAGTTTATTCGACGAGTTGTGAACGGATTAGTAGTTAGTTACATGGTTACGTCCTTAACAGGCTCGGCTCCGAGACGCCTCACACCTTCCCCGCGGTACAGTGCAATGCAGATATTTTAATGAACGTAGTTGCGGACGGCTGATGAAAATAAAAACTTAAAGACTGACATTCCGTATGACAAATTTGAATATTAACACTGATTTGATGTATTAGTGAAATAAACGTTTCGGTATTCATGCGAACAATAATACATGAACAATAATATATTTAATATATGGCCATACAAAATAATGGCAAAATATTTAAAGAGATCCACTGCACCATACTGCTTTAGCAAAATCAACTCTATCTAAACATTAGAGTAGCGAAAAACCATTACAATAAATAGCATTAACATATTAAGTCATTAGACATTCAACATATACCATATTTGACGATTTGGTTCAATATTTTCAATAATGAACCTTTGTAATCGACCAAGAAAAAAAAAAATAATAATAATAATTCCCCTCAAAATTTGTTGGTTTACGGTTCAAGATGCGTAGAATTCAAAAATCGAAAAAAAAGAAAAAATCCGTCTATCCGATGTACGTCGTCCGAAGATTTTCTCAAAGAGTATTGGACCAAACTTTAAGACATTTGGCTTAAAACTAATTTATCGGCCGGGGATGTGCCAGTATAATAAGGGCATCGAGTTCGATCAACACTAAAAGACCTAAGGGCTGAAATATTCAAAAATCGAGATCTTGAAATCTTTCTATGTAACATTAATGATTTTTTGAGTTTCATTTATAGGTACCCGCCCAAAGAATCGAACGAAACCACACCGGTCGTTTGCTTTCCCTAAGGCCTAAAACTTTGACATGAAAAAAAGTCATCTACGCGGGGGTGAATCGTAACAAGTAAAACATTACAAAAATCGCCTTGAAAATATGACAATTCTATCTATCAGCGAAAATTTAATTCCAATGGAATTCTGACTTCCCGAAATCGAGTTTATTATAATTTCCGTGTCCTATTGGGCTTGTGAAGCGTAGGTAGATGATCACCTACTTTAATTATATTAATTTATTAAATTATTGATTAGTAAATACTTAGGAATTACTCTTAATTAATTTATTATTTATATTTCAACAACAGGAGGTTAATTACTTCCGATTCTACCAAGGTTGGAACTTTATAGCCAATGTTCTAAGAAAATAAAGCTATTGCAATGAATACCAAATTTTCTTCGTGGAAATTCGTTTTGAAATTCCTTGAATTTAACGCTTTTTTATATGTGTAGGTATGTAGAGTTTGATCAAAAAGTGCTGGTTCTTTTCAATTTGCGCGCAAACAGAGGGTCTTTGAAACTTCTCGGTGGTCTCAGCGTTAGTCTTTCTGAGTCACCTGGTTATTTTATATTGCTGTAATATTCTCAGTTCTCGTGTAATTTTGATCAGCTTCGGAACCTCCGAGGCTGATTTCTTTCCTAATCGACTCACGTTGCAGAAATTTAATGGAGCTCATTTGGGACACCTCAAAAACAATTAACAGGTTCGGGGGATTACTGAATAGCAGATGGGGCTTTCTTTCCTTTTCGACTTGCCGTTTTACTATGTTTTTGTTTCGTTGATTAGACATTTTTAGAAAAGATTTCAACATTCACCACCTATTAACCGTAAAATTGTGGGGTCCTGAGCTGTAAAAGTGTTAACCCTTATGGGAGGCGCTAATAATAATTATAGACCAATGATCTGCGTAGAAGGTTTACCTAATACAAAAATAATAAACCACTGTGCAAATTTGCAGCATTTATCTTTGGCAGATTGGTGTTTGATAAAATTATTATTCAATTTAAGGTTTTAGTTTCATACGGCTTGAAAAAATAAGTTTGCAAGCAATATTTTGTTTTCATCTATACAAAGGACACCCAGGATTACTTTAGTAGGAAGTTTCATAATATATAGTAAACCTCCACCAAATGTTTCACATCTTCAATTAATTTATTGCTACAGAAATACAGATATTTATTAAACGGATCTCTTCTCTAAATAGTTCAAGAGATATTTCAGTTCATTTTGGTGCACCGCATCTCAAAAATAACTATAGAACCATGAATGAGTCTGTTAAGTGAAATACAGGTTAGCAGAGTAAAACTAAATCACAGGATATAATAGAACTATAGATTTTAGTATTGACATCCCCAATCCTGAAGCTTTCCGAAAAAAATTACAGTTATGCCAACATGACATAACTAGAAACGTTTGATCTCATGACACAACTCGGTGTTAAGTAGTGCTTCCACCAGGAGAGACGTTACCATGGTGAGATTTTATCATTATTTTATCGTTGTTCCGTAGACCTGACGCTTTACTTGCACAGGAAAACGTAAATAAATACTCACTCTTCCAATTTCTGTAGTAGAAAGGATTGACTGATGAAAATAAATACCTTATTACGAAGGTTGAACATCGTGTTATAGTTGTGCTATGATAGGTTATGCAATATGACTGAGTTATGCTATGAGATATTTTTAGATATGCCATGATAAAATTTATAATAGCTGAGTTGTGCTATGATTTTTGAATATTATTCCTTCTAATACATAATGTGAGTACCTAGTATTTTAGTAAAAATGGAAGTAATATTCATTGTTATCTTTAAGTTGAAAAACTTCAACTCTGTACCCTCTCTAATATAGGTATACATTATTGACTTCAATTATTTACTTGAGACGTACCTATCAATTCAAAAAATAAATAAATAATAAAAAGTAAAAATTTGCGGGTCAAAAACGTAGGTACGTGGTACCTAGAGCTAGGAAAGGGTTTTAATTCCCAAATTTGCTGCTGATTTTTCAATTTTTAAAAATTTCATTTCAGTCAAAAATGTCCGTGGACGTATCATCATCATCAGAAGAAGAAAACTTAACAAGCCTAGACGAGCTGCTGGGCTTGCTTGGTGAAGATGAGGATGTGATAATTAAACAATTCAGTGATATTCCAGTGATCGATACCACTCAGCCATGTTGCACTCCCATGTCACAAGAAAGAGCAAATTACAGCAATCCCAGAAGCTTCGTTTCTGATCCGGAAGTGTGTGGAATCAGCTCCCAACTGGATGATAGAAGCTCGGTTTCCACTGAAATGATAACTTCATCCTCATCTCAGTCAAGTAAGAAAGCCGTGAAGACACGGTCTTGTATTCCGGATGACAGTACTTGGAGGAAAGAAGAAGCAAAAAAGAATAGAATGACTGGAGAGGCTTACGTGGGTTATAGGAGAAAGGAAAAGAAAGTTAAAACAATACCTGTAATGATACATGATGCCCCGAAAGATGCTAGGAAAATGGGATTGAGGTGTAAAATAGATGGAAACTGCTCTAAATGGAAAACCCGAAAATGCAATGAAGTAACTGAGGAAAATAGAGAGTTGTTGTTCAATGACTTTTGGAAGCGAATGGACAGGGGCCTAAAAAAAATGTTTATTGGTTCATTAGTTGACGTACTTGAGCCACGTCAAAAATCCTCTACTACAGGTACTAGTAGAAGCGTCTCCTATCAGTATCACTTGAAAGTAGGACACGATCGCCTACCTGTATGCCAGACAATGTTTTTAAACACCTTTGGTCTAAAAAATTCTACTGTTCGTCACTGGCTCAAGGTATTTAGAGGAATAGGAGGAGCAATTAGACAAGATGGGAACCCAAATCAAGATTCGGACTCTGAGGAAGATAATGAAGTCCCTTGTTCTTCCAATGGGCCAATTGAAGTGAATTCAACTCCTCCTTCTGCAAACCCAATAACAACTTTGGCAGATCGTCAGAAGCACCTACGAAATTTCATACAAGCGATGCCAAAAATGCCTTCCCACTATTGCCGCAAATCAACCAGCAGGTTATACATTCAAAATAAAATTAGGTCGAAGAGCCAATTTTACAATTTATACAAAGAAAAGTGTAAAGAGAATTGTGTGACTCCACTCAGTAGATTCACATTTGATCAGGTGTGCAAACGTCAGCGTGTTAGTATTTTCCACCCACGTAAAGACAGGTGTGACCTTTGCATCAAATATGAACATAATAATGTTGCTAGTGATGTTTACAATAGACATATAGAACTAAAAACCCGGGCTCAGGAAGAAAAAGCTAAAGACAAACTACTGGCAGAGGAAGGGAAAATTTACTCCCTTTGTAGTGATGTTATGGCTGTTAAGCTTTTGCCAGCCACTGGTTCACAGAAACAGAAGGAACCCTCAGTGCTTCGACCTTTGCTACATGTCTTGCTACCTATGACCACTTATCGGAACCTGGAACATTGGTGTCACATCATAGCATAACTATGAGAAAAATGAAATCATCATGACATAACTAAGTTATTTTTTCGGAAAATAAAATACCAAGCAAAATATTTGTGTTTTCTGCTTGAAGAAAAGAAGTTTATGAAGGAATGTCAAAAAAACTAAACATGAATGCTACCTATTTGAAATCAAAGAGTTATTTCTCTCTCCTGAAAAGTAGTGGCAACTGAGTTATGTCATGATGGATCTTAAACGATATAATTTATATTCTTCAGTTTTTACGGGTACAGGAACCGAGTATATTTTACTTTTACTTTGCTAATTAGGGGAGAAAATGTCTTTTAAATGTTATAAAACGTGGTTTATTCAAAGGAATTCAGGGATTCTTTGAAAAATAATCTAATATCAACCTATCAGTTTGGGGTTGGTCTCTATGTAATTTTTTATCTTGAATCGAAAGGTAACACTTCATGCTTAACATTTTAAGGTGACACTTTTATGCTTAGATCCGTTATAACCAACCACAAAAATCAACTTATAATCAAGCATAACAAATGAACTAAAATCGTGTTAGTTAAATGATATAAGTAGGTAATTCAGCTCAAAAAGTTTCATAATGTTAAAAATCGTCACAAACAGGTGGTTAACGCTATGTATAATAGAGGATAATCAAAAAGACAATGAGTAGTTTCCTTTGTTGCATCTAGTTCTCCAACCTGAATATGATTGGTAGTTTGCACTTCATTATACTAGGTATAATAATTTCTAACCTTTACATCCGGTTTTGATCGTAAATCTACTTCATAATTTTCTCAGTTCAAGTCCCATGACATAATTTGACTTTATAACTACGAGTAAGTTTAGGTTAGGTAAGTACCTTATTAGATGTAAAGTGTTATCCTAAGTAGCATAGTGGCTGGAAACATTTTCTCCTAGCTGGGTTTGAGCTTGAATAGGTAGGCATGCCTAAATCATGATGACAGCCTTTCAGTTAAAGTCAGTATTAGATAAGACAATGATAAGACATGACAGTGATAAGAGAAATGTGGGTCTGTGGTAAGTAAAGTAACCTCCTTTTTCTTGTGGTTTAGATGTAACACTCAGAAAAAGTTAATATAACTTCACCAAACTGCAACCTGGTTGATCTGGCGTCGTCATCACTCATTCCCATGCCAGAAAACTGAGCTGAAATGGGTAAGCTGGGTATCACGCTGAAGGGTGGGAGAGTGACACACACTCAAAACCTGCAAAACAGCTAATCCACCTTCTTTTATAGACCTCATAAATTTTACTTTGGAGATGGAAAACTTCCTAGCACCAGAAAATATAACCAATTTATGATGTGGTGCAGAAATCAAAACTGCAAGAAAATGAAATAAACGTTTGAACAAAAATTCCATTTTTGGGCTCCCTAACACAATTAATGAATACTATGTATAGTATACTTAAAGTATACTTAATGTATGGTTCCCCAAGATTTCAATGACATGGTTGTTGGAGGTTCAAGCAGAGTGTTGAGGCCTCCAATATTCATGATTACTAACCACAGCCAAGCCCAACAGTATCATTATCAGCAAGTGCTTCGAACTGAATGTCAACACATTGTCATGGAAATAGCAGAGCGAAGGTCAGTTTCAAGCTCGTGTCTACATATAACACGGGCAGACGTGTCATAAGTTGATAATTACCCGCTGTTTATCAAAAGAGACTTTCAAGTCTGTCGTTCCGAGCTGAGCCCGGAGCGTATTTTGCAACGAGGAGTTTCACTTGGGATATTTGTATTATAGGGGTCCCCCCCTCTTTCCTTTTTGCGGAAGCCCGATATTCGAGTGTTGCGTAAGCCCGGGAACAGTAGGGATGAACGATCTCAAATGCAGACGTGTTGAACGAAGTCATCAGTTCGACGCCTGAGAGATGAGTGATCGTTTCGGGTGAGCTGAATTGGATATATACGGTAGTGTTCGTGAAACGATATTTTAGAAAACACGAGACTTCGGAGATTTGGATGGAAGAATTCTGCGAGTACAGAAGGAAATGTTGATGAATGGAGCATCAAAAATGCAAACAAAACTGCTTTGCAAAGCAAAGGTAGGTGAATTATACAGTACCTCACTAAATTCGTTTTGTATTTACTAAAATGATTGCGACCTTCTGCATTAACTCATATTTTATGGCCGCTCCATATTTATATATTTTACGGTCCCACGTATTATCTTCACTGGTTCACCAGAAAGTTTCAAGGTTTTGACAAGTTCAAGCTGGGCCTCTCTTAATACTCTCTCTTGTTTAGAACGATCAAAAGCTACTTTGATATTACTGACAGCGAACTTACTCACTTGAGCAAACACTCGGTCCTTTATAATTCTTGAAGTGAACGATACCAAAAGAGGACGTGAGCTGCCCATCCCCGATCCAAGACGATAAATATAATTAACTGACCTTTCATCAATACAAATATTTGGGTCTACCCTTGCTACAGTTGATTTGAAATCATCTAAGACGTCCTCAGGCGTTTTTTCTGGAATATTGTAGAAAACCAGATTATTCTGTCGCAATCGCCTTTCAGAAGCTGTCATTGTAGTCGCGAGTGGCTTCACTTCCGCTGCTAAAGTGTTATGGTCGACTATAACGCTTTCAAAACGAGGAAGAAAATCATCAAATCATTGTCTGTAATCATTTATATCTTTACGCAAGTCTATGATCAAATCACGCAAATCTGCATTTGAAACCATTTTCTATTTGGTAATTAGGAAGGAACAGTTCCACAAAAAACAGCAGCTCAAGCTCAGTTCAAGATTTCTAAAAAAGGACTTCTGTCCGTCAATTGGTTTTTTACTTTTTTTTAATATAAATAAATTTGGTCCTTATTTAAAAATAAAAAAGGACAGAAGGCCTTTTTTATAAATCTTGTTATAATCTGAACTGTCCGAATAAAGGAACGTTACACTTTGTTCAGGCAACACTTCGGTCTCAACGAGGTTCTTCGCATTTCGCTTGGTGTTAGATCTAGCTGTAAAAAAAAAAATTCTATGATTTCGGAATGATACAATAATATTGCCAAATTTCTACGAAAATATTTTTAAATTGGCTTCCAACGTAGAACAACTGTGATTTTTCAAATTTCCAAAAGATGCATTGCCTGTGATGCACGCATCATTATCTACAACATATTTTATGGTTTAATACACTAATGGAAAGGGTATTTAGGTATTAAAATCCTATATCTAGCCAAAATTAGTGCGAAATTTCCATAGCGATCTGCAGATACCTAGTTCCATCATTTTTTATTACGAGAAGGAAACCAGAAACATTAGGCAAAAAATAGAGAACCACAAAATGCACATAAATGATGTTTTGAAATATAGGAATACTTATATCACTACCCATACATAAAGATCCTATCCAATGTTCACTAGGTAAACACTGAACGAAAAGGAAAAAGTCTTTCCGTCTACTCGATTTTTAGCCGCTTGAGTCGGAATCATATTAGGTTATGGGTGTACGATTTGAAACAGGCACAAAACAACACAAACTCTCTGACCAATAAATAACATTGTGATTCAAGTCTAAGTTAAAGACTGAGCTGGATTTGAGTAATTCCATACAAATAGTTCTATGATAGCCGTGAATATGGAAAAGTCATGAACCTTTTAGAGTCGTAATAATACTGAGATTTTTCGCAGCATTATTGTAGACTTCCTACCGTTATTTAGCAACCTTTTGAAGGACTAGCTATTCAGCGGTTGACCAAGTTTTCAGTGGGTGTAAATAATTTGGCACGTGCTCAGTGGCTACTTAGCCATCACCAGGACGTGACTGCACATTTAATTAGTACTACCCAGCCTTGATCGACGCCCTGGCGGACGCAACCTGACATTTTATGCTCCTAGTCCCAAGGTGGTTAAACGGGACGAGGGTGATCTAAGGTCATAAACGATATTTGAAACCTTCAAATGATTGAAACGAACGAGAAATTTCATGTTATAATTGGCTCTTATTACGTATTAAATCCCTAAGGGTAGGTTTAACTTCTGTAAGGGATGCTGCTCGCTTCGCTCGCTTGAGGAAGTTATACTGCCCACCCAACTTGGCTGACGTTTTTTTCTGTTGGAAATTCTTACAAACAAATTAAATCTTATGAAACTACGTGGAACCACAAAAAGTTTATTCGGGGATGTTGCTCGCTTCGCTCGCAAGGTATTGCTGTATATTTGTAGGAAAAAATCCGAATTTATTCTGTTGACATGGCTCTCGCTTCGCTCGCAAGGTATACCTGTATACCCTTCAAGACGTAAGTGCGTGTACCTGCTCGCAACCCGTTTTCGTCAGGTGCAAGCCCCGCCTCACGTAGAGCCCCTTCGTAGAGCCTTCTCGCGAACACGGCAAAATTAATTTCTTATGTTAAACGCTTCTTCTCGCTTCCGCTCGTGATTTGACCGACTGCCCGTCACTTTTTTCGATATCCGATTTCGGATTCAGATTCGGCGGACCCAAAGCTGTATTTCGCCCCATCAGCATTAGATATGTAATGCAGCATGTTTTTCTTAAAAACTTATCCATGTGGATGTTTGTCAAAGTAAGTGTATAACCATAACTAAGGCTCGGAACATTCTTTACTTGTTACGAATATGCAGAGCGTCAGAGGCATACCTACATTAAGTTTTTGATACGTCACGAGATGTTTTAGTTTGACTCTAGACCCATGTACGAGGAAAATTCCAGGCATATTAGCATTCAATAATCAGATATCAACACAAAGAGCTTGACGTAGCATTTTCAAATTGAATTCGTCGTTTTACAAAATGAATTCGTAGTTTTACAAAATGAATTCGTCCTTTTACAAAATTAATTCGTCTTTTTACAAACTGAAATCGTCTTTTTACGCAGTCAAGGCAACCTCTGCATTCAAAAGAAAATTACTACACTGAGGTTTATTATTTCTGTATTATATAGCTCTCCTACGAAGAACATCGGTCTATATTATTAAACGAATCATTAGGTAGGTATCTAATGTGTCTGCATAGGAAATCAAATAACACACCTTCACTTTCTTTACACGAGCTGAGATGATGCAGTGCTGTGAATTGGCAAAACAGCGGCGTTACCTTAAAAGTTGTCTAGATCTCGATTTTTCAATATTTCAGCCCTTGATTACTACCCTTTTTGGTTGATCAAAATTGATGCCGATATATGATACCAATGCATGATTTTTCAGCCAAATTTCATGAACTTTGGTTCAGTAGTTTTGGAAAAACGCTCTGAACAGCGTACGGTAGACGGGCGGATTTTTTAAAAGATTCTATGCACCTTGAAACGTAAACCAACAAATTTTAAGGAGGTTAAATTTGTTTGTTCTTTTGTTTTTTTCTTTGTCGATTACAAAGGTTTATTATTTAAAATAAAAAACTAAAGATCTAAAATTCATGGCTTTGTATGAATTTCTTGCAAACTTTTTGCAAATTTCTTGTATCAATTCCTTGCAAACGTTGTAAATGTCTTCTATTACATCTTTATTAACTATTCAAACCAATGCAATAAATAATTATTCTTCGAGAAAGTAAAAGGTGTCTGCATAATATCATTATCTGATTGCCTTCAAGATTCGGGCCCTCCTTTTGAAGGACGAATTTATTTTGAAAAAGGACGAATCCTTTTGTAACAGGACGCATTCATCCAGTAAAAGGACGAATTCAGAATTCATTTTGAAAAAGGACGAATTCAGAATTCATTTTGAAAAAGGACGAATTCATTTTGAAAAAGGACGAATTCAATTTGATCCTTAATTAGACACTGGTTTAATTATTCCATGTTAATTTCAACACGATTGCATCATTATTAGCTCCTGTGCATGCGCGAAAGTTTACTTCCAGGAACAACGTTAATTTCTTGTCATTTTCCTGGGAATTTGTGGATTAAGCTGTAGATTGTTCCCTACCAATTTCATTTTTCTCAAATCATTACTCCTTTGCTCATGACTTCAAGCTTCACTTTCTCGTTTCCTAAATGACAGATTTCGAAGTTTTACGTTACCTACGTCTTGAGTGACTACATTGCGATATGCAGTTTTTAATGACAATTAATACCATTTCAATGATCTATACATTTATTTTGTTTTCAATCAGTAGATACCTATTTAATAAAATATCGTTATAGGACTAGGAGGACCAGGACCAGGAGGACTAGTAAAATTTCGTTGTTTTATTTAATTGCAGTAATTTTCCCTCTGCAGGCATATTGATTTCAACCTTCGCATTTTCAATTTGAAACGGACCTCCTCTGTAATATCAAGAATTCAGTATCATTGCACACTGATCAGTTGTGGGGCCTCTGAGCTAAGTTTGTTTTTTAATTGACTTATGATACTGAAAACTGAAATTTAGCTCCTTTTTTTTTTGAGATCTTGAATACAATTACAAAGTATGGAGGGACTCAGATCAGCTTCGGAACCTCCGAGGCTAACTTTCCTTTTCGACTCACGGTTTGTTATTTAGATGTAGCTCCTCTGGGACTCCTCGGAAACAATTTCGAAGTACGAAGGCGCACTGATCAGCTGAGGCTTACCTAATTCCGTTTTAGCGAATTTTTGAAGAAAATTAAGCTATAGCTCTCGCCTCAAAATTTGTAGAATGTGAATTTTTGAAAAAAATTTATGCAGAAATCCGTTTCAGGCTATTCTGAATCACATTCTGAAGTTTAACGCATTTTTTTATGTATGTATGTATGTATGTATGTATGTATGTGTCATTCCAGACGATAACTCTCCGTAGAATTGTGCTAGAAACTTCAAACAAATTTTAAAATTTTAAGGACACAAAACGAAAGTTCAAGTTCGTTGGCCAGCATGATCGGATTACATCTTCGGGTTGAAATTTTCAAAAATTTCAAAATAGCCTGTTTTTTGCGATTTGTTCTGCGAAATAATTTTTTCAGCGTACTAACATGTGGTATATTCGGAATCAGCGTAAAATTTCCTATAAAAATATGTATAAAGTTTTCAAAAATTTCAAAGTTGAAAAATCAGTCAAAAATCGAAATAATGCCGTTCGCTAGTTGGACAAATCGGTAATACTTGCATGAAACATTGCCCAAATTCAGACTAAACTACTCTTATGGAAGTATCCCTGTATAACCAATCCTAGAACCATGCTGTTTAAGGCTAGAACCATGCTGTAGATAGAATTTGATTCCATGTTTGTCTATCAAGATCATAAACTAAAATTTCTCTACACGATCAATAGCGACTGAAATGTCGAAGATTTCTTCAAAAATTCGCTCATGGGGTCATGCTGCATGACTGTTTTCAAAAGTTTTTACTGTGAATCGTAAACTTGCGGGGTTTTGGAACTGTAAAAGTGTGAACCTTTCTCGGAGGCACAACGCGCCGTATTCTGAACCTATATTACATACAGGGTTTAATTATTGTAGACCAATGACATACTCGTAACATAAAAACATTCCACGCGGAACAAGGTAATCCGTACCCCCCCCCTCCCTCCCTAAATTCGGTAGGTGAAAAATTTCTGCCAAGTTGGGTGGGCAGTATAGCTTCCTGACTTATTGTAATATCGACTCAAAGAATTGGTTGAAAGAACCATCTGTGATTTTTTTTTTCAGTTCGATTTTTCAAAATTCGAACTCGAAACTGACCTTTTCTGAGAGATTCGCCTGTATAAAGTATGTATAAAGAAAGCTTTGATACATACTCGTAGTTCGCGCTGAAAAATGATACCCGTTAACGGAATCAAGGCGCAGAGGGTATGCAATGAACGTAACACAGAGCCGTATTGAGGGTCAAACATCAGCTGCAGTTACATTGAATTGTAGGGGCTAACAAGTATTTTGAGTTCATAAGTCGTACAGCCTAAGCTCACCTTAGAAGCTTTAGCCATGATTCTTAGCAGTGCCGATATCACGAAAGGTCTATTTCTCACGACATGATGCCTGAAAACTGGTTAGTAGTTGAGGAATAGTCTCAAGCTGATTGCGTACCTATTATTGATTGGAAAATGATTGGATTGGCTACTGAACATGCGAGAACGTAAAATTCGTTCTCCAGTACAACGCCGGAAATATTTGGCTGTCGAATTGTGTTTTCAGCAGTAGAGCAGATTAACTCTCCGAAGGTTCAATAAAATTATCCTAAATTGCAGGCAGTTAATTAATAGAATGCCGCAAACACGTTGCCACCAACTACTCAACTATCCTCGTGTTAAAGGGACGAAAGATATTAAAGGGGTGGCAAAGGGGTCATTAAACATTGCAATACATTCCCTTCGTCAGTTGCTATTCGAATGATCTGCTCCATGGTGAATGGTTTCATCTCGTGAATACTGAATTTTAATAATTCGTACGACATTTTTGAATCCACTAGGTTGGTACGTACCCAAAATATTCTATCCACAAGAGACAAACGAGCCAATTGATTTCTTATATGATATATGATGAATAGCATTATCTTAGAGTCCTAATTTACAATCCTAATTTATTCCTAATTTCCTAGTTTCCTAATTCATTCTCATCCAAAATCATTCAAATATAAAGAACAAGCTTTTTTGTGATTAATTGCCATCAAAAGGGTAATAGTTCGGATTAATTTGTTACAGGTGGTGGCCAAGAATAGGAGGAACCTGGCAAGAAAAAATGACTGCGATTGTAGTGAGTACATACCTTACTAAGAACATGCTACGATTTATTCTTTATTTAATTTAATTTATTTTTTCTATTTTTTCAAATTTATTTACGCATCAATATATTTTTAACGGTCATTTGTCCGAAAAGAATGGAAACAAAGTTGGTGTTTTTCGAACGAATGAGCTCCTACATTCCCACCCGTTATTCTAGTTGACAGCTGGTGCAGCAGCACCATTCTCGAAATTTTGTTCTACACTCTCTCAAGCCTACAGACACTGCTAGAATTATTGAAAACTGAATTATAACTCTGACCCAACTGAATACTTGGCTATACGGAATTGTATATTTTTTTCACGTAGCCAATCTGCCAGTCTCTTGAGGAAAGTATTAAATAATCTGCATGTAACGCTCTGCCGCAAGAACAGACAATTAACGATGCAATTATATAAAAATGCTTTCCTCTCACCCTCCCGCAAACTCATCCACAACGATATCGACGATAAGCGCAGGCTTTCCACTTCCTGCCTCTCATAAGACTGGCTTCACTCCTGCACTTTCCCATGCTAGGCTAGTGGGTTTAATTGAAACGTCATATGGTTGTGATGGGTGATGTATATTTTTTACAATTGAGCACATAACTCAAGCTCGTCTCCTCTTCTCAGCCAAACAACGTGACGGTAGGTGAGATGGATCTCTTCCATATCTTAGCACAAGCGCATTTTGAAACTGAGCAGCTGTCAGGTCAAAATTTCTAGCCATTGGTCGACTCACATTCCGTCACTGGGAGGATTTGGATATGTTTAAACTGATCTTTCTGACAATTTCAGTAAATTAGCGCTCTTGCTTCCAGACTCGCATCACTGTTTCAATGTGCTCATTTATGTCAAGGTTATTTTCACTCTAAATAGCATGCTTCACAATAATTATTGTAATTCTTCAAGGTTATGCAATAGAGATTTCAAACTTGAATGAATTGAACATCCTGCCAAGTGAGTTTTGGAGGTCCCCCCATGTTTCTCAATATTTGATTTATTAATGTTTTGGACAACCTTTATAGACAGTCATTTATTAATTAAAAACTCGATCATCAGCTCGAGAGGGCCAATTTAATTACGGAGCAGGAGTAGCTGAGAAAGGAAATATCTTTAAAAGGAGAAAGTGATAAAGACAGCGGTGGAGACCGTAGCACCCAACCCCTGACTCCTGCCGCCCTAACCCTCCATATGAGAAGCAAAAGGCTCGTTTCGAGAGGGTTCCGGTAGTAAACCGCGGACCGACCCCCCACTTAAGCCTCTTCACGAACTAGAGCTGTCTTAAAGGTTCCATTCCGGCAAGAGAGTTTAGTACTAACTTTATTACTATCAAGTTTTCAAGGGCGACCTCGGGACCAGGTCTCCATTAATTTGGCTGTCAGTGGTTGCTGTAACATCCTTAATTCAAGTGGTGGTGAGTGAATTTTACGCATCCACTTCACGAAAAGCCAATATAATAATGCATTCGAAAAACACAGACACTTCAGAACTTTTTACGAATCTTGTTCATTACCTACTTAAACTTTTCGAGGAAATTCAAAAATTCAGAAATTCCCGTTGCTTAATTAATTTTAATAAACATATAGGTATTTTATTGTTTCGTTGGCATACAAAATATTGATACATTTCAGAATATTGGTGGCAGTAAAATATTTACATGTTTTGTCGTTTTTTTAATCTACCGCCTGTTGCACTCTTTGCATGAGGAACAGTTTGTAGAGGTGTCGAAAAGAGTGATGGAATGTTGCATTCAGCACAGCAAAAGAGCATAGGTACGTGTCAATACTAATATCAACCAATAGATTGGCTTCTTTGCAGTAAAAGTGTTCTGTTGAAGGGTATGTAACAGGGTTATTCCGAATAGAGTTGAGTGGATAGCAGGAATGAACTGTGGAAGATTCATAGCCGCGGTATGGATTAATAAAAAGTAACCACACCACGATTTGAAATACAATATGTGAAACAGGGACGAGGATTGCGTGTCAGATAGTCTGATATGCCCGCACCGAGAACAAAATGTTCGTTACTGGTTAAATGTGTCTTCTTCAATCTAGCTAACAGTCTATACGAATGGTTGCAATCAGCTAATCAATCAGCCATTGGGATTCTCACGGTAGCGGCCAAAGTATGAGCCTCCAGAAGCGTCACGTACGTGGAAAAATGTATCCAGCTAATTGGAACACGGTATTCCAACGTTGGGCCTTCAGGGTGTCCTGTATCGTGGACACATGAATCGCGGTGGGTTCCGAAGTCAAAGGATTTATGGTTCCGGCTGTATTCAATCAAGGGGAAAGCTGAGAGTTGAGATAAATTGGCATCATGCGATGAACCCTGCAGCAACTACCTTCATACTATTTTTCATATTGACCCGTTCTGATCGGTTTCTTGTGTGTCATTCCGGTTTTTAATGGGTAGAACGAGTCTTTAAGTTATAATATTCAATTACTTTAACCAAGTTCGAGTCATCATGCAATAACAAAAAAAATATTTTGACAACATAGCTGTTATTTCTTACTTCATTTACCTACGGTTAAAATACAAAATTTATCGAAACAATCTTATCTTGTATGTGATATATGTATATATATATATATATATATATATATATATATATATATATATATATATATAGGTATATGTTATATATACATACATATATATAACATATTTAATATTGTTCATATCATTATTATTATCATTATTATGGTTAACAAATTATTATATTTCTTCTGTTGGATGATGGCTGATGGTGTCGATTCGGATTGTAAGATTAAAGAGTTCGTTCTTTTAGGTTTCATCTGTTTGACACAGCTCCCACGGAGAAAAGGTGTTATTTTCGTATTGTGCATAGTAGTTGAAAGACACCAATAGTTGGGAAATGGTAAGAGATGAGGGGAGTAGGTACTTCGTGGTTGACTATGGTCCCGTTCCAAGAATCAAGTTTATTCATTGACTACGAAATGATGCTAATAAGTTGTAAACTTTGTGAATTGACTATATTTCCATATAGAGCCATCAACTTTCCAAGCTTTGAAAGTGAGAAATGAATGATCTCTAGATATTTTTTTCCCTGGCCATACATCTTGTAAAATTGATTATTTCAAATCTTACATGATGTTGGGCCGGGTAATGCTCCACCTATTTGAACCTCTTAGTCAGGCAAAACTGAACTACATACAGCTTTTAGAGGTCTGTAATCGTCAGTTACTCATATATAATCATTAATCACCATAGAGAGTCTTCATCAATAATAATTAACCCCGATCTCTTGTACAATGTTGGTGCCTACCTATAGACTGCAAAAAATCATTTCTCGTTTGATGACATAGTGCCACATAGTACCGTTGAATGCATTTTGGGAGTGGGGCGGCTCTCTGCTTCTTTGTGCCTCCTCCTCTAATCTTTACAACGGAAAGGGAGCCATTTCGATATTTCTGAGATCCCGCTGCGAGTGAGAAGGTAGAATTGGGGGGAATCAACAACCTCTGATTCACGTACAGAATGGTAGAATGAGAGGCAACTTGTCGCTAGCGCCCTTTAAATACCCTGAGCAGGTAGGCATCTACGTGGCATTGGTCGCTAAGGAGGGGCGTTTGCGACAGGTTTGTATTTCTTATACTTTATTGATAAATATACTTGCAAGTAGTACAGTTAAATAATTATTTAAGAAGTTTAATTTATTCTTTCAGTTTGTGGAATTGGAGGACGGCAAGAGAGAATAGTGGGAGGGAAGCCAGCTGTCCAGCACGAGTTCCCTTGGATCGCCACTCTGACGCTCAACGGCACTTTCTACTGCGGTGCCTCCCTCCTCACCAAGCGGCACCTCATCACTGCTGCGCACTGCTTATACGGGTTCATTTTCCACTATTTCTAACTATAATTGCAACTTACAAACGCTTCCCTAATCCAACACATTTGGAATTATCTCAGAGTTTGCGAGCTTTCACTAGATCACTATGGGTTCAACTACAGTGTACAATAATAATCTCTTCGACTTCTACTTTCATTTTAGAATCTCATAATTTCATGTTCATAATTGACACATGTGTAAGCTCCCTTTTAGCCGATTGTTGAAGAAAATTAAACTATATAAATGAGTCAAAACATTTAAAAAAATACAATTTAAAAAATAAAAAATGTTTAAAAAATTACGAAATGGAATTTTGTTATTAGAGATTCAGAATTGAGTTCTGGGCTTTCACAAGCTGTCATTTAAATATCCATATTTCCAAGCAAGTTTCATTCTAGACTATATCTCACCGAAATAAAATCCGATATTATCTCTCACCGAGATAGTATCCGATATTATCTCTCACTGAGATAATACTCGTTATTTCGCCAAAACACCAAGCATTCCAAAGAGAAAATATGTGCAGCACCATTTAAACTAAGTAAAGCGCTCAAATTTCAAAATATTTGCAATAAGAATTATTATTTGAAAAATTTAAAAAATGTCAATTTTCATCTAAAACTTTTTTTGGTGTAGAATATTGATTAGAAAAAAATAATGAATGAACTAGAACTTTAAGGAATTTTAGCATGCAACTGTGCTAGAAAACTTATTTAAACTGCTACAAATTCTAAATTTGATGTTTAAATAATTATAAAGTTTTTGGAAACGATTTACGAATTGTTATTGCAAATACTTTTATTGTTAACATAGTATGGGATTACAGTGCTCAAATTCTAAAATTCCTTAATGTGGTAGGTACCTGTGATTTAATCATGACCTACTGTGAATTTAATCAAGTGTGGGTATTTAACTCGTGCTCACAGGTGTGCGTGTATTTGATAACATATTCCAACACTTAATTCAAAAACCATTATTCTTAGGGGTTGTATTACAGTATACAATGCAGAAAATGCAGCCTCGTAGTTATAATTTGTTCAATAGATAATTAATTACCGGTCAAAATTCTTACCTGATCAAGCAAATGTTTGCATCATTTGCTCTTCTGAGATAAGTATTTTCATTTTTGAATTTGTAAAATATTGCTAAGATTGTGAGATCAAAATTTTAAAAATAACGCACAGATTAGGGAAATCATCGATGTAAATATGGATGTGCAATGACTATCAAGCAGGTGTTCGTGACAGCTGAACATGACTCTTGTTTTAAAATCTCAGAACAATGGAAAAAGGGCCACTTCGCCTATATTTCCTGTTAATTAGCTTCACTCACCTCCCACCAGTCTAGCCCATTAAAACCACTCAACGGTCCAGCTTAAACAAAAGGTGGCAAGGTTCATCTGATAATTGAACGCCAACAGATTAGACTGATAACGGATAACTGTTGTTAATGGAAATATGTGAATATGTAGGTACATAGGCATTCAAATTCTTTTCCAACGCTATGCTGTTAATGTAAATATATTTATCCATGTATGCAGGTACAACATTTTGTAGTTACTTGCTATTTTCTGACTACTCAGGTGAAACAGCAGGAAACAATTGTGTTTTCCGACTGTAGTGAACAAAAATGTAGACGAAAACGTTGGTTTTCGAGCTACCGCTTTTCCTTATTCCGTCGAAACGTCGTTACTCAGAACTTGGTATTTGAAATCTCTTGATTTGAAAATCAAATCATACTGAAAAATAGACGGTGAAAACGTTAGCCCTTCTACGCAGATAAAAGAATGGCCTATCTTTATCAAACCTAATAAACTTTTCGTGGTTCCACATAGTTTAATAAGATTCATTTTGTTTGACAGTAATTGCCAACTGAAAAAAACGTCTGCCCAGTTGGGTTGGCGGTATAACTTCCTCACATATTGTAACATGGAGGAATAGAAAGAGAAAAGGATATCCCTTCCACGCGGATAAAATAATGGCCTACTTCTAGAAAAATAGACGGAGAAAACAAATACGTACAAACATCCGACAGTTTTGTTAGTACTGAAATGTTCTAAAAATTAATCTTCTCTTGGTTCCACATAAGGTGCCGCCATTTCCAACAGAAAAAAAAAAAACGCCTACCAAGTGGGTGGGCAGTATGAGTTCCTTACATAGAAAACGCAAGAAAATTATTACACAGCGATTTATTGTTTTCGTTTTGCCCCTTTTAGAAGATTTATTCATTTATTTATTTTTATTTGTTTGCCATTCCCTTGGGATTTTTTTATGGAAAGGGATCGTAAGCAATTTTCAAATTTCTTACCCCCTCCCGAACCATGGGCTGGTCTCGATGGTATGGGGACTCTATTCAGTCGCATCTAAGTATACATCCCACACCGAGCGAGCGAGAAAACCCACCCCTAGCGAGCAAAACGAGCAACATCCCTTACACAGGTCGGATTTCAATGGGGGTTATCCTACGAACTCGGGATGGGCTATTTATATCCCATCACATCTATGAGAGAGCGAGCGAAGCGAGCAACATCCCCCACACATTTCTAATGACCCTTAGTGGTCCACTGTTTCCAAACAGTTTACAATGGTTGGTTTGGTTAATTCATTACTAAACAACCCTGTAGCGCCTTCATACATAATCCGCCAATCAACTAACAATTGCATATTGCCTAACGCTAGCACCCGACGAAGCTGGAGGAGAAGAAGGTTTTATAGTATCATTTTCGATGTCGTTGTTTTTCGACGGCGCTACACGCGTGGAGTTTTCGTACCTAAAACTTTCGACACGGTTATGCGACATAGAACGGCATCGAAGAGGAACGGCGTCGAAAACAGGGGCAAATTTTCTACTTGAGCGTTACCGTATATAATTCCTTATTTTATCCGCCGCTATCTTTCGACGCTGTTGTTCATCATCACAAATGTTTGTATTTCACCTGTTTTCGACGCCGTTACACTTCGATGCCGTTCTACACAACCACAGAACGTTCTCTGAAAAATATTTAATTTACTTACACTTTGTGTCCCAACAAATATATTTGATTTGATTTGTTTGCAAAATAGCGGTATAGGTTTTTCGGATATATATATACGTTTAGTTGAAGCTAATCATGACTGTATATTGAAGCAGATCTAGGGCAATAGGATGATTATAGTAATTGATAAACATGAGCCACCTGATTTGAATTATGTAAAGATATTGTACTTATGTTGTTAATTTTCTTCGCTGTTGTGCAGGAAGAGAGTGACTGACATCCGGGTAGGCCTAGGGGAGCACGACCGGGCCCTGAAGGATGAGAACGGAGCCAAAACTAAGTTGAGACTGAAAAAAGCTGTGATCCATGATGGTTTCAGCATTGTCAAAGTGCAGGACGACATTGCCATTCTGGAATTGGAAGAACCGATCGATCACAAAGGACCACACATCAGAACAGCTTGCCTTCCAGAAGCTGGTCAGTTTTTTTTTTTTCTATCATGGAACATGCACCTATTTGCCATCATAACACGACCAAAAATGAGACAAAATTACCGTTACGTGACAATTAGTGCGCTACGCTCTATTTTCTGATTATTATCGCTTACAACCTAATCTTTGCTAAGGAACTGTATTTTAGGCATTTATCTTCGTACATAATTCGTCCACCAGTATTTGGAAAGCTCTCGATTTACCTAACCGTATTATGTTAAGCACTGCGCAGTGCGTCGTCGACAATCTGAGGTATGAGCGTGGTAGTGTGAATAATTGTTTACATGCAGGTGATCCTTCTCAGTTAATTTTGTAAGCATGATTGCAACTACTAGGGATTCTTTTCAGACCAATTAGACTGGAAAGAAACTTGAAGTTGAAACTTGATAGAGAGACTTTCTGGGACATTAAGAGACGATTGAAATGATGGGCTCTTTCCTAATCAGCTGAGTAGCCTAAATTCTCTCCTGTTCTCCCAACGAACATATTCCATGTTCTGTCAAGATTTAGTGCTTAGGAATACTTTTGTTTTAAATATTGACCATGTGTATGATCAAATGATCATGCCACTACCTAATTCCCCGAAACCGTCTTAAAAATATATTACGAAGTCACAGCAAGATTATTATACATGCTATCTTTTCATTTCATCTATCCGTCTGCTAGGTTTTTCTTGACAAGGACGGCCTTGTCCACCGTTGTTGAGAGAATGGCACCCCGGATGTGATATGATTGGATTTGGAGACAGATGGAGTGATTTGAAGGAGAGTGACCTTAACTGTTCGAATGTACCTTCGTATTTAGTTCTGTAAACTAGTTTTTCTTGGTCGGAGTAAGTATGTAAGATTATGAAGACTGAGGGATTCTTAGTAAAACAATGTTCTGAAACGAAACATTTAATAGTGCCTACATCCAAGGGTGATTTTGAATGTTTCCGAAAAAAGAGGACCTTGAGGAATTGCACTTTCGTATTTTCCATAAAATATTTAGTATTTACTGAACTATCACATTTGTTTTAATGACGTTCAGGTATAACGGTATATTATTAAAAATAATATGAACTATTAAGAGGTCTGTTTAACTTATACTTAGACAAATTGACTGTCGTGTACATTGTATATATTTTGCAGAACTGAGAGTTGGTTCGAGTAGGTACCTACTTAAAATGAACCAAAAGTATTCCTTGGTCTTTAGGCTGTTGAAAGCTAACGGAAACTACTGACTTGCTTCAGATGAATATTATTTATTATGTTTTAATATATTTTTCTCTTGAAATGAAACCTTAAGCATTTTTTACCGAGAGATTAAATGTTTTATTCATAATAAGATAAATTTGCATAGACCGCCTTGTGAAAAAAGAATGAAAACATACTTTTGAAATGAGATTACAGTACTACAATTAAGAATCATTTAATAGTGGCAGTGGGTAGTAGTTGTATTCCGTATTTGAAGTTCCAAGTCAGAATGATTTAAATATGATTTGCTAGAAGTTGATTTAATAAAAAAGATTGGGATTACACCAAAGTAGAACCATAGTTATGATGAAACTCATTTAGAGATGAATTGCGAAACGGGATAATCTTCATTATCCCAATAACCGTTTCTTGCCTCGTTGATTATTGTCCCATCCGTACGTACGCGATATTCAAACTCACATAGAATTTCATAATATACAAGAGTAAGTCCCACTTTAATTCCTTAGTTTGTCATGTATAAAAAAGCCAGTAAAAGAAAAATGTTTTATGAAAAGCTTGCTAGATTTATCCAAAACGGAATATCGTATCTTGAATGGAAACGGAATAGAGTGTTCTCAATCCATAGCAGCGGTATTAAGTTCAAGTGGAATGTTTCTGCAACTTCATCAAAATTAGGGATTTTTGTACCTAGGGACGTTGAAGTGTGGAGTTGAGTTTTCTTCTTGATTGAATATTGAGTAGAGAATGAAGGCTTATTTGGATCTTGCTAATTACGATAGGGAAAGACGCAAACATTTTAGGTAGTCAATTTTTTCAGAGGACAGCCTTTTAAAAAGAAGTCAGATGAGGGTTGAATAATAAATGTTAGTGAATATTCTATTGAAAATACTAAAACCGCCATCGAATATGTTTTTTCCTCTCTCATACGGGAGAACATCGTATGAAGGAAGTTAGAACGATTACTTCTCATTATTGGCTAGTCCATTTGAATGTGATTCCAATTATTATTTGGAAATTAGCTTATTTTTTTATTTTATTTTATTTTTATTTCATTTTTTTATAGAAGGGACCAACTACTCTGGGCAAGAGGGGGTCGTCGCTGGATGGGGCAGACAAAAAGAAAATGGACCGACGTCTACGATCTTGAGAAGAGTTAATCTCCCACTGCTCACGCAAGACGAGTGCAAAACTTACGGATACTGCCCTAAGAAGATCCTCGAGACCAATTTCTGCGCAGGAGTCAAGGAAGGGAAAAAAGATGCCTGTCAGGTAAACATAAGTCAGTTGTTTCTTTGGCGCGAGCGTATTATTGCGAAGAATCAAGCAATTTCGGGTATAAACTTTTGGCAAATCTCTTTTCCGGTCTCTACCGGTTTTAAGGAACAAAATTTATATAACACTAACATTGCCCGCAGCGATCTAAAATATCACTTTTAAAAAATTCGTATTTCCGTAGAAATTTGAGGTTTAGGAACTCACACTAAATGCCTAGAGGATTTAAGAATTGGAATGAACCTAGAAACGAATCCTCAACTGAAACTGTTATGTGAATCTAACTAACGTTTTGTTTGCACAAGTGACAAAAACCTAAGTTTACATTTTCATAATTAAAATTTACACACACATATAATTTATATATTTTGACATTTCATGTCTTTGCTATGGCACACAACCAAATTTTCGTTATGTCACGTTACGTTACGTAACGAAATAGGTAGGTATGCTCAATTTCTGATGATTTCCGCTTACAACCGAGACGTTGCTAGGGAAATGGTACTTCGTCGTTTTTCATCCCACAAAATTCGTTCACCATTCGTTCGAAAGCTCTCGATTTATCCAATCATATTATGTTAACTACTGCGAAGTGCGTGGCCAACAATCACAGTTATGAGCATGGTTATTTGAATTATTGTTTACACACAGGTGATCATTCTCAATAATTGATATTGTGAACATGATTGCAACCGCTTGTTAATTTCTGATTGCATACGAGTCTGCTACACATACCTACGCGTCTGCAACTGAAGACATGAAATGTTCCAATGTGTTGCAGACTCGTATGCAAGCGTTTCGTCTTTACATTCTTTCTTAGTCGATTACAAAGGTTTAAATAAATGATAACTTTATAAGTTTAAATTAGATTTTTGTTTTTGTTTTTTAATTTCAATCTATTGGGTACCTAAGTTGCTTTAATGAACTCTACCATTCCTCAGCTGAACAGTAAGAAGATTCATGATATGAAGATAAAGCCGAGCTACCAACATGTGAATAAAGTAACGAATCAATTGAAAAATGGATCAATAATGTGTAAATAAGTGTTTGGCATGACGGGGAGGGGGGGCTGTGTCCAGTTTGGAGCGGTATACTCGTCCACTTCAATATTCAGAGAAGTTGGTATCGGTAACGTGCGAGTAAACATTCCAGTCGTCCGTTAATGAAATACCGAATAATGATTTGGCATTTAATTTTTAGGATGTACTTAAATTCTCGTATACAATTTAAAGTCTGGTAAAGTTGCGTTTGCCCAACTTAACAATGATGATTAGATCAGATCATATTATACCTCTATATATATACTCGGCGCTTCGCGCCTCGCCGGGGGGCTTCGCCCCCCTGGACCCCCTGGATCTTTTCTCTTTTGTACTGCGTAGAAAACGAGGATAATTTGCTATGGAAATTTCGGGAGTTGTACGACCAGTCAACAGGATTTGAACCCACAACCTTCGTCTCACGAGGAAAAAAAAAAAAAAATCGGGAGTTGTACGACCAAAAAAAAGTTTGAACAGTCAACAGGATTTGAACCCACAAAAAAAATTATTGGGGGTCGGCCTAAGAATTTATATATATATATATATATATATATATATATATATATATATATAAAACTTTATGTAATCATCCACCGGTTAAACAGAATAATTAATTGTATCTTAATTGAGTGATTAACAATAATTATCAAAATAATAATTATAATTTTTTTTTGCACTAATTACAAAAGTTGTGGTATTTTCAGGGTGATAGCGGTGGTCCCATCCATATAAGTCACGGTGCTCCCGCTAACCATATGGAACTGATTGGTATGCCATTTTAGTTCTTGTTCTCATAGTCATACATAGCTTCTAAGAAGTTTGTAATTCAAAATATGAAAGTCTCCAAATATGGAATTGGACTACTGGAGAAATATTAACATATCGATAAAATGATCATCGTTGATAAAATTTTACCAGAGGCATTATGGGAGAGCGTGAATGGAGGGGGTAATAGCAATAAATCGTGATATTTTTACTATACTCGTCTGATTTCCGTTACAGTTTTTATTGTTTGTTCGATCCAAATTTTAGTCCAGTTATGAAACTTTGTAAGATTCATATTTACCGTCAATGGAGTGGATACATCGGTGGGAATGAAATTCTGGGAAATCATGATTTTGTTTTTTCTCACCAAAATTATATACATTCCATTCATAGAGGCATCCCTGTAATGCATGCATTACTTACCGATATCTTTACTTCTTCCTCACCAACTGTGTTATATAATATACTAATGTAACCACCGTCGTATAATTGATTTCTCAAAATTGTTTTCTATCTCCCCTAATACATGTGTTTGATAAAAATGAAACATTTCCCTATCCTGACGGATAAGAAATATAATATAATAGAATTGGTCGGTCTTGGTATGGGTCAAGGAAGTTCCTGCATTCTGGTTTTACATAGCGAATTTCAATTTTGGAGATAATATTTTATTGGCAGGAACAGAGCTTTGTACTTAAATAAATCTGCTCGCAATTATATTTATGCGCAATGACTCAAAGAAAGACTAACTTCATTTTATCGAAATAAATTCCAGGCCACGTACATTACATCTACTATGTACCTACTCAATTTAGCAAATATTAGATTAGGGACGTTTATAGAAACATAATGGAAAACAACTTGTTTTTGCCACCGATTTCCATCGAGAAGGATGAATACAATACATGATATTTTCCAGGTAACTTATGAAATTACCTAAGTAAATGGTCATAGGACTTATTATCAGATAGGCAATTAAACCTGAAATATTTTACGAGTTTTCTATGATAAGATGTGAATAAAAAAATCCTTCTGAGATCACGAATATACAGACCTTTAGGAAAAGCGAACATTTTTTATTTCAAGTAAAGTTATTCAGCGCTAAACCCTCTCAAACTACTCTGATCCCCCGACTCCCGGGAAGCGGTGCCAATCAATATCCATCTTGATTGAAACGAATTGGGAAGTAATTTGAAGGGATGCTGAGGTAACCAGTGAAATGGAGGGCTCGGAAATTCACGGAAAGTAACGAGCGGTCCCGAGAACCCAAGGTAGGTGGTAGAAGGCAAGGTTGGAGAGTAAGAGGTTTTCTCAATACTCAAGGGGATTATGGAGGCCTTTTACCACTTGGTTACCACAATGGATGTGAAGAGGCGAGGCTTTTACGATTCTTTTCTAGGTTCAATTTTTTTTACGTTCCTTCTCTGAATAAATGATGAATGTATTCTTTGGGGTCAGTAAAAACAGATACGTTCTTCTGGAGACGAGATAGATGTGTATAAATATTTTATATTTTCACGTTCGTATTCATATCTACAGAAGAAAATATTGTTAAATCCACCCCTCTCCTGAATTACTTGGATCAACTCAGCTTTGCGTTTTATGAGGCATCTGGGAAACGTATTGATATAAACTTGGGTTCGATAGGTTCATCGATGACCGAAAAGATACATTGATATGTATAATAAAATTGATTGTCATTACCATTTAAAAGATTAATTAATTTTGAAAACTGCAAATTACAAGAGTAACCATGATAGATAGGTACGCTTATTTTCTTTTGGTATCAAAACTCCAAGATAAACTGGGATATTTTCATTTTTGTTTGCAATTAATCCTGTACTTATTAGCACTAGGCATTAAAACTCCAAAAATCCTTTAAAATGTGAGCAATTTGTGGAAGAAAATAAGAAGTACTAAGTTCTTAAATCAAGATTTCACATATTTACATTGAACTACTTTGGGTTTAAATGGGTACATTTTATGTCTCCAAGAAGTCATATTTCACATTTTTCGAAACATCAGAACACAAAGCTCTATAGGGTGCGAATATATAACCATTTTATCTAATGAACTGAAAATGTTCCTAATAAAAAGGTGACCCCAGAACCAATCGCTCTTTACAAATAAAGCTAACTTATTGGATAATATATGACGCCCAATACTGAGTAGCAAGTTTTTGGCTCTTTACTAATTATTGATATGGATTTGTAAAACGTACCAATTCATTTTCATCGTACACTAATGATTGACAACATGTTCTGCTAAATTCGGCGAGCGACGCGACATGGTTTTAATTACATGGATACATAAAACATTACTGAGTGCTGTGATTGCTGCTGCTCGCTTGCTATAGGGGGGGATTTCATTCTGATGCAGTCATACTCCATCTCTCTGTAAAGATTATTATGATTTTAGTATATCGGTTACGCCATTTTACTTCTCACAACTGCACGAGACACAAACATTGCAATGATAAAAACTGTATAGGTTCCTATGATCTTAAAATTTGAACTATTTACCGTAGGAGAGCACAATTGGTGTCAATATTCATAGGTGGGAATATTTTGTATTCTAATATAAAACCTGAACGCGTGGGTAACGAACTTTAAGCTCCAAATCCAACGAAAAAAAACCCCCCACCGCAATGAAATTTGGGTGTATCACGGGAGCTTATTTAGTTCCTGCGGAGGCAGCGAGATTCGGTTTCGCAAGACTGCTCTGCAAATTTAATCTTGCCCTAATCAGAAATCATTGCATCAAGGTTATTAGAAGGGACGAACCCGCGGTGGGAATTACAGTTACGAATCCTTAACAAGGAAATATGAGGAGCTTGAATCATCAATTGGTATCTTTGAAACTGGAAATTAATACCATTCTCAGAAATTTGCAAATTAAATAATAAATTCCTGGGAGTATCATTGGTGGGTTTATAATTGCTTTATAACACAAAATCAGTTCAATAGGTAGTTTTCTGTTGATACAAACAATAAGAAAATATGGTGTGTCAATAACTGTCCAAATGCTTACTAGAAATAGGAGTAATAAATGGAGTCAAGAGAGTATCGTATTCAGATGTTTAGCATGCCACCATTATGTTTTCGTATCACGAATAAAAATAAACATCATGCTATTTGGAATTATAGTCAGGTTTACAAGAAACAATACAAATAATACCGTGGTAGTCATTCGCCGGATTTTAACAAAGGTAGGTTAATTTGCTCGCAACCGAAGGGTTTCATAATTTGTACATGCACAGTGAAACTCAGTGCCTTAAAATAACAAAAGAACACCAAAAATAATTTTACTACTACTTCTACTTTGCGATAAGCTTCAATTGTTCTTAAGCTATCGAGCGAATTCTGATGGAATTTTGATCAAAAAATGGGGTTTGCTCTTGAAAGGTTCCCTACGACTCACCTCTGCTGGATAATCAGGAATACTGCAGTAGTACAGTTGAAAAATTTAGTGTTTTTCTAAAATATTATTTTATTTTAATAATAAATTAAATTATTAAAATAACAATTATTAAAGTATTCTTCAATATCCGTGTCACAGTAGTTGAAGGGGCTCATCTAACTAAGCATACGTTAATGATTACTAGTTTTTTTCAAAACCACAACCTGCGTTTCTATATAATTTGGTACTTGATTTGAATTGAAATACGCAAATTTGAAACTGCATATTGATCGACTAATTAATCCTGCGTTATTGACGAATCAACTACCTACTAATATAATCTGAAGCAACACCCCAAACAAACTCCTGCTTCCATAGCAGGATTAAGCTGGTTCCCTTTCTCTGGTCCTGTTCATTTCCTATGGACCATGGAGTAGCTAGAATGGAATCTACTACTATTCCATATTGGTTCCTTTCTACCTAGGTTGTTTAGATGATTCACTTTGTTTCTTTCAAGTGTCTCCACGTATTGCTTCATATTGTTTTATTGTTTAAACCTTTTGAGAGCTCTGATTATTAAATTGTAAATTGCTTAACCTTTTCTTTTTTTTTCCAAATTACTTTGGTTGAAGTTACTGTTTTGTTGAAGCTTTTGTTGAAGAATATTTTTTCTACCAAGTTTAAATATTTTCCTTCTTTGCTGTTGTTTCCCGAGGAACATTGTTATTCAGTTTCATACTGATATTTTGGTAAGAACTATTTTTCGTTTTTTTCTGTTAGTAGACTTCTTTATTGATTGCTTCTTTTATTGTTGAGTTAAATTATGGTCTATGCTCCTTCCCCAGTTTTCTTTTGTTAGTGGCTATTGTAGTACTGGTGCGGGATTTTTTCCCCCAGACGCTGTAAGGTTGCATGACTTTTGCCTCTCCCGTCACTCAAGTTTTGATGGAGGATGTTTTATTTTTTAAATTCTCTGTTATTGATGATTTTCATGGTATAGCATTGAAATCTTCTTCTATTTTTAGTTAGCCTTGATGCTTTTTTTTCTCTCTCTGCTTATTTGTTGACGCATATGCCTGTGTTATTTTTATACCCTAGGCTGCTCAGAGATTTATGGGTTTTGTAGCTGAAGAAGGTCTGTGACCGCTGACCGAAACCGGTTCAATTAAATAGACGTTTCCTTACAGGGGAAGTAAGGATCGACGGTTTTTTTCGTCTTCCCTCTCCTTACCCCTGCAGGGACAATTTTGCAGGATTTGCCACCTAATTTATAATGTTATTTCTCAAACTGCGCTGTCAGGTATATAATAAATAATCTGTTATCATCAGCCATGAAAATTTAATATATCTATTAATATTTTACAGGTATCGTTTCCTGGGGGAGGGGCTGCGGAAGACCTAACTACCCCGGTGTGTACACTAGACTGGACAAGTACCTTGATTGGATCAACAAACACTTGGACGGCGAATGCCTTTGTTCACCACCCAGTGCTTTATAAATTGCCGCCAATACCAGCATTGAAACTGGAGTATAGAAGCCAAAGATCTCTTAGATTTAATATAACTGATAGTAGTATAAGAGGAGTTGTAAATAATCATCTTACCATTGACCATACATTGAAATAGTAGCTCTCATTAAACATCATTATTTATTATTTCATAATTTACGGTACAAAACATTAATTAAATTTTCATGAAAATCACCGATCATTGTAATTTATCGTAAATTTATATAATATTTTTAACTCTGGAACACATCCTTTAATGCGAAAGGGAAAATTATTATTCCAATTCTCTACAAGGAATAACTGAATAGATAATATTATTTTCTCATCTATCACTTTTCAAAATCAAACGTTTAGCTATTGGCAAACAGTTAGAGATGGAAGTTACTAAGTTGCATCCCTCACTTTCTAGAAGGTTTCAGAAATGAACAATAACTTGATAACTTCTTCAATTTTATTTTAGGAGCACTAAACGAATAAATAGGATTCTAATAGTGTGAAGGGCCCGACTGAAAGGTTATTGAAATGTAGAAGGATAAAGTTGTGATTTATGCATGTTATCAAATTGCTTTGAATTTTATTTTTAAGAGCACCAAACGGTCATTTAACGGTAATTTTCAAACCCCCTACGAGTATAATGTTCAAACCAATAGGAAGAATCAGAAATGATTTATTTATCATTGGAGATTCTCTATTTCCCATCCTTTACGTTAAAATATGCAATACTTTAAGATTCCCCGAATTTTCGTTATGATATCATCGTTTGATTAACATTATTTTGATAGGTATCATGATAATGCTGCTATAACCATACCAAAAATCGAATCAACTGCTCTTAAAAAATAGGTTGATTGTTTAATGGCTGGTTAGGGCTAGGTCGGCTCTTAATTGAAAATTGAACCAAATCAATTGTGGTAGCATTACTACTACGAATTAAATATGAATATAACATTCAAATAGGCTTTATACTTGAAACTAATGTTACCACAACTAACTAAATAAAAAATTCCGCTTTTTCTTGATTATTAGGTATTGTTAATGAAAACAATTAAAATAGTTCCTAAGATGGGGCATACCACCGTTGTGTAATGCAAAACTTTGCGTTACATAAATAGGACGCGTTACATAAATAGGAATTGTGACTTAGAGGATTTTGAATCTTTTGATAAGTGGCTTTAAAGGACGGAAATTGTATATGAACCAACGTCGTTGAAAGGGATTGAAATGATAGCTGGAACTTAGTATTAAAACCGTAGCAAATGCGAGAAAAGTGGGCGTGTAGTCGTATTTTAACAAAACATAGGTAGCTTGCAATTAACGCTACGCCCGACGATTCTTAAGTTTCCCTTAACCTCATTATTTATGTCTGTTATAAGCTCGTAGCTCTCTGGGTGGAGAATGGATATATCAACAGAAGGTGACAATATATCACAGGGTTATTACTGTACCTGACGTCACCTAAGTTTAATGCGATTTCCGCAGGTAAACTTTCAGGTTGAAGGATTATTAGGACCATGATATACAAAGCCGCTGTTTGCATACCGAAGTCCCGACAGAAGTTTATTACCACGGGTAGGTAGGTATCTCTTTACCGTTGGGCCGGAACATAGAAACCGTTGTCAACAATGGGATTTCGCGGGAACATTCATTAGAAAACACTCCGAGGTGCGTGGCATTATTATCACGGGTATTCAACTAAAAGTGATGCCCTCATAATGCAGGAATTGAAGGCTTCTGCTGTGCAACAGCTCCCGCCGTTACAACTGACTGCAATTAATTTCCCAATATTAAAGATGGCCCGAAACTGATTGACATAGGTCCAAAACCTATACATCCACGACCGTCGGTTTTATTTGATGAAACCCCATGTTTGTGTCTCCAGGAAATGACCGAGCGGTTGATTTTCTGACAATGAATTTGTCTTGAACACGATATAAAACCTAACAATAAATTATTCAACAAGTCGGTAGGCATGGAACATTCATCAGCCATCACTAATTACAAGACGAAACAATGATATGTCAAGACACTGGCGGTTTTATTGTGCCTTTCCGTTGTGACCGATCCTTACCAGGGAATATAACTCTAAGTTTCTACCCTCACCAATATTAACCTTGATTTAAAAGCTCTGAATTTATTCAACTTAATACTGCAGTGCAGGCTGCGAATTTCTCATTTTATATCCCCCTTCAGTTGACTGGTTACGCGACTGGTTGGAGCTTTTCCAATAATTTTCACCTCCAATTGCTACGACAGTCCTGAAGTTCCCTAGTCTTCCTACCTAGTCAATAAAATCCTCTTTTGTACTATCGGATTTGTCCCCAGAACATCGAATATTATAAACTATGAAGCTTAATGTACACGTGTGTAACATTTGAATCCTAGGATTAGTAAGTCGAGGAACCATCGTTAGTCCGAAATTGTCTAATACCTAACAATTTCAGCGAATAAGCAGGTAGAAATAATATGGGAATTCCAATAAAAAGGCAACTTTCCAAATTATACTTATTGCTTGGTAAGTAAATGAATTAAACACAATCAATGAGCGTTTAGTACTTTTCTATCGACATGCTACTGTAACTATTCGTGTTTACAGCATTCACAAGTTAACTCACGACACAATAAACGTCAATCATTCAAATTTTATTTTTAAAATAAGACGTGAAAAACTGGTAATTTTTGGAATGTTCAACTTGAATAACGACCAAATATTCCACCATGAACCTGAACTTTACTTCACTGCTTCATATTATTGGGGCATTCCATGTCAAAAGGGAAGCTCCAAAAATAAATCCTTTCCAAAATCGACCTTTTTCTCACATTCTATACCTATATGAAAAAAATAAAGTTAAAATAATAATAAGAACAATTACCTTTAAATTTCAGATCTTATTATTTTCGGCCTTCCACAGACAGCCGGACTTGACAGAAGCTGACATTCAGTGGATGTGATCGTCCCTACTTTGTAACCAAAAAAATATTGTTCTTGATAGATGAAATCGTGCTCCTTCCAGTGGTGCATTCATTTTTCCATTCTTTTAATTATTATTATTATTTTTTTTTAAATTACAAACATTTGTTTACCCCACAAAACGCGTTTAAAAACTGTAAAAAGGGATTTTTCAAATTTCGACTTATATTTTTTTCCTCAGTTTGTAGCCATATTAGAATAAAACATGCACCCAAAAGAAAATTTCGGGATAGCCCGTCATATGGGCTAAGCAGTCAAAAGTATGAACATTACACTTCAAGAATCTCACTTTCAGCCGTTTTTGTAAGAGGTTTCCCACGGCGCACACAATCCTACACGATGGAATGACTAGAATAATAATTTTAAATTTATTAAATCAATATCAATACTGGCTCCAAGATCTGTTCCCTAGTTTATTTCAAAGCCACCGCCGCGCCTTATCAAATTACTTTAGGGTGATTCCTATCTTAATTCTCTTTAATTTTTAAAAATATTAATACATTTCATTTAGTGTAGTTATTCCTCGCGTATTCCAGTTATTCTTCAGGAACACATGAAAAAATAAAAATTTACAGAAGATGCTGATATATTTCAAATTTTTACAAATAGTTCTAGGAAGTAAAAGCATGAAAAGGTGGCATGTTGGTCTTAAATTGTGAAGAAGAAGATGTATCTATTAGGAGTAGGACCTAGCTAAATCAATCGCTTCAAATATGTATTTTCATAAGTAATAGGTACCTTGAAATAAAGAATATAAAAATGGGAAAAAAATTCGGAAAACTATTACTCAAAAAACTATAATTTGAAACGGTGGTCGGCTTTGAAATAAAATGGAGAGAAGATTTTTGGCGCCAGTTTTTTTTTCCTGATTTAATTTAAAGTTATTATTCTACTCCCTTTGTTTGATTAAAATAATGTGAAATCGTGTGCACCGTGGAAAACGCCTCATAAAAAGGGCTAAAAACGAGTTTTTCGTGGTACAATGGTTCATACTTTTGACTGCTCATTGCTGCTCATGGACTGCTTAAGGCCAGATACCCCAAATTTCCATTTATTGTGCATGTTCTACACTAATAAGACTACATATTGAGGCAAATTTTAAAAACCACTTTTTACAGTTTTGAAACTCGTTTTATAGAGTGAAAAAATTGTTTATTTAAAAAAGCTGAATACACCACTGGAATGAACAGGAATTTTGCTGTCGTGAACGTTACATACAACATTTTTTTCTTATATTTTTGTGCAAAGTACCAAAGGGACAAAACATCCACTGAATTAGACCCTTATTGATAGTTTCTGTAAAGTTCGGCTGCCTGTGGAAGGCCCAAAAATAATTGTAAAGACCTTCAGTCCAGGGAGAATTCTTTCTATCATGCAAGTACAAAACGTGAGAAAAAGGTTAATTCTGAAGCCGATTGACTTATAAATGCCATTATTATACTTTACTTTAGCGACAGAAGACTATATTCGAACGAATAAAATCATAAAGCAACTTCATCTGTTGGCAATGTTAGTATCATGCTGATCATTGCTTACATCCACTTTTTCGTTCGATAAAGTTATTATAGCCTAGGCTACGTAAGGGTTTAGTATTGAACGTGAAACTGCATGACTCAACATGACAAGCGAAACCTGAATTAGATCACTACATAATAGACAGACTTCAGTAATAAATAACGTACGAAACGGTTAAACTAATTGGACGATACTTGCATGCTAACTATAACGTGACATTTTCCATCAATAACTGTTTATTTGTGACTTCTGAAAGTGTCAGACAACAAGAAAATAATGAGAGTGAACTAAACGCTGATCAATAAGGAGATTTTTTGCTCCCCTCCAGTCCATTGCCAAGTTTTGTTGTTGGAAACAATAAAACAACGCTAATAACACAATAAATAACTTAACCAATATGAATTAGACTCTATTTTTTCTCTTTTTTTCAAGTTATTTACTAGAAAGATGATGGAAACCTCTACTATACGTAGCAAACTACTAACTTACACGTTTCTTAGAAATACCAAAAACTGACAGACAGAGGCTTGTGAACATGTAAACAACTCATACCTGCTTAAAGAACATTCCAACTTTACTACCATAGCAAAAGTCAAATCGTGATTGACAGTATCATACAGTCAATGAGTGCCAATCATTTATCAGAATAAAGTTAGGATCTTCTCGTTATCATATTCAATGTTACAATTACCTAAGGAAGTTATTTTCTACCTTATTTTTCGGATCTGTCCACGTTTTTGTCGGCCGTTTATGGTTTACAGACATTACCAACAATGTTTCAGTCAGTAGATTCCAACGACCCATTGTATACGGAAACCTTTATTCTTTGATTTCAGCCGTTTTAGTCAAGTCAATATTACCTTCGTTCGGAAAATGGAATTTTATCATACTGCGACAAGTTTGCTGCGAATAAACTGAATCAAGTTTTGGAAACAAGCGTTAGTGCCCAGATACGAATCACGATAGAGCTTATCGTTTACGGTTCAATAACTTTTTTCGAAGGGGATGACGGGAAATAAAATTAGGCCGGGCCGATTTTAATGGTAGCCCAAAGCTTACCGATTAAATATTTTATAAACTTCATAATTTACCAAGTACCTACCTTTTTTCGGTGAGAATAGGGCGAGCGGTTAATGTGGTCGTTGAATGCATTAATTGAATAATTCAGACAGATAAACCCATTATGGGATGACCTCACTTCGTCTCAAATGCATCGGATTTGCCTCGCTGGCTAACACTGATTCTTTTTTTAATGGGATGGGATTTACTTGAAAACGGATTCCCAGACTTGAATGTGGCTTGAAGTAATACATAATTTAAATCATTACTTTCAGATCCTATAGGGAATCCAAAACTAAGCATTATTGATCAATGATGTGACATAAATATTAATTATAGATGTGATAACATCCTTACTGATACTATGTATTATATTTCCTAAGACACATACTAAGTTTTTCATTATGAGTGCAATCATTGTAAGTTACTGATATCGGTAATGTATCATAAATATTTGATCCTAGTCAGTAAGTAGTTGGGTTGGTGCTATACATACCTATTTTAAACTTTTGATTGTACATAAAGATTAGGAAGTTTGGATTTTTTCCTGAAAAATGTCATAGATATTAGGTATTAAATAATTTGAAATAAGATTCCAGATATGATTGGCGTATTAACGAGTGAACGCTTGTATTGGCCTTACCGTGTTCATTATATACCTACCTACATTTTTAAAAATCGGTATAAATGGCTATTTTTATGTTATAATTCTTCATCGATTGATCATCATATATTGTAATTGGACAGAAGTCTTATTGATTTCATATTATTCTAATATGGATGTGTCTAACTAGTGAAAATATTGCACTACACAACAAGTCAATCTGGCTGGGTGTTGATGAGAAATAATATTGAAAAATGGGCTGTCTCCTTTCCAATTCATCAATGTGATTTCTGTACTAAAAGATATCAGTATCTTAAGAGTTAAACTCACATGTAACGATGTGATGACTCACATGTTCAATAGTTTGGATTTCAACATGAAATAAATAAAAAAATAAGTAAAATGTGTGTTTTATTTTTTAGATAGCCTAGACGGAAACTTTCAACTATGTCTTAATTTCCTATGGAACAAAGTACTTTCCTTGAAAGAAAGTTGCTAAAATAAAATAAAAATACCCACGCTTCAGAGATCGAGAGACACAATTTATAGTGAATTCCTTCCATTTGAAAGGGAATTAAATGGTAGCAAAATATGGTGAAATGGGCTCGAAATTCATCATTAAATTGGATCTCCTGTCTTTACCATATCATTTTCGTGAAATTCGCACTCATTCTCAAGACGAATGCACGCTATGTACATTTTGAGAGTTCCGGTTGACCTCATTCTAAACTTTTGAATGGTCACCCTCGAGATTTTGTGGCAGGCCCATTGAAGTCAATAACAATGAAAATGTAAGTGAAAAATAGGCAAAAAAAACTCTATTTTAACAGTTCTAAAAGGTTTTTGGAGGATTTGGAGGGTTTGGATCAATCTGAAAAACAAATTGGGGTCATATTTAAATTCAGAATAAAATTTCCTACAAATCTAGCCCCATAATAATTTTTTGGACGACGTGATGATCAAGAAAATACACCGTAAAATTGTAATTAAAAAAAAAAAAAAAAATTATCCAATCGGAAAAACGGACAACGGATTCGGATTCAGCACCCTCGAAAACTTCCATCCATGATAAAATGAGGCCGGCAACTTTCAGGTTACTTTTTTGTGTAGAGCAGTGTAATGGTACCAACTGCCATAATCCTCGTAGTTTAGAAGGCATTTTTGTTCCAAATTACTGGACCAAAGTTCATGCAACTATGGTCGAGAATCGCGTATGAATCCTGACTAGGACTGAATCGTCATCATAACTTCTAATGAATCCTAAAGAGTAAAAAGAAAGGGTTAAAATATTGAGAAATCAGAATCTCGAAAGCTTCCGGAATAAGAATATTGGTGTAAATTTAGTTGTCTTTGGTAGTTTTTATTTCATAGGACCGAATAAGACCACCAATGAACCGGCGTACATCCATCTGATTGCTTTCTCGTTCTTCAAAATTGTCACATAATTGACCTAGCCTATTTCCGAACATGTTCTATCAATCGTTTTTCATTATTAGATGTATTTTGAAGGATTGATCTTGTTTTTGCGATGTTGATGCAAATCAAATCTTCCAACTTTAATGGCTTTAGACATTTTTTTACCCAATAGCTGTTTTTTTATCCAATTTATGGTGAAAAACAGCAAAACATCAATTATTTCAAAGATCTTCAAAGTAAAAAGGTTCGCATTTATTATCATGAATAATAGTTACCCTAAATTAGTGAATTCTTCCATTTTCCAAGTTTTGTTGGGTTCAAATAGGTTAACAAAATTTTCCAAGGGAAACCACCATTATATTTGAATTGTACGGGAGGTTACCTTCCAGAAACATGCTTCCGATCTTAAAAATGTTGAGTTGAAAAATCTAGGATTTTTTCTGCGTTTCTACCACTGTTCTGCCCTCTACCTATAGTCCAGATGTAAATCCACATTTTCATCTTATCTAAAACAATTTCATTTCCAGAATGGATGTAGAACATAAGGCGAAGGACCGATATTGGAGAGGGTACGTTGACGATTTTTGCAAGTTACTCCAATAATATGGATGTAACAAGTACATGTAGGAAATATCAAAGTTGTTGAAGTGACTTACTTTTTCTCTATTAAAGATGAATCTTGCTTGTTGTAACTGCCTGAATGGTTCTCGAACTTGAGGTAAGTACATATATATTATGGAAACACGTTTCCTGCCGTTGCGTTTCTTTATCCGATGTATTTTTAACTTACCATGAGCCTCTCAATATAGCCATACTGCATGTCATATCCTGAAACCAATTTTCCTGGACAGCTGAGGAGGTGAAGAGTCCCCTCCCTATAAATCTCAAAACTGTTCTCCACCGTTTGAAGGTTCCAAATTATTTAAAAGTTCACGAACTCGAACACAGAAGACATACGTTCACAATAAACTTTTGTCGCGTTGGAAGCAATGGTAAGCTATTACAAGTTCTTTGTGGCAGTTAGGCTAAAAGAAATAGGCTTCATATTTGGAATGGAACAAATCTGATAAAGCTAAAATAGCGATTGGAAAATGTCCTTTGTATCTTTTTCCATCCAGCGGGCTTATATTTGATGGAATAATTTAAGATCATCGTTTCCAACCAGGCTCCTTCCCGAGGAAGCCCGGGAATGTCAAAACAAGGACTACTCACAGTGGGTTACTTATTTGCGATATGCCTTTAGTCAATGGTTTTGCGATAACATCGGCTCTTATAGTTGGTGAAGCAGTAAGTAGGTACGAAACACCTTGAAGAACGGTTTTTCTCCAGGGACGCCTTCTCCAGTATCTCGAAATGCCACAAAACGTTGATATAATGCAACACACATGTGGATATGCATTTAACTATGATGCTGGTACATCCATATCAGTTATCAAAACCATAGGACCAAAACTTTTGGAATAGAACTTTTCTTAATTTTAATATCAGTTAGATTTCAATTGTCATTTTTTGAGCATCTGCGCATGCGTAAAACGTGCGCAATGTGCACCAACTTGTTTTTTTCAAATAGGAACCCTGATTATTTATTGCAGATTTCGAATTAGCATCAAAGTTTGTGGAAAAATTACACATCACTAGGATTTCGCTACACCCTTAGTAGAATTTTCGAGTGCTGAAAAATGTATGTCATTATGCTATTGTGAGTTCAGACCAAAATATTGAATTTTCTGAAGTATTTCTTTTGCCACATGTAATGAATGATTTTGAGAGGGTTTTTTTTTTTTTTTACGATGAATCAAATATATTGATATCAGCAAAACCAATTTGGAATAAGACTAAAAAAATGAAATGTTACTACCCTTTGCGATGTGGAGAAAATTATTGGGAAAATGTGTTTGTCTGATAGTTTTTTCGACATTTTTTCCATGTTGGAAATTTTAATACGAATAAATTAAAATCACCTCGTGATTCAGCGCTCAAAAACTGTATCGTATGTCAATATTTTGCATTTTTTCGAGTAACATCGCACGTTTTTGTGCAGTCATAAATTCGAGTTATGGGTCATTTTCTATGAAATTTCACGTGGATTTCAGATATTCAATAAATATGGGACATCTTATTCGAAAAAAAAAAAAAAAAAAACTTGCCGCTTAGCGCATTGGTGAGGAGCTCTGCCCCCCTACACCCCTCCGTTGATTCTTTCTCCATACTCCGTATGAAATTACAAAAATAGAATATTTTTTTGCATTTTTAATGTTAATTTTACGTACCTCATTGTATAGTAATAATGCCTAATGATAATGTGTAAGAAATCACTTGGAGTCTAGTAATCCTACGCATAGCAATGTTGTTAATTATAAGTGAAGGCTACAAAGCTACAGAGCTACAAAGTTTATCGGTATCGCATGTCATTTTTTTTGTTACATAATTTCGTTTGAGTTTTTAACCAGTTGGTTATTGCAAAAACACTTTCTGTATTAAAAACAAAGTTAAAGCGGTATTTGATGTTAGGTACCATTTATCACATTCTCCATCTCCTATTTATAATGAATGAGAAACTGGGGATGGCCTTGTTAGGTGGGGGAACCTGAATTGGGTGTTTTTAAATTTGCTCCCCACAAAATAAAACGTACTCCTTCTCATTGTGTCATATCCACGAGTAGACTTAGTACGATATACTTACCGAGAGTTATGGTGATACAGAAATCAATGTTGAAGACTTATTCCGATCGAAATATACACATAACTATGTAGTTTTATAGTTGCCTGATGCCTATACAGAGAATTTTAGTGTTCCAACTTACAATATCTCTTGAGATCTACTGCCACTGTCTATGAGATAAATTTTCATAATATAGGTTTAACAACAAAGGGCCCAGCTTCGACTCGTAGACTTGAAACCTGCAAGAGCGAATAGCGAACATTGGGAAAAATATTTAACCCGACGGACGCTTCAACATCTCACCAGTTGATATGAATCAACGGAATGAGTTATCTAGTAGTGATATGAAAAGCCTGGGCGGGCGCCAGTTTATGAAAAGCAAATTTACTCGCGAAGCTGATTTATATCATGGTTGCATGGTCAACGGAGTATGGTGCCCGTGTTGGCATACACTGGCCATTTCCCGCACTTTCCAATAACGATATCCAGCTTCAAGGGTGATATTTCCATTAATTCGGTCTGGATACCGCGTATCTCTCCTATAGAAGCTTGAAAGTCAAAGAAAACTAATTTTACTGAGACAGACCATTCTAGTTTCCCCTGTAGTAGGTAATAAACTCCGTGGTAGGATATTTTAAAATTCAGTTAATTGGGTGAGTTCATCCGCGTTTGCAATCCATTTCATTCGAGTGGCTTTCCCCCCAAGCAAAATGACAAACAGCACATAAGGGCTACAAGTCCACTACAGGAGAAAAACGGGTTAGTTACTATCGAACCGATAGCTCAAGCTTTTATTTTTTTACTTGCATAGGCCGATGAGCAGAAAATAGGGATATGAGGGTAGTTTAATTCAGTTTTCAAAACTAATTTATTTATCGGCCACCTAATCTTCAAAACTGTGTTATTCCTCAAAACTTGAACTTAGAGTAAGTAAACTTAATATCTTCAAGAATGAATACAAGGGAACCGAGCTATGCTTGGAGCCCTTTATGATGACACACAAAAAATTCTCAAAACCATAGGAACAATTCGAGAATTGTAGCAATGTTGTAGCGAATAGCAAACATTCGAGAATTCTCCCCACCCATACATATATATTGTTTTCAAATCAAATTGATAATTACCCAAATCGAATTGAGAGTCGTTTAATTCAAATTCAGATCGTCAAAAAGAATTAATGACATTCTGAACGAAAAATCAAATTTTCCAAACCTGATTGAGAATTTCCTGAATTTTTTCTCTCTTGAAGTTGCTTCCTATCTCTTGAAACACAGATAAGTTATATTTATCAGGAGGTTGAACTTTTTTATGACCCAGCATCAAAACATTCACTTCCTATTTGCTTATCACAACTTTATGAGCAATTTTGGACCACAGTCCTATAACTATGTACGTATGTACCTTATTTATTACACAGATTGAAAGGAAATTCAAAATATTTAATTTATTATCGGAAGGAAAATATTACAATGAATGAAACACTTAACTACCATTAACTGGTAATATAATAACAAACGATTTTTTGAAACTCAATCGGAATGGAAACAATCAGCTGATTCGATCGTCGTTTTACAACACGTAATACAACTCATGTTAGCATTCTGTTTTCTTGCTAAAAATACGGTCCTGCGTGAGGTATGTGCTCATAGGTCTCAATCGCCGAGCAATGGAATGGTCTGGATGAATTGCCTTTCTAGGAAACGGGTATCTCCAAGCTTTAATGAACTGCTGTATCAATTCGTCAGTGATTGGGCAAATTTATAAATCGTTACAGGACCTATCAAACTTTAAATGAAAATAAAAGGTTCCTGAAGGGAGTGTAGTTAAAATAGTTTCTGTGAAGAACAAAACGTTGCTTCGCTACAATGTTTCTGACAAATAAAATGTTGCTATTTATATTAAATGAGTTTATATATATATGGTAGTGTGTATGTACTTTGGGAGTATATTCATGGCAAACTACGATGAATACAAGTTATTACTATCACAAAGATTGCTGGTATAGGAAAGCACTTACTATGTTTTAGTCGGGGACTCAGCACTGGTTACTTGGAGTCAGTGTCAGGCCTTAAAGCTGAAAAAGATTGTTTTCGACAATGCGTTTCTAAGAGTGAACCGGGAGTGACTCTCTGGAAATGAATCTAGATAGTGACTGAGATGGTTTGTACTGCTATTTTAATCAAGGGGAATCAAGAACTGTTCACACTAAAATCTGAAAGAAACAGGTCCAGAAAAGATTGTCAATGAAAAGGTAGGAGGTGCGTTGGTAATGAAAAAAATCACGTTACCGAATGGACATGTGATGATATTAAAAGTGGCAAATGCATGTACAGGAATATTCGAATCAATATCGATAATTAGTTGCTGGAAACTATTAGTTGCTGATCATTGCTCAGAGCTAGGATCGTCTTAATCTAAAAGAGATATGAAACTTTTTGGTTTATGTGTTAGCAACTAACGTATAAGCATTATATTTCTGCTCATAAACGTATAGTGATATATTTGTCATTCAAGTAATAGATTTCTCGGGTGCTGTATACCATAGCTAGTTGCTGATACAGTAGTTTAAAGGTTTACTTATACTTCCGTTAATACACTTTATAAATTCGTTTCTGGTAATGAACTGTAAAAATGTTGCTATCTCAAACTAGTTATCTCTAGTTATCACTACTGTTCTAGCAATCGTTTTTACACCTCCTTGGCCAATATGGAAATGCAATTTTATACTCTCAACTACTCACAATTGCTGATTCCTTAATTAATTTATATATTGTTACCTATTTTGTTTTATTTTACTAATCATGGTGAAATACAGTCCATCCCTGCGTGAAATGGATTGTGTCAACAATACCTAAGTTGTCAATACAGCCACGAATTGACATTGTATTACCATTAAAATCCGTATTTATCTTACGGTTTCCCATAATTCGATGAAATAATTTCAGCGGATTAATTGCGTACCTTTCGACATATTTCACTCGAATAGGTCTGTTTGGTCGTAGGCACCCTAATGACGACTACAGTCCGGCTTGTTGATTCATTGGGCAAGACGAAGTCTAACGAGGGCACGGAGATGGTCACCATTACTACGCCTAAATCAACACCGTTTCCGGGAGAAACTCGAGAGACAAACGATCTCAAAGGCAAACTAAACTGTGCTCCATTGGGGGAACAATGCTTTTTGGAGCTTGAAAATGCGGAAAAGAGCGATTCCACGTTCTAGGATGTATTTCACGAATCGATGGTAAATGAGTCGTGAATATTTTAGATATTTGACTCAGTGTTTGTTATTATTATACCAAATGACTTTTTTTACGAGAAAAGTAGGTATAGGCCTATTTTTGTCCAGAATTATACAGCTACGTCCGGTAATTATTTATGATGCCTAAGGATCTGTTATTTCAAATTGATTCAGGTCTTGCAATTCTAAAAAATAAAAATAAAATATGAATAAAAAAATATATATATGAAAAAAAATAATAATAATAATAAAATTTAATAAGTGAATAAAATGAAATTATTTAAATAAAGTCTATACCGAACCGGGAGAGGCCAATCTCAAACAAGGCGCTATCAAGGCGGTTGATTGAAATTTTATGGAATAATAATTATCCATCGTACTAATTTTTGAGAGCCCAAAACGAGCGCAATCACGTACAAAATGGGTATGAAATACCAAATATCGAGTTGTTTGGAGTATTCACTTGTCACTCATCAGATACTTGACAATGGGATATTTATTTTCACTGAATAACTTAGTGATGCTCACTTACTGATATACGTGATGGGCACCAACTTGAAAAAACACGTGAATAACTAAATGTTCAATACGATCTAGGGCTGATGAGAAAATTGGAGGATAAATATATATATCTGGTCGATTTTGCGAGTTGATATTTCGGTTGCTGTGATGTCTTTCTAATCACAATTTATTGACTATACCTATTATTTTGTACTGTTCATATACTACTCATGAATCAGTTCTTTTAGATCGTCTACGAGTTTTCAATTGAAGATGCTGGACATGAAATTTGTAGTTATTCTTAGAGAAAAAAGTCTTTTGTTAAGATTGAAAAGTTACATACCTTATATATATATATATATATTGAAATACCTTATATTGCTTGATTTTTATGAAGTTTCCAGAGGTTGAGCATATTATATATAAACAGGGCAGTTCCCCATAAATTTTCCAATTTACATTACATACTTTTCAATATCTACAATAATTAATCTATAAATTTCGATAAGGTATTACTTCACCACAACCACTTTGCAGAATTTTTTTCAATATAGGGATTCATTGGAATGTTGACTTTTCGAATGTAAATTTATTGGGAACAGAAGGCTTGGTCAATACCTACTTCTAATTTCGGACAGACAGAAGTAGTTATCTCCAAAATTGATTCCGAGGGAAATTTCTCGGTAAGAACCCCAACGGGAAATTATAACGGTTTACATGCTTACAAGCCGCTTGAAAACAATGCTTTATACAGGTTACAAGATTTCATCATTGCAATTGTTTATGAAAGCACGCTTTCATTTGTCTCCCCCCTCTCTATGCTACCCAGTATGTCAAATTGGATTTCATCTGTACCCAATCTTTTTACTTTTCTCAACATTCTTAAAAGAAATCATTGGGTAGCGAGAGAATAATGCAATTCCTTACTTACAGATTCATCGCCTCGAAAGCGAAAGTGAAAGTGGTCACGTGACTGTCGAAACTGTGAAGTTTTTCGAGCAAATGGTATAGGAAGTGGTCGGGTCTCATATCCGCGCGGGCGGATACCCACCTGGGAACTTGCGAATGGAACGCACCTGAAGAAAGTCCCACAAAGGTGCTAACACTTTCCCCGCAGCTTCACACCTTGATTTTCTTTTAGACCAATTCTGTTTTTTTTTTTTTTTTTCCCCCTTTCTTTTTTGTTGTAGGAGAAGTGGCAGCGGACACACGAAAACAGTTGTCCAACGATCGATGTCGTGTCCGAATAGTTCGCCATCTACATTTAATCTATAGTGATGGAACTCAGTCCTCTCACCTCCCGATTAACAAAAATGGGCATTTAACATGGAATCATGTTTTAGCGATGGATCCCCCGCCGAAAAGCGAGACTATAAAGTGAGATGAAAGTAGCGCCAATAATTGTGATGATTTCCGCTTACAACCGAGTCGTTGCTAGGGATATGATACTTAGTCGTTTTTCATCCCACAAAATTCGTTGAACCATTCGTTAACAAATTTGTTCACAACTAAAGCATGTTTCCGCTCCCGAAATCAGATTCGTATTCATCTTTAAAAAAAAAAATAAATGAATGACAAGTTAAAATATATAGGTGAATGAAACGCTGTAAATTCTTACGCAAAGGTTTATTATTTCTGTTTTGATAGTCCATCTTTGCAGATCATTTGACCACAGTCATTAAACTCCATATATGGTACATTACCAATACCTGGCGCTTCTCGCTTCCAAAACTGGTTCACCTCTTTACAGGTCCAGGACTCCTCCTTTATATACTTTTCAATAAAAGTCAAAAAAATTTGGAAGAAAAGTTGAGAAAAAAAGGTAAGTCGAAAACGATAGAAATTAGCCTCAGATAGAAATGGGCCTCAGTAAGTACTCCATAATTGTATTCGAGGTGTCGGAAAGGAGCTCCGTCTAAATTCCAGCACCACGAGTCGATCAGGCAAGAAATTAGCCTCAGAGGTTCCATAGCCCCTCAATACTTTTTAATAAGTGTATTCTAAATGTACCAAAGGACACTTCATTCCAGGTTTCAGCACCATAAATCAATTAAGAAACAAATTAGGGTCAGAGATCCCTCAGCTGATCAGTACACCTACGTGCACCGATATTGTATTCTAGATATCCAAAAGAAGATCCATTTGAATTTCAGACCCGATTCAAAAACTTAAACATTATCATGTTTTACCGCTTGGGTTTGTGCTCGAAAATTAAGCAAAAAAGTTCCAAAAATGTAGCATGATCGTATGAGGGAGTTTTCTTAAATTATCTTATTGTATAATGTTCAATTGTTTTGAAATTTGAGCTTTTTGAGTGCAAAGATATTGTTAACTATTAATTTTATGGCAAAAATGCTGCCAATTATTACACAAAGGTTTATTGTTTCTGCCTGATATAGCCTTTCTACCCAGATCATTGGTCTATAATTATTAAACCCCGCGTTGGGAAGTGGTGGAAGATAGGTAGTATGTCCTAACATGTCGTCCTATCCATCTGCTTCTACTCCCACCTTTTATCAGATCAGTTCAGTTTGCCGTCGGCTTTCCTCTTGCCCGCAACACCCTCCTGCTATTTTCAGCGCATAAAACTCATCCTTCCATAAAACCAGTATTCCTGTCATTGTACATCATTACCCCCACTCGTGTATTACGTCAATTCGCGAGTGAATGATCTTCCTGCAAACGACGGAGACAAACGGGGCCCCGTACATCGACTGCGATTAACCGGCTGGTGAGTTCCTTTCAAACTTTCCATTCCTTTCATTTCAACTTACATATATATCTGTTTTCCACTGTTCCATCATTGCTCTCTTTTACATTTAACTTTAAATAGACATTCTTTATCGAACATAAAATTGGTCCTTTTTCGAGCCAAATCATTCATACCTGTTTACAGTCCACTAAAGAAAGTAATTTTAATATAGTTCATTGTGGTCAGCCATATTAGAATTGCGTTGCGTAGGTTCAGTTCCCCGTACTTTCTCCTTTGTTCAGTTTTCAGGGGATTCTCTTTGGAGTTACACTCTTTTAGCCAAAACAAGTTAGGTTGGTACCTAGCATTCTTATCAGTAGGCTTATCCAAGAACTCTGCTAAAGCCTTTGTTTACGTTCTCCATCCTTCGCAATGTCCAAGGCAGCGGAGGCTTTGAAGGCACTCCAGGGCCGCCGTGAACGATATTGGCAACAACTGCAAGCCACTTACGCATTAATTTCTAAATTACCTGCACAAACAGATAATTTCATCGCAAGATGCAAGAACCTTAAAGCTCTATCAGCCAAATTCGAAGAAATTCTCATCGAGATAGAACGTTTAATTTCCGTCAATCCCGAATTAACTGATGATACTGTTAAAATTCAATTGAGTTTTGATGACGTATATTTTGCTTGTATTTCTGAATTTGAAAAATACAATTCGCAACCATCTACCAGTACTGCTGCGCTTCCAACATCTCAATATTCGAGGCGACCTTTACCAGAAATCAAAATACCTACATTCTCGGGGGATATTCAATCTTTTGAATCCTTTATCTCTCTCTTTGAATCAATGGTCAATAAAAATGAAGATTTATCTACGATCGAGAAATTTAGTTATTTGAAATCGCATTTAACCGGTGAACCTAAGGATTTAATCGATTCAATTCCGTATAATTCAGCTAACTATAATCTCGCTCTCAAAACATTGAAAGATAAATATGGCAATCAGAGAGTTAGAATTTCTTATCACTTCAACAAAATCTTGAACATGCAACCGATCAAACAACATTCCATTGTGCAACTAAGGGAGCTAGTAAACACAGTTCATATTAATGTTGAGGCGATCAAAAGAATGAAATTACCCGATCTTGGCGGTACACTTCTACTACACTTTATTCTAAGATTGCTGGATTATAGTACTCGTAAAGCTTTCGAAAAGGAACATATATCCACACCCGTTCCAACTTACGACCAGCTCATATCTTTTCTTCAGAACCAATGTTTAATTGATGAAATATCGAATCAGGATCCAGTTAAACTAAAACCTGTAGATGCTAATAAGGTAAATAACAAATCATCTATTATCTCTAAACTCAATCCACGCAAAACATTTTTTGCAACACAATCAACTGATAATCAGAAAAGGGCTTCGTCATTGAATCTTTGTAAATTGTGTTCGAAGGGTACACATAGGATTATCAAGTGTTGGAAATTAATAGAAATGCCCATACCACAGCGTATTGACACAATCAAATCCTTGAATTATTGCACGATTTGTTTATATTATCATCCTGACAAACCTTGTTCTTCGTTAGGCCAATGTCGGTGGTGTTCCAACACAAAACACAATCGCTATTTATGCACTCAATCTCCCAAGTCGGAAAATGAAAGTTCATCCACTTTTCATAATTCTCCGGTAGTACAAACTACCGCAAATGATACAGCTGCTTCATCCAGTTCGGCGGTCACTACTAATGCCCTTTCTTGCCGCCTTCATAATCGCTATGTTCCTTCAACTCAAGTACTTCTCGGTACCGCTCAGGTTCGAATCCTTCATTCGTCCGGTCAGTGGTATGGCCCCTGTCGCATCATAATTGATAGTGGATCTGAGGTTAATTTCATATCCGAATCACTTGTCCAAACATTAGGACTTCCTCGGAAGCCGTGTCCCTATCAAGTCACTGGCGTCGGACAAATGGGTCCGCTTCCTGTCAAAGGAATTACATCATGTACCTTATCTTCCATGCATGATCCAGATCATGTCATAACATTTGAAGCTGTGATTACTCCTCGTATCGCTATTGACGTTCCTTCCGCCACACTACCTAATACTGTTGCTTCTCGATTTTCACAAATTCCTCTCGCAGATCCAAATTTTTACGTGAAGTCGAAAGTTAGTATGCTCCTCGGAGTTCAGGCGTCATTGGAAATTCTGAGTCAACCATTTACTATGATTCGTGGTAATCCTTCGGCTACCCAAACCATATTCGGCTACGTTCTCAGCGGTAATGTTGAAACCCAGGTTAAGGGTTCCCAACGTCAGTCATTCATGGTCCAAAGTTCTCAAAATTCTATTGATGAGAATCTCAAAAGATTCTGGGAACTTGAGGAAATATCCTCGAATATTCCACTTTCGCCCGAGGATGAATGGTGCGAAAATCACTTCCGATCAACTATTCGTCGTAATTATTCTGTCCAATACCTTTTAAAGACGGTGAACATCCTTTATTAGGCTCGAACAGAGAGATTGCTCATTGCAAGTTTGGAAGCTCGTTTTCGTCGGGATTCTTCGTATTCTCAACTCTATAAAAATAATATTCTCGATTATGTACATCAAGAGCTCGCAGTTCCAGCTTCGTCGCAATCAGATTATCTTCTCACTCATCACGGTGTTGTAAAAGATTCAAACACTAGCCCATTGAGAGTTGTTTTCAACCCATCAGAAACATGTTCCACTTTCCAAACATTAAATAGTTTTCTCTGTACCGGACCCAAATTACAATCCGACATAGGAAATATCACTCTTCTGTTTCGGCTCCATCCTGTAGCCCTCACATGTGACGTGAAGGGTATGTTTCTCGCAATATCATTAAACGAAGAAGATCGTAAATATCAACATTTTCTCTTCCGATTCGATCCAAACGAATCAGTTCAAGAATGGGAACTAACTTGTCTCATTTTCGGTATGGTTTCTTCTCCATATATCGCACAGAGGGTATTAAAACAGCTTTGTGACGATGAGGGTAATTTATTCCCATTAGCTGCACAAATCCTTTCGACTTGCTGCTATGTTGACAATATAGTGTGTTCAGTTTCATCCCATGAAGAAGCAGTAAAACTTCATAACGACCTTACTCAACTACTAGCTAGTGGTGGTTTCATTTTTCGCAAATGGGCATCTTCCGATAAGCGTGTATCTGATGTCATAGCGTCAGAGCTTCGCGATCATCCCCGTCCTTTGGGATCTGTGGAATCTATAAAAATCCTAGGTACCGAGTGGGATCCAGTATCTGATGCATTCTGTTATATGATAGAGGATTTTACAATAAAGGAACCTACGAAACGCTGTGTTCTCTCTCAGATTGCTCGCATTTACGATTTAAATGGCTATATAGCGCCTGTCGTTTTCACTTTCAAACTCCTACTACAAAAAATCTGGCTTGTAGGATTACAGTGGGATGATCATCTTCCTAATGATTTAACTCAAGAATGGATTTTGATTACTTCAGATCTTCCATCTCTATCTCAGCTTCGTATTCCTCGCTATATTATGGGCCATGCCAATTGGCATTCGGCTCAGCTCATCGGCTTTGGTGATGCATCTCAGCAAGGAATGAGCGCGGCGCTTTATCTTCGTGTGGTTCAAAGCGATGGTTCTGTGTCTTGCAACTTGATAAAATCAAAAACCAAAGTAGCTCCACTCAAAACGGTCAGTATACCTAGGCTCGAGCTTTGTGCTGCCCTTCTACTATCTCGCCTAGTTCATTCTGTTCAGACCATGGTGGATACCCTTCAGGTTCAGGAATTGTATCTCTTCACTGACTCCACCACTACACTTTCGTGGATTCATACACCACCTTATAAATTAGTCACATTCGTTGCGAATAGAGTGGTTGAAATCACTGACAATACTCCCATATCATGTTGGCGGTATGTACCTACTTCACAAAATCCGTCAGATATAGCAAGTCGCGGTTTACTCGCCTCCGAATTAATTACATGTGACATGTGGTGGCATGGTCCTTCCTTTTTGCTGTGTGACTTGTCACAATGGCCATCTCGTCAGTTCATCATTCCAGACACAATACCCGAAATGAAACCACGAAATACCTTCGCAACTACTAAAATTGTAGTTTCTCCTATTCTGCCTCTCATTGAAAGGTGTTCCACTTTATCAAAACTTATTCGTATCATAGTCTATATTCAACGTTTCTGCGAAAATTGGTTTTTGCCTAAGGAACAATACATCAAAGGTTCAATGAGAGTTGAAGAACTCAACCGAGCATTATCAAGTGCTATTCGTATCACCCAATATCATTATCTTGCGGAGGAAATCAACCATTTAAGAAATGGTGAATTGTGTTCTAATAGATATCGAAGTCTGACACCATTCCTCTCACTGGAGGGTTTCGTCATGGTGGGGGGTAGACTCGATAATTCTCCGCTTCCTCTGAAAACTAAGCATCCACTATTAATACCAAATAAGAGTCCTCTAGCGATTCTTATCGTTGAACATTATCATCTCAACTCCTTACATGGTGGTCCGAAAATTGTTCAAGCCCTCGAGTAGAGTAAAAATGTATGTTCTGCCTATCATCAGCTGACTGATAAGAGGTCGGCCATCTTGGTGACGTCACGTCTGACGTCATGCTGACGTCACTTTCCACAGCCTTCTAGATCAGTGTTGCCAGTATGATAGAAATGGTGGTTTCCCGCTCAAATTCAAAATTGATTTCCCGCCTTACCCCCTCCCCCTCCCCCTACAGACCTAAAAGTAACGGTCAATCAGCTTATTGACACCCCTCCCCTCTGACGTCACATTTCACAGCCTTCTAGATCAGTGTTGCCACCTGTTTTTCCCCCGCCTAAATTTGAAATTCCCGCCTTTTTTCAAATTAACCTTTTAGGTAACCTAACATCAGTTGGTAATAGGTTGGCCATATTGAATGACGTCACGTGTGACGTCATATCACAGCCTTCTAGATTAGTGGTCAGGTTATGGAAGGTAGTGAGCGGTTTCCCGCTCAAAATTCAAAATTGAGTTCCCTCCTTATTTTACCCCCACCCTTAGACCTCTTAGTAAAGACTGTAAATCAGGTTATCACCAGCTGACTGATAAGAGCCATGTGACGTCACAGCCCCCCTCTGACGTCACAGCCATGGCCTCTTAGACTCATCCATCAGCTGTTTTAGTTCCCGCCTTTTTCAAACCACCTCCTCCTCCAGTGGCTGTTCCCATTTTTTTCTTTTCCACCTGTCAGTATCCTCCCCTCCCCATCAAATGTTTGTTCACAGCTGGCACCTACCGTTCCCTCCAAATTTTAAAATCAAATCTTCCTTTGAACCTACTAATCAGTAACCTCCCATTTCTGACGTCACATCAGATTAAGGATAGGGGTGAGGCATATCTCCAAATTAGTTTTTGGGGGTGGGCCAAAAATTGGGCAATTAACTCAACGTAGAACCTTCGAGTTTGGGCTCATTTTAAAGCTATTGATTAGATGAGTACAAATATGATAAAATAAACACCCCAAATGATTATTTTTGGGGGTGGGCCGACATTTAGGCAATTGCTTCAACGTAGAACCTTCGAGTTTGTACTCATTCAAAAGATTTTGATTGAGAGATAATGCATACAATACAATATACACCCCAAATTATTATTTTTGGGGGTGGGTCAACAATTAGGCAATTGAGTTAACCTAGTATCTTCAGGTTTGGGGCTCATTTTAAAGCTATTGATTAGGTGAGTACAAATATGATAAAATAAATACCTCAAATTATATGTTCAGGGGGGTGGACCATAAATTGGGCAATTGACTCAACGTAGAACCTTCGAGTTTGGGTTCTTTTGTAAACTATTGATTGGGAGATTACGAATTGAATAAAATTAAAAACCTGAAATGGTCTTTTGGGAGTGGACCAATAATTAGGCAATTGGTTTAACGTAGCAAAGCCGAGTTTGGGCTCAATTTAAAGCTATCCATTAGGTGATTACAAATAATACGATAACCTTGAATTGCCCACCACCCTCCCCTCTACGGTACCAGTCTTTCCTGACCATGTCTGCCTACGACAGCAGATTCGTACAGCCCATCCGATGACTTAAGAAGACTCCTTTCTTACAGGAAGTGTTGAGTTTCTTTCCCAGAAAAAGACGACACCGTCGCGTCACTGAGAGAGCAGACTTGTACATGTTCTCTCATGAGTCAGCTGAAAATATGCGACTCCACGTGTCAAGGTTAACCCCCTCCTCTAAGCATCAGTTGGAGGGGTCATAAATCTTTCACTCAAACAATCCACCTATATTCGTTTCCAAGAGTTTGCAGATTGAGCATCATCCTCCTCGTCACGATAAAACAGTAAGTAAAACCTTCAACATTTATTCTAACTTGTTGCTATACACTTATACCTTTAATATGTATTTATCTAAATTTTCAGATGGACTCGTTGCTCAGAAGACTGCAAAAATCTTCAACTGTTGTTGAATTACGATCAGTTGAGAGTTTACCATTAAATACACCTTTCGCAGTAATGAAGATGGTCTGGGTCCAGACGAAGTTTGGTCCTGCAGTGCAGGTCCACCTACAAGAACTTACTGATGAACAACGGCTCAAAGAAGAAGACGAAATCTTCAGGGTCTACCTTCCAAAAAGGATCTCTGGATCCATAAGAGAGGAAGACGTTGATGAATATAACTCAAGTGGTACAATTTATACTTTGGTATATAGAGGAAAAATGGGCAATGCCTTCCTTATAGATTTTTACTGAGAATATTAAATTTTTATGTAATTGATAACAATTGTAATTATGAAAATAAATGAACAAATAAATGAGGAGTGTGAATTTAACAAGGTTGTCACACACTGAGCACTGCGAGGCTGGGGCAGTGCTTCTTTTAAAATAAAAATATTTTGTTTTGATTGTACCCTTTAGATTTTATTTGAAATACCTAACGGATTAGTAGAAGTTTTTCCTCACCCAACCCCCTCCCTAACTACCAATGAAAATATACTATTCGTATATAAATGCTTGAGACCAGTGATCAATAACCCCAGTTGCTGATCAGACTCGTTACAATGTGTGGAGATATGGATCATGATGAGTCTCAGTATTGTTGTGACTTGATGTGTTTTCAAATTCCATGCTGTCAGGTTGACGGAAAGGCTTGTGAAAAATGCAACAGTTTTTGTTACTGTGTTTGCCGTTGTGAAACTTATATTGCATCTAACACAGAGAAAGGAACCAAGGACAAATATGGCACTACAGGATCCTCCAATTAGATTGATCCTCCCTCCCACTTTCACAATTTTCAACTCTGAGCAGACGTGAGTAGTTAGTCAGTTCATTGTTGTCACGGGAGTAACTTCATCAAAATTATGGTACAGGAGGTCAAAAAGTTTATTTTCTGTGCTAAGGGACGGAGAGGAATCAACGTTACTAAGGATGATGAAACAGGACTCAGTCAAGTTGTTATCTTCAATGGACGAAAATCTCTCATTGTACCTGCAGATGAATGGATGATAATGCAAGATAATCTACGCAGAAATTTACCAGTCTATCTACAACGCACCTCAACGAGAAAAAATTGTAAGCAACAAAATCCTGCAATAATCTCAGACACCTGTATGATTCGAGTGCAATTCGGAACCCCAACTTTTGGTAAACGGAGAGCTATTGTTATGTTTGAAAAAATCCCTTGGCTGCCTGAGATGGAGATCAGGATAAGTGAAGTATGTATCAATCGTCAAGATGCGAAAAAGCTATTGTATTATCTCACCGAAATTACCAATTTCTTGTGTCAAGATGCAAACACCAGAACTAAGGCCACTCAAACTTCTACATCCACAGACCTTCCGCTTCATTCTCAATCATTATCATCATCAGCGTTATTTGATATAGACACTCGAGATTACAACTAAATAATCAGTGACCTTAGAGGATGATAGGAGGAGGAGTATAGCACAAAACTATGTAACCAGTTTTAAACTATGTGTAGGTGTGATCTATGATTATAAATGACTATGTATGTATGAATAATAAATAGCAATGTTGAAAACACATCTTATTAATGAAATAATATAACCACCTACTCCTTTAACCAAGAGGATGGATTATAAATATGCATTCATAAAGCAATTTGTTAATAGTGTTGTAAGAAGCGGAGCGTTAACATGAGTTTGAAAAGGAAATTAGCAGAAGAATTGCATAAACCTAAACGAAAGAATTTTATTCGATCACGAGTTTTGATCAAAGGGGTTCTTGATGATTTGTGGCAGGCAGATTTAGTAGATTTGAGAATGCATCCTGATAAAGGGTATAAATACTTATTAACAGTAATTGATACAGGCTCGAAGAAAGCATGGGCCAAACCCCTAAAGACGAAATCGGGCAATGAAGTAAGCAAGGCACTCTCCTCAATTTTTCGAACGAGTAAGCTTTCACCTAAACTCATACATGTAGATCAAGGTCGAGAATTCTATAATCCTCAGGTCTTGGAATTGATGAGGAAGAAGAGAATAAATATGTACAGTTCTTACTCAGAAATGAAAGCTCAAATTGTTGAGAGGTTCAACAGAACTATCAAACAATGGATGTGGACTGAATTCAGTGTACAAGGGAATAGGAAATGGGTATATATGATTCCTTCCCTTCTCAAACGCTATAACTGTAGGGTTCATAGATCAACAGGAATGAAACCGGCAAATGTTGAGAAGAAAGATGAACAATTAATCCTCTCTCGTCTTTTCCCACCCAACACCTACAAAAACCCAAAGCCAAAATTTGCCCTGGGTGATAGAGTTCGTATCGCGAAACTCAAGCATGCGCTCGCTAAAGGTTATTTACCATCGTGGACAAATGAACAATTTATTATCACACGAATACGAGCTGATGGCAAGGTGCCAACCTACAATTTGCAAGATGTCCATGGTAATGAGGTGAAAGGAAGATTCTACGAGCAAGAAATGAAGAAAACCAACTTTCCAGATTATTATTTAGTTGAGAGAATATTGAGACGGAAGAATGGTAAAGTACTTGTAAAATGGCTTGGATTTGATGAGTCTCATAATACTTGGGAAGATGAAAAAGATGTAGAACCTTGAAATTTGGAAAAATTATATTTGTTTGTTTGCTATTGTATTCATCGTGATTTAAAAATACATTACTCAAATTATTGTTGTAGAGCACATTAATATTTAAAATACATAAATATACTAACTCCAAAGCAGGTGTATTTCTATAAATATGTAACATTATAGCAATAAAAATCTTACAGACTCATGAATTTACATTGTTTGCTCCCTTTATAACCATACGGCATAGTGTGGACACCATCCTCTAAAATCATGCGTTTGTCATCGAAGAAAGACAAACCAACCTTATGGTGTTCTGTTGTGCTGACATTGTGTAATTTTGAACTGATTTTTCGAAAAGTACAATATGTTACGGTTTTCTCATTTAATGTTCTAAGATAGTCATCGAATTTAACATTTTTTTTTATACATGACTTTTTCACCCCTTTACATTTCATTATATGCTTACTCGCGTAACTTAGACTATACAGTTTGGGTCTGAGAGCAACAACCTCTTTAATGGGGAGAGATTGAGTCTCATCCTTCAACTTGCCAACTACTTTTTTATTCTCTAGAGAAAAACAAAAATGATCGGAGGGATAATCACTAAAATCCATAACTTCTGAAAGTACATTTTTCAGCGTAGCATAAATGTCTGGAACTTTTACATCTAGAATGTACGCATCAGTATCCATATAAACTAAATCTACGTTATTTACACCACCAAATGCCGGCCTAAGAGTGTCATAAAATAACCTATACATGTATTCCTTAGAAATTTCCAAGATAGCAAATCCTACATATATTGGAGCATCAAACACTATTTTTTGTCTACCCATGCTCACTCCTAATAGCTGATTCTCTTGAAATATGTAACGATCCATAAAGTTAGGCTTTGCTGATAATTTCAACAATTCATCGTTTGATGTAACGAGCCGAAAATCTTTAAAATTTCGTTTGTTCATCATTGAACGACCGAAAACTGCATTGTTTGCCAATTTATAATAATCTTTCAAGAAATCCGAAGTTGAAACCGCTCTTAAAGCTGTGTTGAAATCCATATAATCAGAGAGCCACCTAGACTGCCTGAAGCTTAGAATTCTATGGACTTTAGACACTCTCAAGCCTTTCTGAAGGGCTTGAATTAGGTTTACATGATGGGTCACATAGTGGTTCTTATTGTGTAAAGTTGTCAACAGTTTTTTTACTTTACCACCAGGGGGGCTCAATGACTCAGGGAAAAAAGGTAAGTCGGAGTGTTCATCATGTAAATGCTCCGGGTATTGTACGTCAATATCAAACACAAATCCAAACTCACCATCAGGGTCAAGGTTGTGGTAATCAATTGACTGTACGTCGTCAACCCATTTGAATTCACCATATGGAAGGGAACACCCCATTGCATATCCATAAAGGTTATTCACATCAAGATATATAATGTGATTAAGCGGTTTTGAGGGGTCAAATGTCTCTTGTATCAGTGGGTTGTTTGCAATAGCGTGTCTTTTAACGCATTGGGTGATCCCTCCTCTGATCCCTGTCTCGATAAACTGAAGCATATCAATATCCTTGAGGATCTCCAGTTTTACTCCTGTCTTCTTTAACATAGCTTCCCAAAAATATCCGGGGGATGTAAAATGCCAGGATGGATCTATTTGATAATGTTGCCTGCTAACTTTACGGTAATTTTCATAAACATCTGCTAACAAAAGTATGTCTGATTTCAAATAAAGTTCTGTGTATTGCATCAGATTTTTTATGTTAAAATGATTCCAAACAGCTTGAGCATGTTTGTAATCCTCATATGAGATGTCATCTTCGGTTAAGTCAGAGTAGAATGCTTCCTTAGGAGGTAAACAGGTTTCTTTTAGAACATCCCAGGATTTTATATAGCTGTAAGGGTAAACCCCTTTTCTCAAAAGAAGACGTCTATCATGATCATTAGGGAAAATACTAGTTAGTTCAGGGAAGTCGGTTGATGTCTCAACCAATTTAGAAAGACTTGTAGAGAGGAACCTAAAGGAATCAAGAAATCTTGCTTTTATTTTACATCCCTCGAAAGTTTTTGTGAAACTAATGTAATTTTCCGAAGATTTCGCCAACACATTTATGGAGCCTTCATCCAAATTTAGCTTTTTTACTAAGAAGTGGCCGTCATATCCTGACAGGTTATGAAAATAAATAGGTATAAATTGAGGAAGTTTCAACTGTAAGTTACAATTTTGACAAAGACTTGATCGGAATTCTCCAGTTAAGTGATCATGATCAGCAACTTTTATGACGTTGGGAATTGAGAACTCAATATGGCAAATACTACATGAAAGTGCTGCATTATGTTTAATTTGGAGCTCAGGAGTCCATTTAATGTTTGTATTTGTTTTGTATAGACTCTCAACTATGTGGCATATGTTCTTCAACTTCTCCATGAAGCGATCCACACAGTCGGGACCTGAGAATGTCAAAAGCTCACTTGCAATGAGGGAAGGATAGTACGATTTGATATACATCCCTATACATGTTGGTACATGAACATCCCTAGCAAACGTCCATGACTGTTCTTCGGGACAGATGTTATTTGATTGAGAGGCTGATGTTAATGGTTTCAATAGACATTCAATGTCTCCATAGATCACAATAGGTACTGGGGCTAAATGCTTGATATTTTTGAATTTTATGAAGGAATTTTTGGGGAACTGATATCTACATGGTTCCAGTTTCCCACAAAATTCTTCATGTAAGACAAGTTTTTCGACCGCATCTCTACCTTGATACCTTTGGAAGCATCTCTCGCAAATCTCAACCTTCCTACAATGGCTTGTTAATTGCTCAGACACCAATCTGGATAAATCTCTGATGAAGCAATAGTGTGTATTATTATTCTCCATTAATAAAAGTAAGTTGAAATGTTGAGGTACTTTCTTCACTAACGGTGATATCCTGTATGGATACACACTGTTATTGTTATCGAGAGCATACAGATTGATACTGACTTGATTAACACGTTCAAATTTGGAAATATCGTTCTTGGAAACTGGATAATTAATACACGAAAAATCGAAATTATGCAGTAAGCTGTTATAAAATTCGGGGGTGGTGATGTTACGCTGTCCAGGCTCGGTGTAAGATCCTAGAACAGCATATTTAAAACAGAAATCATCGTTACTCGTTACATTGACAACGCTCTTGGTTTTGATAATTTTTGATGGCAAGGGGATGGGTGCGCCACCCTTTAATGGTCTAAATTTAGTTTGCTTCAATAGAATCCCATCAACACTAAGGAGACTCCAACCGCTAGACTTCCGCTCAAGCGATTCCATTTCGGCTAGGATATGTTCGAACTGGTTTTGAAGAATGAATCAAGTTCATGCACATCTCCTAGCAGCAACGTTTGGGTCTTGGTTTTGAAGTTAGCAATAAGAATTTCTGGAGGTTGAAGGGGAGCCCCCGGAAGTTGTTTGGAGAATTTGCATTGCAGCCAAAGACTAAACTTCAGACCTCTCCACACTTGAACGCGCGAGCTCAATTTATCCGTCAGTATGTGAACTAAAGAGTACAAATAATATTGAGGGTTCTTAATGTTATTAAGATTAATAAAATAAGTATCCAAAACAGTGTCTCCAAATTGACGAACAACGATATCTCCGAGTTGGTTTGGAGGTGTTGTAATGTCTTCACACCATCCCCTTCCCCTCTGTAGAGAGGTGGTTGGACACGGGGTGTCAGCTCTACCGATATACCGGATTACAGATGGTCTTACATTTACACCTGTTGTACGCTGAATCTCATATTGCCTTTCATTGACCGCTTGCGAAGTTCCAGGCTGTCCGACGGATTTAGCGTAGGTGTGATCCATTATTGCGGTGTAGAAATCAAAAATTAGGCTAAAAAGAAAAAAAAATTTTATTACTAATAATCATTATACAGGTTACTTGAATACATAAATAATCCTATTTATATCATTAATATTTCTGTACATGTCCTGAGATAGGTGTGTAAGATACAAGTTTATCATGAATAATGATAGCTACGCAGCTTGTGCCTACTTCAAAGTTCTGTGAAATTTCAATTTCAAGCCTTACATCAACTGCTCCCTCGCGTACAATATCCTCAGTTCTACTACAATCCAGGCAAATTAAAGGGCATTCTTTAAATTTTGAACGTGTCAATAGAGGGGATGAGTATTTTATATTACCATAATAGGACTGTTGAAAACGAATATAGTTATTGTACAATTCTGCAAATACCCCATTTTGGAGATCAATTGTCTGTTCCTGAAATGGAAATTGTTCATTGTTTAGAAACAGTCTGAAGCTTTTAAGAGGCACTGAGTCTGGAAGTGACAAATTCTTGGTTATGTCGTTCTTCTTATTCTTATAAAATGCGACGAGAACGTAGCGCGGCTTCTGGAGTTGATTAGTTGTCTTGATTGGCCATGTAAATGATGATGATTGAGGAACAGCAGGGTTCTCGTGGTATTCCCAGCTTCGAAATGCTAAAGGCAGTGGAGGATCTCGTTTGGTGGTTAAGTAGAGTTCTGCTTTAATGTTATCTGCGAGTTTCACAATCGGTACCACCCAATGAACTTTCTCCAAACTCAACGAAACATCCGTATGAGTGGGATGTCCTTGAAACACGTTAGAATCATTGCTCGCACGGGTGAGAACTAACTCTTGAGATACACCAGTCACGACTCGTTTTTCGTCTTCAAAAAACCCCATCCAATAACGCAAGGGTACACATACATTAAACATTCCTCCTGATGTGTAAACCGAGTCGGGGGCGTATGAGTTGGAATTTGGATTAGAGATTCCGGCATTTGACAAAGCATTTAAGTCTGTTTCAGAAAATGACGCCAGTCCCTTCAATGTAGAGACAATGCCCGGATTTCGTACTTGATCCACATCAGTACCGTTGATTCTGTATGTGATTGAATCAAAAAGGTGTGCGAACCCGTTGTTTATCACATGTAATGCTTCATTTGAGGTACCTTTGTTTACTTTCCCGACCAATGAGAGGAAACTATCAAACGGGGCGAAAGTTTCAAAACTGTTGATACCTATACGGATCTCAGACTTTGAAGATAGATCGGACATATTATAAGCTGCATTTCTGATAAAATGGTATCCCACAATTTGATCATTCACTATTGGGGGTTTAGTAATTTGTAGAAAAGACTCCATGACGTCTCACTTTGTATCCAAGGTTTTGAAGAAATTTGATGTTTCTCGAAGTCAGCCCCTTGTTTATCTTTTTCTTCAGAGGGCCTCCTCTTGCAGCTTTGAAATTAGATGATGGTTGGTCTAACAAGAAACTCGAACTCTGGTTTGAGTTACAACTGCGTTTGCTGTACTGGGGGTTTATTTTATGATAATATCTTTCACTAAAGTCAAATCCCATTCGGACTCTTCACAATCTTACTAGTTCCAGAACAATCGTGATATTTTCCTTTCTAAAATCCAAAAGGGAACCTTTCTCATCCACTACTCGAAGTTGAATGAAGTCAATGATGTCTCGGTTGATCTTTAAATACGATATTGGGGATGGTGTGTAATTGATTCTGTAATTAACCTCAACGTCAGGACAAAAGCTGTGTAGAACGTTTGATGGAGAAGAGTTGAAATATGATGAATCATGAGCTATTAAATTACACTGTATGTTGATCGAATTATAGTTGAAAATATTAACGTTGCTTGGTGCGTAGTGGGTCACATTTCTAGGGAGCACAACTTTTTCAGTATATCCCAACAGCGGTCCCACACAACCGTCTTTGGACATATCAACATCGAATGTGGCTATGAAGTGTACGAGTCCTGTTTTGTGATCGACTCCAAATTTAATACTGAAGTGTTGTAACGAAATAACTTTTTGAATTCTCATCTCATCCACACGCGATTCGATAAAATCAAAAATATCCTCCATACCATAGGTACCATCTGGAAAAACAATCGAGTCTTCTTTTTCACCCACAATATAAAAATGATTTGATTCATTTTTCTTGACATTCGAAATCGTATTGTAGCTCATAAAGGATCGTAACCCGATTCCATGTTCCTGATCATGTTCCAACTCGATTGGCGGGAAGATCGTTGCACTTAATACGCTTTCCTGAGAACTGAGGGTAAAGATTCTAGACATCTCTCAGCTAACAAGAAATAACACGAAAAATGAGCACAGTGAATACAGCCAGAGTCTTGATACTGAATGCTGTTGTAATAGATGGCACAGTTCTTTAAATATTTGATAACTTCGTTCGGTGGTTCCAAACCGAAAGAATCGAAGTATAAAGCGACGGCCCCGCTTTTCCGCAACGCGGTCCAATGAGTTCCATCCAAATCTGTTGATGAGGCTAAATTGATTACTAACCGTTCATGAACGTGGGGAGTTTTAGGAAGTTCATTTTTCATGTAAACCCCCCGAAAAAATGGGACTCGAGGACTCAGAACATTTTCAATTTCAATATTACTTAATGCTCTGTTTGGTAATTTCAACAACGCTTGTATTGGTTTAAGACGAATCCTCCCCCGAGCTTTGTTTTTTTCTTTGATGCTCTCAGCTTTTTCAATTTGTCCTCTCCCTTCACGGGCATCTTCCGATGTTTTCGAGGTAAAGTGGTCTTTGAACGAGTGACGTAACCGCTGCCAGATTTTTCCATTGCCATGTTGTGACGTTTCATCTCCTGGAGCTCCAGGTCTCCTCTTCTGGCGTCTCTGACGTTTTTTATGATCTGTGAGACACCTCCACCGAGCCCTCCGAGTGCACTGAGACCTGCTAAGAGAGGAAGCAGAAAACCTCCGTGAACCTCTCGTTTCAGCTTTGAACCCTTCTGTCCTTTTGCTTTCCTTCGCGCCCCTCTCTTTTTTGAACATGTTTTTTTCCGAGCCTGTAGACCTGCTCCTAGAGCCAGCTTCCCCTTCATAGCTGTGCCAACTGCTAGAGCTGCCAATCGTTCTTTTACAGTCGAATTTCTATCTTTAAATCGGGTAAATGCTTTATCCGCTAGGACCTTATCAGCTTTATGTCGATCTTTCAAAGTTTGGTGTTGGACATACGCGAGATCGTGATCTTTACAGTATGAATCCAGAGGTGTAACTGGTTGAACCCCCCTTTCGATTTGTCTTATAACGTCATTACCTGGTCCGCAAAAATTGCCATGTACTAGTAAAGGGGTACGGTTCCGATTAATGAATGCGTTTAATATGCCCATGTTCCCGGCTAAGTTATCACTAGGTTATTTATTCAGGTACTATATGCTTTTATACTCAGTCTACAAGATGAAGCTGCGTCAAATGGAACAAACATTTCCTATGATAAATTACGACGTCGTTGTTAAATCTCAAACTGATGATAATGAAAATACGTCAAAAAATGGTCCGTTTCTAGCGAATAACTGTCGAGCAATAGTATGTGGACCATCTGGGAAAGGAAAGTCGAATCTAATGATGAATTTAATTTTATCGGAAAATTCTCTTAAGTTTTCTCGACTGATCCTATGCTCAAAAAGCTTGCATCAAGAGAAATATTCATTTTTAGATCAAGTTTTCGAGGAGGTTCCAGAAATTGGATACATGAAATGCTCTAATCGAGAGGATTTCCCTGAAATTGAGGAGGATGAAGGGGCCAGGAACCATACACTTGTGATATTTGATGATGTGGATGGATCTTTCAACGATCTAATTCAGATTTTCTTCACACGTGGGAGACATTACAACGTGGATTCATTCTTTTTAATACAATCCTATGCATCATGTATGAAACATTTTGTCAGAGATAACGCAAACCTTATTATTATATTTCCACAGGATGGACGAAATTTGAATTTAATTTGGCGCGATCACGCTCATAATGATATGCCTTTCCCCAAATTTGCGGAAATGTGTAGGGGAGCTTTTTCTAAACCTTTCAACTTTTTGGTGATTGACAAAAGTGCTGACATGAAAACAGGCCGTTTTAGGAGTGGGATGGATTCATGTTTTGAGTTCCCTACAGTGCAGTGAAGAAAAGTAGTTATTCATCACCTATTCCTATAAATGGTATTATTTTCGCTAAAATCAATCATTCAACCTGTACTTATCATGACAGCAAGACTGAGTGATAGTTCTCTAGGGCTCAACAGAGAAATTAATCGCGAGAAAGAAGCTCAAATTTCATCCGAGCTTCACACTGCGAGAAAAGCTCTGAAAAAGAAATTTTCAGAGCTACAACATGCTCGTGAGAAGTCAGCACATTCTCTTGATCAACAGTACCTACCGATTACCAACACATTGAAAGAGCTCTTAGGAGCAGCAAACGAAACTAAAGGTGGAGCTGTGGTCAAAAAAAGAATGCAACGACAACGTCGACTACAAAGTGAAGTAACCAAGGGCACTGAATCTGAAGGATTAATTTCACAAGGGTCATCAATTGATGGTGATGATAATGAAGATCCAAGTATTCAGGTTCCGTCTGATACAGAGATTTTCGAATCTCAAGGGATGGGATCATCTCAAATCTTAACACCCCCCGCAACATCACCAGGGCCTTTCATGTCAACACCAATTGCTCATCCAAGCTCCTTTTTGGGAGCCCCTCAAAAATTAACCCTCATGCGACGAATAAAACGAGACACAAAGAGACTAGAGGCTTCTCATCGAGCGGATATCGATAACAGCATTGAGCCTGTACATAGTTTGATTAACTCTACGCCAGAAGCGCAAAAGATGACTCGCGATTTTATCGATAGATGGCCTCCGTATGCTAAAGTGTACTGGACCTATCTCACCACTGGTAAATGGGAAGGAGGAAATGGACAACAGCTTGATAGATATTATGGACCGAGTGTTAGTCGACAGGGCGTGAACCTCGGAGCTGCGAAAGTTGCCTTTGACGAAGATAACATATATATAAATGGAAATCCTTACACCGCAACTCCGGGATTGTATGAGTTAATTTTTCTGAAAAAACCTGTAAATTTTGATCCGCAAGATTTTGAAAACTATACCGATATAGTAAAGAGAAGCCATATAGCTCACCACGGTTATGATATACACCGACCATTGAATCGATTTGGAGGGGAGAAATATAACTCTATAATTTCACGCATATACCCTCCAAAGGATAAAAAGGGGAGTGGTTTGACAAATATGTTCACACACTTCCAAGGTTTTGATGCAGATGTGTCTCCCGATTGGATTTCAACAGAAGATGACCCAAATTTACTGGTAAAAAGATTAGAGTTGTCCCTGGGATCATTCGGTGCTGGTAATTCCCGACTTCAGAGCAAAGCCAACAAAATTCTCGATCGTTTAGAGGAATTGGGTTACATTTATTAAACCTTTGTGAGAAAACAGAATGCCAAGTGACAGATTCGGTGGTAGTATTAGGAAGCATGTTTCCGTACACGAACTTCCTACTCGATCATTCCATGCTGTGAGCAAACGTTACGTTGACTCGGCGCTTGATAAAATGATGACGCAATTAAAAAATGAGCTTCAAGAAGAGCTTAAAAATCTTGATTCTACCCTGAGAAATTTCATATCTATATCCATCGCAGAACGGTATAGTAAAAGCAACAGTTTACAAAAAATTCGGTCAGTTACAGCAAGATCTCGGAACGAGAAGTAACCATGTCATCAGTTATCATTGATCTGACGCTACAATGTGAGAAAGTGATAAAAGAACTATCAATCATTCCTCACGATGGACCTTCGACTTTCCTCCTTAAACACTTTGTATTTTTACCGCCCGCACACCTGAAAGGCCGCTCCAACTTCCATTCGAGATACAACCAAGAACATCTACATGGATTGTCATGGAACACTGGAAACACGACCTATGAATGTATTCCGGAAATTCTTAAAGAAGCGACAGAAAACATCAAGTTTGTATTCGCAAAAGGAGCTGAAAAATGTCGAATTTTGAAAGAGCTTCTCCCAAATGATAGACAAGTACACGACTTGATGATATTTGGATGTCCTAAAATTCCTACATTGCTTGGCTCCAGCATACTTTCTCAAAAACCTTGTTTAGACCATCAAGATGCAGGAATCAGTTTCACTCAGTCATGTTCTATGATCAAAATTCTTGCGCTATCGGAATGGTTACTTGAAAATGAACTTCGAGCCAACCTATTTGATACTGAACCACGTCTCGCAACATTTCGAGGAGTTAAAATGACTGTAGACCCATTGATATTGGCAAAACACGGTTTTTATCGAAATAGTTTTCAGAAAAATTCTATATGTTGTGTATTTTGTGAAAAAATCCTTGCAATTCATAATTATAATACTCATGATTGTATGGGTTGGTATGGAACTGATACTACTAAATTGTGTTATTAATAATAAAAATATACTTGTTAAATTTCGCTCACCCTTGTTTCCAATTTGTTTTCTTCCTTCGTACAAACGAGTTGTGACGCTATTTGCAGTTGTAAGATTCTCTCTGGGAAAAGAAGAAGAAGAAAATGAAAAAATCGTTTAAAATTTCAGGTGGAATGTATTATTCGTTTCATAGAAAATATACCTGAAAATCTTAAATTTTCACCTATAGGGTTAGAAAATTAAGGCTCAGAAATAATACATGCTTCATACCTATGAAAAACAAGTGGAGATCGGGAGACGCAACTTGTGTCTAAAATGGCGAAGGCTTTCCCGCTCTTCTGATCTGGAAATATCAACAATCGAATTAAACAACATTAACTCTAATGCTGTATAAAATATCAATTATGAATGCTTGATCTGTATGTTAATGTAATCATTCGGTAATAACATTTAAAAAATTGAATCTTTCACTTACCTCGTTGTTTCGCTGGTTAACTGTCTCCAAATAGAATTACGGAGTGAATGATTGTTTTCAAACGTCCTGCTACGAGAAAAACTGGTAAGCAAGTGAAGATCGAGCGGACTCGCAGTTACAAACTAAACTCGGGTTACACCCTCGCGTCGTTGCGGGATTCGAATGTCACACCTTTTCCTCGGAGGTATTGCGAAGGATGCGAATCCTTCTCTTCTGGATATCGTCGTTGAATTATTACGCGGATATTGTCGACAAGCTCTTGTTGGTTTCTGAACCCCTGGTACTTCTGTACCTATTTTTATTGCAATGAAATGATGGCCCACCCCCAAAAATTAATTTGGGAGATTCAACGTTATCGTATTTGTAATCACCTAATGGATAGCTTTAAATTGAGCCCAAACTCGGCTTTGCTACGTTAAACCAATTGCCTAATTATTGGTCCACTCCCAAAAACCATTTCAGGTTTTTAATTTTATTCAATTCGTAATCTCCCAATCAATAGTTTACAAAAGAACCCAAACTCGAAGGTTCTACGTTGAGTCAATTGCCCAATTTATGGTCCACCCCCCTGAACATATAATTTGAGGTATTTATTTTATCATATTTGTACTCACCTAATCAATAGCTTTAAAATGAGCCCCAAACCTGAAGATACTAGGTTAACTCAATTGCCTAATTGTTGACCCACCCCCAAAAATAATAATTTGGGGTGTATATTGTATTGTATGCATTATCTCTCAATCAATATCTTTTGAATGAGTACAAACTCGAAGGTTCTACGTTGAAGCAATTGCCTAAATGTCGGCCCACCCCCAAAAATAATCATTTGGGGTGTTTATTTTATCATATTTGTACTCATCTAATCAATAGCTTTAAAATGAGCCCAAACTCGAAGGTTCTACGTTGAGTTAATTGCCCAATTTTTGGCCCACCCCCAAAAACTAATTTGGAGATATGCCTCACCCCTATCCTTAATCTGATGTGACGTCAGAAATGGGAGGTTACTGATTAGTAGGTTCAAAGGAAGATTTGATTTTAAAATTTGGAGGGAACGGTAGGTGCCAGCTGTGAACAAACATTTGATGGGGAGGGGAGGATACTGACAGGTGGAAAAGAAAAAAATGGGAACAGCCACTGGAGGAGGAGGTGGTTTGAAAAAGGCGGGAACTAAAACAGCTGATGGATGAGTCTAAGAGGCCATGGCTGTGACGTCAGAGGGGGGCTGTGACGTCACATGGCTCTTATCAGTCAGCTGGTGATAACCTGATTTACAGTCTTTACTAAGAGGTCTAAGGGTGGGGGTAAAATAAGGAGGGAACTCAATTTTGAATTTTGAGCGGGAAACCGCTCACTACCTTCCATAACCTGACCACTAATCTAGAAGGCTGTGATATGACGTCACACGTGACGTCATTCAATATGGCCAACCTATTACCAACTGATGTTAGGTTACCTAAAAGGTTAATTTGAAAAAAGGCGGGAATTTCAAATTTAGGCGGGGGAAAAACAGGTGGCAACACTGATCTAGAAGGCTGTGAAATGTGACGTCAGAGGGGAGGGGTGTCAATAAGCTGATTGACCGTTACTTTTAGGTCTGTAGGGGGAGGGGGAGGGGGTAAGGCGGGAAATAAATTTTGAATTTGAGCGGGAAACCACCATTTCTATCATACTGGCAACACTGATCTAGAAGGCTGTGGAAAGTGACGTCAGCATGACGTCAGACGTGACGTCACCAAGATGGCCGACCTCTTATCAGTCAGCTGATGATAGGCAGAACATACATTTTTACTCTACTCCCTCGTTCAAAGAGATTATTGGATCCCTTCGATTCGACAGCTCATTCGATCAAGGCTTCATAAATGTTTAGTTTGTTTCAAATTTAAAGCCAAACCTAAGCAACCTCAAATGTCTGATCTACCTAAGTCCCGTTTTTCTGAAGATCGTTGTTTCCGCAACACTGCAATAGATTTTGCTGGTCCATTTTACATCAAAACGTCTTTGAGACGCACTGCAGCTAAAACTAAAGTATATGTGGCTATTTTTGTGTGTATGGCAGTAAAAGCCACTCATATTGAACTCGTTTCCGCCCTATCAACTGAAGCTTGCTTAGCAGCATTGGATCGTTTTATAGCACGCAGAGGACTTCCAACAAAAATTTATTCAGATCGAGGACGAAATTTCATCGGCTGTGCAAGGGAACTCAAAGAAATAAATCAGTTTCTCCAACAATCGAGGACATCTTTCATTGAACACTTAGGACAACGTGGCATCGAATGGATTCATCATCCCCCCTATTCTCCGAATTTCAACGGTCTCGTCGAAGCTGCGGTGAAATCAACGAAATTTCACATGAAGAGGGTCATAGGCACTCAAGTCTTCTCCTATGAAGAAATGAACACTCTTCTAACTCGCATCGAAGCGGTGTTAAATTCCCGACCTCTCTGCCCTCTTTCAAATTCACCGGACGATGACTTCAACTACTTAACCCCTGGACACTTCCTCATCGGTGTACCTCTCTTGTCGCGACCCGAGCTTGACATCACTGATGTTCCCCTCAATCGCCTAAATCGATGGCAAACAGTCAGCCACGCTCTTCAGTCTTTTTGGCGTCGATGGCGAAGAGAATACCTTCACACCCTCATGCAACGCACAAAGTGGACTTCGCCTGAAAAGAACGTCGAGGTTGGAGATTTGGTGCTGCTTTACGACGCCACTTCCTCTCCGTTGTCTTGGCCCTTGGGTCGGGTGGAGGACGTGAGTCCGGGCGTTGATGGTGTGGTCAGAGTTGTCAAGGTTCGAACACCTAATGGCTCAGTCCTGAGGCCGACCAACAAAGTTGTCGGACTTCCTCAGGAATAAACCCAATAACTCAATTTCAAACCCAATTTAGAAGTCATATTCTTTCTTTGATAATTTTTCCTTTTCTAGTTATTTTTCGTTTTCAATATCTTATTCAATTTTGTATTTTGATTAATTCATTTGCGTTTGTACCTACATAAAGATCTCCTTTATTCTTCAGGCAGACCACAATGATATCTAATTTTCTAAAGAATAATTTTTTCTCTCTCCTTTTCATCATACCATCCAAACATACATTTGGGTGGGGGGTATGTTGGGAAGTGGTGGAAGATAGGTAGTATGTCCTAACATGTCGTCCTATCCATCTGCTTCTACTCCCACCTTTTATCAGATCAGTTCAGTTTGCCGTCGGCTTTCCTCTTGCCCGCAACACCCTCCTGCTATTTTCAGCGCATAAAACTCATCCTTCCACAAAACCAGTATTCCTGTCATTGTACATCATTACCCCCACTCGTGTATTACGTCAATTCGCGAGTGAATGATCTTCCTGCAAACGACGGAGCCAAACGGGGCCCCGTACATCGACTGCGACTAACCGGCTGGTGAGTTCCTTTCAAACTTTCCATTCCTTTCATTTCAACTTACATATATATCTGTTTTCCACTGTTCCATCATTGCTCTCTTTTACATTTAACTTTAAATAGACATTCTTTATCGAACACCCCGTATGCAATATATGATCAGAACATGGCGCATCGTGCCTCCCAAAAGGGTTCACGCCTTTACAGTTCAAGGACCCCGCAATTTCATGCTTCACAGTAAATGGTAGAAAAAAAGGTCGATAGGTAAAGAAAGAGAATTGTTTCAGATCCCCCCCAGTTTATCAGTGCGCCTCCGTACCTCGTAATTGTTTCCGTGGAGTCCCAAAAGAGCTCCAAATAAATTAGCCTCAGAGGTTCCGAAGCTGATATGAATCCCTCCATACTTCGTAATTGTATTCCACATTTCCGAAAAGGAGCTACATTTCAGGTTAGGATATGCACTAGGCACCGTAAGCCGACGGTAATACAAATTATGCTCTGAGGCCCCAAAGCTGATCAGTGTGCACTGCTATTGAATTCTTGATAGTACAAAGGAGGTCTTTTTCAAATTGCAGATCCGCAGTCATATCAATATGCCTAGGAAGATATAGGCAACTGCAGGGGGGAAAATAATGCAATTAATTAAAACAGCTATATTTTACTAGTCCCTTTGATTTCATTGTTAATTGAAAGTAACATAAATGTATAAATGATTGAAATATTTTTAATAATCATTCGAGCCTCCAAGCGGAATATAGTCAATCAAGATGTAGGTAAGGTAAGACTTCGAAATCAGTCATTTATGAAACGGAAAAATGATGCTTCAAGTAATTTATGTCGGCACATGCGCAGGATGGATTAATGATTTTAGAAAAATGAAACTGGTAGAGAATAGCCTACAGCCTAACCCGCATTTTCCCAGAAAATCTCATCAAAATCTAATGAAAACTAGAAATTAACGGTGACATATATATATATATATATATATATATATATATATATATATATATATATATATATATTCAAACTATTTTAAAGGAAAACAACAATCGACAACATGAAACTAATTTTTATATTTCGGCTTATGCCTTTTTCATAAAAGGCATAAGCCGAAATATAAAAATTAGTTTGTTGTTTATTAGTTTGTTGTATATATATATATATATATATATATATATATATATATATATATATATATATATATATATATACACTCCTGCTAAAAATTAGCTCACCACCATCCATTTCTTCATTTGTCCCCTTGTGTCTTCCCTTATCAACTATCAACCAAAACTTGATTAGAGACATAGGCCGAAGGCTCCAAGCCCTCATACGAGCTAGAGGAGGTAATATGAAGTATTGAAAAGCAAAACTGACATTATTTTTTTCACATTTACAATTTTTATAATTTTACCACAAGGTACATTTTTCACTAATTTTATCCATAACATCTTTTCTTCAAGAATTTGTGTCTTTTTTGGTTACTGTATTCCTTCTGAGTTCGCAAACAATGTGTGCTAATGAATAAAAACTTAATGAGGGAAAACCGAAGGGGACAAACGAAGACATGGATGGTGGTGCTCTAATTTTGAGTAAGAGTATATATATATGAAAATTCTTACACTCTTGGATTCGTTTCAGAATGCCCCAAAACAAATTTCAATTTCGAAAACCTTGATTTAAAAAATTTTGGAGCCATTGCAATAGCTTCATTTTCTAAGAAAATTCACTAACTGAGCGCAAGCCGTCATGAAGACTTCATTTTTCTAGTACCTATTTTAATAGACCTAGGAGGCTTAAATTTAATATGGAGCTTCTATAGGTTTGCTGAGTACATTTGACAAAGTGAGGATCACCCACCGTGATCAGCTGAGTGAGCTCGGCAGCTCTTTTCTCTCCTAATAGAAGCAGGAAGCTAAAATGTGTTATGTTATATGTTCCTTTCCTAATAGACCTAAGAGGCTGAAATTTAGTATGGAGTCGCTATAGGGCTGCTGTGTACGATTGACAAAGTGAGGAACTGCCCAGATCAACTGAGTGAGCTTTTGAGCTAATTTCTCTTCTAAAAGACCTAGGAGGCTGACATTTGGTATTGATACGTGAGAAAACATGATACATGATATTTATTTTTTGGTTGTAACATAAAATCAACTTCGAGCCTAGATAAAAGTATGAAGTTGTAATCGGCCTAGGAGGCTCAAATATATATCCTGGTAAGAACAGTATTTTTTGTTTCTTGGTCGATTACAGAGGTTCACTATAGAAAAATAATAAACCAAGAAACGAAGCTCTGTTCTTCATATCGTGGATAGTGTAACTAACTAAAAATCTAAACGTCTACCAAGTTCGGTGAGCACTAAAACTACTGTAACATGGACGTATATGTTAGAGTAACTGGACATGATAAATGGGGCAATATTTCATGTTTGCGCTTGGGCACACCCAACCATCTAACAAGCGACATTTACCATTTAAAGTATATTAGAGAGGACCAACTAGGAGCTTACTGGCACAATCTCTGACCTTTTCAGCAAAATCGGTCTATCATTCTCATAGTTTCGTCTGTAATAATCAATTTCAGGTTTTCAGGCGTGAGCTATGATTACTACAACTTACCACAACGAAATTCATGAGGGTCCATCCTAAAACATATATTTCCAAATATTCCCTGAGTTTGAATGAAATACATAGGACAGAAATATCATAAGAAAACGGCGTTATAACAAACATATTCGCATGCGCACTATCGATTCGACGGCAATGGAATTTATAGGAAGACATCCAGGAGCTTACTACACAATTCCTGGGAATTCCCTCAAAATCAAAATAAAACAGAATAGTTTTGGGCGTGACTAGGAAATGGGAAACACCTATCCAAAACTGATCGACCTCTGAAACGCCAAACTGAAGTTGCAGGACGAAAAAATTGTTTCGACTTCTTTTACAACACAAAAGCTTCTCTAATTTCGGCAGTGATGAAGCAAATACACCAAATAAGTAAAGTAATAATAAAGAGAAGGAGGAAACCTAAGTAATAACGAGTTTCAGCTCGCTCAAGAAAGAGAAATTGAGGAAAATCTCTGATACACCGTGTACAGAGTGGTACACGTGTCGAGGGCTTCCTCTTCGGAAAATAAAACTCCCCCTCTCACCTAAACTTTGTCATCGTTCCTCCCTTTCATTCTCCGTCATACTTACGGCAGCTAATCGATTGTGGTGACCTTTTCCGCCTTCTTCGTTCAACAAAACGCGGCGGGACGTAATAAAGTTCTCCCTCCAACCGAAGAATCCCAAGGCCCTTCAAAATCACCCTAGGTGCTTCATTCCATTTTCTACTCGGGTTTGATTGACATTCTTGAAAAAAGGTTTCACGAGAGCGGTTGAGGTTGAAGGAGTTATTTGTCACCAGTTTACACCACTTAATTAATTTTCATAGTCTTTCCCACCGTTTTACCATCATCTCCCTGAACGATACTGTTGGCATTATCTGAGAAACATCAATACAGTTTGTGGACCTACAAGTTTCAACGACAAAACGTGAATGGAGAAGAACTGAAATCATAAAACTTTCAACAAACTTAGCATTTCTTGCGGTTAACCACTCAACAAATATTAATACTAAAAAGTTTAACTTAATTTGGATAAAGTATTTTTTCAGGAACACATATTATTATTTTCATGCATATTTCGTCCAAGACAATCTCACACCACTGGCCGAGTACTGCGTAATGATGATATTGAGTATCTAGAGTGATGATGATACCTATATATATAAACATGTTTCAACTATTCCTCTAGAAATATAGAAGGCAAATAAATCAATGAGCGCCACAGGATCTACGGGAAATTCTAATGATGAAGGAAAGGGTACGAATGTATTCTGGGAAAATCAACTCATAAATGCTCAGACGAAAGTCATAAAAATCCAAAGAAACAGAGTGACAACCACATTCGATTCCTAGCGTTTGCACAAAGAAACCTCGTAGGACTTTCTGAGCTTATCTACGTACTATATACCCACACGCGAAGGTAACGTAAGATCCAATCATTAAAAGTTGGTGACCATAGGTTCCCAACATTTCGAGAGATGGGATGGATGTACCTCCAAGGGACAATAGAGGAATGAGAAGGATGGATGGAGGGAACGGTAGCGATGGGCTCTGAAGGAAAGCTAAGGAATCCAGGTGACCTGGAGTGGAGTCTGGAGGGGCAGATGGCTTGAGAGGGCCCACAGAACTTTCTCCTACAGGGTCACTCGGAAGTGGTGGATCCTCCCAGCTTGATCCACCCTCATATGTGAAGATCTTCTCATCGTTATAGTCATTGTTCATAACCTAATTGTGTTGAATAAAAAATTGTTTTGATGGATGATAACTATTTTTGCTCCAATATGGAAATTTTCCCTCACATTCATTTTCCATTCTGATTCATTTTGGTTCTATGACTGTTTGTCCTGCTCAGCTTTGCACGATTTGGCATTAGATTTTGATTAAATTCTCTGATTTTTCATGGGTAAGGCTCTTAATGGATCCCAAGTAATTACGCATCTGCGTAAGTAACCACGTTGAAATCTCAAATCGTCAATATTTGCGACACAATAGGTATTATTTCACTCAAATCCACTCAAATTAAAAGAAGTCAAATGGGCCTGTCATCTATTGTTGAATCTGAATTTAAAACTTCTGTAAAGGCGTGTCTTCCATGATTTCTTTACTATTTCGATGCCATTTGCATGCATTGCATAATCCCGAGAAATTAATATCAGCGGTTCAACAGAAAATCCTGTGTTTACGCATACGCGTTTTTCTCAAATTATTTAGCTTTTACTATCAAGGTGATTGCTAATGAATCAACCATCACGTTTACAATTACAGAGTTTTAGTGTTGGAATACATTGTTTGAATGTTAGAATAGAGTAATAAGACATTTCAGGAAGATTCCTTAATCCATGTTTTATTGACTTGGCGATTTATTGAAAAATGATACCGCGGTGTGGATACTGATACTGAGACCAATAAACCACTGGCACATGTGATAAATAAATCTCTCAGATATGAGGTTCCATTATCCAAAACTCTGGGTTGAAAATGAATGAATGAATTAGGGGAATTAGCATGATGGTTGGATGTAATAAGCATGGGTTGCAAAGTAACAACTACAAACGTAGTTGAACCATAGCACTACTACCCAAAGGTACTCCACTGACAATGAGACATTTTTACAGTTAGGATATCCATATTAATTCAGCAATATGCGAACCATCAAAATGATCTAATATCAACAGGCAACGATGCTCTTATGGTATCATAGTGCCACTCAAGGGTGTTGTGGTCTGAAGGTTCTTCGGTATCCTGTAGTCTAAAATTCGTTTTGTGACAATTAGACCTCTGAATAGAAGACCTAGACAGTGAGATGTCAGATGTTTCCTATATGATTTTAGAGAGGGAAAATCATGTCTGAATGACTTACTATTAGCAGCTCACAAGAGTTATTAAAAACCAAACCCAAAACATTTATTTAGTGACAAAAAATGTCACCCCTGCGCTGATTATGATTCCCCACTGACACTTGCATAGTGTGTCGTGAGACTTGAATCTGTTGTTTATGGTTGTATTGTGCGTGTTCGTGATAATTTAGTAGGAAGTGTCCAATTGCGCAAAATTTCTTGTTTATATGCTGTACTCAAGTGATAATAATTTATGTTAACAGTTAATTATAAATGATCGATTTGGAATTATTGTAGAACAGACTGGATTTTATTCAGGTACTATGTAATGAAAATAAACATGTGGGCATACAAATAATCAAACATGAAGTTAATAATTTGGATACTAGAAACGAAAAATCAACATTGAAAATAAATTACATTTTGCAAACAAAAAATAAATTAAAGATTGTTCCTACGTCCACATGTAACATTATATAATTATTATTAATATAGCTAAAAAATTACATTTTCAACTCCTATTTAGGGCGTCCCTCTGAAGCTGGGTTACACCGGCTACGTCTTTGCTTATGAGAGGGGTCTATTAGAATTTATTGGGGGGGGGGGGGGGGGAAACAACCCTGTGAGAAAAAGTAATCGAATACAACTCCTTTCTACGATAAAACTGGTAAAAAAAACATAGGCAAATGTCAGGGTGTGCGTCTGTGTGTGTGTGTGGGTGTATGAGTGTGTATGTGTACGAGTGAGGGACACAGTTCTTCACACAGGTTACATTTGTTTGATCCCAATTTCAGTCTGGTTGTGCAACAAATCTAGGAAATTATGAATTTCGTGACGCAAAATAGGAAATGGAGCGGGTAATGCTGGAGTTCTGTCGTCACTGCTCCGACTACGATTCTCACCTTTTACAATTTTTATATTTTTGTTCAGTTAATGCTTTGGTTCAGTTTCGGATCACATTTGAAGAGTCTCAAATTTCATCATGGAAGGAAGTTAATGAGGGAAGGAGGGTTCCCTCTCAGCTAATACATGTTACGTCATTATGGAGGTTTATCCAGTGAAGTCATGTTCTATTCACTATTCTCTCTAAAATTATATACAAAGCAGGCATGGAGACGTCCCTGTATGTATGCATGACTTACCATTTACTTCCTTGGGGAGATTGTTGCCTCTTTCTAGGAAGCAGGAAACTACGATAGGCTCAAGGAATACTTATTTCCACCGCTGGAGCCTGTTACTTTCCTACAACTTTTTTCACTTTTCCAGAAATTCTTCTTTTGTCGTCAGCATATCATTCAAGAACATAACGTGATAAGGACACTTAGAGGACCACTTCAGTAGGAGACCAATGGAAAGCTGTGATCCTGTTAATAAGCTGGAACCTGTTACCATACCAATCCGTCTACCTTTCACTATCAGTTCGTTCCTGATATTCCATTTCTTCGACGTGAATTATACGGAACTGCCGAATTTCTCCGAGTCATTTATTAAAATAGGATCGTTCAATATACAACCGAAATGTTTTGTGATAAGAATTCCAACTTGATGATTTATATCTCCTCCGCCAAACGACTCTTTCTGAGCATGATTTATCTGAGCCGACGTCATTATACACCTTCAACAAACAACTGGGTATCACTGGAAAATTATGATACAAAGGATTCCAGAACACATCAACGTTCATGGGAATGATCGAGCAGACCTTGCTGCCGAATTGGGAACTTCTGTAGAGAGTTGGTGAATTCCAGCCCCATTCCCTCTCCCAGATGCGTTACATATCATCAAATTGCTCGCTGCTGATGAATGGTAGCACTGGAATAATGAGTAAACTCTGGATAAGGGTATCTACCATTATCAGATTATGGAATGGGTTCAAACTAGACCAAAATAATTATCGATTCAGCTTCCTCGTAGGGATGTGGTTCAGCCGTCAGGGTTCGTTGTGGACACGGCCAGATCAATCGTAGTTGATATCTAATAGATATGTGCGAGTTTCGAGAATGTGATTTATGTGAGGATGTCGTCGAAGACATGTCTTACAAAGTCTACACAGTACATAATATGAGGAAGAGAGGAACTAGCTAAGCCCTGTTGGAAATCGAGCACTTTCGAATTCTCATCGAACTGCAACCAAAACCTCTTATGGAAATCTGATTAAATTCTTGGTTAATTTAGGAATGATGAATCATAGTGAGATGGCTATTTTGGTTTATTCGTAATGTTTTGAAGTGCAAATTTTAATTTTATCCATCTTCTTATATTGAAATGCCTATGTAAGCAGTTTCAGGCTAGAGGAGTAAAATACAAACTGGGTATTGAATAATGAATTTGAAATGTGTCTCAGGAGAGGCATAAAAGTTATTGTGACTATACAATAAAGGACAACAGCAATGATACATTCCAGATCCCACCGCTGCCACCATTTATTTTAAGGAGGATTATTAGATTATATCTATATTTTATATATAGATTATTTCCATAATAATTATATTATTAGATTATTATATCTTTTTTTGCGCAATTATCAGATTGATTTGTGAACTTGTGCCATCTGGCATCACCGGGACTCAAATGGTATGGCATTTTTCATCCCGGGTCATGCTTTGCATCTACTGCAGAGAGAAGCTCTCTCTTAACCATGACCCTAAAATGTGTAAAACTGTCCTTTCACACTAGTAATAAATTGTTCTGCTACGAAATACACTCGGACATCAAAAGAGTCGACTTGTCAATCGCGAGAACAAGCGAGGAATGGTTCTTAACGAAGTTGGTATAAGCCTGCACAACTACAAATGAAGCTGATGCATATTACCTGTCGTCAGAAGTTCCACTGTGGCGCAACTTTGATTCGTAAATTGAAAATATGGAGCCCTGTCATGTCTCTACAGGAAAACCGAAGTTAGTGGGCTGCCATTTTTGCCACTTGCTGGAGTGGGACACATTTGGTAACTTTTTAGGTTGGTGCACTCTTGATAAAAATGAAAGAGAGAGAGCGTTTTTACAAAAGGCCCATACTTTCCTCCCAGGAAGTGATTTGCATTTTATCTTTAGCGTTGCCCAGACACGCCTGGAAGTTATTTAATTCCATAACTCTATTAGAAAAGTAAAAGGACCTGTCCGAGAAGCCCTCATTAGGTGAGCAGGTTGTTTGGTTAGTTTTTGGTCCACCGTTATAGGTATTTATGAATAGGACTATTAGGTATTTATGAAATCATCCTTTCGTTTAGAAAGCTTGATTTTTTGCAAAAATTCGCAAAAACTACTCGTATTTATCAAAAAAAAGTTATCGACATAGATCAATATCCTACTAATGCAGGGCATTGGTTGAAAATGTCCTAATCTGGGTACCTACTTCTCAATTGCACGGTTCATGTTCCGTGGCATCCTACACCATGGGATTATGGAGATAATTAGTGGGTGAAAACGGTATCCAAAAGAGGATTGAAGAAAGCGAACCAGAATGGGCGACCATGAAATTCACAATGCCCAGGAGCGATATTTGGAGAAGAATTCTTCTTATTATCACATAGGTACCAAGTTAGTTAGAAATGTGAGGAAGGAGGGAGATTTGCATATGATGTAATCACGTTAATAATGGGCGAAAGAAATCTTCTTCAACGCTGCAGACGGTGAGAGGACGCATTGAACTCTGAGCAATGATTAACAGCAACGCATGTGATTTATAGTCATTGACGAGAGACCAATCGATGGAATAGACCGCTGGTTGACTTCTCCTTGTAGGGTCAACTTCGAGGTAATGCAACTGTAATAATTTATGGTCCCCGTTGAGGAACGAGTGTCAATTGCCGGCTCCAAGCCGTTTCTCTCTTTCCGCCCGGACACTTATCGTACAAGGAGTGAAAGTCGAAATCCACAGACCATATCAGAGCAAAATAATCTGCTTATCGTCCATAAAAGTCTCCAACGGGTTCAGGCTCACTATTGATACCTTGCTAGGTCGCCTAGCGTAATACGATTACTAAAGCAGTCGTTTTAATTTTTTCAGTAGTAGTTTTTTTTTCAGCTTCCAAACCTACAAACGTAGGAAATTTCTCTTGTATTTAAAGTTTTATACGTCGGTAAAATAGGTTAGTTTTTTTATTCATTATTTTCACTAATACAAATTTGTAATTGAGAAATTGGAGAAAAAAAAATCAAAATTTGTTGGTTTTTGTTTTATGATACGTTCTCATAATCCAAAAATCTAAAGAAAGAAAAAAAAATTGGCAGGTAGTTTGGTCCACTAGTATAAGAAAATAGCTTCGGACAGCTCAAAAATTTGGCTCAAAAATCATACATCGGCTCGCGATATACCGGTAAATTCGGCTTCGATTTTGATCAAATCAAACTAAGGGCTGGAATATTGAAAAATCGAGATCTCGATAACTTTTGAAGTAGATAAGTTACAATTCCATAGATTAGATACCTAATGTCATGTGTGCGTGTGATACCTGAAGTATGTAATGTCATGTGTAATTACGAGTAGATGTGCTGTGTTTAATAATTACTGACAGGTCTATCGCGTAGAAGGACTATCCATTATACGCCCAACAATTTGTTGGGCGTATATGGGAAAAAAAGGTCTACTCTGCGGAAAGTTGAGAAACAAAACAAAATTTGGTGTTCAATTTGATCATTATTCTAATGTTTTCCTATAGAACAGAGCGGATTGATTAACTATACTAATCTGTATAAGCTGAGGTTTACCTATAAAAGCAAAACACTGAATGTTCGATGGGGTTACCAAACTTTGTTCTTTGTTATGGTTGTAGTTATTGTTATTGTTCATTGCTTCTTATTTATTATTTCAATCATGAACCTTTTTAACCGAAAAGGAAAATGATTTATCTACACACCGAGGTGACGGATGAGACGAAACCCCCGAAATGGAGGACCGTCAATCTCATTTTTCATACCTAGATATCTACAGACTCAGGATCTACAACGGGTTTTTGAACTATTTTTTATTTTGAAGATGCTGTTAAGAAATACTTAGCGAATGTAAAGAAATACTTTTGATTTTTGGCTCTACTTCCAATAATTCTGGCTATACTCAAAATCGTCCATCTTTGAAATTTCTATTTAAAATAAACTCTGATGGAAAAAACCCGTGGGAGTAGAAATACGTTATTAGTGTAATACCTCTCAAACAACACGTTTAGAGGTTTTTGGACTTTTTTAAAAATATTCCATTAAACTTATTTTAAGGTATAATTAGACGTACTCTGTGAGTTTTAGACCCAATTACGTCCACGTTTTATAACTGTTATTTTTATAATCTGACGCACGCGTTTTATATGTTTCCAACAACTGGAAGCAACGTCCAGGCACATTGACTAATGTTTACTGCAGGCGAATATTATTCACTTCATACATGAATCTATCAGTGTTAATTGTTTTGGGCAAAAAACCGTAAATTTGTAATTGAAGAATTTTTAAAAATTCTTTATCGTTCGTGATCTTTTTGGTGGAAGAGTACTTTTACCTAGTAATTTTTCTCACTAAGTTCTCGTTTTGTCTGTTTTCTTCCTTGAAGTGAAGTTAGACATCTTTGAAAACAGTTTCAATTTATGCAACACCAATCATTTAAAAAAAACAAGAATCCATGTCATCCATTATTTACTTATACAATTTACAATCATGACATACCTTGATATTACGGGACATGAGATTGGTACGCTTACTTTATGAAAATAACTACCAACGATGAAAGTACCTACCAACATACAAAAATAAAAGCGAAATTGAACCATAACAAGCAGATTTTCGTTGCTCATGTTTCTTTAAAACCAGGTTTTCAGCGAAAGGTCTCAAAGTTCGTTTTACAGGCGTACATAATATATATTGCTTTGAGGATTTGCCCTGAAATTGGCAGTTTGTCTCCACTGTGCGTCGTACGACGCTTCTTTTTCCAAAACTACCAGACTAAATTTTATGAAATTTGACTCAAAACTCATACATCCGAGGGAGATGCCTGCAATCTCGGGATTAATATTTTATGAATCCCAAGAGGTTGATAAGGGATGAAATATTTGAATTTCGAGATATCGAAAACCGTTGATATGAAAGAGTTTTTTTCATAAGATTAAATGAATCAAATGAGACTATTCGAAGCATTGAACGACTAACCATTTGCTCTCCAGTTCAAATGCTGGAAGGGGAAAAAAGTTATCAACACAAAAGTGATCACAAAGCGACTTTGGCGTACCAAGCGGAGTAGTAGCGGAGTAGGCTGGACTTCTGCAAATTCGGTTCGATTTATTCGGTTTTTGGTAGGCTAATTTGTCTATACACGAGTAATGTCTGATTTATATGTAGACTAGAGCTATACAACAACAAAATAATAAACCTATTTGTAATATATGACTGGTTTTCAACGTCACTGCACTTATTTTTCCGAGCCGCAAGACCAACTGCTAAATTATTGCTAGAAACGTAACAAGGAGGTGATGGAAAGGGAGTAGTTACCCCTTTAAAGTGTAGAGGCTAATAACCGGCTAAACCTGGAGGATATCCTGAAAGCTGATAGCCCAGAAACTATCCCTTGATTTAATATTTACAAGAATCGAGAAGGAATCCATCACAGACTACACTAATTTTTTACACGAAATCAGACATGCATCAATACGATTTCTTCAAAATTGAAATTGATACCAAATAATTCAATTCAACAATGTAACGTCATTTTTCATTCCGATCTGTTCCCTAGAAAATGCTCTCTCACGTAACACGAGGGTTTCTAACTGTGTCTAAAGAATATTTCACCCACCCAAAAGTTTAGCTATTGAAAGCTGGAGTTCATGATTACTCGCATCAGGGTCTTCATGTTGTTATCAAACTCCCATGAATCAAAATCCTCGTATATGGGTATGTGGTGCATCTAGTCAAGGCAGTAGAATACAGCAACCGCCTTGCAGCTGCACTCCTGCTGCGTCCCTCGAGGGCAGGCGCAAGGGATGCATCACGGTTGACAGCTCCCATTGCCATAGAAACAAAAGCCCGCCACTATGAGCTCCAACACCCTCACACCCCTTCCGATATTACACAATCGGACTCAATCCCCGATAGCCCGATTACCAACGGCTCTGCGGGATTTCTGCAGCTTTTCCGAAACAGTCCCGTCATCAGCCACATTCACATATTTCCCATCGGCTTTTGTTGGCGATATCCCCTTCCCAATTGTGTGTACCTTGCAAATCTTTTTATCAGCACCAAGGATTACATTCAATGCACGCATTGACGCTCACCGATGTTTTCATTTGTCGAGCTCAATTAAAATCTCTGAAGTGCACACATGTATCATGGTTGGTACATTCCTGGCACAATTGGGAAGGTTTTCCCTTTTTTTTCAGTTTTTTTTCATATAGTCGAGACTGTGGAAGGTGCTATTAGAGTCATTGTTTTTGTAGGCTGCGGTCCGCTTGAATTGGTTATTACTGGGGTAGAAAGCTTTCGACAAATCCCCTATTTATTCAACCATTGATGCGTAAAGCGATGTCATAGGCAAAAGTGAATCAGATTTATATCGGAATCTTTGTACGACCCAAAATGGAAAGGCTCGACCACACACACCCCTCCCTCTACCTACTTTATGTTCCCACTCTGATTTTATTTTTCTGAACTGACGAAATTTACGAAGTCAAATGTTTGTTTATCCTGGTTATTTATGCTAATTATCATATACTTCTAGAATGTTTTTTCGGTTCATTATATATATATATATATATATATATATATATATATATATATATATATATATATATATATATATATATATATATATATATATAGTCTATTATTGAACCACAATTTCAAAGTTATTATGTCTTCCGGTCCCACTCTCTAGCGATCATTGATGGAATTTAGGGATTGATTGGCTACTCAATAATGATCCTTTGGTCAAATTTCAAAAAAACTACTGAAAAATCACTAAAAATAGCAAAAAACGGCTAAAAATTGTCAAATTTATTTATAATTATTTTTTTTATTCAGAATATTGCTCAAATAAAGTTTATAAACGATAAAATAGAGCACTCGAAAATTAATGTACTAAATTATGCTGAAAATGTGCTTACATTTTATTAAAATGTGCTAAATTAGCAATAAAAGTTCCAGGCATGCAGAATGATCGTATGAGCGAATTTTCGTAAATTATCGTACTATTATGATACATTGTTTTGAAAATTGAGGACTTTGAGGGAAAATAAATTGTTAACTACCATTTATGGTAAAACAAATCGTTCTAAAATAATATTTAGCGATTCAAAAAGAGATTTTGGATTTTTAACTGTTTTGCAGTTTTATCGATTTTTTATCATATTATAATGAACTTTAAGTACATTTTTCAGCATAATTTTGCACATAAATTTTCTAATGTTCTATTTTATAGTTAATAAACATTATTTGAGCAATATTTTGTTAAAAAAGATTAATTTAACGATTTTTAGCCAGTTTTATGCCATTTTTAGTGATTGTTTCAGCACTTTTTGAAATTTCACCTTTTTGAATTTTTATCTCAATCCTAAAGAGAGTCATCGTTTGGAAAGAAACACACACACACACACACACACACACACACACACACACACACACACACACACACATATATATATATATATATATATATATATATATATATATATATATATACACGAAAAAATGTTATACTCTAGGGTTTGTTTCAGAATGACTCAAAACTGATTCCAATGAAGAAAATGTTTGAACATTTTGATTTAACAATGTTTGGAGCCATTGCAATACCTTCATTTTTCACAAAAATTCGCTATAATAGCAGATTAATATTTAGAACGATTTTTCTGTCATGATATTGGTAATTAACAATTTATTTTCACTCGAAGTCCTCAATTTTCAAAACAATTAACCATAATATAGTACCATAATGAACAAAAATTCGCTCATACGATCATGCTGCATGACTGGAACTGTTTCTCGTTTCTTCAAATCTTGAAACGCATGGAGAGAAGAAGGAGGGCTTTCCAATTTTTGATCGATTACCAAGGTTTGTCATTAACAATCAGAAACCAAGAAAGAATACAATTGTCAATTTCTTCTATAGGGAACAATTAAATTTTGATTTGTCATGCCTTCGTCTTCGGATGGAAGTATACAAGAAATAGGTATATGCGCGAAATACATTGTATCTTTTATTTTATATCCGTTCTGTGTTAAAAAAAAAAGGGAGGGTTTGAAGTCGTTTGTCTGCGACAAGGAAGAACCAAGTTCACAACTGTCCTGACGTAACACTCGTGTCTGGGGTTATTTGACACCGCTGACTTTCACCGGTCAGGCCGTTTCCGAGTTGTAACCGCACAAGAGCGCTTTCATTCGGGTTTTCCCACATATCTCGTCAATCAATCTTGCAACATCTGTGCGATGTTAGAAATTTATTCAAGCAGTTAATTATATTTAGGTATATATATATATATATATATATATATATATATATATATATATGATATGTGTGCTTGTGTGTGTATGTTGCTCGCCTGTACCACGAAGGCGTGACGGTCCTCGAGGCACGAGGCGAGACGGCAGGCGAAGTTGTCATTGGGCGCGGGGTACGCCAGGGGGATCCTCTGTTAACCTGGGGTTAACCTGGTCGTGGACACGGCCTTGGATAAGCTGCTAGCTGAAATAGGGTTGGATCTTGCCCCTGGGGTGCGAGTAGGTGCACTGGCTTTTGCCGATGATGTAATCCTACCTGCCAAAACCCGTGAGGGCTTGCAGATCGCCCTCGATGCCTTTGCTGAGCAGCTAGCCAGGTGTGGTTTAGTGGTTAACCCAGATAAGTGTGGGTCATTCTCCTTGGTCCCGTCAGGTCGCCAGCATCAGGTGAAGGTGGGAGATGAGGAGTGTTTTGTCATAGGACCCATCCCCACCCGACCCGTGCTGGAGGTTTGACGGTACCTTGGAGTTGACTTCATGGGTGTGGCCCCCATTGCTGCAAGCCAGGTGGACCTTGGTGGAGCACTAGCTCGTATCACCAAGGCTCCATTGAAGCCACAGCAGAAGCTGCGCCTCCTTTGCACGTACTTACTTTCAAAGCTTAACAATGGGCAAGTCTTTGGTAGGCTTACTGCGCGGAGGCTGCTAGAATTAGATCATGAAGTTCGTTCTGCTATGCGCTCATGGCTAGGCTTTCCACCTGGTGTCCCAAGTGCCTTTATCCACGCACCGGTCAAGGTCGGTGGGCTCGGTATTGTCTCTCTCTCAGCGGGCATACAATCATTACGCCGCCAGCTCCTGCTCCCCCTCGGGGGCTCGAGCTGGGAGGTCGTCTGCACTGCTGCTGACCTTGACTTTGTCTGGCAGCAGTTGCTGTGGTGCGACCAAGCAACACCAACTGCTCCCAAACCCAGCTCATCTGCTGAGTTCACTGTTACACTACATGAGTCAGTGGATGGTAAAGAACTCCTACAGTGCTATGAATCCCCTATTTCTTCCCAGTGGGTGAAATGGGCTTCAGAGGGAATCGGGGCCCGTGACGACGCCATTTTCATGCTGTCCGGGTGGCCACATTAGCCACCTCGATGAGGAGTTCAAGAAGTAGTCGTGGGACAGTGCTCCACATTACCCCTTTGCCGTGCCTGTCAGGGTAAAAATGAGAATCTGTACCATGTGGTTTAGCAGTTCCCTCGTACTTACGGTGGCTGCATTCTCCGTCACGATGCGGTTGCTATGCAGATAGCAGGCGCTTTGTCATCTAGCGGTTGGTCTGTTGAGAGAGAGCGACTATATCACATGCCTAGTGACCGGGGCAAGAAGCCGGATATCGTTGCTGTCAATCTCGATGGATCTCAACCTAGATGTCCAGATTGTCAGTGGCAGTGTGGACATAGAGCAGACCTGGTGGGCGCAAATAAATAAGTATGACAGGAATGACCTGCGGCAAGCGATTTCCGAGCTTAAAAAAGTGGCGACCAATAAGATCAAAGTCATGGCTGCAACCGTGTCATGGCGCGGGGTGTGGTGCGGGAAAAGTGCCACGGAATTACTCGAGTTGGGCATCTCAGCAGGAGTGCTCTATAGTATCATCACCTGTGAACTGAGGGGTTCTTACTCAAACTGGTGGTCATTTTATAGGGGCACTTCCTTTTATCCCATTCTCCCTCCTCATCCTGCATCATCCCTTATCCTTAGAGCCGGCATCGGGTAAACCTGGGCGTCCTCCCCACTTTTTAATGATTTATTTGTTTATTTTTACATTTAATGGTGTGCCCTCTCCGCCTTTGAGGGAAGTTTTGTATTAAAAAAAATAATAAAAAAATAAAAAATAATAAAAAAATTAAAAAAAAGTTTGTGTGTGTGTGTTATAGTGCCATCATAACTGTTGATGAAATGTCTTTCCCTACCCCCCTTTCCCAACCTCCACCGTACGAGTCAGAGTCTGTTATATATATATATATATATATATATATATAATAAATTTTTCAATTAAATTTATTGGATTCGTACATTATGTATATGTACCAGAACAAAGTAGGTGAACAACAGGGTAATATCATATGGATTGTGAAGAGTTGTTTGTAGTTGTGTGTCCAGCATCTTGTATCCTCGAAAGTAATGGTAATTCATCTTCTGTGTGCCTTCTGTGGAAATGTTGTTGTTTTTGTGAATGTTCATAGTGCTGGAGAGTGTCCGAGTGGGTTGGAGACGTTCACATATATAGCCTCCGTTTATGGCCGATCAGGGTCAGTTCTCCCCGACCGGCTCGGACCCACCCACCATGACGGCTCCCAAAGCCACCTACCTGTCTTTTGATAGACAGGTGGCTCTCTAGTTGAAGAAGAAATATCTACAGGAGAAACTTCAAAGAGGCCGCCCCTGGGCTGGTCAAGACCTCTGACATATGCTTTCAAAATAGCCTCATGGATGTTGTCTTCTTAAAAGTATCATTCTCACAATTCTGTATTTTTAAATTTTTTTCTATTTACCTTCTTTTTATCTTCTGTTGATTTATTTCTCTCGGCAACCATCGTAACTTATTATACACCAATGCAGTTTCAGATAGATGTTGTTATTCTTCGTGAACTTAATTTGACTGAATTAAAAATTCCTGGATATTACTATTTCTGGCTTTTGTTGCACTTTATTGAATGAAAGCGTTGGAATATTGCACCTGATATCAAAAACTACCTAGTTATAGTTGCCACATCTACGGCTTTCGAGCTAGACGATAAAGTTTATATTTCATAAATATTGTTCGTTTCAATCAAAATTTTTTATTGGGAATTTATTACCACTCACCGCAGTTCAGGGTACTAAGGTTTATTTAGAATGAAATTCCTTTCGGTGTTGTTTAATTGGGAGGCCCTTCCCTGCATCTATTTACAGATGGCGAACAATTGCCAAATATTGAAGTTCATACATGCATTTGGAACAGGAATACTGATTGGTAGGACAACGAAGACGGTGATTGATGAGGAATAACAAGTTATGTTCTCAAAGAAACCAGACGGTTGGCACCCTCTGGCATCCAAAATATATCAAAAATTCAAAAAAACCACACAAAAAATCAAAATCCGGGGTTACATCCTGTCATCTGTAAGTTTTGTTGGGCGTCCAACTAGCAATGAAATTGAACAATTTGCATTGAGAGCAGTTTTACAAGGGAAATATCAAAGTATCAGCATAACTACTTGAAGAATATTGAAACTGAAAATTAACAATGGGTTCAATTTACTTATCCTATAGCCGATTAATTTTGTATACCTATCCCCGTGGCATCATAAAAAGAAAAAACAAAATGGTGTTAAATTGGTGTTGGATTAAAAACAAATAACACGACGTAACAGTTTCACATCATTACGGAATGAAAAAAAAAAAAAAAAAACATCCTCTTACCTACTTGACAAAAGACGAGAGAAGCTACGTACCTTCCTTGAAGCAACAAACCAACAACTGTGCGAGGGGGGGGGGGGGGTTGAACTTCTTTTATCAAATTTTCGTAAAAACTGAAGGTATTGCAGTAGCTCAAAAAACTTCAAAAACAAAATTTTAAATTTTTGAAAAATTTCTTCATTGAAATCCGTTTAGAGGCATTCTGAAACGAATCCTAGAGTTTAACACTTTTTCATATGTATATATATCCTTATTTATCCTTTTTTATATGTATATATATCCCTATCTTTTTTGTATAATACATATGTTATTTAAATATTTATGCTTCATTCCAGACGATAACTCTCCTTAGGATTGAGATAAAAATTCCGTTTTTGCGCCATAAACTCAAGCTTTCCATTCAAAAGGATGAGTTCGTTGGCCAGAACTTTTTGAGCACATTAAATTGGCCAAATTTCATAAAATGTACAAAACAAAATCACTAAAAATGGCTAAAATTGTTAAATTTATATTTCTTGATAGAATATTGCTCAAATAACATTTATTATCTATAAAATAGAACCTCCAAAAATTCATTTACAAAATTATGCTGAAAAATGTAATTAAAATGATTTAAAATTTGCTTAAAACTGCAAAAATGGCTAAAAATTCAAAACCACTATTTGAATAGGAGATTATTATTTAGAAGACGTTTTTTGCCATAAAATTAATAGTTAGTTAGTTCCTTGCACGCAAAAAGCTCAAATTTCAAAACAATCTAGCAGTACTTATGCAATATGGTAATTTAAGAAAATTCGCTCATACGATCATGCTGCATGACTAAAACTTTTAATTTTTGATTTTCGTTCTATTTATTTTTTTATCATAGTCGATTACAATGGTTTATTTTCGAAATTAATAAATCAAAGCAGTAGAGCAATGTAGTCATCTTTGATTTACTTTTAACAGTTTTGGAAGTACCTACCAGGATTCGTTCAGAACACCTATTTTCAACCAATAAAAAATATCAGAATTTGAGAGATAGAAAGCCTTGATATTATTATCTTCAAAAGTATTTGTAACCCACCGCATAATATTGCAGTCCAGTTTCCCCAACATTAAAAGCGAACGTTGATTATATTAGTTCAAATTCTCGTAATAGAAAGTAAGTCATCTAGTCAAGATACTTGGTTAATCTTGCAACGGAGCTCGTGAAAAGAGTGTATTAGCGAATTTTTGAAGAAAATTAAGCTATTGCTATCGCCTCAAAATTTGTAGAATGTGAATTTTTGAAAACATTTCATGTAGAAATCCGTTTCAGGCTATTCTGAATCATATTCTGAAGTTTAACGCATTTTTTTAATGTATGTATGTATATATGTCTGTATGTATGTATGTATGTATGTATGTATGTATTTATGTATGTATGTATGTATGTGTCATTCCAGACGATAACTGTCCGTAGAATTGTGCTAGAAACTTCAAACAAATTTTAAAATGTTAAGGACACAAAACGAAAGTTCAAGTTCGTTGGCCAGCATGATCGGAATACATCTTCGGGTTGAAATTTTCAAAAATGTAGTCAAAAATTTCGAAATAGCCTGTTTTTTGGGATTTGTTGTGCGAAATAATTTTTTCAGCATACTAACATGTGGTATATTCGGAATCAGCGTAAAATTTCCTATAAGAATATGTATCAAGTTTTCAAAAATTTCAAAGTTGAAAAATCAGTCAAAAATCGAAATAATGCCGTTCGTTAGTTGTAAAAATCGGTAATATTTGCATGAAACCTTGTCCAAATTAAGATTGTCTTTAAATCTACAAGATTAGTTTAATAATAATAAAGTATGAGTACCTCCTAATTATTTTTAATAATTTGATTCCATGTTTGTCTATCAAAATCATAAACTAAAATTTCTCTACACGATCAATAGCGACTGAAATGTCGAAGATTTCTTTTTTTGGGTTAATAAGGAGTTGATCGATTGATCTTATTTTACGAGTATAAGAACGTGTTTTATTAAATATGGAAGATGGTTTAATAAATATACTGAACAGACTAATGAAAGTGTTCAAATGTCGAATTTCGAAGGTATATTAGACTACACTGAAAAACACGAGTAATGAAAACTATACGAATTAATATGAATGTGTTCCTCTCGATGAATGAGCCTATCTAAAATATACTTATATTAAAATTAATTATTAGCAGCTGAACATCAATGTTTTAAAAGCAAGGGGTTGATTTAACCTCAATTTTATGAGCCGCCTTTAAGAAGGTCTCTCTCTGCAAATCAAATGAAGATGACAAATAATAGGGATTTGATTGTGGAGTAATATTATTTCTTGGTTAAGTGTGGGTGGAAATAATTTTGCATTTATTTATGCAATTTTGCATTATCAGCTGTACCAATCCATTTGATCGAGGGTGCACCGCCCGGTCGGTGATTGGGGGGGGGGGGGGGGGGGGGGGGGATTCATCAGACTAGCGTTGCCACATTTTTAAGTTGGGAATTGTGGAACGATCGCTGATGAATTAAATAATTTCAATACAGTTTGATCAACTTAAAAAAAAAAAAAAAGAAAACTCGTTTATTGTTAAATATTAGCGTTTATTCAGAAGTGGGTAGGTATATGTATTCACAACATCATTGGAAATATGTAATTTATAAATTAATATTGTAACTTCGTCAATAATTATTTCTCCCAAAAATAATTTTAAAATTAATTTCATTCCCTTGAACTTAAGGGAGGCTAAAGGAGGTGAAGGGCCCTATTTTGATATTGTAATGACAAACAAGTAATGAGATGTGATGTCTGATGGTGAGGTGATGATGTGGTGATGTGTTAGTGTAGTATGAGTAATAGTAGGTACGTATATTTATAGTTTCCGGGGCACAGTTTCTAGCTGCATAATTTCTCCATAAATTTATGTAAGTAGAATCGTAGATGGAACCTTGGACGCTTCATATTCCAATACTGGAATTCATGTTTTCATTCAAACTCGTGAATATCTCCGTCCTTTGAACTTTCTTTCTTCCGTCATAACTATTATAAAGCCAAATAGTGAGACTGATTTACGAACTATCATTCAACTCCAAGCTGCTACAAAAGGATTTTTCTTGTTTGAGTGGGCCGGAGAAAGACCGTGGCTCTCCCCCTTTCGATGTTTCTTCTTTGTAGTTAGTTACAGAGCTAATTGGAGGAACCCAAAAGGATATCAAGATTTATTTTTCTCTCTGCTCTCAATTTATTTTCCCTACTATCTTCCTATAACTATGCTTATAATATATCCTACTCGAAAATTCTCCAAGTTTTACGTTTAGCTCGGAAATGAAGGGAAATATTTCGTAATGAATTTTTGATGGGGATGAAAATATGTTTTGAATTTTTGAACGCCGAGAGCTGTTCAGGCTGTACACTTTGGATTTTCAATGGAGTGTTGTAACACTATTCAATCATTGTCATTACGAGGATTTTCTGAGGTGAACAGATAAAAGAAAAGAATACTAATTTTATCATTACATGTAGAATAAATTAGATTTCCTATTTTTAAATTGCTCACAAATCACAAAGAGAACAATATATGCAGTTGATTTTGTATCAAGGTCAAGATCGCAGCCTGATGTGCAAAGTTGTGGTAAGACGAATGGACGAAGTTCTTCAGATATGATAATCGGCTTTATGAAGTTCAGAAAGTTCAACGAGTTAGCTAGAACAGGTTTTGTCTCAAGCAGCAAATCATTGGCGCCCTGGAATTCCCATGAAGTTCAAATAACCCATTTAAATTTTTTAAGGCATTTTTTAATGTTATGATCGCGTGCGGAATACCTACAGTTTTGGTACTGGTAATGGAAGAACATATCCGAGCCGAACCAAAACTTAATTGACCTTTAATAAATAAGCACGACTAATACACTGCCCAAGACAGTTTATCTGTCATATTGACCCCGCGATTTTACAATTTGAGACGCATCTTCAGAGCTGGTGGGTATCAATGCCTAGGTATGGGCAGACATGATCAACTGAACTAGTTCCAAGGTCAATATAGGTACTTGAGCCTGCATTTCGAAAAGGTTGCAGTGTTGCTGGTGGAAAATATTTTCAATGTATGGAACCAGCAAGATTGGCTGATTTAGGCCCCAAGGCACGTTTCCATTCTATTTGAACTGAAATATGGAAATTTCAAAAGAAACATAGTTGCGATTGCTGGGAATCTGGGAAACTGTCGCAGTATGAATAGCTGCGTGAGTTTCGAGGCCAGTATATACTATGTTGAACCATAATAGCTAAAATTTTGACGGTTCCTCATAGGTATTTGCTAGAAAACAATATTTCGAAGTATGATCTGCTTTTTGAGCTAAGACGCTGAATGTACTGCAAAATTCGCTAATCTCATGGGTTCCTATACCTACCACATCCTAACAATTCGAATCGCTTCGAATGTATGTATACAATACACTACTTTCTCAGTTGTATTTATACATGTTGAGCTTTTTCGTTACTAGTTTTTTTTTTTTCATACCCTGATAACATTTTGTGTAAGTACCGTTACAATAGTTTATGTTACGAGTAATCGACTTTGATTTTATTGTAACCGCTCGTATTTGGTAATATATTAATGCAGTAGAGCTCGGTGGTAGTCTGGACCCTTAACAGTTATGTAACGCGCTACTTTCAATAAATATATAATGTGATGTTTTGCCACCCATCTTCGGAGTTTTTATCCAATACTTGATGACTCTCTCTTTTCACTAGTTCACTATTACGCGACAAGCTCGGTACCGCCTTGTTGAAGTGAGTAGGTACGTCGCCTCTCAAGGTTATGAAACGTGATGTAACATCTTACACCCCAGCGCAGGCTGAGGACATCATCTGCTGGAAAGACCTGCTTTCATCCCGTCATATCCGCCGTCCGGGTGGTGAGGGAGGGCCAAGAAGAGAGGACGCGGACGGCACTCACTTTCCACGGAGCTCCCGCGTTATAGTGTGGGTCGCTCGGGTCTCTTCGGCGGCTTACAGTGCGGTGACGTACTGTGGATATTCCGTGTTCATTTGACGGGCTGTGTCGGGTTGCATTGGGGGATTACGAGTTCGAAATTTTACATGTGCAATGGTGAACCCTCGGGTTGGGACGGGGTGGAGGAATTCGGCTGTAGTGCTCGCGTCCCTGATCGTCGTTTCCAAGTTTCTGGTGGTGCAGCCGGCACTCCGCCCTCAACAGGAGGCTGTAGGTCATATTGAAGAATCAATACAGGTAAAAGCTATATTATGGTCTCTACCAAATATATATGTAATAGTATTATTTTTTTCTTCAATCAATTTATTTTAGGTCACTTTTTATTATTTTCCTTTTATTAATTATTTATTTCTTTTGCATTAATGGAGCGCATTTTACAGCTAATGTTTCATAGAACATATTAAAAAATTCAACTAATATTACATTCGTACTATATTTAGTATACGTATATTAGGTAAGTAATTTATATATGTTGATATTAGCAGATCTAATTAAAGACATTTAATTAAAACTTGATAAATTAGTTGATTGTTAATATTATCATCAAATAAAACATCTCGTCCAGAGTAAAATAAATGGTTCACTCTATGATCAAATGTTTGAGTGTTCCTCCGCCTCCCTTTTACGTTTCTTGCGAGGAACAACCAACGAATCAGGGTCTCTTATAGGTACTCATGAATGAATTTTCTTGCAGTAAGGTCCATTCGTTGAACTTTTGCATTGAGCTTCCCATTCAAGACCAGAAGACTTACTTTAGACCTCATCTTACATTATTGATATCCTTAGCGGTCATTCTGAAACACAATACATGCATATTCACTAATTAAGCCGGAGGTTTTACTCATCGATTCGGGGGATGACGAAAATTTAGTAACTCGCATGATTCAATTTCGGAAAAGCAGTCAACTAGTAATATTAGTGAAGAAATTAGTTAATATGAATAGGAACCAAGTATAGACAGCCTGTGGTTGTTCCTTGTCAGCTCCTGTTGTGATACTAGTAGATTTGGCATACTTCTACATGGAATTTAATTAAAGAATAAAATGTTGTGCTTTTCGAATAATGCTTTCTAGTAGATCTATGGAAAACGTCGATAATAGAATTTAATTTATTATTTCTACCATAATTACACGTAATGACATAATATATACAGTAAATATAAATACCTTATTCAGAAAAACAGTAGTATACCTACTTATGATGGTAAAGATAAGTCGTTCATCAGAAACCGTGCAACCGTTAGACCTTCCCCCTTTTAAGCCAATGTACTAGAAGTAAATCTTTTATTAGATAAAGTTGACAGAAAAGAAGAAGACGAAGTAGATGGCGCGAGGCTTCCCACTACGCATCGTATATATTTTATTTGCTGGGAAATATTACGGTTTTCCAGCCCTTCGGTTTTCTAACCTTTATATTAGACCAGAAACTAACGTGGATTACATTAAAACCTTTTGGCAGGAAAGTCCAAAAACCCTTTTAAAACCAAAGCTTTATGTCTACAAATTCTTATTTTCCCACTCAATAGAAGGTATAGCTTCGGAAACGAGGTGCTTCATGTTAGAATCAGCCACTTTCGGCTTACGATTTTTGGTCCAACTAATCCAGTGGTGATGGGTTTTTGAAATCAACGGGAACTTGATTTGTATAAAATTGATCCGCAGGTTCATGTCATGTCTCAGTTGATGCAATAGCTCTTTTTCAAATTAGTTCCTCTAAGGTCTCAATTTTAGGTAGGTGGGTTCTAAACTCAAATTTAGCTTTTACTCTTATTAAAATGATAGCTTCATCCTAAATCCCTATTATTGATTCAGAAGGTATGCAATTTTAAGCCTCATCTTAAAATCCGCAGAGTCCTAGTGTCATCCTTCAGCTTTCCTCCACCGAGGCCTTCAATTTAACTCTACAGACCCGTAATTCATATGTAATCAAAAGATTCATAAGCTGCGGGCACTTCTGTTATTACTGATCCAAGATCTTAACTATTTCTAACTAACCTAACGAATAATCATGCTGTATTTTTGAATCTGCTGGTTCAAGCTTCATTTTGACTCAACTGACTGAAAAATCTCTTTTCTGACTCAGCTGATGTAAAATCTGTATAGCGATAATATCTGATTCATGAGCTCAATTTTTGACTCTGCTGATTAGAGTCGCCTACAACGTTCACTGCTATGACTTAGCTATTTATTAGGTTTTACTCTTGAATCTGCTGGTCTGAGGGCTTGTCGTTGAATAATCTGCCTTGAAAGCTTTAATTCGATAAATCAGATTCAGAATCTCAGGAGAAGAAGTTTTGACTACGTTTGGGAGATCACAATAATCGATGTCCCTCGATTTTCATATCCATCGGGTCAATAATGCAGGAACATGAATTTCTTATAATGTTGATATCACATGATCGGATTTCTTCCAAACTAGGACGGTAGTTGGATATATGTTTCAGGATGGTGCCATTCGATTTTTATTTAAAATTCGAAAACAATGTACCGATTTTTATGACATTTTCAGGGCTTGATCAATAGTAGAGGGAGAGCGGGCGCAAAACGCAAATTTTACGGAATATCGATTACTCAATATCTACGATTTTGTTCAAATTCAAGGGGTACTTGGGTACAAGACCCAGGATGATATTCCATGACTTATGTTGTGAATGGTTGTAGTTACCATTGCACATGTTCAACCCTGAAATTAATAGTTACAGACGAACCTCCGAGACCATCACACCGATTTTGATTAAATAGTCAGGGGTTGTGAAGATCAGCTCTAAGGTGGTCTCCTATATACCCAAGTGGTGAATGCTGGTTGATTGAAGGTCTATGGTGTGCACATATGTAATAGCTTCATCAGGATGATGAAAAAAAATATTTGATGACAAAAAATATTACTTTTCTTTTACGCATTCAATAATTTTGACTCGTATGCTATTCTTCAACCTGATCTACATGTTCTTGTCACAATAAGTGTAGAAGCTATACCTACTGTCCACCCATCTTGGCCATTCTTTTTTTTCTGAAAGTGGTTTTAGCGGGGCGAACGGATAAGCGTACCGCAACCCGTGTGAATTCCATTACGATTTCCACCTAACTTTTACCTTTAGAGGGTTTTTGCAAATTCCGACCCATATTGTTTCCGAGTCTACTTATAGGTAGCGGAAGTACTGTTTTGACTTTCGGGAGATGAAAAATATTTTGTCTCCCAAATCGAAATTTTCACTTGCATTCAACGTTTTAGACCATTGTGATCAACTTCAGTTCTGTGTGTGTATGTGTGTCTATCTACAAATACTTGTAACAAGCTCAAGTTCCACAGTTTTCATCCGGCTTTGATGCAATTTACAGGGAATATGCAGGTTAGGCTGTAAATGGTTCCCTTTCAGTTTCATAGGTATCAAATAATACTTCTTCCTACGCTTACGCAAACGTGAATTACATCAATCATTATTTGCTCGTTTCCTAAGTGAACGATTTTGAAATTTTACGATACATCCTGATTTACCACATCTCCTGACCAAAGGAACCCTCGATCGAATCTTTCAAGATTATTCGAAACATTTCAGAGATCTATTAATTCATTTATGGATACGAGAGACACTCCAGATACAGCCGGCTATATGTGCCACTCCCGACTTCGCAGCGTTTTTTTCCATCAGTTAGATTTTAAAAAATAAGGATGCATTTATTTGTTTGTTTTTACAACAATCATCATCAATTAAACTAGTTCGTCCGCTGACCAGGGTCCTCACTAAGTTTGAACTATTATGATGGTTCCACAAAATCTATACAGCCAATTTTGTATATCTTGGGAGTCTATCTGCAAATTTTCAAGTCGATATAATAGAAATGGTAGGTACCATTCGATTTACCGACCTAAATACCATGGCAAAAGGTATTTACGGCACCATTCGGCACCCTGCCCCAATTAATTGTGGGGATTAATTGATGCAGTTTAAAAGCCTAAAGATATCGTTTAGGGGCAGTTTAAAAGCCTAAAGACTGGAAATGTCTATTTATAACACGGTGGAGACGCCGTGGCTTTACCATTTGGTTGCATAGTACCACCAAAACTATGAAGCCAATGCTGGGTGTCTAAGGAGTCTACCTACAGCAGTTCAAGTCGTTAGCCTCAAAAATGTACATTTTAACTTGAAGGTGAAGCCTTCGCCCCACCACCTGATTTATACAGTGGTGCCACCAAAAACTCTACAGCTAATTCCGAACGTCTAAAAAGTGTACCTAACAGATTTCAAGTTTATTGCTCCAAAAGTGAGGCCTGTAGCGCGGAACACAAGCACTGACAACCGATAGAGGAGATAAAGTGACTCACTTGGTTCGTTAATAAGGTTAGAATGGTATTAAAGCAATGCATAATAAAAAAGTCCAGTCATGCAGCATGACCCCATGAGCGAATTTTTGAAGAAATCTTCGACATTTCAGTCGCTATTGATCGTGTAGAGAAATCGGATGACTTAATATTTCACCGAGTAAACTCATCAGTTGTGATTACATTTTTTTTTTTTTTTTTTTTTTTTTTTTTTTTAACAAGCACCTACTACCTACGTTTTAAACAGTTTAAACAGCATGGTTCTAGGATTGGTTATACAGGGATACTTCCATAAGAGTAGTTCAATCTGAATTTGGACAATGTTTCATGCAAATATTACCGATTTCTACAACTAGCGAACGGCATTATTTCGATTTTTGACTGATTTTTCAACTTTGAAATTAAATTTTTGAAAACTTGATACATATATTCTTATAGGAAATATTACGCTGATTCCGAATATACCACATGTTAGTATGCTGAAAAAATTATTTCGCACAATAAATCGCAAAAACAGGCTATTTTGAAATGTTTTACTACATTTTTGAAAATTTCAACCCGAAGATGTGATCCGATCATGCTGGCCAACGAACTTGAACTTTCGTTTTGTGTCCTTAACATTTTAAAATTTGTTTGAAGTTTCTAGCACAATTCTACGGACAGTTATCGTCTGGAATGACACATACATATATACATACATACATACATACATACATACATACATACATATATACATACATAAAAAAATGCGTTAAACTTCAGAATATGATTCAGAATAGCCTGAAACGGATTTCTGCATACAATTTTTTTAAAAAATTCACATTCTACAAATTTTGAGGCGAGAGCAATAGCTTAATTTTCTTCAAAAATTCGCTAACAAGGCGAGAATTACTTCAACTAACCTATTCAACATACAAAGGTAGGTATTGGGCTGGGAGATGATTCAAAATTTTCAAGCGTCACCAAAAACTATTGCGCACATGATGATGTATTGGTGAAATAATAAGTAATTAGTAATCCGAATACCTATTGTTAGTTGCTTAATCATTAACTATTGATAAAATATCGTATTTGGAACACACCTATGGAAAAGAAAACACAACGTGCAGGTACCATTTTCAAATTTCACGTTAAATACGCGGAAGGTAAGGTCGAGACTTGTAGCTTGGGCAGCGCTGGAAATAATCGGTAATCACCCTCTATCATCATCATGACAAGTAATCCGGAATTCCCAAGGTTGCTTATACATCTAGACTGAAATTGGGATCGAACGAAATAAGAACCAGGATATTGTGTTGAGGATCGTAGCCCGAGTTGCGTCGACCATTCCATCGTGAAACTCAAAGTTGCCGGGGTTATGGTCAGATAAGTGGGAATTCAGCAAGGATATGTTGAGCTGGAGGGTCATTGCTTAATTTACGGAACTGAAAATCGAAAACAGAAAACGCTGCGAATATTTCACAATTGATTTTCTATTAATTTTATTTGTTTTTATTATTTTAATCAAATAATTAATTATTATTATTATATGAATAAATTTACTATATCTGCATTAGATGGCCTTTCTAAGCAGATTATTGTTATGTAATAATTAAACCCTCCCAATACCAAAATTTTCTAAAAGGGGTTTTTCCCCCATCACGGTTGTATTGTTGGGCTTTTTAGTGATTGTTAAGAAACGAAACGATGTGATCCTATGGAACCAATCTGTTCATTGATTTTAAACAATGATTGAATTTCCCCATGATCACACATGTATTTCAGTGGACCGTTTAAAGGTGAACTCAGCCTCAGAGGACCCACAGTTGATAAAAGGTCTTCAGTATCACGTAATATTGTTTTCACAGTTTTTCCAAAATCACTGTATTCCAAATTTCAGCAACTCAGGTTGATCAGAAATCAAACCAACTATTGAAGCCTCTCAGCTGATCATTTTGCCTCCATACCTTGTAGGAATTCTATTCCACGTGTTTCAAAAGTTCTCAATTCGAAATACCTTCACCGTAGGTTGATTTGGAATGAAATTAGCCTCTGAGGTTCCTCGTCTGATCACAGCCCTTCGATACTTCCTAATCGTATTCTATATGTCCTAAAGGAGCCCCGTTTCAGGTTTCAGCACTGCAGTTTGATTAAAAAACAAGTTGGGCTCTAAGGTACTTAAGCTGATCAGTGCTCTTCCGTGCACTGTGACTGTATTCTAAATATCCCAAAGGAGCTCCGTTCAAACTTTTAGCACAGTGATTAAGGATGAAATTAGCTTCACGATCTCTTAGCATATTTGAGATGCTGTTGGAAAAAGGATGACTTTGTCATAAATAGGTATGTCTACGTAGATGTAGGCACCAACAGACAGATAATAAACGCAATTAAATAAAACATCCACTTGATTCTCCACTAAATCCCCCTCACTTCACTCCCTATTCAATAATACAAGTACCTAATCAATCTGGTATGTAAACTACGATCGTGTTTTAAATTTTGATATGAGGATGTCAACGGGATTTAAAGGCGTATTACTCCTTCCTTGGACTCTGACTCGTTCTACTAAGTACTCGAAAGGCAACATATGTAAAACAGGGAGGAGATACCAAGTAATATCTCCTATACACGTAATCGGAAAAATAAGATATTAAGGAATGCCACATTAGGTATAGACACTAGTGCGGCACCCTTAAAAATTATCACATTAATTGAGCAATAACTAATGCGCATGCTTATAACTAATATTGGTCAACACTGGCAAATATTCGAGACTATAGTAAAGCGATTTTAATGTTATTTTCTTGCATTTGATGACTAAACCCAAAAAAACTATTAATCAGCTTCATCACCATCGGATGAATAGTTGCGTGTGCGCAAGCAAAAACTTGAATCTCCCTAAACCTGAACTTTTCACGACCAACATCGGTCCGGTTTCATTCAGTTTAGGGATATACTTGGGTGCAAGTGTTGGAATATTAGGTATACAGGGTGTCTTCAGAAATGATGATTTTAGAGCTCATTTCTGATCGAAAGTTGCTCATAGAAATTTTTTTTAAACGCTTCGATTTCAAGTAATTCAATTTTCAAGATGTGTTTCGTGTTTTGCACCTTAGGACATTAAAACGATCGTAACTCTCCCTAGAATCATAGTCAACTCAAAACTAAGAACGCCTCTGAAAAAATCGTTGAATTTCCTATAACCCTAATATAAAGTAAAGTAGTTTTAGTTAGTTTTAATTGGTTAAGAAAAGGCCAAAAGTACAAAATAAGAAAATATATTTAAAATTGACGTTTTTTATCCCGTTTTTCTGCTAACGGTTTGGGGATTTCCCGGCGTTCACTCTTCGGGAAAAACTTCCCAGCTTTTGAACGGTATTGTCAATTTTTCTTTTACTTTGCTAATTGGGGGAGAAAAGTATGTTCATATGTTGAAAAACATGGTTTTTTCTACTGAATCAAGGGTTTTACTGAAAAATCACCCTCTATGAAAATGCGTGTTTGGGGCCGGTTTCTACGTATTTTTTCACGCTGAGTAGAATGGTAACACTTGCAAATCTCCCATACTCCGTTATAATCTAGTTCTACACCATAACTAACAACTTTTACCCTTGAAAATACATGATATTGAGCATTAAAAATTAATTGAAATTTTTTGAGTTGAGTAAGTGTACGGCGTCCATTGCCAGCGTTAGCACATAATGAACAGAAACGAACCTATATTGTGCAAAAATCTCTTAGATAATAGATTTTGACGAACTTGATATGGACTTTCATGTATTTCGGAGCGCTCAGCCAAGAAACTTTGCAATTGAGCTGACACCTGCTAGAATGCGTATTCCCCTTTTGTGATAAATCGTATGTGGCCATATTTGGCGTCATGTCATAATGGGGGCACTTCCTGTTTCATGAGAAATGTTGACGTCCTCGTCACTTAAAACCAAAGCACCTCTTGTGGGGGAAACTCCAGCCTAAAATAGTTAAACAGCATTTAGATAATACTTTCCACCGTGTCCACATAGTACTATCAATCTCTAGGATTTGATACAGACGACATCCTAGGACTGTATCCTACAAGAAAAGATGCCAACTGAAAACTGTGGACTCATTTCGGCAGTATGTTCGTATAAAACGTACATATACAATATTATGTTGAAGACATGAACACTCACCACTAAACTGCCTGCCATAAAGATGGCTACATTTATGTTACCCTTTCCTTCCAATAGCTTTACACACATATCCTTTATAGTGAAGTAGCTCTAGTGAGTTACTTGTTCACAGAGTAACTTTCAAGGGAAATCTAGACCGATCTCGACCACCGTCACTATATGGTAACCACAGGTTGATCCAAGTGTACAGACCATGATGTATTGATATTTAGGTGTGCGAGATGAATGGATGGTGTCCTATCCGAACCATTAGCTATCGGCAAAGGGAGATAAGGAAGGACCATTGTGCGGTGAAGGGACGGCTTATTTCCTAATCTTGAACTGCAAAAAGACACGAAGAGAAATATTCATTCATTGAAGAAGAAGGAAAAAGTTTGTAATATTGCTCTTCCGGCTAAGGTTCTAATAGATATTCTGTGCCAGAGAAGGATAGTTGCTGCATTCGTGTCCCGCTCAAGGTGATGACCAAGGCCTTCTCTTCACTCTCCCTTTCGAAGCATCTTCCTAACCACCACATAGACCAACAACAAAAGGAAGACAGACGCACGTCGTCTAGTAACAGCACAGTACCTCACCAAATCGAACATAATCAAGATTTCTCGTCTGTCAATAAATGGTCAGTTTTGTATTAATGTTTCTCAAAAAAATCTCAAGTTTATTAGCAACGTGAAGAGGCGTAGTAGGTACCAACTTTTGCAACATGCAACTTATCTCAATCGCAATAAACTTTGAACGTATTATTACATTTATATAATTTTCATCATCTAGATAGCGTAATCATTGTGATCAATTATTATGAGGGACGGAGAAAAACATATTGGTATTGAATGCAAACCTTATGTATGAGTTTTTCATTTATCGAAGCTACACAATGAAGGAAACAACAAAAAAGAGGGTCACACCTCCACAAGTGGGACATATGTCCTATATGCCAATAAATTACATTACATATTACAGATGATCACGATCACAGCCAAAGTGATTTGAACCAAACCACTGGGGAGTTATCATTTCACTATCAGTATGATTTTGTTTCGATTTTGATCTCTCGGCTTCTGCCTAGAGTTATATTTCATTATGAAATATCTTTAGTTGTGAGAAATTTACTTTAAAATGAGCGGTTGCTGTGGGGGTCGTATTGTTGATTTCATGGTCGAATTAAGGAAATTACAAGTGGCACCTACTATAGGAGACAAAATTTAATCTAGGAATGTAAGTCTATAAAAATTTAGGTAACAATGAATTTAGGGTGGCGAATCGGAAGAATAGAAAGAATATTATACATACATATTGTGGTGCTCTCATTAATTGAAATCTGGTGGCTGCGCCACGATTGATGATATGGTTTTATATATTCTAGGTCAATTATTTTGTAACATCTGGGTCTGATGGAATTCTGTTGTAATTACAATATAGATTTGTGTATCAGTTTGTTCAAGGAAGTGATATATGTTATTTTATTTTTATTTTATTTATTTTGTTACGATCACTACGGCCTTAGTGCTTTGGTAATTATTTTTCGCAACAGAAATATAATACATTATGTTGTAATTGTTAAGCTCTGTTGAACGGGCATGAATGAGGATTCATTGTAATTTTAAGTAAATAAAGATATTCATTTCAATTTAATTCATTTTTCGCTTTTCAGTACCAATGTAAAAACGTCAAATCATTCACAAAATTTTAAAATATATCTATTAGAAAATCAAATTCCTAAAATAACATAAAGTTTTATGATTAAAACACTGGAAGGTACCTCCCGCCTACGTAAATACATTCCATCGGTCTCAAGAAACCTTGAAATTTTACGAGTGGTAATGAACTTATGTTAGTTAATATGCAAAGTATTTCAGTATTATGTTAAGTACTGTACCTACCACAGTAGTTAATTGCGGCCATTCCTAAATATGAAGCCTTCAATTAAGGGGTCTTCCCCAAAACAAAACCAAATACAGTATTTTCCCTACTATCGATGGTACTCAATTCTTCGTAATATAAGACTTTCCCAACGTCCAATAACTTTTTTCCATTTAAATTCTGACAATGAGACAAGAAAAAATACGTTATTAATTATCGCAATAAACAGTAAATCATAACAATCAAGAACCTTCCACAGCACTGTTCAATCACAAGTTAGATTAATCTTTTTGCTGTCATTCTTGTTTTCTATATTCTTTGGGCTTATGATACTATAAGGGAACTTTCTATGAAGCACTGAGGAAGGCGGTCCTCAGTCACTGAGCCGGGGGAAGAGTGGTGGACTGGATGCGTAGAGACCTACAATTACGTCGCGTTTTGACAATAGAGCGCTCAGTATTGCGGACTATGCAAAAGTCCTATAACCTTCCTGAGAACGCTGAGAACGCCTCAGGACGCGGGTGGTGATACCACGGAGCATTCCTGCTGAGCTGTCCAACTCGAGTAACTCCATGGCCGTATTCCACACCACACCCCGTGCCCTTATACGGTCGTGGCCATGACCTTGATGTTATCAGTCGCCACTCTTTTTAGCTCGGAAATCGCTTGCTGTGGGTCATTTCTGTCAGATTTACTTATCTTAGTCCGCCAGGTCTGCTTCATGTCCACAGTGCCACTGACAACCTGGACATCCAGGATTATAGCAGACCCATTGGGCTTGACAGCAACTAGATCCCGCATCTTACCCCGATTACTCGGCATGTTATATTTGTAGTCTCTCCTTTTCGACATCCCAACTGCTAGATGACAAATCGCCTGCTATTTTCTTGGTAATCCCATCATGACGTAGAATGTGTCCACCGTGAGTTTGAGTAAACTGCTGCCCCACGAGTTACAGGTTCTCATTTTTACCCCGACAGGCACGGTATTGGGTATCCCAACACTACTCCTTGAACGTCTCACTGAGGTTCCTAGTGGAGCTTCCCAGACGACTTGAAAATGGCAATAGCCGCGGGCTCCAATGCATTCTGAAGCCTATTCTACCCATTGGGAGGATATTGGAGATTCAGAGCACTGTCGGGTTTCGTTACCATCCACCCACTCATGCAGAGCAGCAGCGAACTCTGAAGATGAGCTGGGTTTGGGAGCAGTTGGTGTTGCTCCGTTGCACCATAACAACTGCTGCCTGACAAAGTTGAGCCCCTAAGGGAAAGCAGGCGCTGGCGGCATAAAGATGGGATGCTTACCGAAAGAGAGAAAATACCGAACCCACCGGCCTTGACCAGTGTGTGGATGTAGGCACTTAGGACACCAGGAGGAAAGCCTAGCCAAGAGCACAAAGCAGAGCAAACTTCACAGTCTAACTCAAGCAGCCTCTCCGCAGTAAGCCTGCCAAAGACTAACTCATAGGTTAACTGTGGCAGTAAGTATGTGGAAGGAAGGCGCAGCTTTTGCTGTGGCTTCAATGGAACCTTGGTGACATGAGCTAATGCTCAACCGAGATCCACATGGCTTAAGGCTACAGTCCCCACACCCATGAAGTCGACCCGAAGGTACCACCATACTTCCAATACGAATGTCCAACTCCTCATCCATCACCTTCACCTCATGCTGGCAGACTCACGGGACCAAGGAGACCGACCCACACTAAGAAGGGCTCACTAGTAAACCACACTTGGCTAGCTGCTTAGTAAAGGTGTTCAGAGCAATCTGCAAGCTCTCACTGGTTTTAGGGAGTAGGATGACATCATCGGTAAAAGCCATTGCACCTACTCACACCACAGAGACGATATCAAGCCCTCTTTCAGCTAGCATGATATCCAATGTCGTTTCCACAACCAGGTTCAAGAGGAGTGGCGATAGAAGATCGCTCTGGGATACCCCTTGCCCCAAGACAACATCCAATGACATCTTGCCTCCTGCCTTGGCGACCATCACACATCGTGGTACAGACAGGCAACATACTTAATTAAATTAACAGGTTCCCTGATATCACGAAGGCGATCAGCTAGGTCTAATTGGCTTACAGTGTCAAAGGCCTTAGCAATGTCCAGAGCAGTTAGATGGAGCTACCATTACTTTATGTGGGCCAGTGAAATAACAGTTTGGAGTTTGGATATCCACTGTGCCATCATCTGCCCGATGTCACCTATGACACCAGCCACTTGGAAGCAAGATGCCAGAATGGGTTGCATGTGGCGGAAAACTACTGTCGGGCAGTAGCCTCCAGGCTCACTTCCTCACGATACAATTAACATGTTCAGGGTTAGCAGCCAGACATTTTCTAGCACTCGACAGAAATACCAAAAGGTCCAGCAGAAGTGGAGTTTTTGAAACAGGACTTATGTGCCTCATCATGAAGCACCGGAGTTCTCGTATTGCTTCCCAGGTACTCCTGGAGTGGGGGCAAAACCTTCAGAAATTCTTTCAGAACCTCCACAGCTACATGAGCCGGATGCTTCCTCCACAACTTCTGGAACCACTGGTTTTCCTGCCTCCTAGCTCGCTTAGCTGCTCTGCAATCTCCACAAAGCACCAAAGCAGGAGGATATCCTCCCCGATGCTTCGCCATGGCCGCTTCCTTAAACTGGTGGGAGAATCCTCTGTATATAAGCCGTGACCTTATCTTCCAAGCCTCCCATGACAATAGGCAGGCGGGGCTTATGAAGCTGCTCGTTTTCGGTACTCACAACGGGGAGACACATTAAAAGGGGTAGAAGGCCAGTTGACACAAGCCTCCCCTCAGACACTCAGACACATTCACACCACACACACCCCCATACCTATGGTTTTTTCACGGATTTGATCATAAAATGGTTTGAAACGGACTTGTGCTTAGTTTTATCTTCTCATGCTTGAGTTGTCCTACACCCCTTGGATTAATTTTTATATAGGCGTCCCTATTATTTACACGGGGCGTTCTAAAGAATAATAGTTCGTTAATAGTATTTTAGTAATAATAAAAATAATATGCGCGAACGTGAATTTACTGAAACTTCAAATTTTCATCGGTTCGATTTCGTTCAAGTTATGGGAGTATTTGGGTTCAAGTCTCGGGATGCTTGTAGCATTCATTGTCCATGAGAAAATCTGGGATTGGTTGTTACCGATGAAACACCAAGACTAATATACCGATTTTGGTGGAATGGACGTATAGACTGCCCACACATTTAGCAAACGTTTTTTATTTACATTCTTCTGTGCATACTAGGCATACCTGTTCGGCTACTCAAATAAATCTCATTCTATTGAAATAAATATTTTGTGTGGTCATTACTAATGCTTGAGCTTTCAATTTTCCTTCCGTTTAATTTTGAGATCAATTAGTTCTACCATTTGTTAGTAAATAGGTACGAAGTGACAATTTAGTCGAAAAATATGAAATAGTAAAACGCTGCAAATTATTCCACATAGGTTTATTATCGATTTATGTATTGCTTTTATTATTTTAATGCAAATTTTGTATTTTAGTTTTAGATTTGTAAATCATACACTTATGACCTTCCGGTCTATCTAGCCCTTCTATGCAATCAATGGTCTATTATTTCATACATTAAATTATTCTAATATTTCACACTTTCATCCGAAAAAGGAGGGAGGGTTGGATGCCATCTCGCTTGCTCATCCAATTCCAACGCTCTCCTGTAGATATGGACCTAGTCCAGACTCAGCTTGGTTGGTGCAATCAAGCGTTAGCGCCACCATCAAGGCCCAGTGGAATACAGAGGCTGATTACAAAGTTGCATGGATCGGTGGATGGTCGTGAGCTCCGTTACGCAACTGTTACACTTCAAGAAAATATCTGTTACAGTCTGAAGAGGTTTGATGAGACCGGCCTCATAGCTCAGTCTGTTGAAGTCCTGCAAGTAAGGGGAAATTTTCCCGCAGTAGAAAGGACACGAGATCGAACTCCTGTCGAGGTATCAAATATTTTTGGGGGTTCTACAGTCTGGGGTGTATGCAGTTGTGAGGGGATACAAGCTTGGAATTATAGTAACTATCATGCGCTCCGAGTGGGAGCTATCCCAACACATATGCCCTGAGGTAGGGGAACCTCGAGAGCGGGTTCAGACCTTTCCTGTCATGCCTATTATATTGCATAGTGGCAATGTTGTGCGTTCTGTGCTCACTGGAGCATTGGTCCGATGTGGTTGGACCATTGAGTGAGAGAGGATATACCCAACACAGCCCCGTAGTCGAAAGTCTGATAAGGCCGTTCATCGTAAAAAGTACGAGTATTCAGGACGACCAGGAGGGGTCAGGAGGTCCAAACTTACTCTTGCCTTATTTGTATAAGATCTGTTATTATGATCAAGTGGATTTTGAGGCCATATTAATACGGAGACTAGTTACAGAGTGGGGGCAGATAACATCCTTGTGATTGCGTGCACGTTGACTTGAACGTGTTGACGGGAAGAGTGTGAAGAGTTGTGATGGCTGGGTGCACCAGCCTTGGTGCCCAGAGGATTTACAGTCTCATACTTGGTTCTTGGTTGGATAGGCGTATGTTTAACTGAAGCACCTCTCGTAATTTCCCAACTAACCCTCATTCTTCCCACCCTTCCTTCCAATCTACTGCTTGGCAAACCAGTGTAGGTTGATCTCGTGGCTCTCTGCCCTTCCCCAGGATCTGACCTCCACTAGTGAATGATCAAGTGGACACGAATCCCCAATCAGGCAACGAATCGTCGTGGGTGTATCTTAACGTTCGGCTCTTCAGGCAGTAAATAACAGGCCCTTCAGGCACCTTCGAAAGATGACAATTGTTATGCTCCCTCAGGGTCCACTATTGATGGGTAGGGACTGCAACAGGCCTCATGGCATGATGCTCGTCATCATGCAAAAGAGAGGCACTGGGAACTTATTTTGGTAGTAAAGACTCTATAAAAACAGTATTCCTGAGAAACCTTCAGACAAAATGATTGGGATCCGCCTGAAAAGCTCCCCTACATGGGATGATTGGCCTCAGAGCCATGGTAGGTAACCAATCCTGGGCAGGACAACCCGATGTTCATGGGGCTAGGATTGGGGAGTCCCAACCTCAGTTCTTCACTGTCCCAGGGGTCACTGCAATGGCGAGCAGCTGCAGAGGTACCCATGGTCGTCAGGGACATGGGGCATCCGAACATCCAGTGGGATACTTGCTCGGGATAACTAAGAAGCTGTAGACCCCCTAGAGTTACAAATTGTCCCGGTGATATAGTTCTCCTTACCTCGATTACCAGGGATCAGGTAGGTCATGTCTCTGCTACCGGGGTGTGCTGAGGAGTATGAGCCTTTGCAGTGCACGGATAAACAGCAAAATGAATACTTGAAATGATAATAATAAAAATATAAACTCGCAAACAGACCTCAAGAGCAAAGAAAACTCAACTGGTTTTCCATACCAGTCGAAGACCTGAACGATCTGACAAGCTGCTTCTAGTGAAGCATTAGACAAAGGGATATAATGGCAGAAAGTGAGGGCGTGTGAAAATGTGCTTGAGGAAAAAAAAATTAACATGGCGTAGAACGAATAATAATAGCAATAAATTGTTTTTTTTTCAGAGAGTGAGTAGAGCAGAGAATTGCTAGAACTATCAGAATATTTATAAACCTATTTCTTCATTGAACAAATCCACTGTATTCCGTTACACAAGGGTCTACCGGGTACAAGTTCTGAAGGTCAACACAGAGACTAGTGACCTCATCCTGCCATTGCCAGTGCCAGATGTAATTGACTTTATGTTGCATGTAGGAGATTTGATCTTCAATGCGTATAGACAACATCTCAATAGAGTAATCACCAATGACTCTCCTCACATAAGCATCAGCACAATCATTGCCATAATACCCACATGGCTTGGCACCCACATAAAATTTATGGTTAAGTTTTGGTGATACTAAATTTCTAAGGGTTATACATGATTTTGACAGTTCGTCATATTGCATTACGAATTCCTGTTTAACTCATGCCCGACCCCGGCTTGGGAGAGGGGGGGGGGGGCATTTTCCTGCTTGACTCTTGCCTGTTTTGCTCATGGGGTGGGTCAGGTATAAAAAAACGGGTAAAAAAGGATCTGTGGGTGGCTTCAAAGAATAAATATAAATGATAAATTAGGTATGAACCTAGGTCACCAGTAAAGCGAGCTGAGCCACGAAAAGAATTCACAACTATCTATGATCAATATAGCATCTTCAAGAGCGCATTTCCAATAGATCAACTGTGAGGAGGGCACTCACGGATTCGAGGCGGATGAATAGCCTAGAAATTGATTTTTTTAAATCACAAAATCAGCTAACGCTGCTGATTATCAATGACGATTTTTGGAACCACTTCATTTTGATTGACTAGCTGATCATTTTACGACCCATCACGTCGAATTTGGTCCAGCTGTTCACGATATAAAGCGATTTTGCGTGGTTATACCTTCGAGTACATAAATACACACATAAACGGACAACGTGAATACAACAGCGCTTTTTGTTTCTAAAAATGCGCTAAACATAGAATGTTATTTAACCAGACAGATTAAAAAAAATAAATAAAACATGAATTCTAAACAAATTTTTTGATGTTTTTGTTGCAGGACCTACTGTCAGAAAGCAACCACACGGCCCGACTCCTCTTTGACGACATTTTCTTCGGATCGGACGACTCGGAGAAGAAGGAAAAGGAGTCGGAGGCGATCAACTGCTCTTGTAGTCAGTCCAGTATCAACCCCGCCCTTCCATCTCCCCAACTCCTCGTTCAGTTCCTTGGACCCCTCCCTCCACCTTTCCGCCGCCTCTACACCTGCTTCCACAATCTCAGGGGTAGTGATGTAGGCTACTGAACTGACTTACCAAACCTACGAACACACTCCCTCAAGCCTAGAACATTACAAAACGTAAAATAAGTTTGTACTGTCATGGCACCGGTAAATGTCAAAACCCTCGCGTGTTTCATATCTCATGATTTGAAATAAAATTATACATTATTACAATAGCTAATAACTCAACTTCTTTGATCCTTACGAAATTTTTCTGTAATCAAACCTGACAGTCCTAATCAGTTAAATTATCTTCCGAATCGGGAATATATATGAATATATATGTCGAATATATCGGGTAAACCAAACCACTAATTTTCTCACAAACCATTCTATTCCACATCATTAATATAAGAAAAAGAAAAAAAAAATAACAAAATAACTATATACAGTCTACATTAAATTTTCACCTTATACTTTCTTTTTCAAGGAACACGGATCAGAATCGTTGATGCGACTAAATATTCAATATCAGCCCCTATTACTACATAAACGAAATGTCTCCAAAGCAATTCTCGCATAGTAAACATTTTGAATTGACTAATTAACTTTACCTAAAGTTGATCGTAGTCCTTGCTGCCAACACAGCGACAAATTTTATGCTGTAAATTATTTCAGCAGGAATTAAATTCAGTATAATTCAGCATAAATGCTTAAGAAAATGTGGGCTGCAATCTGCTTTTCCGGGTTGGAGGTGCCGAGGTGAAACATTTAAATGACTGCCCACTCCATATTTAGTTTTTGATGATCGGATGAATGAGTATACTAGGGCTATTGATTAGTTATTTAAATCAACGCAATCAATGATGACTGTGAACCAACAGTGAAATAGTATTAAGTCGTTCTTCGTATAATTTACAAGGTCATTACGCGAGTGTCATTCGTGGATATTGGGACAGATATTCAAGTCTATAAGCAAATTAATGATATTAATTGTCTTGAAAACACAAAGAACTCATATAAGGGAAGCCTATAAATCTTCGAATCGATTCTCCATAAAACCTTTCACATGTATCTCTCACAGGACCTTCTTTAGAAATGTGTTCTTGGCAAGTAAGGTTTGTCGATCTCTTCCATAGCACAATAACAAAGAAATTTGGAGGACTCGGGTAGACGAATTAGGATTCATAGCATCCAATAGTTTGTGATCTAAAGATGTCATAAATTCAACTTATAGACTGCACTGCTTATAAATAAATAATTTTCTTCACTAAAAAACCTAAATTAAAGAAATGAAAAATACGAAAATTCGAAAAACCTATTTATTTAGAGAGCAAGCTGAGATTACACATTGTCTTACGTTTTTTTTAATTATGTTAATTTTTGATAAATATAAGAAACACGAACAATTATGACCCTTTGCACCTCCTTCCCTCGTCCTACAGATTAGGATAACCCGATATGTTGGCTACCACCTCGGGATACCCATCAGGTAAATAGAATATATTGGAAGATGATACCCTTATCCTTCTTCCGAAACCCACAAATCGCTTCGCTACGTATATACGCTCGTCCTTGCAAAGTTAAAATTCCCTAAAAATTCACCTATCATGTTACTTTGGGCTACGAGTTACAAATTAAATACACAAGTCAGTTCAGTAGCCGATCTACTGGTAGAAGCTCTGTCATTACCCCTCGTTACTTGAGGGAGGAACTCATGTTTTGTTGTAAGCTACAGGATATCTAGTGTGTAGTGAGTTTAACCTCACGTTAAAAATCTAGGATATACGAATATACATAATTATTTTCAAACGTATGAAGCTATTTCGTACGAATTTATTTTAGTGCACTAGCCCGAATGGCTTTTTTATCGTAGAACGTGATAAAAAATTTATATTCGGCCATGCAAAACATGAGTTCCGAACAAGAGACCTAATTCTAATCTGAGATGTCATTGCAAACCATCCAGGGATTGATAAAATATTATACCTGAAGATCCAACCAGTCTCATGAAATACATATCTGATAAGCTTTGCGAGCTCCAGGGCTCTTCTCAACAATTCCGCCTTTTTTTTGCGCTTAATCCAATCCTAGAACCTTGATCATCATTTGCTAATAATAATAATAATTAGCGTATAAAATAATAGTTTTTTTCCTCGACAAGTTCGATAAGCTGCAAATGATTACGCAACAGAATGTTCTTTTAGTATCCGATACCTATTAGACACAAATATTATGGCTTACAGTTTATAATGAATCACACCTCGTTGCATCCACTAACTGAACTTATTATCGTACTCAAATTTAAAACGAGCGACTCATACCTGGGTAGTTTGCAAGAATACAAAAAAATCGTAAGACGTGGAGAGATGTGTGGGTTATATATCCCTACTAAAAAATCGATGGCCCTCGTATTATACTATGCTAATATTCACATGCGCTAGCGTCTATCAAAAGGAAATCTCCTTGAAATCACTAGATATTCAAATATGAAGATTTCATTGATCAAGAAAGGTTCAAAGGTGATTCGCACTAAGGAAGTATTCATTATCGAAAAAGGCCTATAGTAAATACATTTATATTTAAAGGACTTATGCGAATTGAGATAATTAACAAAAGAAGATGGAGGAAAGAATACATTAGCCGTCACTAGCCCGTGTGGAGATAAGTAACCTAAGTTGTAACACACACAGTTCCTTGAGAAATCAGTCTAATCAAATGTATATGAAGTATACTAAACTAACTTCGATGTACCTCACTACACAGAAATTAATAACTTACTATTAACATACAAAAATTAATTATATTACAAAAGTATAATTTAATATATCTACCTATTCCCTTGCACACTATTTTTAACGTTCTTTTGATTCCGCAATGTCAAACGGAGTTTTTTTTTTGTACCAATTTCAATACTACCAACTGTTTGCACTGTACACTGTGCATTGTCAGTTCTGCTTTTATATCTGTGGGTTTTTCGGGAAATGTCTCTGTCGTCCCCCTTTATGTTTCATCACCATCCGAAAAATTAGAGAAATAAGCGCATATTTAATGTGATCCAATCGTTAATTCAGCTCTGATGGAATCTAGAAGGGATCGGATACTTGCATTTCAAACAATCTATCATGAACAGTATCAATAGTGTATCAGGTACAGCGCATGCAAATTGAAAACCCAACATTATCATAATTTACGTCTAAGAAGGTGGGAAGTATAAAGACTGCCTAAGGGTGTGGAAGGCAGTGGACTGCCAATAGAATGTATGCATAACAATATACAAAGATATTCGACTTGCTAGGAGTTGGAGCACTACTATGTATAAGACTTCCTTGGGGTAAAAGATGAAAATATCCAAGAAGGCAGTTAGTGAGAGGCCTGTCAAGTTGGTGAGCACTTTGATGATTTCCGAGGCATTGCAGCAACTGATGAACGAGTGGGCCGAGTCGAAACCAGTACCTATATCTTCTTTCTCTGGCACGAAGGCATTATGTGATACATATACATACTCAACGTGTATTTTATTAAATATGGTACTTTTGTCGAAATTATACTAAGATGTGGTAAGATTGCCGAAATAGTGAAAGATTTCACAAGATACCAACGCTATGGTAGGCGTCCAAACTTTTTCCCCATAATTGACTTCTGCAGACGCTCTTCGCTATCACGTTTACACACAAGACCTAATTTCATAATACATTCATATTAAAATAAGTAGGAATCGCGCAGCTTGTATGTTTTACATATGGCGCACCCAACACAGCAGAAGTTTTAAATGGGATAAAATATTTTTAAAATACTCAAAGATATTTAAAACTAAAGTTTTCTAAGTAGGTCATGATGAGAGACAGAAGTCACTGCTTTTTTTTATCGCATTTATTCTAGATTTACCGTTCATGTTTAAACAATTTATTATAGCGTTCTGTGAAAAGGGGCGTAAACTTGGAAACTAGAGTGGGTGCAACTAGGAGCGGAAGATTTGTGCAGCGTGCATTCGACCTTGATTTTCTATGATTAGTTTCACCGGAGGGGGAAGGTCAGTCGCACTTGTTTCGCAACAAGCCGCTATACCTACTACTCCCACTCCTAATTTACACCGGGAAATGGTGGAATTCGCTACTCTCTCTGAATTATTATTCTCAGTTCCCCATCGAACCAGCTACAGAGAGATATCATTGGAGTTGTAGCCAGTTGAATATGCATTAGCTGAAGGTGAGTAATATAGGTACGATCCAGATTATATGTTACGCAGTCTTACGTAGGTTATCAGCATCTGGTAAATTGATTGCTACACAATTGATGTTTAACAACTATATGGGTCACAATAATGTGCGATTTGATATATCAATCGGAACTGAAAAAAATCATTGAATACTATTTACGTAGATTTCAACTCAATGGAAACTTCAAATTAGTTTTTTTAAACTTAGGTATGAATGTATCAAATAAAATTTTTAATTGATATAATTTAATCTTGTATTTACAGCCTCATATTAGAATATGATAATATTAATTTTACGTATTGAATAATACTCCCTGGATGGTTTGCACATGACTTACTGATGTACTTCTATTAGTACTTACTCCTAATCCTATTTCCTACATCATTCCCACATAGCATGTGCATGTAATAGCAGTATTTAACAACGCCTTTTAACATTTATTTCCTGTAAAATTTCGAATGTAATAATAATTTTCTATTCTTCATTCAAATTAAATTATCTTTAATTTCAAATGAAATAATTTTCTACCGAGATCTGATTGATGATAAAACAATTTAATGAGTTAATATTTGTAACACATAATGCACGATAGTTCCACAATAATGAAATGATGTAAAAATGGTGAACATGCAGCAAATCGTCTCACAAAGGTTTAATATTATTTCTGTATGAGATAATTTTAATATACGTTTTTAACGTCTCAGTCAACACCGTGACCATTATCAGAAGGTTGAAGCTGAGCCCTCAATAGCAGGATCAAAACAGGAGAGAGAAGCATTAAAACCAAATTCATGGTTGTAAGAGCCTTATGGCCCTTTTTGGTTGGCTAAACTCATAAACAACATACTTAGTGGGGAAAAACTCATTAACACTCATTTATGTAACACAATTTTGTGAGTAATTCCATTATAAAAAGTTACTCTAAAACTGAGGTACTTAATTTGTAATCATGTTTTTGGAAATTCGGGATTTAGTTTTGGAATTTATATTTTCTTGCTAGAGCGATTTCTCTCGTAGGTACCTCGGTTTTAGTGCAACCTGTAACTTTTTTATGGTGAAATTACTAACAACATTTTGTGACACATAAATGAGTGTTGACCCACTTCAGTTTTAGGTGATGGCATTGACCAACCAATGAATTTGGTGTCAAATCCTGCTCTCTCCCGTTCTGACGCTATCCTCAATGGGGGCACAGCTTTCAGCCTTCAGATGATGACCACGGTGTTGACCGAGGCGTTAAGGACGTTTAATAAAAAGATAAACGAGTTTTTACATTATTTTCCACCCTTATGGGCCGAATCCCGGCAATACTTGAATATAAGGGTAGGTACTTCAAGGCCGACATAATACCTCAATCAGATAATTAAAATAAAATATTCAGTTATATTTCATTACAATGAACAAATGAACAGTGAGAAATTTAGCTCCGTAAAAGATTAAGGAGAATAAATTAAAGATTAATTTGTCCTTTGGCAGCAGCTAAGTAGTGGTGGAAGATACAGAGAACGAAAGAGAACAAGTTTAGATCTAAATGTTAGGTCGCAGAAAACCTTCATTCATTGTGAATGAAAATTGAAGTAAAACTGTTTAATATTATATCCCACTAACTTCTCAACCTTCCTCTAATCATCACACAGTAGAAGTGATGAACGAAAGAAGGTTTCTTTAATGAAGGGTGCTCCACAACATTTTGGCGCACTAGTAAGTGTATGTCTCGGGGGAAGAAGAGGTGGTTCAACGCATCAAGGCAATCAGCATTGCATGTTGAGTAAGTTGTTGAGCTGTTAAACCGATTCACTATGCAATGAAGAACCACTCGTCAAAATGATGGATTCGCTCATCTGATTTGGTGAAATAATCTTTCGGTAAAGAACAAATAGCCATTTGCAAGATACTATGTGCACTGCCCCAAGCTGATAATAATTTCGTGGGCAGTAATTAAATGATGACCGATCTCTCTAAATAATCTTGATACAAGTGTCTGAGCTAAGAATCCAGAAAGTCCTGTTTTTTTTTTTTTTTTTTTTTTTTTTCTGGTCGTGATTATAAGGTCTATTAAAAAAAAAAAAAAAAAAAAGAATTTACATTCAAATTTAATTGAAATTACAGCTGGTTCGATTGCCTTACCTACTTTATAAGTCAATTTTTACTAGGATCACTCCAGTTCATATTCACACGCTTGTTGACGTTATTTTTCCCTGCTCAAGGTCTAGTTCTAGCTTTAAGTACAGCGATCCAGTTGGCCTCATCGAGTTTTTAAAATAATATCTAGATTCTCTAGATAGAGAGAGCCCGTGATATAGACTCTCTTTAAGAGATTGACAGATCGAGTGAGGAATACCCATAAAGCCCTACAACTAAGAATTGAGATAGTGTTCGGTGAAAATTATAATATCCGAGTGTCATAACGCTTGAGAGGTGATGTTCATAATTTATTAATTTCAATAATGAACCTTTGTAGTCAATCATGAGAAAAAAAAACTCTCCCTTAAAATTTTTTTTGGTTTAGATACCGTCCGCCCTGGGCGTGTGTGAAACTTTTTTCGAAACCTGCTGAACTGATTTATGAAATTCGGCTCAAAATTATACAATAGCCGGGAATTCACCAGTAAAATCAGCGATAATTTTGATCTCCCCTAAAGTGTAGAATTAAATGGCTGAACTATCGAGATCTGATCTCGAAAGCTTTCAAGGTACCTAACAGTAATGTTTTTTTGATTGTCATTGATACAAATTATCCCCAAGAATATAATGAAACCACCCAAAACGCTGTACGTTCATTGGTTCGCTCTACCTAAGGCTAGAACAAGTAGCGACATCTTCAAAATACCGAGTGAATCGCTAAATTTCATTAATGACTTCCAGAAATTAATCGAAACGTAGTGGAATAATTAGCTGACGAACATGTCAGGTGATATATTTCTAATGGAATCCTGAATTCGTGAAATCGAGTTTATGAAATGATTTAGGATGGACTAGTGAAGCGTCGATGTAGATGGCGGGTAGGTGTGTTATTTTACCTTATAAATGTCCAGTCGGTGGGTCCACCCATGTAAATATTGTTATAATTAGATCAGAGGGGACTAGCGAAGTACTGATGTATTATTTAATTGCATCAATTTCCCCTCTGTAGGTGCCATGTCTATGTAGGCATATAGATGACGAATTCAAACTTTCGCCCTACCGTTAAATTGCATTACTCAAATCACAATGAAGTGAGTAGGGTAAAAAGGTGAGAGCTGCAACTTGAGGCCCTTCTGACCCTTCAAAAGGACTGAAATTTGTGAGTTAGATCGAGCATGCCCTTATTTAAATTTTAGTTGAAATTTAGAAGGGAAGATGGGGGAGTGCTTTGAAGTTGAGGGGTGAGGGTAAATTTGAAGGGAGGCTAGATGAAAAAAGTTGAGCGAACGAAATGATATAAAAATCATATATGAGAGAACACCTCCAATTTATCCAATTTGGGCAGGACGGAGTCATAGGTAAACAGCAGAAGGAGGAGGAAGTCAAGTCGGCATTTAGCCCTAAAAATTGTATTGCGCAAACTGTAGGTATAAGTAATGATCGAACGAGCAGAAGCAGAGACACCTCAATATAAGCCCTGAAACTCGAACAAAATGGTCAGGGAAGGGCCCAAAACGAAGGATGTGTTGGAATTTCGTCGGTCAGCTCGAGCTGATTACCTATGCCTCCGTCCAGCCCAAATTTTTGGAGCGAACTCCATCTGCGTGTTTTTTATCATTTTGCTTACTCTCCTTATCTAGTCTCCCTTTAAATTTTACTCCCCATCCCTCAAGTTCAAAGCTCTTCCCTCCCTCCTCTAATTGCCGGACCACCACCAAATTTTAATCACAAAGATAAAGAAGAGCATAATCAATCAAACCCCTGCAGAAGGGCCTCAAGTAGCCGCTCTACGGAGTTAAAACATTAAATGGACCTCCGTTGTGAAATCTTGAACATAAGTTCAGTACACGTTGGTGCATTAATTAGCTGAGAGGCCTCTGAGGCCAATTTATTCCCTTTTCGACTTTTTTTTACATGTTTTATACATTTTTCACTATTCACCAAAAAGCGTGAAATTGTGTGGGCCTAGAGCTGCCAAGGTTTCAACCATTTTGAGAGGTGCGAAGCACCAAGTTTCGATTACATGCATACCTACTATTTAAATACTGGTTTAATAATTATAGACCAATGATCTGCGTGGAAGGACGGGCGAATACAAAAATATTGTGTGACAATTTGCAACGTTTAATTTGACTCATTAAACATTCTGAATACAGAATAAAGGACCATGCACAAAGCGGGTTAGTAGAGCAACCCAAAGACAGAACATTCACCGGAAAGTGGGATAAATTGGACAATAACATAATACCATGAAACTATGAAGATAAATTCCACATTCCGTCTAATATTACTCATCCTCATCTCACATCATAATAGGTATTATTAGGACAGACACGCTCACAAACTGTTAAGCTTCCACGATTTTACATAGTAGGTAAGTGGAAAGGAATGAGTCCCATTACAGGCCAAGAATTCTCGGATGATGGGATTTACGTTAAGATTTGCTAAATGAGGAAACAAATTAATATCAAGAAGATTAATAATACAAAAATAGTATTAACCCAATAGGGCAAGAGATGGTGAATCTATAAAATGGTGTTTTATGGTCATCATTGGTATTTTGCATTTATTGTAGTAAGAGAGTTTTTCATTTGGAACTTTTTTCTTAGCCGGTTTGTATGCTTTGTAGCCAACGTAGATGTCTGGTGAAATAAAAAAAACAAGAATTTCATGAAATGTACCGGATACTGCACTCATATCCGTACAGATAAATTTACAGATGATGTCTCACTTTCGGGACAGTTGAAAATTCATTAAATATCAGTATAGACATTTATATTAAGTCAGATAAGATTTTTGTAATCTTATTCTATTGTTCTTAATTAATTAATATCTCGAAGAGTACGAATGAATAACAACGGCATAAATTGGTTTTCGATAGCATATATGATCAGCTGATAATAAAGCGCACTTATTTCTTCGGCAGTGCTGTGGTGATGCGTATTCAGGTAGGTGGTTGAAGTTGGTATAGTCAATGGTCAAAAGATGAAATGAATTCGAAATTTCAGAGTACATACCTAGTTAGAAAAAAACCCCTGCCCTAATATGTAGATTCTAAAATCGAAAAAAAATTTAAGATTTTACGAAAATTCCCTCAAAACCATCTATTGGCCTGGGACGGCCCTATAATCTGGCATCATTTTCAATCGACCCAGTGGTGAAAATAGGGAGTTGAAATGCTAAAAATCAATATCTCAAAAACTTTCGGAATATAACGATTGGCTTATTATTTTCAACAATGAACTTTGAATTCTTACTGATTTTATCGGCAACGTTCCTATGATTTGATTGAGACCACCTAGTTCACTGAGACCATGAGGCCATCCCCAGGCTTACCAGTGACAAACGCTTAAATTCTTACAAGGAGGGCGGTGTTAAAAAGGTAAAGCGACGGAGATCACGGGTACGAACCAAAGCAGTCGCAGAAACAAGACAGGATCAGTAACTTGACATCTTTTTTTTCCTGGTCAACGAATATAAAGATTAAATAGTTTAATTTTAGATAATGCTCATAGTTATTCTAACAGAATCAAAAGCGAAACATTTTGGAACGTATGGTTTTGACGAAAATTAGGTCTAGAAAATTTGTAACCGATATTTACCTCAGATCATATAAATCATAATAATTCATTTATATTGTTTGTAATCTTTTAATTATTTACTGTAACATAAGAAACTAAAATTTGGAGGTCAACTTAGAACTTGGATGTTTGGAAACTCAAAATACACGCTATTTATATCTAGAACACTAGAGATTGTAAATCCATAGATCTTCAATTTCTGATTCAAAGGTCATTTCTGGATATTAAAGCTGAGATTTTCATTGTTATCCATGTGCTTTGGTAATATTCTACATTCTGGATTGGAAACAGGAAACGGTTAAGAAACAGTTTCTTAGGGAAAACTGTACTCGACATATCAATCCACACCTCCCAGCATAATGCCGAACTCCCAGAAATAAGTCAAACGAACCATTTCCTCCATTCAGTCATTTGAAAGTTTGCCTACACATTGGGTATTAAATTTTCTATTTTTGTAATTTGCACCAGTTAATGAAGGAAATGGACATTCAAACAAGTGAATTGTTCCTCATAATTAATTTAATTCATTATGAAGATTGGTTATTCAAAAATTAAACTCATCATTCATTAGAAAAAAAGTTTATAATTGTAAACTATATCAAAGTTCAGAAATCCTATTAGGTACCAATTGGTTATCTTATTTACTTGGTCTCCAGGCAGTAGGCTAATTTGCTTCTTCACTCCCGCAAGTTGTTAAGCTTTATGTTCATATTAAACAAGACGCCGAAAAATTTTTAGAGTTCAAAATTATGTTTGATCGCTTTTTGCGTTTCAGTGTTTGCTGGTTAATTTTGTCTGTTTGTGTATATATCAGTGCCAATTTCATGTCACACTCAGACTTTTACCAAGTTTTGTTCCAATTTATAAGAAATTTTCAGGGAATGTGAATTTGAATTTCCCAGGGAAAGTATTTGTGCATACTTGAATTTCCCATAACGTCTATTTCTAATGATTATAATGGCACAGGCAAAATTTCGAGACTAATAAATAGATTCCGATGAAATTTCAGGCTTGTGGGGGTTAACCCTCAAAACATTCCCTATCAATTCCACCTAAATCGGGTAAAAACATAACGTGGGCGTTTGCACAAACGTGAACTTTCCGAAATATCGATTTCTCCCGATGTGTCATGTGACCGATTTCGTTCAAATTTGGTGGGTACAATAATTGGGATGGTACCCTATGATATTCGATTGGTTGTGGTAACCATAGCGCATGAAAAAAGAAGGAATTGACAGTAAAGAGAAACATCAAGACTAATAGACCGATTTAGATGAAACGGTCGACGGTTGTACCAAATAGCTCTAGTTGGTTCCCTATGTATGTATACATCAAATGGTGAATGCCGTTGGATTGATGTAAGGGAATGCGAGAGAGCAAGCATGAGTTACCTGGAACACCGAATTCTTAAAACTGATATATCGGTCCATTTCAAACTAAAATACAATCAATTAACTGTATTTATCCAAATAATAACATCACATAAACCCACAGCCAAGAAGAGTGTAACCTACCCTTACGTTTAACATTGTAAAACTAGATTAAACTACATATAACTACTAGTTAATGGATGTCAAAAAGGTAGAAGCCAGCAGGCGTTATGATAAATTTTATTTTCGTATAGTTAAGACATTGCAACGCCATCCCGCAATGCACATTAATTTGTATAGGGGTGTGCGCATTTAGAAGAATTATTATTTTGATAAAATTCTGTAAAATTCATAAGAATGTGCGATGATAAAATAAGTTACAATAAGTGAAAAAGCCATCTTGAAAGCCTTGTTTTTAATACATTCAATTCCTCTAATCCCTGTTCTAATACTGTGTGCCTGAAAAAACTTGACGTATTTTGTAAATAACCCATATTGCCCAATCATATTGAATAATTTGTCAAATTATTAATATTTTTCCATGTTAATAGAGAATTCTTGCACCAAACGAACTATAATTTGATTTCATATTTCTGTACAGAGGAGGCTTGCGGGTTGATAAATCAGGAGATCCGAATCGTTGGAGGTCGCCCTACAGGTGTCAACAGATATCCCTGGGTGGCAAGATTGGTCTACGACGGACAATTCCACTGCGGTGCATCCCTCCTCAATACGGACTATGTTCTCACAGCAGCCCATTGTGTCAGGAGGTAGGGAATGTGTAACATAATACCTAGAACTACAATAATAAAAATATAGGATGAAAAGGATGCAAATTATTACACAACGATTCACGATTTTTGTATTAGGTAGCCATTCTACACAGATCATATCATTGGTTCATAATACTCGTATTAAACCCTGTATACCGTATATCATTACAACTTGGAGCTTCTTGCCTCCCAAAACGGCTCCACAACAAGAGCTCCAGGACCACACAACTTCACGCCTTTTATTAAGAGACGAAAAATATAGAGAAAATTACAAGGGGGAAAAGGCAAAAGATTAGCCTAGATGCTACTCATATCAGCTGACCATTGCTCCTCGTACCTCATTTTTGAGGTGTCCCAAAAAAGCTCTGTCTAAATTTCAGCACCGTGAGTCGATTACGAATCACATTAGGCACAGAGGTCCCACAGTACATCAAAGTTCCTCCACACCTTGTGATTGTATTCTGTATGTCTCCAAGAAGCTTCATTTCAGTTATAAATTAAGTAACAAATAAGACACAGAGGTCCCTTAGGTAATCAGTGTAATCAGTGCGCCTAAGTGCAATGGAAATCCATTCCGAAGAAATTCCATTTCAAATTGAAGCTCCGTAGGTTGATTAAGAAATAAATAAGCTTCATGTGGCCGTTGAGGTAACGCACCCTCTTAAACGATTTGCATAATGTAAATTAATTAAATTAATTCATACATCTACATTACTAGTCCCCCTGATCTAAGTATAATGATATTTAAGTAGGTATATGTACTCATGTATATTTCAGCTAAGTCAGAATCCCATTGGAATTATATCGATAATCAAAATTCATCGGTTCATGACGTTTTACTAAAAAGTTTTAGTTTTATAAAATTCATAGAGTTTTACTATCTTTCGATTTTACAACCTCTTACACTTTATGGCGGACATAAATGAAATGTAGCTTTTGATTCAGTAATTTCAAGATGATGCTACTCGCGCTCGTTTTCACTGTCAAAGTTCTTCAGAGCGGACGGATTAACGGTCACCTCCCACCAAAAAAACATCACCTACCTACAAAGTTTTCAAGATCTCGATTTTTTATTATTTCAGCCCTAAAATTCTACATTTTAGGGATTATTGAAATTAATGCCGAGCTTCTAGGACCAACCAGACACCAATTGTGATTTATAACCCAAGTTTAACAATCTTCGGTCCCGTAGTTTCTGAGATGAGCACAGGAAGGGAAACGGCGGTCCGCCCGATTCATTTATTTTATATTTCGAATGTTTGTTTACTATCTTAAAAAATGAACCTTTGTAGTCGAATAAGAAAAAAATTAACCTCCACTTCTCATAATTTGTTGGTTTACGTTCCAAGATACATAAGTTTCAAAATAGGAATAAAATAAAACGTTAGCTTTAAAAGGTAGAATTGAGAGGGTTGAAATATATTTTGGGGATAAGAGTAGTTTTTTATCTAGTCAATAATAGGCATTATTCCAAAAATCGAATAAAACCACTGAGGTCGCTTTAGGTTCTCTCCTCAAGAGCTTGAACTTTGCAAGAAAAAAAAAAAAAAAAAAATCATTGGAAATGAAGCTTGTTTTGAGGATTTTATATTCACGCTTGCGCAGCACCTAATAATCATACGACACGTTGAAATTGATATGCGAAAATCAATTAGTTTTTTCCCAACAAGCTCCAAATTTAAGCGAAATTGACGAATAGGGCGTGAGAAAATTATGCTTGATGGAATTAACGTGTGCGCTTATGGAGATTCAAGTACTAATTAAAGAACGATGAAACTAATAGGGAACCATTAACTGTCTGTTAATTATTCCCTGAAATTTTCTTCGAAATCTAATTAAAATTGAGCTTATTGCAAGCATTTGGGACAAACGGACAGACACTCACACACGCAACACACAGACAGGTAGAAACTAAAACACAGTTGTTCAGAATAGTCTACAAGTAAAATGCAAGACGAAATTTTAATTTCGGGGACAAAAACTTGTAATCTTTCTAAACTGAAAACATTGCTCCTGCTACCTATAAATAGACTCGGAAGCAAAACTGCCTTATTAACTGCGAAGATCGTATCAGCTGATATACCCAATTCCAATGGGTAAGTGGGTATTTGTTTCATCTCAATAATATATTTTCAGTTAGTTGGTACCTATGTTTGTGTCAATCGTGGAATACCTTTACCAAGTACGGAGGCGAGCTGATCATATGAGGGACCTCTGAGGCGGACTCAGAAGTACCTACTGGAAAACCTTGAACACAATGTTACGGAACATGGAGGGCAATCCCTTATCAGCTAGGGCTATTGTAAGACTAATTTCACTTCTAATCGACTCACTGAACTACATTAATTTATTGTTATAGGGAATTTTAGGTGCAAGGAATAAACATAGTTTCGAATCAATGCACAGTCCATGCAACCCTTCTAGATGGTGGGAAGATGACTTTGTCATAATGAGTATTGTTTACTAGCATTCACTAATAAGCTTCAAATTTGTAGTGCCTGGCTCTGCGCTGTGAACGGGTGAACCCTTTTGCGAGGCGCGATGCGTCGATTTTAGATCATGTGCTGCAGACTTTGTTTTTTTTTTCCATGTATTATTCAAACAATTATACCTATGCCTATAAAACAACAAAACAAACGACAATACAACAAGTCTGGTCCTCTTCTTTGTGCTATACGGGCATGTTATCTTTCGCATGCATCACCATGTGCTACACCCATTAGCTGCTTTGCTGAAAGACGAGATTCAGTTTTTTCCAGTTCTCCAAGAGGAGTGGAGAAAGAAAAGGAGTAGAGGTGGTCAGGAGTCAACGTAGACATGAGTCCTTCTTTCACGTTAAGGGCATCAAAGCTCCATCTTCTAGCCCTAGACACCGCACTCTCCGTCTCGACCCTTGGATTCTCATGGAGACGGCCTGTATAACTGCCATCTGGGTCTTCACTCTAACCCATTGTATCACATGGGAAAGAGGCTTGTCCCACTTGTCAGCAAGAATGGTCGCCATTCTCTTGAGAAACGCACTGTACTCCTTGTGTAAGGCACCGTCACAAGACACAACCAGGTGATGGAATGAGCCTCTTAGATCTTCAGCTGCAGTGTTGTACTTTCTATGCTTGATATTAGCTGCATTCTGAGACACTGTTGACCATGATTGTGAGCTGTAAGAGCAGGCGTCAGCGTTGATAACGCGAGTATCTAAATACGCCGTCCTCTCAGCATCCCACAGACCATGGATCCTCAAGTCGGCAACAAGTCGTGGGGTCCCATCCGCATCTTCTCTCATTACTGGCTCGATCCCGACAGAATTCCAGGCCAGCTTAGCCATCCTTGCGCACTGATCACGGATTTGGTCATGACCCTGCTTGACTAGGCCCCCCTTTTCGCAATTCAGTGCGTGGCAGAGGTTCATGGGCTGTAGACTTGATTTAATAATTGATTTGCTATTAACTTCCTCAGATGAATAGGAGATAATTTAGCTAACTCAGCTGATCAAGAAAGATACCATAATTTCAATTGTACCTATCCTTAATGACCCAGAGAGTCTCCCTATCAATATTCAACTACTTAGGGTGAACAGGAGAGAATTGAACTCACTCAGCTGATCAGGGATGAGCCCGTAATTTCATTCGTCTTTTAATGTCCCGGAGAGTCTCCTTCTATTTGCAACTTCCTAAGGTGAACACAAGAGAATTTACCTCACGCTCATAATTTCAATAATCTTTTAATGACCCATAGAGTCTCCCTATCGATTTTCAACTTCCTATGGTGAACAGGAAAGAATTTAGCTCACCCAGCTGATCATGAAAGAGTCCCACATTCCAACTTCTTTCTAACACGACATTGTTTATTGAGTTCAACAGATCGTTTCTCCTTCTCAATCCTTTACTATGATTAGCATAGAAATTAAATGTAGGAGCCACTCAGCTGATACCGACCATATTCTGGTTGAAACGTAAGTCTTACGAAGCCTTTTTATTGTATTATCAAATCTGTAGCAGTTACGTATAGTAAAAGTAAACTAAAGTAAATAACCATTCTAGGTTGGGCTTTTCGTCCAACTGCCTCGGACGTCATCAGCTGTCCTCCAAACGGAGGATCAGAAGTCGTTCTGATGATTTTGCTTAAAGCTACTCATTGCCTCACTCCCTTGAGTAGAGAGGGGTTCGCCGTACAGAAGCGTGAATATTACTTGGTCGGGAGATCGTCACCTGGGCGGCCACCCATCCAAGTACTCACCACGCTCACGTTGCTTAACTCCGCTAATCGCATGAGAAACGGTTCATTGCAACACCTAACCTGTATGGCTCCAGAGCAGTAACGTACTTATATGAAAACTTATAATCCTTGCAACCAGCGGGCCTTTTTAGCACACACGCATAATCTTATCTGTTTTATTCAGATGTTAAGGGATTCTCAGCTCTTTATTCAGCACCCCGTAGTGTGGTTCGAGGTAGAGAATGTCCTTTTAAGAATTCCAGGACCCCCAAAAGTCACCTGCATCCTCAAAGCCATGACACTCGTCGTCACTGGCCGTTTTCGCATCCATGTATCATTACTAAGAATGATATTTTCGACGTTTATCGAAGCTATTCATATACCAACTTGTTCATTAGTGCAATCAAAATTATCCTTGAACAAAATATCAAAAATCCTAGCAATCATGAAAAATGGAGAATAATCACGGTTATATTTTATTGGCTTAATAGAAAGATCTGAGAAAGTGCATTCCATAAAGGTGCTATATGATGGGTATCTCAACATTAAAACGGCTGTTGAAATTCATTTGCACGATGACATCACGGCCCCGCCCACCTGCTAGGAACCTTCAGGTCCCTTTCCCTCTATATCACACGTGATCATCCCATCCATTCATTGGCCAAACTAAACGGTCTTTTGAACCGAAAAATGGTACTAGAAAAGTAAAAGAAGCAGATAAAAGTTCCCCATTGTCAAGAAACTATGTACATACCGAACTTGACAGAAATCAAAATTTTCACGAGGGTTGGAGAATAGATTGGCATGAAATTTATATGTGAGTACACAATAGGTAAAGCTGTTAACATCATAATAGATTTCAGAATTAATAATCAATATTTGTGTATGTAGTGAAGATCGAATCCATTCAAGTCCAAGCCTAGTTAAGTCAATTATTCTGTTAATTTTTTAATTTCTTACTTAATGATTTAAGCCACACCTCAACCAGAAGGGTCATTAGCGGCAGTGATCGTGGTGTCAAAAGCGACTCAGCAAGGGGCACTATTTTAAAAGGAGCCATGTTGCTCTCCGTTATTAAACGGATTGCCTTCATGGACTACTCGGGTATATCGAGGGAGAAAAATAAAAATAATAATAACAACATACCGCATCGCTACACTCTGCCACAGCGCTGAACACTGGTTAGCCCCTACAGCGAACAATAACTTCTTCATTAATACCAGCTATGCCCACACGCTTCGCTCACTCGTCCAAGACAAGAATGTAGTTCAAATAGTACTATCACATAAATTTATAATCAATTGAGTCATTAGTATAAGGGAAATACTGCCTATAGCTATATTTACCAAACTCAGAGGCTCCGTTCTAAATTTCGACATCCCAAGTAAAATAGGAATAGAATTAGCTGAATAGCTCTTCAGCTGATTAGTGTGGTTTCTAACATTGTAGATATACTCGACCGTACCCAGAGAAGTCTCTTTCAAAATTTCAGCATATTAAACTGAACAAGAACAAAATAAGCTGCAAAGCACACTCT